>CM076850.1:157648461-158848461 GCA_039519185.1 Astragalus membranaceus
AGCCCTAGTGTTTCGAGTAGGCATAACAACAAAACTCAAACGTCCCTCGAGAACCCACCCGACCCCGACCCGAGTTTGACGGGGAAAACCCGCTTTGACCGGGCATGGGGATGAGTTCGGGGATGTCAATACCTGCTCCTCCCCCGCCCCGAACACTCGACAAAACATTAATTGTTTATTTTATTTTATGCATATATATACTCATTCATTTTGTTTCATAAATTTTGTTTATTTTAAATTTTCATCTATTTTCAATAGAAAAGGTCTATTTTAATACTTTTTAACTTTATTTGCTCATTGTATAATAATTATGATTTTATTCCTTTTATTATCATAAATATAATTTTTTTCTATTATTACGAGCATCTTTAATGGGGGGAGTCTAATTGGGTAAACTAACATAGTTTTTGTGGGTTCAAACTTCCACATACGATTTAAACAACACATAGTTGACTCAAGCAATTTTGACTCCAACGGTAGTTGTTTAAAAAGGACAGTGTTAACCCCACATATTTGTATTTAAGTTTTTATTTAAATTTATTTTGAAATATTGTTGATGAGAGAGAAATAATCCTTTTTATTGTTGGTTGTCTATGTGCTATTTCACTACCGTCAACTAATATTTTAGTTTACCCATTGCTACCTAGATCAACTTAGTGCTGAAAAGTAGAAAATGTGTAAACTAACTATAAGAGACTCTCCTAGTTGATTGCATTAAAGATGCTCTAATTAAGCGTAGAAATTCGTACATGCGGGGAACTCATCCCGTTTTGGACGAGGATGAGGGATGCAAAACTCGACCCCTCTAGAAATATAAGCGGGGATGAGGGATGTAAAACTCGCCCTCAACCCACCCCGTTGCCATGCCTAGTTTGGAGGACTTTGTTTAAGTATGTGTCGGTTGCGATGGAGTGTAATAATTGGCTAGATCTTCCAAGAGAGGAATGCATGCTAATATTTCATCATGTCTAATTCAGAAATTCATCAGAGTAAAATAATAAAAATGAGAAATCACATGCTTCAATATATGCACTTTTGAGGTTTTTTTTTTAAATCAAGGTATCATCTACGATGACTGTGGAGACTAATCATTCAAGGTATCAGAGATTCATTTAAATGGTTGATCTTTTCTAAGTCAAATGGTTAAAGGATCCAAGTATCTACCACTTGTACCACATAATGTTGGTTGCACTTTTGAGGTTTTATTCTTCATCCGAGTCTACTATTTCGTTGTTTTTTTGTCTGCATATTTGGTTTTAGAATAACAAAAAACAATAATTACTTCTTCAAAATAAAATAAATCAAACAAGCACCTTGACTATGTTTAGGTGTTTGGAGGGGCAAGAAGGAGATGGGTTGAGGGTTAGGAAAGGTATAAATTGACAAGGAGAATGAAGATTACGTATATTTAAAGGACTAACTATTCTTCGAACAAAAAAAAATAGAACTAACTATTGTATTTTTATAATTTTATGCTTCCGAAAAACAGTATTTTTCAACCCGAAGGATGATGAATGAGAAAAATTCTCTAGATTTTTTATTCACGAATAGAAAAATCCTAGATGATTTGCATTCCCTGTATATAAAAAATATTTATTATTGCTGGATATGAAAGGAAAATATTATATCATAAATTTTATGGTAGTGTGTGTGTGCGTCTCCGTGTGTGTATATATATAAGGCTAAAGTGCTCCCGAGGTCCCTTATATTTATTTAAAGTAACGAATTAGTCCTTTATGTTTTTTTTGTCCCAAATAAGTCCTTTATCTTTCAAATTTTTGACACATAAATCCTTTTCCGTTAACAGTGCTGATTTATGTGTCAAAAAAAAGGATTTATGTGTTAAAAATTTGAAACATAAAGGACTGATTTGGGACAGAAAAGGATTTATGTGTCAAAAATTTAAAACATAAAGGACTCATTTGGGACAAAAAAAAAGATAAATGATCAAATCGTTACTTTAAATAAAGATAAGGGACCCCGGGAGTACTTTAGCCTATATATAATTATAACTTCATATCATTTAGTAATTAAAAAATACACAATTATTTTAAGGTAATTATGAAATATAGTTTCAAAAAAGTAAAAATTGTTATTAATTCACTACAAGAAAATCGACGATTTCCGACGGCATTTTTCGTCGCAAATGCAGCGATTTTCGTCGCAAATTGACGTTTCCGACGAACTTTCCGACGGACTAAAAGTCGTCGCAAAATCGCTCGTCGGAAATCGTTTCCGACGGATTTTTTCGTCGCAAATGACTCCGTCGCAAAGTCGTCGCAAAGTCGTCGCAAATTTTCGTCGCAAATTCGTCGCAAATCCGTCGCAAATGTTCGTCGCAAATTCGTCGCAAAAAACCATTTCCGACGAAAATTTCCGTCGGAAATCCGTCGGAAATTTTAAAAAAAAATAAAAAAAATAAAATCTTCTGGTAACTTATTCATAATAACTAGCAATTTGGTAACTTATTCATAATAGCTAACAATCTAAATTTGACAGAACTATAAACTATCAAATCCAACAATTTATAGAAGACAACAATCAACAACACATATATCATCAAATTTTCATAAAAACTACGCATAAAACCTCTACAGCAAATTCCAAACAGAAACTACGCATAAAGGTCACTAGGAACCAAAATGACCACAAACAATAGTAACAAAATGTGGAAGCCACTGCAAGCTAGAAATTGACTCAAAATTGGAGTGAACAATCAAAATGGATGGATAGAATAATTGAAAAGAACAGATAAAATAGCAAACAAATCTCATCTTCCACGATACACGCCACGAAATTTCAACCGCTCAAACTCTTAACGATCTCGGCAAGGGTCGAGTACGTTCCAACAGAAGAACACACCACACCTACTATAATAATTGTAATGCAAAGTGTTGCCTGTAGACATATGAAAGAAAGCAAAGTCACACTATAGTAGTTCATCATAACTATATAAGATTTTACTTGATATCTTCAGTGACTATAATGTGTATATTTTTACATGTTATGTTCTATTTAGTCCTAAGGAGTATAGTGCAGGATCCAAAGAAGAATAGATTTGTGATATACAATGAGTAGTAGTATTATCAAGGGTACAACTGTAATACCTGTAATCGTGTAACTTTACCGCGCAAGATTCTTAGGTAACAAACACATGGTAATATCAAAGTCTGTCAACATAACAAGATTGATGTTGATTTCTTAATTAATAAGATGCTATTGTCAGTAACTTTAGGAGCAAGAACAGAAAAATTGAAGGAAACTTACAACAAGCATTGTAAGTAAAGATCCAATCATAGACATCATCAAACCTGCAAAAAGTAATTAGACATCAATAAACTATGTCACAGTAGAATAAATGTCCTAGTAAAGAAGTAATTCAACTGATGCAATAACTCCACCAGCTATAACAACAAACATGGTAAATTCTTATAATAAGCTCAAATAATAATACCATCCAGACAACTAAATTGATTGATCAAAGGACACTATGTAGTATGATAAAATCTTTGTTTGCAGGGCCGGCCTAAGGTTAAAGCTACTAAAGTCCTAGTTTTACCTGAAATGTAACTCAGAATGCTTAGGTCGCGGAGCCAAACGGTAGGAAGAACAGCCAAGGTGGCAATCACAGCAAAAACTGTCTGTGGACTCAATTCAATTCCACCTAAATTTAAGTATGCATTTGGAAATAAGGAAGCCAAATTGTCACCCTCCAAAATTATATATTCAATACAACAGCCCTGCATGAAGAAATATTTAATAAGGCAAACTAATTGCTATAACTATAACATAAAAAATCTTAAAGAACTCACTGTAACTTACATATAATTCGACGTACAAAATTATCTGCATCCACACAAAAAAAGAGATTAGAGACAACTGCTTTTAAGATAAATGTCGGACACCAGACACATCTTCAACTGGAAGTGTCCATAGGTGCCCTAGATTAGAGTATAGCAAGACAAGGTTCAATTACTTACCATTAAGCAAAGCCTGTCCAAAAGAGCAGTGCTGATAAGGAACTTCATGAGAAACCTTGGAATCCTTTTTAAGTAAAGAAGATCTCCTAGAAAGTGGTGGAAGTAAGGCATGCGAGCTGCGCCTTTGTTGCTCCTCTTCTGTTGGTTGTATCAGAGATTTTGTCACTGAAGGAAGTGTTTCAGGTGTGTACCTCCTTGTTAGAGATGTAGAAAGAAATGAACTGCTTAATCTTGTTAATGAGGAAGTTCCTAGAAATCCAATATTTGGTGATGGCACACTACTGTATAGATCAATAGACTGCCTACAAAATTCAGCAAGTCTGGCAACGGAATGTTCTCGTCAGCCATTAGCTGCTGATCTTTGCAACGGAATTTGCAACGGAATGTTCTCCTCAGAAGCATAAGCAGAAACAAGTCTGGCAATCTTCTCCTCAGCCATTAGCTGCTGATCAGCAAACAGCATCCCTCTTCCTCTCAACAAAGCACAAGAGAAAGTGAGCAACAAACCTTACTGCAAGTTCCCATAATACCCCAAAGCTGTATACATCAGACCTGATGTTCACAAGAAGCAGAAAAAAAAACAGATGTTCAAAGACTGGAATTTTTTTAAAACATGTGGGAAGAGAGAGTAATTAAAGGAATCGATTGGACATACTTCTCATTGGACGATTCATTACGAAGAACTTTTGGTGTCATCCATGCATGGAGGCTACAAAGCAGGAAAAAAAGGTAGAATCAGTAAGATGTTTTGAGACTCTTTAGCAGTGAAAATGTGAAGGAGACAATTTAAAACAAATCAAAAATCTTATGGCCATGAAAAAAAGGATGATCCTACTGTGCCTCCTCTCATCTTAGTTGTCATGCAAACTTGTTTAGACACACACACCCCACGACTAAACCAACATGCATGCAGAGTAGGGTAGGAAAGAATGAGAGAAAAGTGCATTTAGACTAGAGAAACAGAATGCAATTGAAAAAAAAAATCTAATGATATTATATATAACCTTCACATCGTCTCCAATTCTGGCATTCTTGTCAATAATTGCCCTTTTGATATGAGAATTCTTGAACAACAATCAGAAGATAAATGCTACAGTTAGTACTGCCTTTAGCAGCCAAGAGCTTGCTGTAGATCAGCTTGCTCCTCTAGTTTCCTCCTCCACAACATGTCTTGAGTATTGTAGAACATTCTCCCATCTAGAAAAACACATGCAAAAAAAACATGTTAAGAATAGTTAGGTAAAGGTTTGACTAAAAAGACAACATAATAGAAGGTTAGTTAAAGCATTAAGCAAGATAATTCCCAAGTTGAAGATCATATTGGTCTCTAGAATTTGCTGCTGCTTCCTGCAAATCACAAGAATCATGAGCATGTTTGAGAGTTGACTACAACAAAGAAAAAATTAACAAAAAAGACTAGAAAGAGAGAAGGTGCCTGTACTTGTCTGGAACTTTGCCTTTCTCCTTGTAAGGCTTAACAAGAACTCTAGAATCACACACAAAATGAGGGTTTTCTTTGGATAGAATGAGCTTCACAGTTTCAGGATAAGCAAAAGTAACAAACCCAAACATACGTTTCTGCTGATATGGAATCCTCACATCTTGTACAGGTCCATAAATGCTTCAAAAAAGTTCAAAAACCAAGGTTAACATTTTTGAATTAGAGAGGTATAGGAATTGGGCAGTAATTAAAATACCAATTAAAGTTGTTTATTATGATCTAAAAATAATTACCCCATCAAAAGCTAAAACAACAAAATCTCTTGCTTGGAAACCTTACTATAACACAAATTAGGAACTGAGGAGAGGCCATAGCATATCAAGAATCAATTGAACACACACATACACAAACAACTTCACACACAAGCTTCTCAATAACAGCCTCTTATACAAGATGCTCATGGATTTCAACAAATGTCAACCATACCCATATGAGCTCATTCTCTACTTCCCATGCTTGCAGCATTTGCCTTAGTGAAAGGAGGTCTTTCAGAAAGATTATAAAATTCAAACAATTGCTATAACAAATGGCATTTCAAGAATCAAGCAAAGAAGAAAAACAAATATCTCTCTTATAGCTAAAACAAACAATTATATGCAATGACAGTATAATGTGAATCAGTTTGTATGTTACTAGCAAGAGCTCAATTACACGCATAATTTATCAAACAAAAGGTCAACAAAAGAAGAAAGGTTATATACTTGAAGAGAGTAAAAACATCCTATGGTTAAGCACTTAGGCATAATCTATCAAACGATACATTCAAATCACACACATAAATCCAGCTACAAAGTTAAAAGACCCAAGGAAAAACAAAAGATCAATTAATGCCATATCCTACCAGAACGCCACGAACAGCTCCTGCTACCGCCGCCGTTCACACACCTCTCGCCGCTCGATGCAATGCACCAGTATGGGTCCCGCCGCAACACTATTCCAGGCATCGTCGGTATCCCTTGAAGCCTCAATCCCACTCTCAATACCAGGATAGAGTAGTCCAATAGATATATGTTTTGTCTTCTTGCAAGAGAAAATGCAATGGAAATTAAATCATTAAAAGAGGAGTAAGCAACTTCATTCCCTAAACTTATCAAACAATGTACAGTATTGTAAACAATGCCATAAGAACATCAAGGTAGACATACGATTTCAAACATCAAACACAAATATAACTAAAATAGATTTACAATCTCATATAACTAACATGAGTTCAAACATTAACACTAAATGAAGCAGTCAAACAGATTTGATGAAGAATAATCAAACACTTATAGTCTAACAATGAAAATAGAACTGATGAAGCAGAATCCAAAGCTACACGATGCACAATCATTGAATTGATTAGAACAAGCTGAAACTCACTAGCAAAGAGATGAACAAGCTGAAACTCACAAGTGAAGAGATGTTGCAGCGAAGGAAACTCCGATTTTGTGCGGTTTGGTTCTAACAGCAAATACAATGTCAGTTTCATGCGATTAGGGTTTTTTATTTTTGCAGAAATAAGAATACAATTTGAGATTTGAGAAATAAGAACATTGAGATAATCAGAAAATTCATCAAAATCTCTAACATATTCCAGAAAGGCAGAAACTTATATCAAAAATTAAAAGATAATAATCAGAACATTGAGATCAAAAAACAAGAATCAAGAAAAGAGAAGATCGCAACCAGAGAGAAGGAGAATCGCAACCAGAGAGAAGGAGAATCGCACCTCTGATGAAGAGAAACAGAACCGCGACCAGAGAGAAGCAGAATCGCACTTCGCAGTTCTGATGAAAAGATTCGCACCACGTTCAAACGTTAGGGTTCAAGGATTTTGGTGGCGGCGGTGAGTGGTTAGTGGTGAATGGTGAGTGGCGGTGGTGAATGGCAGAGGAGGGAGGAGGTCAGGGGAGGAGAGTGGAGGGTGAGGGTGAAGCGAGTGAGTGAGAGAGAAAGAGTGGAGGGAGGAGGGCGGTGGAGAGTGAGGGAAGCAATTCACTGGAAGAGAGAAACGGTGGAGAGTGAATGTGTTAAAATGAGAGAAATGAGAGGGTTCGAGCGAAGCTGGGTATTGTTTTATTTGGGTTTATAGTTTGCGACGGATTTTTAGAGGTTTCCGACGAAAATATTCGTCGGAAATTTGCGACGGAAAACGACTTCGTCGCAAATGTAAGCGGGAATTTTACCGCTTCTTTTGCTGAACATTTGCGACGACTTTTTCGTCGGAAATCCGTCGGAAATTGCGACGGATAAGAGTTCGTCGGAAAGTTTCGTAGGAAATGCCACTTATTCTTGTAGTGATTCATTCAACCTTTTTAACATTACTTTTCTTGTGGTCTTTGTAATTTTATGTTATTAAAATATTCTCAGTCAAATTAATTATTATGTAAATATCTTAAATACTATATATAGTATTAAAATTATGAAATTTTACGTGTTAACGTTTAATATTCATTAATTTAAAATATAAACTTTCTATAAAAGATATAATTTTTTTATTCATATAATAATTGTTAAATTAATTATTAAAGTCAAGAATTGAAAAATTATCATTATTACTATTAATATAATTTCTAGGCTTAATTACAGTTTTGGTCCCTCTATTTTCACCAACTCTGGATTTTAGTCCTTTAAGAAATTTTTTCACGAATTTAGTTCCCCTATTTTTACCAACTCACGATTTTAGTCCCACAATAATTTTTTTCACGAATATAGTTCCCCTCTAATTTGGTCAAAATTTGCGTTGAATTGTCAGTCACTTATCCTACGTGGATTGCCTTGTTGGAATTTAAACATAAAAATTATTATTATTATTATTATTATTATTATTATTATTACAAAAATTGTTTTTTAATTATTATATTTAACAAATAAAAATTCCATCTTCTTCATTCGATACTTCCTCTCCCTTCGCAAACTCACAACTCAGTGGCAATTTTGACTAAATTAGAGGGAGGGAGTATTCATTTGGTGCACTCATTCGATATCCCTTAGCTCGCCAACTGAGCTACCTACTTGGGATGAAAAGGGGCTTTATATTTTGCGACAGAGGGAGTATTCAATGAATTATTATTGGCCTTACACTGTATGTACATAAATCAAACTCATATCTTTTTTAATAATTAATTGAAATAAAGTCATGAAATAAACAATAAATTAATAACGAGATCTTGATTTAAGTAAAAAAAATTTCAAAGTTATAGCCAATCACAAAATGACATATGGAAAAAAAGTGTTTGATTTTAGTTGTGTTTGGCAATGCAAATCCGCTAACTTATAGCTTACGCCGAATAAGCTACTTGTAAGTATTTGACATAACTAGCTTATAACCTATGAAGCCTGGATACGGGATACGATACGGGATACAACACGGTACGAATACAGGGATACAGGAAAATTTTGAAAATCAAGATACGACACGACTGATATACTTTTATAAAAATTAAATTTAAATATATAAAAACATAATAGAAAAAATAAAATGGAATAGAAACACAAAATAGAAAAAAAAACAAAGATGAAAAACAGAAATATTGCATTTTATAAAGATGAGAAAAACTGCCCAAATAAATAAAAAAATCACACAAAATATATGGAGGAAAGGAATAGGACAACTGACACACCTATGTATGAGTAACTAGTCATAAAAAGTAGGAGTGGACAAGTAACTGAGACCACCCGAAATCGTATAATTCGAATAATCAGTGACGGAGTTTGCCTTAAATATTGAGGGTAGCAATAATTACTAACTAAAGTAATATTGACCAAGAGACTGACATACATGAGTGTAGCGATACTTATTGAGGTATTAAAGTGTATCATATATGAGTGACAATCATGTGCTTAGTTGATAAAAGGGATCAATAATGTATCCGAGAAGTGTCCTAGTTGGTAAGAAGTATCAAAGATGTGTGTGAAAAGTATCGAGAAAAATATTTTTTTTAAAAAGAATTAAAAATTTGTTGGATACTCTTTGGGTACGTATCGGGAAGTATCAGGTGCGTATCGGTATCAGATACGTATCCGACAAGTGTATGTTTCCATTTTTGAAGTATCTGGGCTTCATAGCTTATAACATTTTTTGAAACACTACTTAAAGTAGCGTTTGAGATTATAATTTATAGCGTTTTGATTTTTCTCTCATTATAATTTAATTATAATTAAATTCCTCATTTATCATCTACTAAATGAATTTCTCTCTCCTTTTCAAGCATTAATTAGAAATGTCGATTTATGTCATTTTATATTTTTAAGCTAGTTTAACTGCTAATTTTACCGAACACTTTAAAACTCTTTTTGGCAAGGCTGATCCGCTAGCTTATAGCGGATCAACTCGTTGTAAGTGTTTGACACAACTAGCTTTTAGCGTTTTTTCACTAGCTTATAGCGTTTTTTGAAATGCTACTTGAAGTAGCGTTTGAACCTATAGCGTTTTTTTGAAATGCTACTTGAAGTAGCGTTTGAACCTATAGCTTATAGGGTTTCATTTTTCTTCCAATTTTACCCTCATTACTTTAATTAAATTCCTCATTTATCATTCATTAATTGAATTTTTCTCTCATTTTTAAGCATTAATTACAATTTACATAATTTTATACTTATAAGCTATTTCAACCGCTAATTTTACCAAACACTTTAAATTGAATATGTTAGCTTATCCGCTATCTCATCCGCTATAAGCTAGCTTATCCGCTATTCACTAATTTTTTCCAAACAGAGTCTAAATTCAATTCGCTAGTTTATCCGCGATAAGCTACTTTATCCGTTAGACATCGACTTAATCGATATCCATTATTTTGTACCAAACATAGCCTTTATCTCCGTATCTCAAAATTCAGAAATGAGTTTTAATTGGTTGATCGAATTTTATCAGAATCCAGTCTCTATATAGGCATTTAATATGTTGACGTTTCCTTATTCTTGCGTGTGAAGTACAAGAATCCGGCCACATTCAATGTACTTATTCCTGCGCTCATTAATTGGTTAGGCTATATAGTGAGTGAGTGGCGTTAATCATTGCAGAGAGAGGAAGCAAGTGAAGTTGGTTAGAGATGTTGCGTAAGCAGGCAAGTGGAATACTCATACTGATACTGCAATTAGTAGTTGCGTTGCAGTTGCAAATACTTGTCGTAGGTGATTACATACCGCCGGCAAAACCCGATGGTTTCGTTTACGGTAATCGCTCCTTCGATTTCGATTCCATTCTGATCGAAGCGTTTTACGATCCGTTGTGCCCAGACAGCAGAGATTCCTGGCCCCCTCTCAAGCAAGCTCTTCATCACTATGCCTCGCGGGTTACCCTCGTTCTTCACCTTCTCCCTTTACCGTTAGTCCTCTCGTATCATCTCAGAATATTTTTACTTAATATTGTTTTTATATTAATCGATTTGAATTCTGAAATTCAGCGAAGAAATAATTGAATTGCTATTTTGTGTATATATGTGGTGTATTGAATTTGAAATTGAAAGTGTTTTTGTTTGATTTTTGGATGATCGCAGTTACCATGACAACGCTTTTACTGCGTCTCGTGCTTTGCATGTTGTCAACAACTTGAATAGATCTGCTACATTCCATTTGCTTGAGTCCTTCTTCAAGCATCAGGTTAGTGTTTTTGTTTCAAAATCAATTTCTATTTGTTGTATTGGTAGCACTCCGTTGTGTGAATTTGAATGTTGGATCTGCAATCCGTAGTGCATGTTTTCACAGTGCTTCAGATTTGCATTGGACTTTCAAGGTTTTCTGATAGAACTTCAAATTCCTCGTTGTTGGTTGTCCTTTTAACTTGTTTACTTTAACACATTGGTCTCAGCTCTCAGGTGTGCTATTATTGAACCATATGTGGACACTGTTCTAAGGGCCCCAGCTTCAGATTGTCATTTATGATTTATGTATTAATATTTGTTCATTTTGCATTATTCCTGGACAATAAAAAATGGATTCTCCTGTTTTTACTGTACCCAAGCAAGAAGAAGGACAATTCCTCAATTGAGTTTTCATTCCCTTCTGTTTTTACTGTTTGCTTGTTTTGTTACAAATATAATCCTACATTTTAACCATATGGTGATTCGGCACTGCGTCTGAGTCATGGGGAAATTCAGTTCGTGGGTTCACCTAATGCAGTGTTTCATTGCTGAATCAAAATTTTGATATATCTGTGATTTTTATCTTCTGTATGTTACTCAAGAAATATATGCATTTCTATCTAGAATGCAATCTTCCAGGGGAAGATAATGAATTTAGCACCTTGAAATTGGGATCATATGCAGTTTAGTCTTGCTATTCAATCAAAGGGGTGTATTACACTAAAAATAACCCTTTGAATTTGATAGCCAATTTCTAACAGAATAGCCAGAAATTAGATGTGGATTACCAACCAAAGGGTTACGAGTTAATCTTAACACGTTAAGGATCATGATTTACCTTTATAATCATTAGAGACTAACACGCATATGATCCAAACTTCAGGGTACAAATTTGCATTTTCCCTTTCTTTCTATGAGACAAATTATTCAACTTTCTTGCTCACTAAATATGCATACCATTTAACAGGAGAAGTTCTATGGTCCTCCAACACGGAACTTATCTAGGGCTTCTGTTGAAGAGAAAATAGTGAAGTTTGCAACAAAAGCAGTTGGGAGCTCATATTATACTTCCATAAAGAATGGCTTCAATGACACAAAATCTAATCTTCAGACCAGGGTTTCTTTTAAGGTGAGACAAAATCGTTTGTTTTAAGTTGTGTTCATATTAACTTCATTTATTAGAATGTAATCACATTTGAAATGTTGGATTTAAATTAATATTTTCATATCAGAGTTCCTTGATTTAAGACATGAATAAACACAAATAAAGCTCACCTTTGAATCTTATACTTTTTCATGTTTGATTAATTGAGTTTTTGACATGCAGTATGCTGCTTTGAGAGGGGTGTATGGAACGCCTTTTTTCTATGTCAATGGATTCTTGTTGCCTGATACTGGAGCTACGATTAACTACACCACTTGGAGGACCATTATTGACCCATTGGTTGGATCGAAGAAAAGCATAAAAGATGAAGAACCCGTTCGCTACTTCTTGTAAAAATTGTAGATCTATCAAGTTTAGTTGCATTAGCACTTATTGGTGGAAGAATCTATTAATCTGAAAACGTATATGCTGACCGATGGTGTAATTGCCAAGAGTTCAATAATGAAATTAGACTGTTATAAATGTGTAACTAATTTGCTTAGTTATTGTTACTAATTAATTCTTAGCCCTTTGATTGATTATTTGTAAAGAAAATCAGATCTAATGGTTAAACTTAAATAAGAGTGTTTTTGTAAATTAGCACTTATTTGCATTAACCGCTTTTGCACTTTGTTTTAAGTAACCGTTTTCACGGATTAATCACCATCTTTCACGCAAACATCAATTTGCAATCTCTACAATGTTTCCATATCCATTTTCCATGTTCTCGTGATTTTGATTTGATTTCGTTTCTCTGCATCGCGAATGGGTGGCATCTCCGCCACTGATCCCCCTCTCGTCGCTGTCGCCAGTGCATCGTCGTCACCACCCATTCGCTCCTCTTCCTCGTTCGTTCCTTCTGACCTTGCCTTCTTCTTCATACTCGTTTCTGTGCGCCATTCTCCATCAACGTCAAAGTTTTGATCCGGAGGCTCAGGCGGCGGCGCAAGCCAGGGAGGTGCGGATCGCACTTTCATCACAGAACCAATTCCCGCAAGGATAATTTTCTTCTTCAGTTTCTTCCCTGCAATCGAACTTGTGTGGTGCTTCTTTCCTGCTCGTGATTTGGCTGGATTTGGTGCACTCTAACCATTGTTATGTAAATCTGTGGTTAGTGACATCTAACCACAGTTTTGCATATCTGTGATATTGATGACAAAACTTATACACCCATCCCGGGCATATAGAAATATAGAAAAAAAATCACCAAATGCAGCTAGTAGGTGAAACTCTTGTCCATCTTGTATAACAACATCCCAACACATTCATGGTCGTGGTAATGGATGAATAATAAAAGGAAGTACAAAGTGATACATATTTGAGTGCAAATCAACTTTCAAGCATACCTTTCTTAGCTAAAACTTAATGGAAAATGAGAAAACAATTGTCTTTTTGTAAAGGCTCCAAAAGCAAGGTGAGCCCCATGGAAATTCTTTTCATCACAAGCAAAATATGATTCCCTTTTAAACAATACAAATCCCGCAAACACTTTAGGAGTATCATATGGAAGCTTAAAAGATTTTGCAAGAATAAGTTGAGTATGGATACATTAATAAGAAGGGTAACATTTTTTGTACCCCCACACTTAGACATCATACCCCCACAAAAATCATTTATCTCCATTTTACCCCTGCAGATCTGAGTTGCAGATCTGGGTTTTCTGCTGAATCACGCTTTGTTTCATTTGGGTCCTCTATGTTTTTGTTTGGTTTCATTTTGGTCCCTCTCAGTTTTTATTTTGATTCACTTTGGTCCCTCTCAGTTTCTTTTAAATATGGAATTCTGAGTTTGATGTATCTTTGTTCAGATCTCGATTTCGTCCAGCAAAAAACCCAGAAAAAATGCAAGAATCGATTTCGTTCAGATCTGGATTTCGTCCAGTGTTTTTGGGGAAGATGAAGATTTGGGGCTTGATCGACGCTGGATTTCGTTCTGATTCGATTTTGTTTTGAGATTTGGGGGTTGATTTAGGGTTCTTCTTCTTCTTCCCTGTTCTTCATGAATTTTCTTTTCTTTTCGTTCTCAGACCCAGATTTCGTTTTCGATTTCATAAACGAAGAGGGAAAACGAAAAGAAATATGGGATTCAACACAAATCTAGGTTTCGAATTTTGGGGTTGATTTAGGGTTCTTCTTCCTGTTCTTCATTTAATCAGAAATTTCTTTTCTTTTCTAAGTTCTGTTTTTGATTTTTTTGTTTTTAGTTATTTGTTAAATTATGTTTTGTGATTTTTAAATTTAAATAAAGTAAAAGATGATGTGGAATTTATTTTAGAATTAAATAAAACGTTTATAGGCCACGTCATTTAATGAAGATGGACGTCACGTCAGCAGTTAACCGCCAACGTGGTGTCCGTTAGAAAAAACTAACGGCAGAGACCAAAATGAAACGAAAATGAAAGATAAAGGACCAAAACGGACCAAAAAAAATATAAATGACCAAAGTGAAACCAAGAGCAAAGATAAAGGACCAAAACTGATATTTAGCCTATAAAAAAATAAAGGAATTGGGCAACTAATTAATTGATACTTCCATATTACTATGTTTACATATTGTTTTTTGTTTGGACACGGGGTCGACCCGGTACTCTCGGGTTCGATTCCCGCAATGGACAAAGTCGGTGTTGGTCAATGAGAAATTTGATCCTAAGCACGAACGGAGATTAATCTTTCGTTGAAAACGTTGAGACACTCTGTGGGTATCCAGCGATGGTCCGAATCAAAATAAATATTGTTTTTTGTTTCAATTCAATTATTTTTCAACTTTTGTTAATTTTTAATTTTTTTTACTAAATCAATACACGTGCATCTTACATCTTACATGAGGTAGTCTTTATATAGTAAAACCGTTTTTTTTTTCCAGTTTTTGTTATTTTTTTACAAAATTCAATGCATTATTTTTCTTTTTTAATATTCTTTAATATTGTTAGTTATGTAATTAAAAAATCATTTTTTTTGATAATCCTACAAATTCGTTATTTATTTTGGATACTTATTTGTATATTGCTCTATTTGTATTATCTTCTTTATTTTAGTCATTTTGCACCAACAGATACCATAAACACACTTAAATTGGTGATTTTTTTGTCTTTCTTTCATATTCTAGCATCGTGTTGCAGCATTTACTCCCGTGTGAACTTTAGCCACATTTACAATAGAATTGTCATCATATTCTTTCAACTTTGTATAGTTGCTTCTATTTGATTGGTGATTTTCGTCCAGGCCTCCAAGATGCCCCACATGTTTCACTTTTTGATTGTGTTGTTTTCTTTGCAATCACACATCCATATTCATCAACAACTAAATTGGTGACCACTTTTCAAGAAGAATCACTCACGTCTCACTCGCTATCTCTCTAAGCCTCACATTTTTTCCTTCTCCACAAATGAATACTTGGTTTGTATTTCTGTTCTGACAGATTAATCTGTTGGACTATATGATAGCCTTAGAGGGGGGTAAATAAGGTTATACGCTAAAATTGGCTAAAATTGACTTCTTTTTGTTTTCAAAAATTAACGATGCGCGTTTAAATCAAATGCGGAAAACTGGATTTAAACTATATGCAGTACCTAAGCAAGCTATACCTATGACAGATCCAGTTACAGTGATATTTTGCGCCAACCACACTATTATCAAATTTAACGATAAACAGATAGTGATATTGAAATTGAACGCATGCGCAATGATATCAAATATAACTATAAACAAGTATAAACGATAAACAAAGTAAAGAGAAGGGAAAGAGATACACCGTAATTTTTACGAGGTTCGGGATAAAAGCCCTACGTCCTCGGCCTCCGGCTTTGCAACATTTGGACTTGATAACAACCACTATATGAGAAGAACTTCTTCAATGTCTTACAAGCAAGCAACTTCCCTATAGCTAATCTCAATTTACCCCAAACTGAGAACCCAAGCTCCCCGCTAAGGATTTCACTACCAATCCAATCTCCCCGATTGAACGACCCAAGAACACTTCCCAGGTTATCACAATAACCAAGAATAGATGAATACAACAGAGAAACTATGATCCAATCACTCAAGCAGTATAACAGTATAGTAGTTGAGAGAGATGAGTGATTTGGATTTAGAGATGAAGAACTTGAAAGAATTTGACGGTGAGAGTTCTTCTTTTTCTCTTTTTCAGATTTGTAATTTTGCGCAGTGTTGTTGTCTATTGAACGTGAAAGCCAAAGTCCTATTTATAGGATTTGCAAAAATATGACCGTTGGACAAAAAAAGAATCGATTATTTGCTTAAAACAATTGTGTATGATAATCGATTAAAATGTGACCGTTGTAGCACTTTTAAGAAGTGAAGAATCGATTGTTTGCTTTAAAACAAGTGTGAAGAAATCGATTATGTGCTCTAACAAAAACAGGATAAGAATCGATTTCTTGCTTTAAGTAATCAAGCCAAGAATCGATTTTGTGCTTCAAGGATGAAGCCCAAAATCGATTTTGCTCTTTAATAAGAAGTGAGCAATCGATTTCTTTTAATTTAAACACAAGTCATAATCGATTTTCCTCTTTACAAACACAAGGTCATTAATCGATTGTTTTCTTTCCAAAACATAAAGTATTTGCTTTACAATCGATTTTCTAGCTTTGTGAAGGAAGCCACAAATCGATTCTTTGCTTGAATAATTAGGCTAGGAATCGATTTTCAACTTATAAACACAAAGTCATCAATCGATTCTTAGCTTTACCATTTTCTCATGCTACGTGCCTACCTATTGAGCTTTTATATAAAAGATTTTTCTACGCTTTTAACACACCAGTTATATTTTAAAAAATCATCTCTCAACTACTAAAAGTTATAAAACTGAAGTGATAGGTTCTTACACTGTGTCCTATCAAAAGCAGATTAACAAATAGTTCTTGAACTCTAGAGTAGCTTCTTCTCCAAGCCGCTACACTTTAAGATGTCTTGCTCTTTGATTCATGTCCTGTACTTTTGTTCAACTGTAACCATTAGTAGACAGATTGTAATTTGTTATCATACAAAACAAAGAGTGTTTGTCCTTGGTTCAACATAATCTACAAAGAAAGGCGCATATGTTTACTAAATTGTTGTTGTAGAAGAAAACCAAAGCTCTTCGCTTTAAGACATATGTTTACTAAATTGTTGTTGTAGAAGAAAACCAAAGCTCTTCGCTTTAAGACTTTCTCCGGTAAGCATGGCATGAGATGGAAATAATGGTAACGACAATTTGTATGAAATTCCATTTATTTGTCTTATTTTCTTCACTGCATAATGTTGAAGTTTCTAATAGGCATTTCATGTTCTCCAACGATAACCCATTAGTGACTATACATAATTGGGTAAGTACGTTGTTGAAGGCAAAGTAATTGAGGAATTCTAAATATAACTAGACTAGGTAAGTACGTTGCTGAATATTCCTCATATAGTATCGTGTTAAAGTTTTTAATTTCGTAGGATCTTCAACCACATTTATAATAGAACACTCCATCATCTTTTTTCAACTCTGTATAATTGCGTCTATTTTATTGGAGGTTTTCTTCCAACCCTGCATGATACCCACCTATTTCGCTTTCTTATTATCTATGATGTTCAATTCAATGTCTTTGTTTATGTTTCTTTTTAGTTTTAAAATCTTCTTAATAAGCTACTCTAATATATGGTGGTCGATGCGGTGCTCTCTGGTTCTATTCGGACTCGATTCCCACAGTGAGCAAACTCAGTGTTGCCAGTGCGAAATTTGTTTCCTGCAATAGTCAGAACAAAATAAATTAAATGAATTTCCTAAATTTTTCTTCATGTTTTAATAATTGTTTTACCCTATAAATAAAGTATTTAATGTACTATTATTATTTTTCATAAAAAATTATTTTACAAACATAAATTTAAATAGTTGAGACCGTGTTACTATTTTTCATTCTAATCTTCTTATATTTAGTGTTATTTACATTTCTACTTATATTTATTTTTTGTTATTACTCACCCTCAACCCCCACCCCCTTTTTTTCTTTAATGAGTACTCCAACCGACCCTATTTTTTATGACCCTTATTTTGGTCATTTCGCACTAACAGGTTATTGCAAACATACTTAAATTAGTGTTTATATTTTTTTAGTCTTTCTCTTTAGTATTTGATTTAAATAGTATTTACAAAATCAATTTCTTTTTATACTTAATTTTTTTGTTAATGTTTCTTCTTAATCTTATAATCTTCTTATTTAATTTATAGTTATAAATTAATTTTTATTCACGGGAACTTCAGCCGCAATTACAATAGAATCCCATATCATATTCATTCAACTTTGTATAAGTGTTTCTATTTTATTTGTGGTTTTTATCCAACCCTACATGATACCGAGTTGCTTCACTTTTTATTTGTGTTGTCTTTTTTATTTTGATCATTTTGCACCAACAAGTATTAAAAGGATATTTAAATTGGTGTTTATAATTTTATCTTCCATTTATATTC
Source organism: Astragalus membranaceus (assembly GCA_039519185.1). Lineage (NCBI taxonomy): Eukaryota > Viridiplantae > Streptophyta > Magnoliopsida > Fabales > Fabaceae > Astragalus > Astragalus membranaceus. The sequence goes on from CM076850.1 coordinate 157,667,101, forward strand.
AAGAACTGTGTCACATCATTTACTCTCGCCAGAACTTGCAGTATTTAGTTCTGCGGGAACTTCAGCCATATTTACAATAGAACCCCATCATTTTCTTTTTCAACTTTGTATATGTGCCTCTATTTTATTGGTTGTTTTTCATCCAACCATGCATGATACCCATGTGTTTCATTTTTATTTGTGTTGTCTTCTTTATTTTGGTTATTTTGCACCAACGGGTATTAGAGCATACTTAAATTGGTGTGCATATTTTTATCTTTCTTTTATATTCAAGTATCATGTGACAAGATTTTCTCCCACGAGAACTTTAGCCACATTTACAATAAAATCCATCATCATTTTATTTCCATTTTATATTTGTGTTGTCTTATATTTTTATCTTTCTTTCGGACTAAGTATATTTACTTTTTTACTTTTATATAGATTAGTCACTACTATCCATGCAGTGGATACACAGATTTACCCAAAATACGTACTGATTGGTCTACCCCGTGCAAAGCACGGCCCCTAGGACTAGTTTTAATTTTAATTAATAGTAGAAACATAAATAAACTGAGCCAAGTCCAACAAACAGCCGCACAAAGGGAAAAGGGCGGAGGGTTAAGACTTCAGCGCGAGAATCAAGAGACGGAAGGAAAAAAGGGAGAAGGGAGGAGCGCTGCTCCGACAGCGAACGAGAAAAGGGATGAGTGGTCGGCCGGTACGTCCCTTTTCCTTTTCCTTCCTCCTTCTCACTCGTCTGAATTTGATTTTCTGATCTTTCAGGCCCTTTTACATCGCTATATCTCTCCCTCTTTTGATTTTCTACTCTCTTTCTTGAATTCTTTAACTTTTCTTTAACTTGCAAATACACTTTGTCTCAACACTGTGTTTTACTGCAGTCTGCAATTGTTTTGAGACAATTTCTTTGTTTGCTACAGTAATCGAATTTCTTTTAAACATGATTATTGGAAATTCCTTTCAAGCGGATTAACCTCTGTGGCTTATATTTGGTGTCTTTCGGGCTTGTTGCTGGATATTATTGATTTTCAAGAACCTTCAATCTTGTCTCAAATAAAATTTAATTTAATCGGGTATTCAACCCTAAAGGTTGATGTGGATCGTGGAATGTCACTGTGGGAGGAAATCTTTTTTTCACGATCTAAAAAGAGGTCTCATATACGTGGCTAGTAACCCCAAATCTGACCCTAAAGTAATGGATTGACTATACTATCTTGAATTTGATGACCCTAATGTGAATTGCAATATGAACTTTGTTCATGATGTTAAACCTGGATGATGGGCTTAGTGGAACTTTGGTACGAATCATAATCTACGAGGTGGTTTCTATTGTGAATTGATACGGATTGTGAAATGTCACTGTGGGAGGAAATATGTTTTTCACAATCTAAAAAGGGGTCTCATATATGTGGCAAGTAACCCCAAATCGATTGGCTATCTTAAATTCGATGACCCTAAAGTAAATTGCAATATGAACTTTGTTCATAATGTAAAAGCTGGATGTTGGGCTTAGTGGAACTTTGATATGATTTTTTATTCATAATCTACGAGATGGTTTCTATTGTGAATTGATATGGATTGTGAAATGTCGTTGTGGGAGGAAATATGTTTTTTACAATCTAAAAAGGGGTCTCATATATGTGGCAAGTAACCCCAAATCGATTGGCTATCTTAAATTCGATGACCCTAAAGTAAATTGCAATATGAACTTTGTTCATAATGTAAAAGCTGGATGCTTAGTGCAAATTTTGATATGAATTTTTATTCATAAAATACGGGATGGTTTCTGTTGTGAATTGATGGCCCAAATTAAAATTTGGCAATTTGAACAAGAAAGTGTGTGCCTATGTTGGATTAGCATGTTTTGCCATGCTAAAATTTGTTATTCATGGTGTAAATTCAGAATAGTATGCTTGACCTATTGATGACCCTTGATATTTTGAATTCGACGACCCTAAAATTAATTGCAATATGAACTCTTTGTTCATAATGTAAAAGTTGGATGAAGTCATTAGTGCAAATTTAACATGAATTTTTGTTCATAATATGCGGGATGGTATGCTTGACCCATTGATGACCTCGATATCTTGAATTCGATGACCCTAAAGTAAATTGCAATATGAACTTTGTTCATAATGTAAAAGTTGGATATGAAGGCCTTAGTGCAAATTTAATATGAATTTTTGTTCATAATATGTGGGATGGTAAGCTTGACCCATCGAATGACCCTTGATATCATGAATTCGATGACCTTGAAATAAATTGCAATATGAACTCTTTGTTCATAATGTAAAAGTTGGATGAAGGCCTTAGTGCAAGTTTAATATGAATTTTTATTCATAATCTGCGGGATGGTATGCTTGACCCATTGATGACCCTTGATATCTAGAATTCGACGACCCTAAAGTAAATTGCAATATGAACTCTTTGTTCATAATGTACAAGTTGGATATGAAGGCCTTAGTGCAAATTTAATATGAATTTTTATTCATAATCTACAGGATGGTATGCTTGGCCCATTGATGACCTTGGACCAAGATACAATTGCAATATGAATTTTCTATTCATAATTGGGATGGTAAAAATGTAACCTTGATGACTCTCAAGTCCAATTGCTTTCAAAATGTATATTTTTGTTAAAAAGAAAATATTCATTAATAATTCATAATCTGAGATAGCTTGTTTTAGCTTATTCAATTTTTTATTCATTCAGCATGGTGCAGTTTTGCCATGATGCCTTAAATGCAGCTGCAATGTGAATTGAATGTTCATAATATAAAATTGTGATGGTATGGTTTAGGTCTTGATGATTCTAGATGGCAAATTCAATCCCAACTGAAGAAATTCTATGACATTTAGTCGTCAGCCGTAGCCAGGATCTTGGATCTCTTTTGGCAAGCATTTGTATAACATGCATAATAATGGCTATGTTGTCTTGAGCCCTTCAAATAACCTTGTGACTGGGGTTATTAAAAATAGGATTCCTCTGTGAGTGATGGATAAGACATTGGAAAATGAGCTGCTTTGTTTTTAATTAGAGGGGGAAAGTTGGGACTGCTAGGAAGTCTCTCCAGAGGATAAAACCCCATATATTAACACCAATATGATTATGCTGATTGCAGATTACTATCAAACTGGGGAATGTGTTGGTTATTTACGTTGTCTTTCACGAAAGAACGTTATTCGGTCTAAAATATTGATTCTACGATGTGTTTGAGTGCTTCTTTTGCATATTCACTTTTTTTCCTCGTGCAGGTTGAACTACTGCCCAATTTTTCAGCTGGTATATTCCTGCTCAACTCAGTTTTTGTGCTCAACTTGCTCCACTAATCATTGTTAATAATTCTATTGATTTTGTGGCAAACCACTCATGAGCTATCTTTGTCTGTATTGAATGCTTCATTCCCATCGTATTTGGTCTCTTTTCTTTACTCATTCATCAAACAGATGACTTATTATAAAAACATATTGTATAGAATGCTAAAGCTAGGTGTCTCTTTGATTCATAGATTTGCTCTCTAGTAGCTGCTTATCTGCTATGGTTGACTGAGTTGGACTGATATAGCGAGCTTGCCAAAGTTATACTCATAGATTGAGCTTGTTTGTGGTGAATGAATTTTGCCATACTACAACTTAACTTTATGCGAAAATCTGCGTATGTCTTTTCAAAATCTGCATCATCCTTAAATGTATGCAAAATCTGTCAATTAGTATACAGGGTAGGTACCATATCATCTCTAATATGCAGTATTTGATGCCAAGCCTGCTATTATTCCCATTCTTAAAAGGAGAAAGTGCTGACATTAGAACCATGAACCAATATACAATTCAGCATTTCCTCTTTGAAGGTTCAACCCAAAGGAGTTATAAAATGTCACTTTTGTTTATCCTTATTCCTATTTTTAGAATCAAGTCCATTGTTGAACTATAGCGAGTATCATGCTTGGTTCTATTCTGTTATTGTATATAATCTGGCATACTGTTCCTGAACTGAATGTGCTATATATTTTGACTCTAGTTACAAGATGGATTTTTTTTCTATAATTTTGTAATGGATGATGGCTTAAGTGCAAGTTCATATCTTGACGACCCTAAAGTAATTTGCAGTATGAACTACGAACTTGCTCGTAATGTAAAAGCTGGATGACGGCCTAAGTGCAATTTGTATATGAATTTTTATTCATCTACATGATGTTATCTAATGTGATTTGATGACCCTTCGTATAAATTTGGCAATTGCAATAAGAAGTGTGTGCCTATGTTGGATTAGCCTATTTTTTCCACATCGAAATTTGTTACTTGTGGTATAAATTCGGAATGGCATGCTTGAGCCATTTATGACCCTGGATCTAGATGCTATTGCAATTTGAATTCTTTATTTATGTGCTTGGGATGGTAAAAATGTAGCCTTGTTGATCCTTGATTCCAATTGCTATTCAAAATGTTAATTTTGGATGGCTTTGCCTTTAAAATGCAAATTTGCATCCATAATGCTCAATCTGAGACTTATGATATTTTAGCTTATGCATAATATAAATTTAGCATGGTAGATTTTTGCCTTGGTGCACTAAATGCAACTGCAGTATGACTTGAGTATTCATAGTATAAAATGAGATGGTATGATTGTCGTTAGAGCCTTGATGATTCTTTTGGTGGGAAATAGGTTTCCTACTATGAGTGATGGATCAGACACGAGAAAAAGGAACAACTTTGTTCTTAAGGGACTGCTCGGAGCTGCTTCATTCTTACCTAGAGGTGAGAAAAGGAACAACTCTGTTTTTGTTTTAAAGGGTAAGAAGTTAAATGGGTGCTAATCGGTTTATGGTGACTTGAGAGATGAATCAACTGGAAATGGCAATTCCTGAAATGTGTTGGAATTATTCTTTTGAAACTCTTCTAGTTCATTTTTGTTACACATCTTTGTCACATTATCATGTTTATGCCCCAGGAATAGGCCTGTTGGGAGCTTTGGGATCTATTGATTTTAGCCAAAACTAGTTATCAACTGTAATATGTCGAGTAACGTCACTTTTGAGCTGGTTCAATGTTCTTTTACCTTATGCTTCTTTCTGTCAGAATTGTTCTCTTTTTTTCACTCGTTCCTCAAATAGATGATAGTGACAAAAAATCAACTTCTCCCGAACACCTTTTTTGTGTTCCTTAGATTCATGGACTAGTACTCTAACAACTTTTTTATATACTGTCCAAGTGTCCAACTGCAATCTGCTATGATACTTACTGAGATGTTGGGCTTGTTGTGGTGAATGAATGTGGCATTCTACATCTTTTTCTCATCATGCACAATCTGTTTTATGATTACTTTTAGGGTATTACTTTCCCCACACCCCCTCCTACTCTTTCACACCCCCTAACTTCTAAAAACCCTAAAATACCCTCAACTTAAAAAAAAAAACACACACACACTCACACCCTCACACCCTTCACTCCTCTCACTTTCCCTTTCACTCTCCCTCTCATTCGAACCCTACCCTTCACTCTCCCTCTCACTCAACATCTCACAACTCAATCAATCTCACCCAATCTCCCACTCAATCTTCTCCACAAACACCCTCAAGACCACCTGGGTTTTGTTCGCCTCCTCTCACTCTCTCTAATCGTTCCATTTTCATTCAGGTAACCCTCTCTCCCTTCTGTACATTTGGTTTTTTTTTCTGTGCATCTGCTGTGTTCGCATGACCTCATGCGAACACGTGAAAACGAAGGTGTTCGAATGAGGTCATGCGAACACCGTTCGAATGAGGCCATGCGAACACCTGTTCGAATGGGGTTGTTCGAACAGGTGCGAATGATTCTGTTCGAACAGGTGCGAATGATGCTGTTCGAACATGTGTGACAGTATTGTTTCTGTTATTTTGCTGGTTATGTTGCTTAATTGGTTTAATGGTTGTTGTCCAGATATGGTGAGGCATCGTGGCGGTAGTTTGCAACAGCCGGAGCGTAGGCCACCCCCGACGGCTTCCGAACGCAAACGGAGGCAAGATGGAGCTGAACCTTCCCGGAGGGGTAGGCGTAGGGACAGATTAGACGCCCCTCCTCCCCCACCGGAGGTTGATGATATTGGCCGGGATATTGAGCGTGATGGTCAATTTCCGGCATATGAGCTGGCCGGCCCTTCTGGTCATGCACATGAGGAGGTTGGTGCTCAACATGAGGAGGATGTTGAGCCTCAGGAGCCTGCTGCTGCTCCTAGGGCTACATTCCCATTCCCTGGTGGACCTGTTGATGGTTCTGTCTTGCCCACATACGGGTCTCATATTTTGACTGAGTTCTATGCTGGCCGGGTAAGTTATTGTTATATAATAGCGTGTTGTCAATTTTGTTTCTTATTTTGTTGAATATATTGGCTTATTCTGCCTGTGTCATTTGTCAATGCAGGTTCGGCCGGACATAACTACGCTTCCACATGGACCGGTTAACCTTGTGGTCCATGCTAGGATCAGGGAGACTCTTATCCTATTGGGGTTGTTCCCTCTCATAGGACTTGGTTTTCCCCTCACTCACAAGGGGCTGCTGAACGCATTCATAGAGCGTTGGCAGCCGGATACATCATCATTCCACCTTCCTGTGGGTGAGATGTCTATCACCCTTGATGATGTATCCCAGCTGCTACACATCCCCATCACGGGCCAGTTCTATGACATGCCTGACTGGACTTCGTGGTAGGGAGAGCAGCTGCTGATTGACTATTTGGGGGCCACCCCCCAAGATGCCGCTGAACAGACTTCTGCGCGAGGGTTGTCAGTTGGTCTTGTATGGCTGAGGGATCATGTCTACCACCCAGCCATAGCTGAGCAGAGGTGGCATCATGCTGTTAGGGCCTATTTGCTCTATCTTTTTGGCTGTATGGTGAGCCATTTGCCGGATAGAGTGCTCAGACATTTTGGCCAGGTACAGCACATCCCGGAGGAGCCCAGACCTGCAAATCGGGCCGTCTGTACTGTCACGGAGTGTGATGAGAGGTGGACACAATTCCAGGACCACTTGGTGGCGCGGGGGCCTCCTTGTGTGCCGTACTCCTCAAACACGGTGCCGGGCTACTTTCCATGGTTTTCTAGGGTCTCACATCCTTTTGCCTTCCCTGAAAATTATGTAGAGCTTGTGGATGAGCCGGATGTCAGTGTGGTACGTGTTTTTTATGTTAATTACAGTAATAAGTTTCTTCTACTTATTTAAATCTACTTATTTAAATAATGTTATGTTATTTGTTTGACAGATGCTGCCAGAGCTCCTGGATATGGTGGATGAGATGGATGGGACCATCAATGATAATGTCCCAGAGCCAACCAGGAGCGTCTTTCAGCGCATCAAGAGGTTGCTCAACCCCTTCCGTAGGTTTAGGAGGAGGATCGTCAATGTGTATCAGAGGAGGGGGCGCAACACCCAAAAGGATGATGTCTTAGGGGGGGGATATTTGTTTGGAACTTTTGTATAATTTAACTACTTTTTATATTATTAAGTATTTTTCTGATGTCATCTACTTAATTTGGCGCAAATTTATTGTTTTTTTATTGTATAATTTAACCATACATGAAATACGAAAGACATAAAACCAACATAAGCAAACAACTAACTAAGAAACTAGTGTTTCGGTAGTCCCTGTTCCAGAAGATAAATGACCTCTTCTGGAGTGCGTATTGTGTTCACGTACAACTCTAAGACTTGTCGCCCCATCGGAAGTGTAGCATGATATTCCATCATGGTCCCAACGTCGTCATCGTTGCGGATCTCCATAACTGAAAAATAGCCAGTCCCGTAATCAAGACGGTTGTACTTTCGGTAACATATACGCTCCACGTCTTTACGCCACGCTCCCTCTGGACGAATCTTCCTCTCAGCCTTTTCCTTCAGTTGGGCGAAGGTGATGTCCTTACTCATCCTGCAGAATACATGGTTAGGACAACGAAACACAACACCATGTTCGTCGGTGGTGACAGTCCCATGGTGATGAAGGGCCGTTAGGAATTTGTCGTTTGAGTACTGGGTTGGGCACAATTGCCATTCCATTTCAGCTTGGTTGTAGCTGTCAAGAGGGAGAGTAGGTTTTGGTGAAGAAGCAGATTAGGGTTTGGTGAAGAAGGTCTGAGGATGTGAACCCCCATTTATAATAGGCATGGTGAAATGTCAGCCGTTGATTTCATTTTTAGATCACAAATCTGAGCCGTTTAAATTCTATCCGTTCAGACACATTTTCCAAAGGGATTGACATCCACTCCTTTATCTGACACACATTTGACTGATTGTAAGCCGTTGATCAAAACTGTCGGTGGAATCTGAGACGTCCAATATCTGTCGCTCTGCAACACTGGTTCGAACAGCCTCATGCGAACCTATTCGCATGACCCCATTCGAACAGGTGAAAAACACCCAAGAGGGTGTGTCCCCATATTTAACACACGCGAATGGTCTCGTGCGAACCTGTTCGAAGGCCCGTGTTCGAACAGGTGAAAATTCGTGAAAAAAAAGAGGTTTGGCCTGGCCTTTTGGTCATTTCACACCCTTATGGGGTGTGTTTCGAGTAGGAGGGGGTGTGGGAAAAGCAAACGCCTTACTTTTATATGGGATAGGGACCATATCATGCAAACTCTAATTTATATGCATAGTTTGGCTTATATCCTATCCGATCAACAAATTATTACTCTGTAGACAGTTGGTTTATTTTAAATGCAGAATGGTGTCTGAATCTTAAACCATTTGCCAAATAGATTAGAAAGGCTTTTACCAAGAAATCTTCAATTTGTTCCTCTTCAACGGACAATAGTTGGTAAGCAAAATTTCTCGGGAAAATGATACCACTTGAAACTAATTTTTTCACGATTTTCTTAATACGGGAACTTTTTTTGGTTGTTGCTTTTGTTTTTTGTTGCTCGTGTTGTTTGGTTGCTAAAGTAAGGGGACTTTCCTATGCTAATACAAGGAAACCAGAGGCTCCATGAATTTCTCATTTTTTGGAGGAAAAAGCTCATAATCTATCATTCCTGCATTCGCATTCTTGCCATACTTCTACTTGTAGTATTTGTGATTTTAATTCTCAAATGAGGCATCTTATTCAGTGATTTTAAAAAAGTGCTGATATTGAAAATCATGAACCAGAGTAGTTTCAACACTTTCAAACCAAAAAACACATTTTGAGAATTAAAATCACAAGTACTACTAGTAAACGTGCTACAGTTTCAACACTCAATAGTTTTGAAACCAAAAAACTGGCTTCAGGTTACATGTGTGCAAGCAAATATATCATGAACACGTTAATTTTTAAAACAATTTAGTGACTTGAACCGTGGGAGTTAGTTTGTGTAGGTGTCATTTGTGATATGCAGAGTTTTTCACAAAACATAGTGATACAAACTAGGAAACAGAGGAAAATGGGAATGAATACTTTGTATTATTTACGACAAATTCAGAGGATTTCTCTGAATTTGGAATGAAGAAGTACAGAGTAGAATAGGAAAGCAATGTAACAGTACAATGGTGATCCTATCACCAATGCCCTTCCCAAACAATTCCCACAACAAGCCTACCCTGGAAAAGATGACAAAACAGAATATAAATGATAATTTCTCTCTCCAAATCATGGCAGATTCCCTCACACCAATCCCACCTGCCACGTAAGCCTCTCCCTAACAGAATTAAGGTGTGAGTGCGTGCCCAAGTGGTCCCCAAGCAATTGGTTTCCACTTCTTTCTTTCATACACATTTGTGAATTTCCTATTCTGTCCTTCATTAATTGCATCTGTATCAACACCCCCTCCTTCAAGTCTCACCTTGAGGAAGACAGCAACTTCCTCCATAGGAGTGGCCTGCACATCTCCTCTGATAACTAGTGGAGGATCCCTTCCATATAGAGCCTTGAAGGGTGTCATCTTAGTGGATTCATGATAATGTGTTGTACCAAAACTCAGCCCAGCTTAATCACTTGTGCCATTGTCTAGGTTTAGTACCAGTCATACACCTCAAATATGTTTCTAAGCAACGATTCACCACTTCTGTTTGACCATCAGTTTGGGGATGGTAAGCAGAACTGTATTTGAGTCTAGTACCGGCTAACTTGAACAACTCAGTCCAGAATGAACTTATGAAAACTCTGTCCCTATCAGAAATAATGGACTCTGGGAATCCATGTAATTTAACCACTTCTTTCAGAAACATTTCAACTACATCTTTAGCACTGTAGGGGTGTGCTAAAGCCATGAAATGTGCATATTTCGTGAGCCTATCCACCACAACTAGGATAGTGTCCTTTCCCCCTGCTCTTGGCAACCCACCAATGAAACCCATAGATATGTCTGTCCATATCTGCTTAGGGATAGGTAGGTTGAATTAACCCTACTGGACTCAAGGTCTGGTACTTATTTCTCTGGCATATCTGACACTTCTGCACATATTCCTTGATGCCCTTTCTCATTCCCTCCCAGTAAAACAGAGTTGCAATCCTCTTGTAAGTTCTAAAGTGTCCAGAATGGCCTTCCACAGCTGAGTCATGGAACTCTCTCAAGATAGACTCAATCCTAGGAGAATTGTGAGGAATTACTAGTCTGTCTTGGTAGTACAGTCTGCCATTCACCAATTTATACCCAGGATGCTCTCCTGAATTCACCATCAAATCTTGCACAATCTTCTTCAGCTTCTCATCATTATCAACTTCTATCTCTATACCTTCCCACTCATTGAACTGCACTGTTGCAAGTGCAGAATACTGCAACTTTCTTGACAAGGCATCTGCTGCCTTATTTTCTATTCCTGGTTTATACTTGATTTCAAAATCAAATCCAAGCAATTTGGAAATCCACTTATGTTGTTCCTCACCCATTAGTCTCTGATCAGCAAGGAATTTTAAACTCTTTTAATCAGTATGCACAATAAAATGTCTGCCCAACAAGTAGTGTCTCCACTTCTGTATTGCCAGCACTACTGCCATTAGTTCTCTCTCATAAACTGACTTGTTCATGGCTCTCTCGGATAATGTTTGGCTCATATAAGCCACTGGTTGACCCTCTTGGATGAGAACAACACCAAGTCCCTTGCCAGATGCATCTGCTTCCACCACAAACGTCTTACTGAAATCAGATACAGCTAATACAGGTACTTGAGTCATTGCTAATTTCAATTTCTCAAAAGCTTTTTGAGCTTCATCATCCCATCGAAACTTATCCTTCTTGAGTTGTTGAGTAAGTGGCCAAGCCATCTTACCATAACCCTCCACAAACTTTCTATAGTAACCAGTGAGGCCTAGAAATCCCCTCACTCCTTTGACATCCTTCGGAACAGGCCACTCCACCATAGCCTTTACCTTAGCAGGGTCAGCAGCCACCCCTTGCCCAGAGATGATGTGCCCCAGATACTCTATACTATTTCTTCCAAAAGAACACTTCTTCTTGTTAACCACCAACTCATGCTTCTTGAGAACTTGCAACACGGTTCTCACGTGCTCTAAGTGACTATCATGGTCCTTACTATAAATGAGGATATCATCAAAAAAGACTAGAGCAAATTTCCTTAGGTAGGGATTCAGTACCTGATTCATGAGGGATTGAAAAGTAGAGGGTGCATTGGTTAGGCCAAATGGCATGACCAATAACTCATAATGGCCTTCATGAGTTCTGAAGGCAGTCTTAGGAACATCATCCTCCTTCATGCGTATTTGATGATACCCTGACTTCAAGTCAAGTTTAGAGAACACTTGAGCTCCACCCAACTCATCTAAGAGTTCATCTATGACTGGAATTGGAAATTTGTCAGGTATTGTCAATTTATTCAGAGCCCTTTAATCAACACGGAACCTCCACCCCCCATCATTCTTCCTCACCAGTATCACTGGACTACTGTAAGGGATATTACTGGGTCTAATAATCCCTGCCAGCATCATTTCCTTCACGAAATTCTCTATTTCATTTTTCTGATAGTAAGGGTACCTGTAGGGCCTGTTGTTTGGAATGTTAGCTCCCTCTTTGAGAACAATGGCATGATCACAATCCCTCTTGGGTGGCAGACCAGTAGGTTCCTGAAATAGCTCTTCAAACTCACCCAGCACTGCTTCCAATCTTGCATGCTGTGCCTCTGTGTGCCCTGTTTCAGTAACATCACCATGCTGGTAAGATAACACATAACCCTCTCCTTCATTGCTAAGAGATTTGATCATGGCCTTCCATGATGCTTGTGTCTTGCAGAGAGCAAGATCACCTCTCATCATACTTCTGTGACTCTTTGTTCACCAAGATAATTCCAAGTTCTTGAAATTAGCCTTCACTTCACCCAAACTAGCCAACCAATCCATCCCTAGCACCAAATCAGTTCCCCTAGCTCCACAATAAAGAAATGTTGCACAATTTTTACCCCTTGCACTTCCACTTCTAAGTGCTTGCACATGCCCCTGTTCTTCACCTTGTCCCCTGTTCCAACTTCCACTTCAAATTCCACTGTGTCACTTACATTCAACTGTAGATACTCCACTAATTTCTGAGAAATGAAATTAGTTGAGGCTCCACAATCTACCAAAATCAGCACTTCTATCCCTCCAATCCTCCCTATGACCTTGAAGGATCTATTAGAGGTCAATCCCTCCTTACTTCTCAAAGATAGCTGCAGGATTTTAGCAACCAACCCCCCTGCAGATGCTTCCTCCTCTTCTTCTGCACTCTCTCCAGACTCCTCTCCTTCCACCAATACAAACTTGTAATGCTTAAGTTTGCAAGTATGATCCCTTCCCCAAGTCTCACCACACTTAAAACATAGACCCTTACGGCTTCTTTCTCTCAGCTCAGCTTGTGAGAGGTTTCCTCCAGTGACAGGCCTCTTCCCATGGTTATCATTCTCCATGGTCTTACTACTTGAACCATCCTTATGTCCTCCTCTCTCCCATCTAGTGAATCCCTTAGAATTCTTCACATAGGGTTTCTCACTATCCTTCTTCTCAGCATTCATCAATCCTCCTTTCTTCAAGGCATATTGTTCTTTTCCTCAAGTAGCAAAGCTCTATCCATCAATTCATCAAGTGACCCAGTAGCATGGAGCTTCAACTCTGCTTGGATTTCCTCCTTCAATCCATTAAGGAAGATTCCCTTGAGCATCACCCTCTCTTCCTTCTTCAATGGGGCTGATTCTCTTTAAAATTTCTCTCTATATTTCATAACAGAGCTTGTTTGTTTAATGCTAAGCAATGGGCCAAACGGGTTCTGGACTAAACCCGGTTGGAAGCGTCGTATAACTGTGGCCTTGAACTCTTCCCAATTCAGGTCTGTATTCTGCCCTTCCCACCATTGATACCAGTTCAACGCCTTATCTTCTAGCGCAATTACCACCGCGTCGAGCTTATCTTCATCGTCTACCACGTTGAGCTTGAAGTAGCGCTCTGCGCGCCCAATCCACCCGTAAGCATCCTCACCACGAAAGATGGGAATCTTTAGCTTGCGTCCTCCAAAGTCACGAGAGGAATCACGACTACTACTTCGCGATCGAGAGCTAGAACTATCGCCAGATTCAACTTCACTCGCTTCGCCTTCGTCCGGGATTCGGGTCGGGTTGCGTCTTTGCGTTTTACACTTGCGTGGTCGTCCCCTGCGCGACCTGCTGCACGAGATGATCAAATTCTTCAACTCCGCTATATGTTGCTCAATTCCATCAATGCGTTTCTCCATTGTTGAACACGTGAGTACCATGCACCAGAATCGGGTGCTTTGATACCAGTTGATACAAACTAGGAAACAGAGGAAAATGGGAATGAATACTTTGTATTATTTACGACAAATTCAGAGGATCTCTCTGAATTTGGAATGAGGAAGTACAAAGTAGAATAGGAAAGCAATGTAACAGTACAATGGTGATCCTATCACCAATGCCCTTCCCAAACAATTCCCAAAACAAGCCTACCCTGGAAAAGATGACAAAACAGAATATAAAGGATAATTTCTCTCTCCAAATCATGGCAAATTCCCTCACGCCAATCCCACCTGCCACGTAGGCCTCTCCCTAACAGAATTAAGGTGTGTGTGCATGCCCAAGTGGTCCCCAAGCAATTGGTTTCCACTTCTTTCTTTCATACACATTTGTGAATTTCCTATTCTGTCCTTCATTAATTGCATCTGTATCACATAGGAAGGAGAAAGAATTTGAAAAGGGCATCGGAGGATAAACATCTTCAAGATGGGTGAAGCATCATACTGGAGGTGTCTCTTCGAGGCTCCAATGTTTATCACAATAGTAATGTTTTTGAGGTGAAAAAGCCCTTATCATTTTCTATCCTTCCATTTTGTTTTGTTTAAAGGTCATGGATGCGCATGGTTAGAAATCACTAGATCTATTTCCTGCTAAGTTTCAGAAAAGCGTGTGGGTAGAACAAGGTTTGTCTTACTCAAGAACCAATTCAATGCTCTTTGCCTAATTTAAAAACCATTCAAAGTGCTATTCATTTTTTAAAAAAATTAACTGTAATACTAATGATTCTTTGTAAAAAAATTAACTGGTGAAAGAATTATTTGCCATATGCCCAATCATTAATATTACAGTTAATTATTGGCCATAACTGGAATGGTTAGTGTCTCTCTTTTTCAAATATTACTAATGGATAGTGCCTACTCTTAGTCTTAACTCTTAACCAGAACTATACTGCTTTGTTATTTAAGAATTTGGAAAAAAACCATCTTTTGTATCTTTGGGTTTCACTTTTTGTAAATGTTTCCATAGTAAACAAAAGCACATGTAGACTTTGTGTAATTCATGTGTCAGCTAGCAAATGAAATTGCAACATGAATTATTCAACATGTTGTTGATGTCTTCAAATCTATTGCCATCAGATTTTCGTGTTTATGCATAAGAATAATCATGATAAGGAGGATGTTGTGTTCCGAATTAGCATTTGGTGCTTGTTTCTGGTTGTTATGGATTGGGCTCAATCCTCAATACTAAGGCCCAATGCCAAAAGGCAGATCAATTAACCAATGATGGAGATTAAAGACCTAGATCCAATGGTTCACCTTGATTCCCAAAGCATATAAATAAGCATTCAATGCAATGCTCAAGGTACACACTTTTTCCTACAATCTTACCGCTGACTTGAGCATCAGAGTGTTCTCGCAGGTACCACCTGCCCCGGATCGGATACGGAGCTCGGTTGATCAAGACCATTTACTACCAACTATCTCGGATCGAACCTTGTGTCTAAGATCGGATACAAGTCCAGAGATACGGTACAGAACATTGGCGACCACAGTGGGAGGATCTTGTACTCTAGTTCCTCTCCCATCTCCTTGATTGACAATGGCTCCGATCTTACGTCATAGGACTATCCCGAATGTCGCTGAAGGACCGGTTCTGCAGCGGGTGACTCCAGAAGGAGTGGCAGTCACCTTACTCCTTAGCCCGGCGCATGCTCGAAGCTCGGCTACGGCTATGGTTCTTGGGAGTTCAGCCCGGAACCGACTTCCACCTCCCCCTCAGACGGTCCAGGTGCCGATCGATGCTGTTCAACGGCTCGTCCAGTTTCTACATCGGCAAGCCGAGGCCGACCAGCAGGAAAACCAACGCTACACCCAGTTATAAGCTAAGATTGCTGAGATCCGTGCTCGTAACATCCCGGATCGGATTTCCTCTCGGTGCAACTCTTCAAGTGGAAAGACTCATGGCAACAGGCGCCACCGATCTCTGGCTCAGAGGAGAGACTGTCATCGCTCTCCACCTCGTCGTAGAGGAGGGTGAGGATCGGAGACTCTCCCAAGTCGGACCCCTGATGATTCTTACTATCCCGAGGGTTCCCCTCGGTCCAGCTCGTTTCTGTTTTCCTCTTCTTTGAGGCGACATTCCAAAAGTCGGGAAAGATCCTCGAGGCAAGAACGTCGACGCACTCGCTCGCGGGGATCCCCCGACAAATATGGCTACCTACGGTCTCCACCCCTGGAGAGGTCGACAAAGCGCAAAGGACCCTTCACAAGTAAGATCGACTACTTTTCGGTGCCGAAGCACATCGAGAAACCCCCTGAAGGTCTGAGAATGCATGACGGGACTGGCGATCCGGACCGCCACCTCGACTATTGACACGATCATGCTATATCGGAACGTCCCGGAGGAAATGAAGTGCAGAATCTTCCCCCTCACACTTGAGAAGGTAGCCTCGGACTGGTTTAGATCTCTTAAACCAAACCCTATCTCTTCCTAGGATCAGCTGGCTAAGCTCTTCTCTGCTCAGTTTGCTCACTCCAAAAGCAAGCCCAAGCACCGGAAAGTCTTAGCGGCCATTCGGCAAGGCGAAAACGCCCCTCTCCGAGACTACATTGAAAGATTCAATCGAGAAGCTACTCAAGTCCAACACCTGAATGACTCTTTTCGACTCTATTGTATGGAGGTCGGACTTCGTGAAGGAAGCTTATTCCAAACCAGCATCGGAGTGGATGAACCTAAGACTCTCGCAGAGTTCCTCTCGAGGTCTCAGAAGTACATCGATCATGAAGAAGGGGTCAACGCAGAAAGGTCACATGTCACCTAGGCCCCGAAATGAGCCTATGGGCGTAATGTAATCCGATTTTGTAAATATTCAACCATCTAATATATATCTCGACTACGATTTTCCTCACACTGAGTGCTTAGTAAAAGTGAGTTCCGAAGTTGAAGAGAAGGATTTGGGATCAGTCGAACGATCGCCTTAAAATTCCACGCTAAATCTGAACCCAAGACACCGAGCTCGACATCGCTAGTGTCCGAGGTAGTGGCGACCCGTTGGGACGAGTTCAATTCGGTCCGAGCCCCAGAAGACTGTCCCAAGGGCTACGAAGATCTTTGGATTTCGAAGTCGCAAAGATTACTGGCTGAGGCTGCCATTACCCTGAAGGGAGAGTTCGATCTGGGCCGAGTCCTGGTAAACTGCCCTAAAGGCGACATTAAACTGACACCTCGAGTCCCTAAGGTGGTCACGTTTTAACATGGCCGAGGCTACCATTATCCTGAAGGGCGAATTCGATCCGAGCCGAGTCTTGGTAAACTACCCTGAAGGCGACACTAAACTGACACCTCGAGTCCCTCAGGTGGTCACGTTTTAACATGGCCGAGGCTGCCATTACCCTGAAGGGCGAGTTCGATCCGGGCCGAGTTCTGGTAAACTGCCTTGAAGGCGACATTAAACTGACACCTCGAGTCCCTCAGGTGGTCACGTTTTAATATGGCCGAGGCTGCCATTACCCTGAAGGGCGAGTTCGATCCGGGCCATGTCCTGGTAAACTACCTTGAAGGCGACACTAAACTGACACCTCGAGTCCCTCAGGTGGTCACATTTTAACATGGCCGAGGCTGCCATTACCCTATAGGGCAAGTTCGATCCGGGCCGAGTCCTGGTAAACTGCTCCGAAGGCAGCACTTAACTGACACCTCGAGTCCCTCCGGTGGTCACGTTTTAACATGGCCGAGGCTTCCATTACCCTGAAAGTTGAGTTCGATTCGGGCCGAGTCCCGGTGAACTGCCCTGATGGCGACATTAAGTTGACACCTCGAGTCCCTCAGGTGGTCACGTCATTCCCGGACTCTCTGAGGCTGGGGGCATAAACCTTCGTAGGCACAAGCCCGACCTCGAAAAAGATCGCAATTTCAAGACCCAAATCTCTGGCACTCTGAGGTTTGGGGCAGACACCCTCAAAGGTATAAGCCCGGCCTCGAAGAAGGTCACCGCGAAGGTCCGACCTCAATTTCAAAACTCTCACGAAGCCCGGACAAGCTTACAAGTCTAGATCGCCTCACTAGCGATCGACCCGACTTGGGGGGAACTGTTACAGATTGGGCTCAATCCTCAATTCTAAGGCCCAATGCCCAAAGGCAGATCCATTAACCATTGGTGGAGATCAAAGACCTAGATCCAATGGTTCACATTGATTCGCAAAGCCTATGGATAAGCATTCAATGCAACGCTCAAAGTACACACTCTTTCCTACAATCTTACCTCTAATTAGTTCTTTAGCTGAGTTGAGCGTCGGAGTGTCCTCGCAGATACCACCTGCCCCGGATCGGATACGGAACTCGGTTGATCAAAACCATTTACTACCAACTATCTCGGATCGGACCTTGTGTCTAAGATCGGATACAAGTCCAGAGATATGGTACAGAACACTATTATATTCGGATGAGGTGTTGGGCCTTAAGCCTAGTGCACTTTTTCATAAGTCCGTGTCAGGTCTTAAGCTTTTAGATAATGTCAAGTATTCAATTAAAGTAAATTTCCTATAAATGTCATATCAAGGATAATATATCTGTGCATATGCACGAGTGTTGTCGTGTTATTTTTATAAATAGACGTAGACATAATTTAATTAGTCCGAACATTAACTCGTGAAAATCAAGACTAATTTAAAGTAGATAAACAAAAAGTTTCAAATTGTAATTGAGTTAGTCCGAATATTACCTCGTGAACATTTACCAGCAATGTGTAATATTTCTCGTAGAGATGAGAAGACAAAATTGTATTAAAGTTTCAAAATTTCCAAATTGAAATATTTCCCGTATAGACTAAATAAAACTTATTTATAGTCAAAAATAAAATATTAAAAATGAAGGTGACATGTAGATGAAATTAAAGTAGATATATTGTGAAAAATAGAAGAATAAGATAGAGTTAGAGGAAGAAAGAGGAGGAGAGAGCGAAAAAATGTATGAGAAAGATTGAAAAAGTTTGGAAAATATATGAGAGTGTGATAAGTAATATTTCTTGTAGAGATTAGAAAACAAAATTGTAGTAAAGTTACAAATTTTACAAATTGTAATATTTTCCGTAGAAACTAAATAAAACTTATTGACAGAGAAAAAAAGGGATATTAAAAAACTGAAGGAGACATGTAGATGAAATTAAAGTAGATATATTCTGAAAAATAGAAATATGAGATAGAGTTATTGGAAGAAACGGGAGGAGAGAGTGAAAAAATGTATGAGAAATAGTGAAAAAGTTTGAAAAAGTATATGAGAGAGAGTGAAAAGGTGAAAAAGTTTGAAAAAAGTGTGAGAGTATGAAAAGTTTGAAAAAGTGAAATTACATAAATATCCTAAAATTGTTTATTTGAGAAAAGAGTAAGATTGATAATTTGGTAGTAGGTTAATGTTATAGATAGATAGTAGATATTAAAGTAGATATATTGTGAAAAATAGAAAAAATGAGATAGAGTTAGAGGAAGAAAAAGGAGGGAGTGAAAAAATGTGTAAGAAAGACTGAAAAAGTTTGAAAAAGTATATGAGATGGAGTGAAAAAGTTTGAAAAAAGTCTGAGAGATGGTGAAAGAGTTTGAAAAAGTGTGAAAAAATGAAAAAATTTGAAAAAGTGAAAAAGTAAAATTAGATAAATATCCTAAAATTGTTTAATTAGGAAAATGGTAAGATTGATATTTTGATAGTAGGTTATGATTTGGACGGAGTGCTATGTAGCCGTGTTATATTGAGTATTGGTCTTTAAATACAAGTTGTAAATCAAAGTTTTTCCTATAACATAATATTGATAGTAACTGTTGCGAGCCCATTATCCAAGACTCACAATTACATTACTGTTGCGTAAGTACTGAAAGCTTCAATGTAAAAGGGAGAGAAATTGATTCTCATTTCTAGTAAAGTAGTGAAGACAATTGATTGAATGAATAAGGTTCTGTCGATCTTCCCATTCCTATTCAAGAGATGGGAAAGGGAAGGTTCATTTTCTGATCTTTCAGACCCTTTTACATTGCTACATGTCTTCTTTTGATTTTCAATTTCGTTTTTTGATTTTTTTAATTTTTTATGTAATTCGCGTCATTGAACAAGCCCAATTTGTCACAAAACTATGTTTACTATAATAGCGGAATTTCTTTGACCATGAATTTCGGAAATTTCATTCCAGCAGATTTGCCTACTGATTTTGTATTTGATGCCTTTTGTGCATGTTGCTGGGCATTATTAATTTTTCAAGAACCTCCAATCTTGTCACAGTAGGGTATACAAACGCTAAAAGTGGATCTGGACTGTGGACTGGCACTGTGGGATGAAATCTTTTTCATAATATGACAAGGTTTTTTTTTGTACCCCCGTGATTTCATACTATAACCCCACATATTTTTTATTCCCACAATGCCCCTAATTAAAAGGTACTAACGGATTTATCTAACCCAAAGATAATTATGTTTCTGGTAAAACAACATAACGAAATTATGTTGCTTTTAGTTAAATTCGTTTTTGGAAAAAAATAAGCCAACGGAAGTAGGTAAACCAAACATACATCCGTCTTTTAAATTTAGAACAACGGAATTACATAATGCCAATTTACTTCCGTCTTCATAAGGTTTCAATAACGGAATTACCAACTTCTAACGTAATTTCGTTTTGTATTTTCTCAAAACAGATTTACCTAGTGAATTGATAAATCTGTTTGCATTATTTGAACTAATGGATTTGACTGACAATTTTGATTCACGGCCCACTTTTGCTCGTCTTGGTAACTGTGCCCCAACAGATATATTTTTAACGGTGTAGATCGCACCGACAATATCAACAGTGGATAATCAGTGACGATTGCTATAAATACCAAAATTCACCCTCATTCTTTTCACACCAACATTTCACTCCAAAATGAACATTTGTTCCACTCAGTACTCAAGCGACAATAGACTTACCGCTATTCACTATGGCGGCCAAATCACCATAAGAGAAGATGGTGTCTTCTTCTCATGTCCAAAGCCTATTTTATGCAGGCTCCGCGACGACATCACCTTCGACGGTTTGAAAGATAAAGTGGAGATCAAAGTTCAAGTGATTGGTGATGACCATGAGGTTATTAGTATTACTTATCGCAAACCCGATCGTCTAGATGATGACAACATTTACTTCTCGCCCATGAGGATCAAGACTGATGACGACGTACGAATCATGTTGAACATCCATGGCATGCTTAAGAATCGTAGGCCTTTGGAGCTGTACGTGGAGACTCAACGGAGCGTCAATGAGATTATACGCCGTTGTTGTGTTGGAGGACCGGGAGTTTAAGAACTGCATTTGTTGTTGTTTATGTTTTAACATTTATGTTGTAACATTTATGTTTTACTTTTTATGTTTGCATCAATGAAAATAAATTTTTAATTTAACTAGTCTAATATAATAACGGAAAAATACTAATAAGAAATACATAAATCATGGTGTTTAAATGGCACAATACAACAACAACAACAACAAAAATCAATCCTCTCCATCTGCCAAATCAATCAAGACCCGGATCACTCTGTACGACTGAGAGTTTGGACGAAGGTCTCCGGACTGAAGCACCATCCGAAACTGCTAGCTCATAATCCTCAGTCTCTCCTCAGGTCCCATCACACCTGGGTCTGTTGTTGCTAGTGCCGCTGGTACTGCTGGAAGGAGACAGGGAACAGATACCCTAACGTACCATGGCAAGTAAGTCTGATGAACCTCACCAACCTCCCTCTCACCAGTAGTCGTGCTAAAAACCTCCTAGACAGTGTCACTCCATCTGGACAATCGCATCATGACTTCATTAAACCCTGGACGACGCTGAAGCAGCTCACGAGGGATGACCTGGACGTATCCAAATTGCCAGAGGCACCTATCCGACCTGTAGGGGACAGTGATGTCCTCCCAGCTAAAAAAAACCCTATATAATGAGATCTGCTCAAAGGGTCTCCAGATGACATCAGCAAGTGACAAAGCATCAATCCTCCTACGGTACTCCTCTAGCTTCACAACATCTGTCTTCCTCCTCTTCCAAAACCCACACTGTGCCTCGGTGGTGGTCCCAGTGGTACCCCGCACACATATCCGAGGAAAGTACTTAAAGATCCATGTCTGAAATGAATAAATAAACAATATCGTTAAAAATAAAATATAAAAAATAAAAAAAAACTCGTTAAAAATAAAAAAATTAACTTACCATGAACAGCGTCGCATACCCCCCTAACTGACAGCTATCCTCCATACAAGCAAAGTTCAACTGGTCATACAAGAATGCCAAGGCTGCTGGACCCCATGCCCATGAGCTAACTGTGGTGACGTCCTCCAGTAAATGCAACCACTTAGCCCCAACTCTGGTTCCAGTCTTGCTACAAAATATAGTCATCCCCAAAAAAAGCATTAAGAATGCCCTGGCAGCAAGAATCCGCTGGTCCTGTGAAATGTGGCACTTGCAGACATCCAGTATCCAATCAAACCGGAAATATGCCCCCTGTTGGCAATAGTCTCCTCTATAGCCTCAGCAAAAGTCACCCCTAGATAATCCACAGTCAGCTGAATGACATCATCAATAGTAACAGAGTTGGGGGGATCTGTAATATCTGCCAGTCAATGGTTGATGAAGCAGACATGACACGTCATCCAAAGTAATCGTGATTTCATCAAATGGTAGGTGAAATGACGATGTCTCTGGGTGCCATCTCTCTACAAAAGCAGATAGCAACTCATGATCAACCGTGGTTAGAGCTGAAAAGACGATAGGCCCTAATCCAGAATGCTGAATATGATAATTAAAGCCATGACTCTGTGATAGAGGGGCCAAATTTTTCTGGATTTTGTTGCCATGTGCAGTTACTTTCAATTTATCCTGCAACTGAATTGAAAATAAATAAACTTACTTAAACTATTTATCTATAAATTTATATAATAAGACTATGTGAATAAATATATTAAATTATTTTTACCTGGCCTCCGAGAATCTTAGATGCTACATGAGCATCAAATGAAGTGAGCAAAGAACCATCCATAGGTCCTATCCGAGCATGCTGCTCATCGACATCCTCATCATGGTACTGCTGCTGGTACTGATGGTACTCCGGCTGGTGATGGTGCTCCGGCTGAAACTGCTCCTCATCCTCCTCCATGTGCTGCTGGTACTCCTGAGCAGCCTGCTCCTCATCCTCCACAGGCTTCTCTCGTCTTTGGGCGCGTCTATGTCGGTTAGACGCATGTCCGGCTTCTCTGATCCGAGTCTGTGTACTCACCGGAGTTTCTTCCGGTTCACCACCACCCGACCGTGAAGATTGCCCCCGCAATATCAATCCTGGTGAATTACGGGGAATTCTGCCACCGACTCTAGTACGAGCCACTGCAAAAAATTCAAAAATAAATAAATTAGAATCCTACGGATTTAGCGTAGATTCGTTGGCCATTTTTGAACATACAGACGTATGTAATTCCATCCAGCCTAACATATTTATATAATTCCGCCGCGTTGCAGACAAAATGACATACTTCCGCATCGTGTTTTTTTTGCCTGCGGATTTACGTAAATCCGTTAAACGGAAGTACCTACTTCTGTGAAGAGAAAAAATTTGACTTACTTTTTCTCTGAAACGGATGTAAGTGAGGGAATGATAAATATTTTAGGATTTTGTAAAAACTAATTGGTAATTTGGTTCTTTCACATGCATCGTGGGGGTATAGTATGAAACCGTGGGGGTAAAAAAAAGCCATGTGACAAAGGGGGCATATATGAGGTTAGTGACCCCAATCTAATTGCAAGATGGTTGCTTTTTGCCATGATTTTTGTAATCGGTTGGATATCTTGATTTGGCGACCTTCAACTAAATTGTAAAAGTTGGATGACGGACTTAGTGCTATTTTAATATGAATTTTTTCCATAATTTACGAGATGGTTTTTACTGTGATTTGATGACCCCAAACGAAATTTGGGCAACGGGAACAAGAAAGTGTGTACTTGTGTCGGATTAGCCTATTTTGCCACACCATAATTTGTTATTCACGGTGTAAATTCGGAAGGAATGCTTGAACCATTGATGACCCTGGACGTAGGTGCTATTGCAGTATGAGTTCTTTATCTTAATGTATAACCTAGATGGTAAAAATGTAGCTCTGCTAGGCTGCTAACCCTCAAGTCCAATTAAACGTGGTTTGGTTTGGTTGGCTTCCATTAAAAAGTTCAAACCACTCCAATCCGAATCATTGCGGTTTGGATTGCGGATAACTCGATTTTTACAAGTCAAAAAAGAAAATTTGATTTAAAGTCAAATTAATTGTAAATCCAAATATTAAAAAACAAAATAATAATGTAATTATTATTTTATTCACATGTAAACTACCAAACTTAAAATGTAGTAATATTAAAAATAGAAGTTAGATGGAAAATGTGACATCTGTGGCTGACGAGGGCGGGGAGTGATCGTCGGTGCTCAAAAGTTGGCATGGACAAAGAGCGGCTCCTGACAGCTTCTAGGCGAAGGGACACGTGAATGAACAGAATACGCACCGGAATGAGATGGATCCTGAGACTGTGCAGGTATGGGACTGTACAGTTTAATGAAGACTTAAAAGAATTGATCTGGACTACCTATATAACAAGATGCATCTTCTTTGCGGGGAGCCCTTCCCATAAGAACTCCATAGTTAAGCGTGCTTGGCTTGGAGTAGTAGTGGGATGAGTGACATTCTGGGAAGTTTTCTAGAAAGCATGCAAGTGAGGACAACGCATGCTGGAAAGACACGTGTTGGTTTGTGGGGGCAATTGACAGTTCAGAAAGCAGTCTGGGATGTTCCAAATGGTATCAGAGCATCAGACCTCTCTCAATACGGTGCGGAAGCTGGTGGGCATGTGACATCCGTGGCTGACGAGGGCGGGGAGTGATCGTCGGTGCTCAAAAGTTGGCACGGACAAAGAGCGGCTCCTGGCAGCTTCTAGGCGAAGGGACATGTGAATGAACCGAATACGCATCAGAATGAGATGGATCCTGAGGCTGTGCAGGTATGGGACTGTACAGTTGAAGGAAGGCTTAAAATAATTGATTTGGACTACCTATATAACAAGATGCATCTTCTTTTTGGGAGCCCTTCCCATAAGAATGTTGACTCTCTGTCATATGATGCAAGTTGTCCAATTTTAGGACCAAATTGTGCAGGGTTTTGATTGTATTATAGTCATTATCTGGGGATTTAGCTTAGTATTAGAATTTTGTAGTAGGAAGTCAAATTGTAAGCCATTCCTGCATTATTGGAGTTATTTTGTACTTGAAGACCTCCAATTGGTGTGTTATCATTCGGCGAACCAG
This sequence comes from Astragalus membranaceus, assembly GCA_039519185.1. Taxonomy (NCBI): domain Eukaryota; kingdom Viridiplantae; phylum Streptophyta; class Magnoliopsida; order Fabales; family Fabaceae; genus Astragalus; species Astragalus membranaceus. The sequence continues at coordinate 157,692,108 of CM076850.1, forward strand.
ACACTTGCCCGGAAATGCAGCACAATTGGGAAGACTCAAGTTTCTGTTCAATATCGCGTCGCGACCAAGAGGGTTCGCGTCGCGATGGAAGCCTGATGCAGGAGCAACCTACAATTCTGTCCAATATCGCGTCGCGACGCGATGGCTTGCTGAAATTAGGGTTTTAATTCAGTTTTTGCGTTTTTGAAAGGAGCTGGGTCAATTGGAGCGCAGCAGACGTTTTGGGAGCAGAGAAAAGCCAGATCCTGGGAGCTTTTCACCACTTGGGAACGAGGGTTGAAGGTTCCTATGTCTATCTTTACTTGTAATGCTTTCTCTACTCTAGTTATGTCTCTATTCACCATGTGTAACTAATTCTCTAAGATTAGGAAGAGATGATTCTTCCCGAACCTATGTTATGGATACTTTGTTATGGTTAATACAATTAGTTGTTTGAATGATCATAAGTCTATGCCTCTGATCGTAATGTTTTATAGTTACATATGATAATTATAATGATTTAGGTTATGTGATCGCATAGGGATATGGGTTGCATGCTGGATATGGGGTATTAGATCATGTACTTGTGATCACCATAGAAATATGGGGTTGGATGCATGAATTCTTTATTTCTTAAGTTTATTGCTTTACCGGTTGGCATGATTCACCTAAGGAATTAGGGTAACTCAACTAGGTAAAAGGGGTTCTGAGGCAAGGAATTGTCCTTAACCTACTATAGTGAATTGAATCTGGTAATTCAAACAATTAATCTGTAATTAGCTGAAGGTTCGTAACATAGGTGAAGGGAGAGGATTCGACACCTAATCGCTTTGTCTCGCTATTTCAACAACAGTTTTATTTTTTGCGTTACACAATTACAACTCGAATCAATTGTCACAATCTAGAATTAATCAAATTTTCTACTGTTACAACACGCAATCCCTGTGGAATCGACCGGTTCTTACCGTTTTTACTATTACTTGCAACGTTTCGGTACACTTCCTGAATTGTTAACAAGTTTTTGGCGCCGTTGCCGGGGATTGTTGACTTTGTTGTCGACAAGGCAAACGAGTTGATTCTAGATTTTTATTTTTTGTTTTATTTTATAGTTACTTAATTTGGCTACTTGTTGGATTTCTTGAACTGGTTAACGTTTGCTTAGTGTTTCCAAGAACTGTTTATCCAGGGGGCACAGGTACATTCAGTGAAAAGAATGGCTGAAAATCCACCGGGCAGACGCACTCTCAATGATTTTGGGAGGAGAACTCGAAGCACACATAGTAGCACCTTCCAACCAGTATGGGCTGCCACATTTGACATCAAGTCATCTGTTCTATCCGCATTAAGGGCAAAGCCGTTTTCTGGGTCAGATACTGAAGACCCCAATCAGCACTTATCCTACTTCCATGAAGTCTGTGGAACCACGTATCCTGAGGGAGTGGATGAAAATTCCAAACACTTGCGTCTTTTTCCTTTCACTTTAACAGGCAGAGCAAAGGATTGGTTGAATACTCTCCCACCCGGGACTATTAATGCTTGGAGTGACCTTGAAGATAAGTTCCTAACCAGGTTCTTCCCTATCTCCAAGTTCATTGAAAAGAGGGGCGAAATCTCCAATTTTACACAAAAGGATTCAGAACTCCTATACGATTCTTGGAAGAGATTTAAGCTGTCATTAAGGAATTGTCCGGGGCATGGTATTGATGATTTTGTGCAGTTACAAACCTTCTATCATGGATTGCAACCTCAAACAAGGATGATACTAGATACCTCAGCTGGAGGGTCTTTGGGTAACAAAACCTGGGAAGAAGCTAAACAACTGATAGATGACATGACATCAAATGAATATAGAATGCCGAATGAGTGTATAGCTGTACAGAAAAAGAATATGTTGGAACTGGACTCTAACAGCGCAGTGTTAGCTCAACAAAAGCTAATGTCTCTTCAAATCGAATCTCTCGCCAAACAAGTGGCTGCTGCCTTGGAGAGTAGAGCAACTTCTCACCCAACAATTACTCAAGTAGAACAACTTTATAACCAGGGAACTCAGTTGGACGATGCACTATCCCAATGTATGCAAACGACTCAGACCACATTGCAATCCCAAGAACAAGTCATACAAAGTATGGGGAAGAATCACGAAACCTCTATGAAGAACTTGGAAATGCAGGTTAGTCAGTTGTCAAAGCAATTTGTTGATGCATCTAAAAGTGATTCTGAGACCGTAGATAACCCGAGGAAGGAGAGTTGTAAGGCTGTTTCTCTGAGAAGCGGTAAAGAGCTGAAACCTGTAGAGGTGACCAAAACCCAACCTAGGGAGGAAAATAGTGAAGCCGAGGTTCAGAAAGGGGAGTTGCAAGATAAAGATGAAGGAGTTGAACATGAGCGTGGGAGAAAAACTGAGGGAGCAGTGAAGTCTAACCCAATAAAAATGCTTTTTCTAACAATTTGCAGGTTGAAGAGAAGCCTAAAGGAATTCCCTCATACATGAAGCTGCCATACCCTCAAAGAAAGAAGAAAAATCAACAGGATGAGCAATTCTCAAGGTTTATGGAAATCTTCTCTAACCCCCAAATCAACATTCCGTTTGCAGAAGCCTTAGAGCAGATGCCAGTCTATGCAAAGTTTATGAAAGAATTGTTGACTAAAAAGAGGAGGTTCAAAGACGACGAGACTGTGGCGCTGACCGAAGAATGCAGTGCCATCATTCAGAGGAAACTCCCCCCGAAGTTAAAAGATCCGGGAAGTTTCACAATACCCTGCACCATAGGTAACTTGAAAATAGGGAAAGCTCTTTGTGATTTGGGGGCGAGCATCAACTTGATGCCCTTATCCATGTTGAAGAAGCTTGGTGGGGTGAAGTGAAGCCCACTAGGATAACACTGCAGCTCGCCGATAAATCAATCAAACATCCTTATGGGATTTTGGAAGATGTCGTGGTAAGGGTTGACAAATTTTTGTTTCCGGTTGATTTCGTAATTCTTAATATGGAAGAAGATATAGAGGTGTCAATTCTCCTCGGTCGACCATTCCTTGCCACTGGGCGAGCTCTGGTAGACGTTCAACAAAGGAAACTAATGTTGAGATTCCAAGACGAGAAGGTAACTTTTAATGTCTTCGAGGCTATGCGTCACCCAGACGATCAAGAGAAATGTTTTAGGGTGGATGTGGTTGAAGACTCGGTAAAAGAAGCATTTAGACATAATATACCTTCCCGTCCCTTGGAGAAAGTGATTGTGAACTCCATTGAGGGGGTAGAGGAAGAATTGGACAGTGAGACCAAGGACTGTATTCGTCAGTTTGAAGCCTCACAGGTAGAAAGGACTTTTAAGAAAAGAGAAGAGTTGAGTAGGGGGAAAATCCAGAAAAAGGAAATCTTGAATTGAAACAACTTCCCCCTCATTTGAAGTATGTATTCCTCGGGGGCAACGATCAACACCCGGCCATTATAAGTAGTTCCCTAACTCAGCTGGAAGAAGAAAAATTGATAACAGTGTTGAGAGCAAATAAAACTGCTTTAGGTTGGGTTATCTCAGATCTTAAGGGGATTAGCCCAGCTTTTTGCATGCACAAAATAAAGCTCGAGGAAGAGTTCAAACCTGTTATACAACCGCAGCGGAGGTTGAACCCGACCATGAAAGAGGTAGTGAGGAAAGAAGTACTGAAGCTTTTAGATGCCGGAATGATCTACCCCATTTCAGACAGCTCGTGGGTGAGTCCGGTGCATGTGGTGCCCAAGAAGGGTGGTATGACTGTGGTGAAAAACGAGAAGAATGAGCTTATCCCTACTCGCACAGTCATTGGGTGGAGAATGTGTATTGACTATTGGAGATTGAATCAAGCCACTCGGAAGGATCACTTCCCTCTGCCATTCATGGATCAGATGCTAGAAAGACTGGCGGGACAAGCCTTTTATTGCTTCCTGGATGGGTATTCCGGGTACAATCAAATAGCTGTGGATCCCGAAGATCAAGAGAAGACTGCCTTCACATGTCCATTTGGTGTGTTCGCCTATCGGAGGATGCCCTTCGGCTTGTGCAATGCCCCTGCAACTTTTCAAAGGTGTATGTTGCCCATTTTCTCTGACATGATGGAAAACGCAATCGAGGTATTTATGGATGACTTTTCTGTGTTTGGCATTTGTTACGATTCTTGTTTGGCTAACCTGAATACCGTTTTGAAGAGATGCACCGAAACCAATTTAGTTCTGAATTGGAAGAAGTGTCACTTTATGGTTCAAGAAGGAATTGTTCTTGGCCATAAGATCTCAGCAAAAGGTATCGAGGCCGACCCAGTAAAAATCGAAGTTATAGAAAAGCTGCCTCCCCCTACGAATGTAAAGGGAGTGAGAAGTTTTTTAGGACACGCCGGATTCTATCGGTGTTTCATAAAAGGCTTCTCAAAGATTGCAAAACCCTTAAGCAATCTGCTTGTTAAGGAAAATGATTTTGTTTTTGACAATGAATGTCTGCTTGCTTTCAATATATTAAAGAAACAACTGACTTCGGCCCCAGTCATTGTAGCCCCTAACTGGGATATGCCCTTTGAACTAATGTGTGATGCTAGTGATTATGCAGTGGGCGCTGTGCTGGGGCAACGATCAGAGAAATTCTTTCATGTTATATACTATGCTAGCAAGGTTTTGAATGAAAATCAGGTAAACTATGCCACGACGGAAAAGGAATCGCTAGCCATAGTATTTGCACTGGAAAAATTTCGCTCCTATCTGGTTGGGTCCAAAGTTATTGTATTTACTGACCATGTAGCAATCAAATACCTGCTAACGAAGGGCGAGTCTAATCCTCGACTCCTTAGATGGATTTTGCTTTTGCAGGAATTCGATTTGGAAATCAAGGATAAAAAGGGAGCGAGAACGTGGTGGCTGATCACTTGTCCCGACTGGAAAACAAAGAGGTGACTATTCGGGAAGCAGAAATTCTGGAAGAATTCCCCGATGAGAAATTGTTAGCTATTGAAGAGATACTGTGGTTTGCTGACATAGCAAACTACAAGGCAGGGGGAATGGTACCAGAAGATTTCACATGGCAGCAAAAGAAGAAGTTCCTCCGTGAGGTCAAACAATATCTTTGGGACGACCCATTCCTCTTTAAGATTGGTGCCGATGGACTTCTTAGAATATGTGTCTGGGGGAGTGAGAGTCGGCAGATCTTGTGGCATTGTCACGATTCCCCATGTGGAGGGCATTACAATGGGGAACGCACAGCAGCAAAGGTTCTCCAATCAGGTTTTTATTGGCCATCCATATTTAAGGATGCACATAATTATGTAAAGAGTTGCGATAGATGCCAAAGGACTGGCAATAATTCTCGTAAGGGGGAGATGCCATTGAACCCTATACTGGAAATAGAGGTTTTTGATTGTTAGGGAATTGACTTCATGGGTCCCTTTCCGCCATCTCATTCTTGTCAGTACATATTGGTGGCGGTGGATTATGTTTCGAAATGGGTGGAAGCCATTGCAACCCCTAAGAATGACGCCCAAACGGTGGTCAAATTTGTCAAGCAAAATATCTTCGCAAGATTCGGTGTACCAAGAGTCTTGATCAGTGATGGGGGTAGCCACTTCTGTAACACTCAACTGAACAATGTGCTATCTAAATATAGTGTAAAGCATAAAGTGTCCACCCCCTATCACCCTCAGTGCAATGGTCAGGTCGAAGTCTCAAACAGAGAATTAAAGAAAATTCTGGAAAAAACTGTGGGGAACTCAAGGAAAGATTGGGCTATGAAGATAGATGATACGCTGTGGGCATACAGGACAGCATACAATACACCATTAGGAATGTCTCCCTACCAATTGGTCTATGGCAAATCTTGTCATTTACCGGTTGAGCTGGAACACAAAGCTTATTGGGCGTTGAAATTCCTAAATTTTGACCCTGCAGCAAGTGGAGAGAAGAGGATCTTACAGCTACATGGGTTGGATGAGATGCGCCTTCATGCATATGAGAACAACCGTATTTACAAAGAAAAAATGAAGAGGTACCATGACAAGCACATTTCAAGAAAGGAATTTCAACCTGGGCAACAAGTGTTGCTGTTTAACTCAAGGCTCAGATTATTTCCAGGAAAATTGAAATCCAAGTGGTCGGGGCCCTTTCTGGTTAAAGAAGTGACACCATATGGGGCGATCGAAGTAGAAGAGCCAGAGTCCAAAAGATCTTTTAAGGTCAACGGACAAAGACTCAAGCCATACCTTGGGAACACGGAAGAAGAGGCTCAAATGGTTCTAATGCTGAGAGATCCATGAGACCTCAAAGACGTCAAGCTAGTGACGTTAAAGAAGCGCTTAATGGGAGGCAACCTATTGGTGATCTTTACTCTATTATCTTTTTGCTTTTATGTACTTTATTTTTCTTTTTGATTTTATTTTGCACTTTGGTCTGTACTATATTATTACAACTTATCCTGTGATATTGAGGCACCATTACCCTAGGCTTTTTGCAAGCAGCTTCAATTTTATGGTATTGTGGTATTTAGTTCATATGTTTTACATTTTACCTTGTGATTGCTAGTGTGTCAAATTTTATCATCAGGTATTGCTAGTGGTCATGCCAAAAGTTGAGGCAGACTGAGATCATCTGCGGGCATTCTCTCAAGTAACATCTCTTAAAATTCCCAGCTGTGAGGTTTGCCCCAAACACTTATTCTATTCATTGTGTGATTATTCATTGCTTGCATTAGTCTGCAGAACTTGAGCTTGTACTTAACTATCTTGCATATGATTTATATATACACTGAGGCAATTTTTGAAACCCTAAGCCTTTCAAGCCAACCCTCTAATTGCTATCCCTTGTTAGCCCCTCTGAGCCTAATTGTTTATTTTTTGTAATTCTCCTGCACATCATAGCCTAAGTTTTTCTTAACTTGGAGTTAGGTAAATTAAAGCATGGGAGTGGGGAAACATTCTAAGTTTGGGGTTGCTCATGGAATAGCAACATTCTAAGTTTGGGGTGGTATACAAGAGAAAGGAACATACAAGAAAAGAAGGAAATATATATATATATATATATATATATATATATATATATATATATTTCAAAAAAAAAAGTTATATATAAATAAATAAGTAAATAAGTAAATAAGTTCTTCTCTTGTGGAATGCTTTAAGAAAATGGGTAAGTGAGTGAGAATGTTGAAATTGACACATAGAGAAGTAGGCCTAACTCCAAGTTGTAACCTACTTATCCAAATGTATCCACCCTTACCTAAGTCCCATTACAACCTTTGAAAGCCCTCAAAAAGTGTGTATGTATTTCTTGTGTATTGATTTGTATAGTACTTGTTCAAGCCTATGAAACGATGATGCAGGTACTGTGAATGGAGTGAATACCCTAAACACCTCAAGGAGAGAAACATCGGTGAGATGTGTGAAAAAGAGATAACTTGAGAATACTTGCCTGCTTATGATCTTGTGTCTTACCGATTCAGTTGTCTTGCTACTGCATTAGTTTGATGATAATTTTTGATATACTGTGTAGTATTGGTTTGTGTAGAATGTGTGACAGCTAAATAAAAAAAGTAGCCACAGCCTGAATTGAATGTTTGCTTGAGGACAAGCAAAAGTTTAAGTTTGGGGTTGTGTTGACTCTCTGTCATATGATGCAAGTTGTCCAATTTTAGGACCAAATTGTGCAGGGTTTTGATTGTATTATAGTCATTATCTGGGGATTTAGCTTAGTATTAGAATTTTGTAGTAGGAAGTCAAATTGTAAGCCATTCCTGCATTATTGGAGTTATTTTGTACTTGAAGACCTCCAATTGGTGTGTTATCATTCGGCGAACCAGACACTTGCCCGGAGATGCAGCACAATTGGGAAGACTCAAGTTTCTGTTCAATATCGCGTCGCGACCAGGAGGGTTCGCGTCGCAATGGAAGCCTGATGCAGGAGCAACCTACAATTCTGTCCAATATCGCGTCGCGACGCGATGGCTTGCTGAAATTAGGGTTTTAATTCAGTTTTTGCGTTTTTGAAAGGAGTTGGGTCAATTGGAGCGCAGCAGACGTTTTGGGAGCAGAGAAAAGCGAGATCCTGGGAGCTTTTCACCACTTGGGAACGAGGGTTGAAGGTTCCTATGTCTATCTTTACTTGTAATGCTTTCTCTACTCTAGTTATGTCTCTATTCACCATGTGTAACTAATTCTCTAAGATTAGAGAGAGATGATTCTCCCCGAACCTATGTTATGGATACTTTGTTATGGTTAATACAATTAGTTGTTTGAATGATCATAAGTCTATGCCTCTGATCGTAATGCTTTATAGTTACATATGATAATTATAATGATTTAGGTTATGTGATCGCATAGGGATATGGGTTGCATGCTGGATATGGGGTATTAGATCATGTACTTGTGATCACCATAGAAATATGGGGTTGGATGCATGAATTCTTTATTTCTTAAGTTTATTGCTTTACCGGTTGGCATGATTCACCTAAGGAATTAGGGTAACTCAACTAGGTAAAAGGGGTTCTGAGGCAAGGAATTGTCCTTAACCTACTATAGTGAATTGAATCTTGTAGTTCAAACAATTAATCTGTAATTAGCTGAAGGTTCGTAACATAGGTGAAGGAGAGGATTCGACACCTAATCGCTTTGTCTCGCTATTTCAACAACAGTTTTATTTTTCGCGTTACGCAATTACAACTCGAATCAATTGTCACAATCTAGAATTAATCAAATTTGCTACTGTTACAACACGCAATCCCTGTGGAATCGGCCGGTTCTTACCGTTTTTACTATTACTTGCAACGTTTCGGTACACTTGCTGAATTGTTAACAAAGAACTCCATAGTTAAGCGTGTTTGGCTTGGAGTAGTAGTGAGATGGGTGACCTTCTGGGAAGTTTTCGAGAAAACATGCAAGTGAGGACAATGCATGCTGGAAAGACACATGTTGGTTTGTGGGGGCAGTTGACAGTTCAGAAAACAGTCTTGGATGTTACAGAAAACACTCAATGCAAAAGTTGTATAACAAAAAACTTACAACATTAACATTGTGAGTAGGAAACCATGAGTAGTTAAAAACAAATTTGAACCAAACTGATCAATTAATTGAAAAAGTGACTCGAACAAATCAAAACCAAATTAGTTTTTGCGGTTTTCAATTTTGTTTGGATCGGTTTGAAGTTTTTGTTTGGGTTGGTTTGGATTTGGACACCCCTACTAATACGTCTGCATTAAAAACTAACTTAAGCATCAAATTTTTTTACTACCTACCTCCACTCTATATTTAAATAGATAAATGTTAGTTGTTAGTGAGCTATGTTAATAACTAGGATTTGAACTCTCAACATCATTCTTCCTTCACACCTCTCACCTCAATCATTTGAGCTACACTTTTGGAGACATCTACTCCCGCTCTGAGTCGCATTGGAGTGGAGAAGTCAACATCTTAGTTTTGGAGTTGATTCGAATTGAGCATCTTGAAGAAGTTATGTCGATGGCTTTCGACATGAAGAAATTCGTGAAGTGGTATACCTTCAAGTGATGTATACTCTATATGGTGGAGTATGATAGTTCTTTGGAACTATGATTGTTGGTGTAGACAATGAAAGCGTGAGATGTCTCGTGGATCAATTACAATCAAGGTGGATATTGTTGGAGTTGATTGGAACTGAGCATCTTGAAGAAGTTCCGCATTGCTTAGCTTTGTGAAGGAAGGGGGAGGCTAAGGTTATATATATGGTCTCAAGTTCTCCTTTACAAGATGCACCGGTCAGAAACACTTTAACTTTGTATTTAACTTGTTTTTCTCTTATACTCTTGTTTTATAGTGTTGTGAGATGTAGTTAAATATTTACTTTAGAGGGTGTGGGTGTACTTGGGTCATTGGGTGCTTGAGAGAAGTCAATGTGTTGTAAAAAGTTTCACATTGTTATTCTCTAGTTGTTTGTCATAAGACAACTGTTCATGGTTTTTCTGGCTAGGAAAGACTTGGTATTTAACCGTGTCTATTGTGACTCACCTCTCACCATAGTTATTTTTTGAAGGAGTATGTAGTGAGATGATATTGTAGAAATTCAGTGTATAAAATTAATTCTTTTATTTTTTTTATGAATTATTTTAATTTTATTTTTTGATGAAATTTTTTATTAGCTTTTAAAATCAAAAAGTTATTTTTAAAAAAGTATAATCATATTCTAGAAAAACAAACGTATAATGAGTAATCGAGGGCTTCTAGGGTGAGGAATCAACTAAGTTTCTCATCAGTGAACCACTAAAATTGACCGTAGGATATAGTATAAAACCTCATCAATTGATGAGATTTAATACTAGTTGACTCAATCTTAATCACTTATAGCATTTTACAAAATATCCTACCGTCAATTTTAGTGGTTCATTGGTGAGGGACTTAGTTGATCCCTCACCGTAGAAGCGAGTAATCAGATTCTTGACTTAATCGGAGCACTGCAGTTCAATTTAGTCTGTCACACTAACAATATTTCTAATTAGTTACCGACATTCTCAAAACTGACTCAATTTAGTTCCTCAAATTCTCGAAGTCCATATGGTTCCTGACTTTTACAACTTAATATCAAACAGACCCCTCACTTTATCAAATATCAGGCACCAACCTGATACTAAGTTGTAAAAGTTAAGAACTTAATTTATACAATCTCCGGACAAGACAAAAAATGTTTTTTGGTGGTCCAGAATATAAAAAATAAACACTATTTTTATGATGTATTAAATGATAAATCTAAGTTTTACTCCTATTTAAGTGGTATAATTATGGGTGGTGTCATTAATTAGGAGTATAAATCATTATTTATTATTTAATGAAAATGACAATTTTGGAAAGATGTAAAACTTGTAGCCTTATTCAGGAATAGTTGATTTCATGTCATTCTTGAGTCGGTGTGATATAGGAAGGGTTTGTCTCCAAACCAAAAGTAGTATTAAGTAGTTAAAGTCAGTGACCATACTTGTTACGGATTGGGCTCAATCCTCAATACTAAGGCCCAATGCCAAAAGGCAGATCCATTAACCAATGGTGGAGATCAAAGACCTAGATTCAATGGTTCACCTTGATTCCCAAAACCTATAAATACACTACAAGAAAATTGCTCATTTGCGACGGCAATTTCCGTCGCAAATGAACCTTTTTCCGTGGCAAATTTGAATTTGCGGCGGACGAAGAGTCGTGGCAAAACAGCTCGTCGCAAAGCGTTTGCGACGAAACTCCCCATCGCAAATAATCCGTCGCAAACTCGTCGCAAGTCCGTCGCAAATATCCGTGGCAAAGTCGTCGCAAACTCAGACACCTTTTCGTCGCAAAGCCGTCGCAAATCCGTCGAAAATGTTAAAAAAAAAATTTAAAAAAAAATTAAATTATACATCCAAAATACTATTTAATAGTTATATCTATACATACTAATCAGTACTAATACATAGTTACACAATCATAGTTACAAAATCATATCATCTAGATGGACTTATACTGACTACACTATGTCCTTTAAACACAAAATCTCAAATATCATCATATAACTATCAAACTACTATAATAAAAGGTGAGTAATATTTCCTCAGAACATTCTATACCTATATTGATTGGACTATGTCCTTTTAACACAAAATGATGCTTGTGAAAAGAAAGTGAAAACTGCTACAAAAAAAAGTACTACAAAGTTTGCTCCAGATGCAGCTGAAGCAAAGTAGACTCTTCCTTGATGCCTGTGGACTAAGATGCTGGTGAATAAGTCTTCAAAGCCAGAGTTTCAGCTGCAAAAGTAAACATTCCAATAAGAATGAAACTTAAAATAAATGCATAAGTATATGTGCAAGTGCAACACCTACTACTCTATATAGATCTAATCTAAGTTTGATTAATCTAAGTATATGTAAGTTCATAACCTATTATGCTAAGCTAATTGAGCTGAAAACAACTTCTAATAATTGAAACATGAGTTATTTTTACATCAATTACTGGCAAAAAATAAGAATGAACTCACATAAAAAGGAGAGGATCAAGAGTAAGCGAGAACAAGAATAAGAGTGCAAGCAGTCTGGATCAATATAAATATCTGAAATAGAAACAAGACCATCAATCCTTGTCATTCAATGGTGAAAGGCATTACAAATTTTTGGATACAAGAATTAAATTTTAAACCTGGTATTGTTGCTTCTTCAGTGTGTGCACTCCTCTTTTGATGAGTTTCTGCCATCCAACTTTCTCCCTTGGTGATCTTTCTAGAGCAGCCGTTCTCTATAATGAAAAGTCACCACATTTGAACCTGTTTCCATAATAATCAAAGAGAGGTGATGGTGAAATTAGATTAGAATGAAAACAGAAGTTTATAGGGTCCATAACAGAATCTTTGAGAATGCATTTCAGTTCTCTTTCAAAGTCGACTCATCCTCTGCCCCTTGATGCATAGTAGTCATAACCCATCAATGTTTGAGGTGGTCCAATTGAAATGCAATCATCACCTGTTTAAAACATGTTATTAAAAACTGCTTGTGTAAGAAATAGTGAAATAGTGAAATAGATACAGAAGCAAAGTGAACATTGCTCTTTAGTCATTTCCATTGCTTATCGTGGAGTTATATATACCAACAACCTGTGAATTTTCTACATGAATTCCATTAGTGGTGGGGATGAGTTTAGGTGAAGAAATGGACAGCCTCTCTTGGCAGCCATCAAATTTCATATGGAACTGAGGACTGTTTTGAATTCTCAATCCAGTCACCTTCAAATTGGAGCTCATGAATATATGCACATCTGAATTGTAGTGGTGAAATCAACAGCAAAATGTACTTGTTGTGAATAAATATTAAGAGAAGAACTAAGTTTTGTGAGTCATTTTGTCAAACACATCACAAGTCTTAAATGTACTAAACTAAAACAATGTAACTGATACAATAATCATTTAAAGTGTCCTATATTGGTGGATCAGCCAGGAGCACTCCTAATTAGAATTAGAATATTATGGAAGTTTATGCTATTTCCCCATCTTTACTACTCAGGTGTTTGCAATAGGTTATAAATGATAAATTTGTATGAGAATAGTTAGGCATAAACCTCTTAAGTTGAGAAAAGTCCCTTAACTTAGATTATCTACCAAAGCAATAAGAAGAAAGTAAGAAAACTAGGAAGGTAATTGATGATAATGGGAAGTATCAAGCTTTTTTACCTGGTAATCGACTAACAACGGTCCCCCATGGATCAATAATTAATGTGTCGCCGTAGCTTTCTCTTTTATCATTATGTTTGCCAGCTTGTGCGGCAGCTATGACCTGAAAATTCATCGATCAAAAATTACCTATAAGTAAGTTGGTCAGAAGGTGGCTCAGGCTGAACACACAGAACCTGTATTACTTACATGAATAGTTTGCATGGTGTAGATCGTCAAGAGCCTTTTGCCTTGACTGCAAGAGAAAGAAAAAAAATCAGATAGCCTTTGACACCAAAGGAATTCTAGCATAATTAAAATAAACAGTGAATTTGGAAATTGTGGAGCAATGCCAATTTAGAGACATGATACTGAACATCAAGAATATGGAGCGGCACGTACAGATTGATTGCTAGCCCACCGCTCATAATAATGTGTGTATCTCTCCAATGAATTCTTTGCCATTGCTCTTCTTCTTTCAGCTTCATCATACTACATACAAGATTTGCTTCATCATACCGTGGTCTGACCATGCACCAAGGCATAGCCTATAACATTATATTAAATTTAGTTAACATTCACATCTACAAAACCACATTTTCATTATACCAACCCTCTACAAAATTTAAACAAAATAAAAAAAAAAAATCATACCAGCAAAACGCAAATTTACAAGGTGGGGTACATGTCATATGCATTCACCCTTGGTCTTTTTTCAATCGGTCTCTTGCACTTGGGACATGGTTTTGAGTTAGCAAGTATCCTGAAAGTTCATTAAACAAACAGTTAGCTCAGGATCTGAAGTATTGAGCATCCAAAAAGGAGAAAATGTAGTAGTAGTAGTAGTACATATAATGGACAATAACATAAAACAGTATCACCAGCAAGAAAAGTGAAATACACACGCTATTCACTAAGCATGAATGAAGGAGATAAAGAGAAAGTACAATTCTAAGTTACCTTGGGAAGCTTAAGGAGATAAACAGTATCACCTTAAATGCAGTTAAATCATTAGGCATTGCACATAGTATACATCAATGTTGGTGCTCTAGTATGTTCTTATTGGATATGAAAAAGAACATTCAACATCATTTGCAAAATAAAGTTGCAATCAGAAGCATGCAGTTCTGTTTAGCCTGTCAATGTTGGTGCTCTAGTATGTTCTACATCCCATTTTAAAACAATTCATGCTCCATGCCTGTGAGCCTGTCAATGAGCCAACTTCAAAGCACTTATTATCAAATTACCAATATAAAAGTGCTAGTATAATTTCGCTTAATGTACAAGGTAAATTGCAAGCATAACTATAACTTACAGTTGCTTAAGACAAAGCATGCATATAATGAACCATACATGAGACAATCATACGGACACTAGTACAATCATAATGTGAATTATCCCTCTCTGCATAAACTGTTCTTGTTTCAAAATTCTGTTATTGTCTTTGGTTCATAACATAATTCAAATAGTTATTTCAAGTTCATATCTCACCCCTTTAGAATCACATATTGAAGTACAGGTAAGGGAAAATGACACAAAAAACAACAATTTAACATATAATATAAATGCTACATAAATGTCACATGAGCCATTCATCCAAGTTAAGCAATTCAATCTATCTTATAAGTAGGCTACTATTCTTAAGCATTAAGTAAGTCAATACTAATGGATGAAGCCTAAACTACAATCAGTGCTGCTGCAAATACATTGGCGGTGCCTACAGTTTTTGTGGTCAATCATACACTTTCTTAACATAGTATTTTATAAAAAAAATTGCTTCTCAATCATACACTTTCATTACCGAATTGATGACTTCTAATTTTTTAGCTTTAACCCACAAAAAGTGAACTGATTTCAAATTCAATCCCAAACATTTCTAAAACGAAAACTACCAAATGAAAGAGAGTGATTTTGAAACCTTACAGTTGAGAAGACGATGGCTACAAATGCAGGTGGCGTGTCGGCGACACTGCAATGTGTGAATGGGGTTGTTGGGATTGTGCTGTGTTCCTCTAGAAGCTTACAAATAGAGGAATAATCACTGAATGCTTCTTCCAAGCTTGATATAGGGACAAAGGAAGCTTAGGGTTCAGATGGAAGCTGACAAATTAGGAAAAGGGGATTAGGGTTTCGAGTAATCAAAAATTAGGGGCTTTGTGTTAAATAGAAGTATAATCGAAGAAGAAAACATACCCTTGAGGAAGAAGAAGTCGTTATCTAGTTTTGGGTTCGGATTGGCCGTGGAGTGGAGCGATTCTGCTTGACTGAGTGATGGAGATGACTGGCGGTTGAAGAGGGGTGACGAAATGGTGGTCGTGAGCGGCGGAGGACAGGCTGAGCGGCGGCGACGGAGAGGCGGATGGAGGGTGAAAGACAGAGAGGGCAACTGAGAGAGGGCGGCTGAGAGAGAGAGAAGTTCTGAAATGTGCGTGAAATGAGACACTTCGGGGGGAAGAGTTTCATTTTAATTTGGGATTTGGTGATTTGCGACGGATTTGCGACAAAAAGTCCGTCGCAAAGTATCACGCTCCGTCGCAAATCCGTCGCAAACTAGCAAGCATCTATTTCAAGGCTTTTTTGACGATTGTTTTGGTCGCAAATCCGTCGCAAATTTGCGACCGTTTTCTAATCCGTCGCAAACGCCAGCGGGAAATTTCCCTTTTTTGCTTTTTATACACGCCGTCGCAAATCCGTGGCAAATTACTGACGGATTAAGCACCGTCGCAAATGTTGGTAGCTAAAACAGGTTTTTCTTGTAGTGATAAGCATTCAATGCAATGCTCAAGGTACACACTCTTTCCTACAATCTTACCTTTAACCAGTTCTCTAGCTGACTTGAGCGTCGGAGTGTCCTTGCAGGTACCACCTGCCCCGGATCGGATACGGAGCTCGGTTGATCAAGACCATTTACTACCAACTATCTCGGATCGGGCCTTGTGACTAATATCGGATACAAGTCTAGAGATACGGTACTGAACATTGGCGACCACAGTGGGAGGATCTTGTACTCTAGTTCCTCTCCCATCTCCTTGATTGACAATGGCTCCGAGTCTCTGACCTTACGTCATATCATAGGACTATCTCGAATGTCGCTGAAGGACCAGTTCTGCAGCGGGTGACTCCGGCAGGAGTGGCAGTCACCTTACCCCTTAGCCCAGCGCATGCTTGAAGCTCGGCTACGACTATGGTTCCTAGGAGTTCAGCCCGGAACCGAATTCCACCTCCCCCTCAAACGGTCCAGGTGCCGATCGATGTTGTTCAACAGCTCGCCAGTTTCTACATCGGCAAGCCGAGGTCGACCAGCAAGAAAGCCAACGCTACACCCAGTTAGAAGCTGAGATTGCTGAGATCTGGGCTTGTAATATCCTGGATCGGATTTCCTCTCGGTGCAACTCTTCAAGTGGAAAGACTCATGGCAACAGGCGCCACCGAGCTCTGGCTCAGAGGAGAGACTGTCATCTCTCTCCACCTCGTCGTAGAGGAGGGCGAGGATCAGACTCTCCCAAGTCGGACCCCTGATGATTCTTACTATCCCGAGGGTTCCCCTCGGCCCAGCTCGTCTCTGTTTTCCTCTTCTCTGAGGCGACGTTCCAGAAGTCGGGAAAGATTCTCGAGGCAAGAACTTTGACGCCTTCGCTCGCGGGGATCCCCCGACAAATATGGCTACCGACGGTCTCCACCCCTGGAGAGGTCGACAAAGTGCAAAGGACCCTTCACAAGTAAGATCGACTACTTTCCGGTGCCGAAGCACCTCAAGAAACCCTCTAAAGGTCTGAAAATGCATGACGGGACTGGCGATCCGGACAGCCACCTCGACTATTTTGACACGATGATGCAATATCGAAACGTCCCAGAGGAAAAGAAGTGCAGAATCTTCCCCCTCACGCTTGAGAAAGTAGCCTCAGACTGGTTTAGATCTCTTAAACCAAACCCTATCTCTTCCTAGGATCAGCTGGCCAAGCTCTTCGCTGCTCAGTTTGCTCACTCCAAAAGCAAGCCCAAGCACCGGAAAGTCTTAGCGGCCATTCGGTAAGGCGAAAACGAGCCTCTCCGGGACTACATTGAAATATTCAATCGAGAAGCTACTCAAGTCCGACATCTGGACGACTCTTTCCGACTCTATTTTATGGAGGTCAGACTTCGTGAAGGAAGCTTATTCCAAACCAGCATCGGAGTGGATGAACCTAAGACTCTCGCGGAGTTCCTCCAGAGGTCTCAGAAGTACATCGATCATGAATAAGGGGTCAACGCATGAAGGTCACATGTCACCTAGGCCCCGAAATGAGCCTACGGGCGTGATGTAATCCGACTTTGTAAGTATTCAACCATCTAATATATATCCCGACTACGATTTTCCTCACACTGAGTAGTAAAAGTGAGTTTCGAGGTTGAAGGGAAGGATTTGGGATCGGTCGAACGATCGCCTTAAAGTTCCACGCTAAACTGGAACCCAAGACACCGAGCTGGACATCGCTAGTGTCCGAGGTAGTGGTGACCCATTGGGACGAGTTCAATCCGGTCCGAGCCCCGGTAGACTGTCCGAAGGGCTACGAAGATCTTTGGATTTCGAAGTCGCAAAGATTACCGGCTGAGGCTACCATTACTCTAAAGGGCGAGTTCCATTCGGGCCGAGTCCTGGTAAACTGCCCTAAAGGCGACATTAAACAGACACCTCAAGTCCCTCAGGTGGTCACGTTTTAACATGGCCGAGGCTGCCATTACCCTGAAGGGCGAGTCCGATCCGGGCCGAGTCCTGGTAAACTGCCCTGAAGGCGACATTAAACTGACACCTCGAGTCCCTCAGGTGGTCACGTTTTAACATGGTCGAGGCCGCCATTACCCTGAAGGGCGAGTTCGATCCGTGCCGAGTCCTGGTAAACTGCCCTGAATGCGACATTAAACTGACACCTCGAGTCCCTCAGGTGGTCACGTTTTAACATGGCCGAGGGTGCATTACCCTGAAGGGCGAGTTTGATCCGGGACGAGTCCTGGTAAATTGCCCTGAAGGCGACACTAAACGGACACCTCGAGTCCCTCAGGTGGTCACGTTTTAACATGGCCGAGGCTTTCATTACCTTGAAGGGTGAGTTCGATCCGGGCCGAGTCCTGGTGAACTGGTCTGAGGGCGACACTAAACTGACACCTCGAGTCCCTTAGGTGGTCACGTTTTAACATGGCCTAGGCTGCCATTACCCTGAAGGGCGAGTTCGATCTGGGCCGAGTCCTGGTGAACTGCCCTGAGGGCGACATTAAGCTGACACCTCGAGTCCCTCTGGTGGTCACGTCATTCCCAGACACTCTGGGGCTGGGGGCAGACACCCTCAAAGGTATAAGCCCGACTTCGAAGAAGGTCGCCACGAAGTTCCGACCTCAAATTCAAAACTCTCACGAAGCCCGGACAAGCTTACAAATCTAGATCGCCTCACTTGCGACCCGACTAGGAGGGCAACAGTTACAGATTGGGCTCAACCCTCAATACTAAGGCCCAATGCCAAAAGACAGATCCATTAACCAATGGTGGAGATCAAAGACTTAGATCCAATGGTTCATCTTGATTCCCAAAACCTATAAATAAGCATTCAATGCAATGCTCAAGGTACGCACTCTCTCCTACAATCTTACATTTAACCAGTTCTCTAGCTGATTTGAGCGTCGGAGTGTCCTCGCAGGTACCACCTGCCCCAGATCGGATACGGAGCTCGGTTGATCAAGACCATTTGCTACCAACTATCTCGGATCGGACCTTGTGTCTAATATCGGATACAAGTCCAGAGATACGGTACTGAACAATCCTGACATCGAAAATTTGAGGGACTAAACTAAATCAGTTTGAAAATGTCACGGACTAATTAGGAATATTGTTAGGATTTAAGAATATTGTTAACGAATAATTTCACGTTCACGTTCACGTTCAGTCCTCATCCCTTTGCCGTCTACCGTCGTCATCTCCGTTGCCGTTCTTACTCTTCAATTATTGAAGTCGCAGACACCATTTTTCGATCTCATCATCAAGTAAGTTTGTTCCTTTTGTTCTTTTACTGCTCGTCTTCTCCGTTTTCCTAAAAGGGAATTAGATTTTCCCCCGTCTTTCCCTCTACCCTCTAATTGTTTGTTCCACAATGAATTCCTGACTATTCTTCGCATGTTTCATTGTGTTTTATTATAATCGTCTAAGCTCATTGGAAGGATCCATGTATATAATTTGAATTAAGAAATTCTGGTATGGTGGAGATTATGCCATGTGAAAGGATGTATAATCAGATCCCCAAATTTCACCTTTGGATTGTATAGCTAATCGTCAGCATAGGATCATCCCTTTGGAGGGTTTTGAAGAATAATTTTTTTTTTTCAAATTACTACTAAATTATTAGTAATAAACCCTTCACTAACCATTAAGTCTAACTCATCATTGGATTGATCATTGATGGTGACTGATACATCTAGGATATGATTTTTTTTATCATTAAACCTGAATATGTCTTTAATTTTGAGTAACCTTTTATTTTTGATGATTCATGCGTGTGTAGTATAATTTATTTATTCATTCTGTATTTATCATTAGGAAACTGCTTCAGACTATACATAAAAGTCAATTACTCAATTATCTTACCATATATGTATGAGAGATAATATAATATGAATAGGGAATGCACGCTCAAAATTTGATGCTAATAGTTAATGCTTTTGTGTTTATGTTGTCTGATGAAAACAAATTCAAAGGTTACTATTATGTGCTGAGGATGATGCATTTTGTGGAGCTTTATATCATTATGGTTATGACCCCCCAAAAAATGTTTTTGCAGTTATGGATAATATGAATTGGGTTCAGCGAAAGTTCCACCTTTACAATGTGACATTTGGACTTTACATG
The DNA here is from genome assembly GCA_039519185.1 of Astragalus membranaceus. Lineage (NCBI taxonomy): Eukaryota > Viridiplantae > Streptophyta > Magnoliopsida > Fabales > Fabaceae > Astragalus > Astragalus membranaceus. The sequence goes on from CM076850.1 coordinate 157,712,096, forward strand.
TTAGATTGGTGGGAGCGTTGTACTTTCAGTATCCTTTATATTGACTCCTTAAGATATCTTTTCCTTTGAAATCCTCCTAAAATGCATAATTTTGATCATTTATAGAGATGTTTATGTGGGGATTTCTCTGAAACTGAGATTCCCAATTGTTGGAAACTTGTTTGTTATGACTTTTAAGGCAGTCTGAACTCTGAAGACTCTTAACAATGGTGGTTTGGTAGTCTTTTTGGTTGGAAAGACAACATAAATCATGTTATAGATTTTTGACAAAAAAAGTTGGGCAATTTCTTGAGTTCATATGCTATCCTTCTGTTGTCGTACTGCTTGTTAGAGTTCCTAAACTATTACAGATATTTTGGTGTTTGTACTAATGGGTTTTGTGCTGCGGTTCATTACCCGGTTCTTCAAGAGGTATTTCAAATTTGCCCTTGTGCTCCTATTTAATTAGTGATATAAATGGCAGTCGGTCTTTTCTTAACATGCACGCAAGTTTACCAGATTACAGTTTCATGTGTAGTTATGAGGTCTGCTAATTCTGACTAAAATTGCTATTATTTTATTATTGGGAATAGTTATACTGCAGATAATATATAACATGCATGTAGCAAACAGCACAGACTGAGATTTCTCCGGCAAACAACAGATTCTATAAAAACTGAAACTTTGTCTTAAAAAATAATGTTTTTGCACTAATGTCCATCTACTTTGTATCTAATCTATCTGGTAGTCTAGATGTAAAATTTAAAAAAAAGTCATTGATTTTTAGTTTACTTTTTTCAAACTTCTACAATGATCCGATGATTAGTCAAAAACTCGAATGATGATACTTTTCTGTCACTTATTCCCTTCACCCGGTCATTGTAAATTGGAGATGCAAGCCACTAAAAGCATAACAACATATTCACAAGAACATTCTATTCTTGGCATCCAATCTAGCTAATGTAAATCCTTTGTAGTACAGCAACACACCATTTTGAGATCCCTTTACATCTTAGCATCCAATTTAGCTCCAGTTTCCACTTCTGAATATGCATGTAAATGTAGAACAGTAGACTCTTTATATGAAAAATACTTCATCAGCTTGTCAATAAAGTTGCATTCAACATGCAAACGCTTAAACTATCTATTGATGAAGCTGCATCTTAGCATTTAGAAGCCTTTGCTAGTGCCCTCATGATGACTGCATTGTTTTTCAAAACCATACCAAATCAGCATGGAAATAGGGTCTTATTTCCTCTATATTTTGTTATCCTGCAAATGCAAGATAGTATCTGTGTCTATTGCTATTGAAATTACTGTATGACTTTGACCTTCTTTTTCTATCTAAAAGTGTGCTTACTATGCAAATGTCAGTTATGTTTGGTAAGAAGCAAAATCATTCTCACCGGAGGCTGCCAATGTAGATCATCACTTGAGGATTTAAATTAGTTGCAGCCAGTGATTTGGTATAAATGACAAAAGAGTAACTTGTAGCAGTTTGATATGGAGTATGGACTAACTTGGAATTTCATAAAGCTGCTCACAAAAATGGCTTATGCCTATGATGCACTGTCTGAATCTTATTTAGACATTTGTTTGCTTATGCCGATTGGCATTTTTTGTAATGTGATGTAATAGTTATCGGGAATGTTTACTAAGCTTTTTGATCTGCCCCCTCCCCTTAATGCTTACTTTTAATTTGCATTCCTATTTCAACTTCGAAATATAACCGCCGACATGGTATTTTGAGGACTTTATTTAGCAGTGGGGTATGTGGGACAAGATGGTGTTCAACTGTGCATTGCATCATTAATAAGATCCTACACAAAGTTGAAAACAGCTACTTTTAGCAGACTAGTTTTAACGTAGTCTATGGTGTGTACCGTGTATATATAGGTTAGGTTGGGTCGTCTTTTGATCGAATCTGATGCCCAAATCAAACAATCAATTTTTCTGGTTTGGTTTGCTTTGAATATTTAATCACTTAGTTGAGGCATGAGATGCCGAACTACAATGCCAACAATGTTGTGTAATCATAGCATAATTTTCATTTCTATTTTTCAAGAATGGCTTAATTATCACTTACTCCCTGCAAATATCACCATAATCTATTTACCCCCCCTAAAAAAAAAAACTCTCCAAACAAACCCTGCAAAATGTAACTGTTTCTAGTTACCTCCTGCTGTTAAATTTTCTGTTAAAACTTAACAGTGATGACGTCAGCACTGACGTCAGTGCCACGTGTCACCATACTATTGGGCCTCTGTGACACGTGGCACTGACGTGCCACGTCAGCTCTTATGTCAACAGTGCCACGTCAGCAACCAATGGATGGCTGCCACGTGGCACTGACGTGGCTAAATTGGGTGTTGAACTCGTGACCTATTACTCACACCCACACTTCTTAACCACTGAGCCAAATTATTATTTGTGATTATTAACACAACTACTAATATATATTACATCATTGTCAATTAAATTAAAAAAAAATCTGGAAACCATCGTTCTTCAATCTGTAAACCAAATTATTATTAATTATTATCTTGAATTCATCCTCCAACAGCAAAAAAAACCCAGAAATTGCGAACATCAACAGAAATTGAAAACAACGTTATTCATGAAATCTTCTCCAATCCACAAATCTGGAATCCAGAAACCTTCTCCAATCTTCTCCTTTTCCATTTATGGCCTCAGTTCTTCCTTTTCAAACTTCGTTCTCCTCACTCAGGCGACACCGTACCTCCAAACTTCACCCCTGACTCAGATTTCGCTGCTGATTCCATTTATGGCCTCAGTTCCACGGAGTATGGTGCGGTTCCACCAGTTGCAGTCGCGCCTCACCAACCTAAACAACAAGTTTCCGCCTCATTCCGGCCACAACGAGTTTCGTATGGAGGAACCGATCTTGAATTCGACCCTCCCACTCTTGAATCGATCTACCTACTCGTGATTTTTGCCCAAATGCACGATTTCGAATTGCACTGTTTCACTGTGTTCTTCCATGGCTTCATCTTCATCTTCTTAAAAAAACCCAAGAGTCGATCTGAAAATGGTTCTTAAAAAAAACCCAGGAGAAAAATAGATCTGAAAACCCAGGAAAACATTTACCTTCATCTTCTTACAGATTGAAGAACGATGGGTTTCAGATTTTTTTTTCATTTAATTGACAATGATGTAATATATACCGGTAGTTGTGTTAATAATCACAAATAATAATTTGGCTCAGTGGTTAAGAGGTGTGGGTGTGAGTAATGAGTCACGAGTTCAACACCCACTTCAACCATTTTGAAGATTTGAAGATTTATTTTGATTTAACAAAAGTGCCACGTGGCAGCCATCCATTTTGCAGGGTTTGTTTGGAGAGTTTTTTTTTTGAGGGTAAATGGATTATGGTGATACTTGCAAGGGGGGTAAGTGATAATTAAGCCTTCAAGAATTAACAAATGAACACTGTCCCTGTTGAGGTTTTATGTTGTCTCTAGCTCAGTTGGCGAGTTAACGGACTCCGAAGGAGTGCACCAAATGAGGTCCCGAGTTCAACTCTCGGAAACTAACATTCTCCCAACCCATTAACATTGCTTATAAAAAAAAATACTATAAAGAAAGTAGGGAATTACATGGGATCAGAATTACTGTGATATAGATGTAAATCAATTGATTAACGTTCGACCAATTTTGTTTTTCATTACTCGTCAAAAGAAATTGCTTTAATTTTTATTACAAAAAAAAAAAAACTTAAATGGTTAAAGTCTCTGCACAGAATAAAAGGTAACGGGGAAGCTGGATTATAAATAAGAAGTGTTAACTTGTGTACACATATTATATAATTATGCATTATACATATTATTAGTAATAAATAATAAATATTAATTTTTTTTTTGGTTACACAAATAATAAATATTAGTATGTATATTTAATAATAATTTTTTTCTTAATAAAGTATACCAAATAAAATCATATTTTTATATGAAATATTGAGTGTCCAAATTATTTGCTTTTGACTTGTAATTCGAGATGACGAGCCGAATCAAGCTATTCACGAGTTCAAATCGAGTATAGTTCGAGCAGAAAAAAAAAGTTTGTATCGAATTCAAATCGAGTTTCGAACTGAGTAAATTTTTATTGAGTTGAGTTGAGCTAAACCCAATTCGACCCAGCTCGACTCATTTCTAGTCCTAGGGACAAAACAACTACATCTTACAAAGTTTAACTTAAAATTACAAATTAATTTCTTTTATTAGAAAAACATGTTTATGATGTTTTGAGATTAAACATTCTTCGAAAACAAATTTGGCCTATAACGAACATATAAAATACCTTTACCATCAATAACAAATAAAAGAGATACATTTTTCCATTAGATCTTAATATGTTAAAATCAACACATTTCGACATAACAATTAACACCACACAATTTGTTTTTTTAAGCCAAGCCTTGTATATGTTCTTGTCCATGTAAACTGTGACATTATTTTCTACAGATTTTTTTTCTTCAACCAAAATTTATGGACAAAACTACTAACACGATGGTGTCAAACATAAATATCACACGTGGGGAGTGTAGTAATAACTATTATATCTATTAAAGATGCATACTAGCAAGTTCTATACATAGGAAGTTTTCTGTCATGTCCAACAAAAATTATTCTAGAAAAGCTATACAGCATGAAAAGATATACCTAAGACAGAACCATCTAGGTATGGGACATCAAAATCACCACAAAAAGAAACCCATTAATTACTACATAATCATTCAAAACATAACCAACCTAGGAACTTCAGACCTGGGTTAATGTGCCCGATGATTCTATCTGGTAAACTTCTAAGTTAGCAGTAGCCACAGCAGTTAAATTGTAAGTCTCAAAAGATCGAAACTCCTCACAGTCTGTGGATCCATTTTTGGTGAAAAATGCAATAAGAGTATTCATCATCCTACTCACAGCTGACTGGAATTCTTTTTGCTTTTTAGTAGAAACCCTGGTGCTGGTGCTGCTGTTGCTACTACCACTGCCGTTACTACCACTGCCGCTACCGCTGCTACTGCTTTGAGCTAGCTTCGGTATATCCGATCCAACTGGAACCCCCTCAGAATATGATTTACATGCTGTCAGTATGTCATAGGCACTTATGCGGAAATGTCCCGCAACAAAGTCCTCAAAGTGCTGCAGATGAAGGAAATGTAAGAGAAACAAGATAAATATTTATAAAGTTAAAGACATTTCTTCAAGCTACTAATGCAGCCATATTTATCAGGTTCAGGGTGTTTGATGTGTTTATATGATCGACAACCAGCTCGAATATCAATTGATAAGCATTAAGCACTTGGGGAACCCTCCCTTAAAAGCTAGTTGTTAAGGGAGAAGAACCAAACCACTTAAGTACTCTGCTGAGCATCTCATACTATTCGATATGTGACTTAAACACCCCATAATACCTCAAGTCTCAATCAGCTTCCTGTGTGAATCTCCTAAATGCATCAGAACTCAGAAGTAATGTACAGCAAAAGTATCTACATGACTACATCTACTTAAATTCAACAATCAGCCAATATTCCTCAAAAGTTATAGACAAAAGAAAACCAAACAAGGCAAAATATAAATGATTAGTTAACCCAGTGTTCTAGAGATGCGTGAAAATTTTCTACAGCAAGGCAAAATTGTGCAAGGCTTGAGTCTAAGTAGCCAGCATGAGGAAAAATGCAAGAGTCAAACAATCTCTTCATTCAGGCAAAATAAAACTAGATCATTTCCATATTAGATTCAGATATAGGAAGATATAAATGAGCAATGTCATTATTAAATTTCATTATATGGCTGACGCACTATGAGGCACGGGTATGGTTCTACATCCACATCCTCTTTCCCTTTTAAGACAGATTTTCATGTTATTATTTGATTTTGAACAAGACAACAGCATCGAGGTAGTTATTCTGCTCCAGATTTCATACCAAACCTGTTTCAAATTATACCATTTTTATTCTTACACTGGTTTTCACTTCCCTTCTTCAGTATTAACCTTTTCAGCCCAACTTGTGGCGTTGCCTGTGTCAAATTAAACCATTTTTATTCTTACTAAGTTCAGTATACACCAACAAAGCTGAGGAACCAAGCCTTCAACCTGCTTTGCTTTTGTTTCATTTTGGCAGTGCCTTTCTGGTGATTATGTATGCATTTTCACTTCTTTTTTTCTATACTAGAACTCTTTCATATTTTTTACCTTTTCATTATTCTTTTAATGCAGGGTTGAATCTACTGTTTGTGTTTCTTACAATTGGGCAATTGTTAAAAAATTGTCATAATATGATTCTATTTTTCATTAAGTTACTAACATCACTTTATTTAAATTTTGTACAAAGTGTGTTTCATACTTTATGAGCAAGCACATATACACATGAAGTTCAAAGCTCGGGATTCAGGGATGCTGACTCAATATCAGCGATGTATAATTCAGCTCCTAAAATCTCTATCTAACCCGTTTAATAATTGATAAGTGATAACATATATCACAATCATATTTTATAAGAAAAAACATCTAAATCTTTAACAGATATATAACTATACCAGTCCAATTTATTGAGCTAAACCAAAAGAAAAAAGAGCAAACTATGAAATTCAGTCAGGACTCAGGAAACACACATTCATAATAATAAAAAAAAGATATTATTTCAGGGATCAAACCTTTGGGGGTTTACGCAATGTATACATCATTGTCTTCAAGGATAAAATAAAAGTATTATCATTGTACTCCTTAGATCTTCTTTGCCCTTCTGCGCCAGTATATGACGATGCATATCCAGGTTCATTGAAAAAGGGATTCTCATTCAGAATCAGAGCTTGTATAGAAACCAAGACTTGTAGCATGGTCGATTTTTCTGGAACCCAGTTTTCGTTATTCTTACCATGCCAAGTACCCAAAAGACTGAGGCAGACTTTTCCACATTCATATAAATTTGGATTTAGCCTTAGGCCACCTGAGTGGTAGCGAACTAGCTGCAAAAACCAACTCAAGTTTATATTATACATGCCACAAAGACGCAACCAAAAACACAAGAACCATAAATGATACATACCGGTGGAACAGTAGGGTAGTTAGGAGGAAAGATGCAATCAAAAAAGAAAAGACCATCATGGTATGGGGTGCCTTGAGGTCCAATGATGACAGCTCTCATAAGCTCCATCCTAGTTTCACAAACTCTGACAAAGATCTTTTCTGTAAATAAGAAATAAATTTGTGAGATACATATACCAGCAAAGTTGATTGAAAATGAAACCAAATTATCATTTGGGTTGAATTTCATGTTTCACTTTCACCACAGACAATGGTAAAGGATTGGACGGTAAGATTTTAAAAGGTGATTTCACCATGACAGCAACACATAATATCCTTTATTTAGGGGAGGGGAGAGAAAAAGATATTTTACCTGGCAAATTTTCCTCCAAAATTTTCCATTCCTCATGGATTTTTTTGGCCCAATTCTTTGGTCGCTGTTAGTAACATCAAATAGGATCAGAATTCTGTTTAATCAAATGCTTGAAATAAAATTTGTGGTGCAGATGCAACTCAAAAAATTCTCAATATATATCACCTGCGAAAAACCTTCCTTATCATAGTAATGATCAGGAAAAGAATCAACAGTTCCAAATTGCTTAAATTGACAAAACTTTTGCATGACTTCATCTTTGGATTCATCTACTTTTCCCTTGGAACTAGATTCTGTAGGGACACGGGCAACAGCGACGCAATCGCTAGAAGCAATATCCTTCAACCAAGGCAGCGATGCTTCTACACCAGGAGGCAAATCCACATTGTCAAATTGAACCTGCATACTTGAATAGTTATCTTCATAGATGTCATCATCGTAATAAAAATCAGAGTCATCATCAGGTTCTTCGAGTGCATCATCATCCACGATATCCTCATCATCCATGATATTCTCATCATCATCCTGACATGAAATATCGGAACCGGAGCCATTTGGATTATTTGAATTCTGTGATACTGAGGTCGAACTTTTGCAGAGATCAACACTACCAGATGATTCTCCCACACTCATAAAACTTCCATTAACACTGATCAAAGCACCCTGGCAAAAGAAGAAAGTGAAATAAAACTCGTAATCCACGTAAAGCTTAAGCATATGGGTTCATCCCCGTGCAAAGAAAAATAATGATAACTTAATAGTTCTCTACTCCCACCTATTTCAACTTTTTCATTGTATTGCACCCTATTTTTCTCCTAGAAGTTATTCTCTATTTAATAAGCATTAAATGCAGGATTGTCACGGTAAGTGACTTCTGCAGCAATGTGATGATTAGTTTATAGTCCAGCAGTAAGTTCCTTTTTCACAAGATTTGTCACTTTCAAACTAAACTCGCGATTTAAGAACACTCATTACTCCTAAGCTAGAGTCATGCTGTATCAAGAATGCAATGAACATACCAGCCACATTGTGCACATTAGAGACTATAAGTTACAAATATTTGGGTACTCAACTAAAAAATAACTTTTTTTATGAGCAACATTTATAGTTTTTATTGCCATAAAAAACATTTATACTTTTTTAAACTTGGATAATGAGATTATAAGTGATATTTATTAAAATATACTTGTTATAGTTGAAAGGATTTTTGAAGTTGGTGTAGTGTTTAATTTCTTTCCTTTGATCGAAGTGGCCTGAGCTCGATCCTATCAGTATAGCTTTTTTTATGACATTTTATTGCATGTGGCTAACAAAATTAAAATACGAATCCGCAGATTCGAGCCTGTGAACTGGCGCTCGAGGGACGTGAACTTAACCGGTTGCACTACGACAGATTTTTGAGATACTTCTGTAAAGTTTGTGTTAATATAATCTTATTTTGGAGGCTTAATTACAAGTAAAAAATGAGTTCTTTTTGGAGGCAAAGCAAGGGCTTGGGCTGCCTTATGCTTAGGCAGTTAGGCCGCCCCGAAACCATACTACCATCAGTTATAGGCTACAATTGTCAAGTCACGCTAACTTAAAAATGGGGAAGGGGGTGACGAACCCTAATCCTTGAATATAATCTGTACCAAATACTAATTCAGTGCATGATCAAATGTCCAGTATCTAATTCCACGGCTTTGATTACAAAAATGGTATTATGTAAATATTTTCATATCCCCAAAAACAAATACAGAAGAACCTGTTAACTTATAGTAACAAACACATTTTCAAAGTCAAAGTCTTTATCTGGCTATTTCCAAAAGTCATCTCGTCGTTGAGTCTTCAGAAAAGAAAATGTAACATTTATGACATTATGAGCATTGGTGAAAAGCAAAACCATAACAATCAGACCAATAAACAAGGAAAAAACAAAGGGCCATAAAAAAAACACCCCAAATTTTTCTTTAAAAAGGGTAAGAAAAAAAAACGCATATAAGTTAATGAAATTCAAAGGACCAAAGATGCAGGTCACGATCGAAAAGGGTATGAACGAGAAGAAGAGATAAAATAAACCCAAAAAAGCAACAAACTTTAGCGATAATCATATAACCCAGAAAATCATGATAAGAGAAACCAAGAAAGGGTGTTACGAAATTCGAGACGGAAACGAAAAATGAAGGAATGAGTAAAGGAAGGGTTACCTGCTCCAGTTTGTGTTTCTCCATCCCAGAATTCGGATGAAGATCCATATGAATGAATCAACTTTTTTCCCCACAAAACAAAATTATAGAGAGGTCGGTACGGTAGTACTCAACTCAAAAGCCACACTCTTTCACTCCCACCCAATACACACTACAGGGGGGAGAGGAGAGAATTACAATAATCACGTATGCCATTTTGTAACACACCCGATTAGGTATTTGCAAAAGCCGTGTTTTTTTATTTTATTTAGTTTGAGTAAATGGCCATTTTAGTCCTTGACAATTTTTCAATAGGACAATTTGGTCCCTAACAATTTTTTAGGACAAATAAGTCTCTGATGTTTTCAAAACGGGTACAAATTAGTCTCTGACTTAAGGACTAATTTGTCCCCGTTTTGAAAATGTCAGGGACTTATTTGTCCCAAAAAATTGTCAGTGACCAATTTGTCTTATCGAAAAATTGTGAAGGACTAAAATAGGCATTTACTCTTTTAGTTTTTAAAAATTATTTTTTAAAATAATTAAAATAAGAAAATATAAGTAAAAAAGAGAAAACAACACCAATACCCAGGGGGTGTGGTTAAGCGATTGGGACTCATCCTCCCTAAACCAAGTGTCGAGAGTTCGATCCTCGCCTTGGGTATGGAGCAGCTTTAAATCCCTGGGTCAGCTGTCCCACCCTTCGATGTGCCTCCAATCCAACGAGGGGATTAGTCACTGCGTTTGGCGGTGGATACCCTGGTCTCTACAAAAAAAAAAGAAAACAACACCAATCATGTGCGGTAACAAATGAACCGATAGTGAATAAGCTAGTTGATTAAATTTTAAGTGTTTTGTAAAATTAACGGTCGAGTCTAGATAAGTTAGTGAATAGCTCATAAGCTAGCTGATAACAAATGAACTGATAGCGAATAAGCTAGCTGATTAAATTTTAAGTGTTTGGTAATGGTTGAGTCTCGCCTGAGTTGAAAATATTAGGTCTGAGCTTGACATGTGGCTTGTAATAGGCCTACTTTTGATGTCTGGCCTAATCATTCGAAGACAATGCCCGAAAGCCTATTTAAAAGTCCATTTCACCAAAAAAATTATGACTAACAAACTAATTTGTCAATGAAATTAAGTTCTAATTCTAGATCTAACAAAATGTTTTAGAGAATTTTCTTCATATGACATGCTATTTAAATTCTATATTATAATAATACCTTTAAATATGTCAAAAATTGATATAGGTCAATATGTTTAAATTAATAGAAAACGTAAGCAAATTTATGATTTAACACAAAGTACAAAATTTAATATAACTATAGTAATATAAAAAGTATTATTTATGCTTGCTTAAGTAGGTCGTTCTGGTAGGCCTAAAAGGCTGTTTTAGTGGCCTCTATTTTTAGCTGAATAGGCTTTTAAAAAACATTGGCTTTTTATATTTAAAAGAAATGGTCTGACCTTGGTCTGATGTAGACTAGATCATAGGCGCTATCGGTCGGTTTAGCCTATTCCCACTCATACTTATAAATATAAAATGACATAAATAAACATTTGTAATTGATGTTTAAAGATGATAGAAAATATTCATTTAGCGGAGGATAAATAAAGAATTTAATTTAAGCAACAAAGGCAAAAATGAGGGGAAAAATGAAATGATGTAAACGTTACTTCAGGTAGCATTTCAAAGGGATAAATAAATAAATGTCTATTATAAGTTAACACAAGAAATAATTCTCAAGTACGATAAATCTTTATATTATTCAAAAGTTTTATTCAACTTTAAAATTAGTACAACTAAATCTCAAAAAAAAAAAAATAGTACAACTATAGATCAAAAACAACATTTTTATGTTCTCAAAGGAGTGCGGTTTAATTTAAAGAAAGGACTCTAAAAAACTAAAAATAAGTAAGTACAATATCATGAATACAAAATATTAGAAAAATTAAAATTAATGCATTTAACTTGTATACCTTTCAAATTAAAATTACCTATAGGACCCTGGTGAGTCCCCGGAACGCAACTCACCTAAATTTTCAAATAAAAAAAAAGACCCAAGTCTCACAATAGTGTTTATATATATAGTTAGATAGATTTTTATTTCATTTCAATTTAATTAATATAAGATAACATTTTTGAGAGTAGTATTAATTTCTACTTTTTGTTAAGTAAAGTAGTAACTTTTTTAGAGAAATACAAAGAGTTTAAGAATATATACTAAAAATTCAGCAACCCAAAATATAAAGATCCATTTTAGTTATTCTATTATCAGTTAAATTTAAATAAAATAACACACCGTAATAAAGCAAGTAAAAAAATAAATAAGGCATTAGTCTATCAAAACGTTAGAGACACACACATTAGGAATAATACTGAAATATAACGTTGGTCGATGACATTTTAAATTTAAATAATGATTGTTGTAATGAAAAAATAATGATAGTATAAATATTGTAAATATTTCTTTTTCTAAATTGACTAAATAGATAGTTAGATAGATTTTTTATTCCATTTCAATTTATTTAATCTAAGATAACATTTTTCATAGTAGTATTTTTTTCCTAAGTAAAGTAGTTACATTTTTGGAGTAATACATAACCATTAAGTTTTAGTAAGTGTATATAATAAAGAAAAATTAGATGGAATCTATAATCTATAATCTATCTATAATAATAATACAAAGTAAAATGAGCCTCGAGGCCAATTATCCTACGTGTCACTCATACAACAATTTGAGAAAATAATAATTAATGCATTCACACAATTAATTTACATTTAATATTCTGTTTTTTTCATAACATTACAAAGATAAATTCCTATTTTAAAAATATCTGTGATATTTAAAAAAAGTATGATAAAACAAAAAAAAATCTGAAACCAAATTGTAAAAATTCAAATAATGTTAATAATTCATTTATAAAAATTTCCCTAACAAAATTTCATTTTAAACATATTAAAAACTATCACAATATAAAAAATAAATTGCTATACCAGTTTTATAATATTTAATTTTAAATAATAAAAAGTAAAATGTTTTTCAAGACCACTAATCCTAGGTGTTAACTTTACAACAATTTGAGAGAAAAGTAATAAATGCTAATTCAGTTTTATTTTCTAAAAAAACATTGATTAATAATCAATAGTAATGAAACTCAACTTAAAAGAAATTTCATTTTCAAACAATTTTCATACAACTACTTATATAAATAGGTTTTGTTCGTAGGTCAACAAACCATTATACAGTTAGTGCTCTTATCTTTTACATGTCTTCTTTTTTCCTGTAGTTTTTTGGCACATAATGGAATTCAATGCTGAAATGGCTGTTGATTTTCTATTCTATCATAGAAATGTCAACAATCAACCGGAATGCACTACATCATTTTAGAACAGGTGTATATCAAATTTTCTAAAATGGTTTTTTCAACCTTTTTTTTAGCTATCAAAAAACTATTGTATTTTTTTTAGTTAAAAAAAGAATAATTTACTATTAATATTTGTATGTTATATTTAAATTTAACAATAATCTTTTTTAACATAAATATTTAAATTTTACTATATCTTTTAATTTCTGTATTTTAAACAATAGGTTGATTATATGTATAAGTAATTAATTTCATTTATCACAGAAAAAATCTTGGTCATTTATCAAGAAAAATCATATGTCTGAATACAAAGTAAACAACTATGCTAAGAAAAAAGTCTTTGACTATTTTTTGTGGTTATCGCATTTTAATAAAAACATATTCACTTTAATTTTTTTATATTTATCGTAAAATTTGTCTCATACCTCCCAAAATATTTTTTGTGTGTGTCTAGGTATATTTGTTTGTGAATTTATATATTTTTTTTGACAACAAGCAACTAGTGCATTTCATTCATAATAAAACCCGAAATACATGTGGGAGCTACAGAGTAATCATGAGGACTAGCTGACAACAAGGCTACCCCCGCAAGGGAATGAGCGACCTTATTAGCACTCCTCCTAGCAAACTCAACATGAGAGTTACAACTAAAAAAAGAAAACAGAGCCTTACAAGCGGTAATGTGAGAGCCAAACTCAGAAATAAGTTGTTTATTGGAATTGAAAGCATCGACAACACACTTTGCGTCCAACTCGAATATGACATCCTTATAACCAAGCTCCCGGACCCAAGATATAGTCAAATATAAACCCAATGTTTCCCCTAGAAGCACATCTATAATAGGGGAGAACCAATGAGTTCTAGCACTAATAAAATGACCCTGGTCATTCCGGAGACACATACCAATACCAATCTTGTTTTCAACCAAGGAGAAAGAAGCATCAACGTTGCACTTAACCCAACCAGCTTGCGGTTTCTTCCAACAGTCAGACAAAATAGGAGCAGATGGCACCAGAGAAATGGTCGACCTGGTATCATCACCACCGCGGGCCATATACCACTCATTAAAGAACTTTTGACCCCCCCAAACTATAGCATTAGTGTCAGTGGTCTTATTGTCCCAAATCCGCTCATTTCTGCAATTCCACAAACTCCAAAGAGTCATACACCAAGCGACACGATCGGTACCAACAAGATTAGTCAACATTGAGAAGAAAATGCCACGGAAGTCAATACAACGCAAAGCAGCATCAGTTATAACCTGTAACAAACCCAACTTATCCCAACAAGCTTTACCTTTGCAACAAAAAACAAACAAGTGAGTAGGGGATTCAGAATAACTAGGACACCACGGGCAGGTATCCTCTACCTCCACGTGCCTAGTCCTCAAATTGGCTCTGGTGGGAAGAACATCTCTGCACAAACGCCAAATAAAATGTTTCACCTTCGGAGGAATCCGCATCTTCCAAAGAACACGCCAGCTTCCTTCAACATGTAGATTAGAAGTATCCAAGACCCTCTCCATCAATAGCCGATAAGCACTACGGACACTATAAATACCGGAAGTTTCTGGCCACCAAACACGACGGTCCGTCTCAACAATGGGAAAGAGAGGCGTATTAACAATTTTACCTGCAACATTGGGTGAAAACAAATGGTGAATATAATCGAAATTCCAGGCCTTAGCGCTCGGGGAGAGCAAATCTGCGACCCGGAGGAACGGATTAAAGTGAGCTGAATCTGAATCCAATATAGGCCTACGGTCAGCCGTCCAAGAATCACCAAACACACTAATGCTCGAGCCATCACCAATGATCCAACGGCAGCCTGCGCCAAGAACAAGACGGGCTTCATGTATACTGCGCCAAATGAAACTAGGATTACTACCCTTAGGAGCATGCATGAAATCACTCCTAGGATAATATTTGGCCTTGTAGAGACGAGCCACAAGAGAGCCGGGGCTATTCATTAAGTGCCAACCTTGCTTACCCAACAAAGCCACATTGAAGACATATAGATTGCGAAAGCCCAAACCACCAAAATCTTTAGCCACACAAAGCTTATCCCAAGATAACCATTGGATACCTCCTCTAGAGTTGGCATTTCCACCCCACCAAAATCTACTAATCATACTCTGAATTTCATCCCCAAGTGAGGAGGGGAGAAGAAAGAGACTCATAAAATAAGTTGGGATAGATTGAAGAACCGACTTAATCATAACCTCCTTCCCGGCTCTAGATAAGGACCGACCGCCCCACGAGTTAATCTTCTTCCAAATCCGATCCTTGATAAACTTGAACATTGCCTTCTTACTACGCCATATCATCGACGGGAGTCCCAGATAAAGACCAGTACCCAAACAAAGATTCACCCCAAGCCCTTGAACTACCGCATCTCTATCAAACTGATTCACATTTTTACTAAAGAAAACCTCAGATTTCTGATAATTAATCTGCTGTCCGGAAGCTCTCTCATAGATTTTCAAGATATTCTTCATGTTCTCCATCTCCCTGATAGACGACCTAAAGAAAAGAAAACAGTCATCTGCAAACAACAAGTGTGTAATAGTTGGAGCACCCCTGCAGATGTCAACACCATGAAGGTCCCCTTTAGCAACAGCCTGATGAATAAGAGCAGTCAATCCTTCAGCACAAAGAATAAATAAATAAGGAGATAGGGGGTCTCCCTGACGAAGACCCCTACCTGGATTAATAGGCCCCACAGTTTCGTTATTCACAATAACAGAATAGCTCACAGATTCAATACACATTCGCATCCATCCAACCCAAGTATCATTAAAGCCAAGCTTCTCCAAAACCAATAACAAATAATTCCAGTGAATTTATATTGTTTAAATTTATATTGTTTGTGTCTATATATTCACTTTTTTTTTACCAAATATATATTCACTATGTGTGTTTTTCCAAAAATAGAATTGATATCAGTCGTAAAAGATAAAATAATTTATTTTTAGTACACTAATCTATTCTATAAACATTTATATTAATAATTTCATCATCATGTTATTCACACAAATCTAAGATAAAGTACACTGATGAAAGGATATAGAAGGGTTGCAACTCATAATTATCTAAATTTAATTAAAATGGTGAATTGATGAAAAATTAATGAAGAATTGTAACTATGAAATAAATTCATGTTTAAGAATTGAAAAAAATAATAATACTCAACTTCATTGTCAAAAAAAAAAATTCTCAACTTCAACAATAGTGTCTTTTGCAATCTTATTAGTTAATTTTGTAGAAGTTTGTTTTTAAATAATAATTAAAAATTTTGAAAGTTAATATCATTTTCTATTTTTTTTTAGATAAGCAAAGATTTCATTCAATGAGCACTAGGGATGCTCAAACTCAAACAACAAGATGAGTTACATATTATTTAGGCAATCTAGAGGATTAATCCACCACGTGGAAATTGACAAACTTGAATTATACCCCCCTCTATACACAATCCAGCTCCAAGCTAAGCTCTTAATGCGGATCACTACGGATTCAATATAGAAGACTCCTCATTTCTAAAGACAATCCCGTTGCGAGCCAGTCAAATACACCAACAAGTCGTGACCCAAATCAAATATTTTATTTTTCTTGACCTCCTCCCTTTGTACAATTTTCCAAATCCACGCATGTGATCAAGAATAGATGTTGCTTCTAAACGTTGAACCCCCAACCAATCGCAAACACAAGACCAAATGTCGTGAGCGAAGCTGCAACTCAAGAATAAATGACAAAAGTCTTCGCCATGATCTAAGCAAAACAGACAACCAGCAGCTGTTTCAGTTTGTATAACATGACGGCGGAAAAGAAGATCTCTGGTGGGCAAAGATTCACGAAGTAAACGCCAACCAAAGATAGTGACTTTGGACAGAGTGATTGTTTTCCAAAGCTTCACAAGAATGCGCTTCAAATTGCTTCCATCTGCTTCGGATTCAGAGACAACAGCTTCGTTTCCAGGGACAGCAACAATTTCGGTCAACAACCTGTAGCACGAGCTGACCGAAAACACCTTCGAGACTTCCTGCAACCAGACCCAAGCATTGTGCCCCTCCCTCAAAGGGGAAACGTCTTGTAAAATATTGTGTAATTCAGCAGCTTCTTCGGCACAAACCGGATCCTGAATAAACATCTACGATTCCTCCCAAAGCCAAGAGTCACCAACCCACGAACCAATGTCATCTACCATTGCTATTTTGAAGGAACAACCTGCATAAAGATTAGAAAAAATAGCACAAATGGGTGAATTTCCAATCCAATGGTCCGTCCAAAAATGAGTGGATGCACCGTTGCCAAGATTCCTTCTCAAACTCAAACGAAACCAGCCACTGTTGGGAAGAGAACTCTCCAAATTAAGCAAATCTCGCCACCAAATAGAACCATCCGACCCCCTATTAAAAGCCTCCACCGAACCATGAATGAAAGCTAAAGAAAAGTCGCCGTATTTAAACAGTAACAACTCCCTCCAACTCGCATCCTCTTCCACTAACATCCTCCACTTCCGCTTGGATAATAGAGCCATGTTGAACAACTCTAGGTTTTTAATGCCGAGGCCTCCCTCCTTCTTCGGACGACAAACCTTATCCCAAGAAATCCAATACATACCTTTATCACCTTCATTAATACCCCATAAGAAATCCCTTTGAATCTTGACCATGGCATTCAACACCAACTTTGGAGCTTTGTAGAAAGAAAAGAAATAAAGTGGAATGCTATTTAAAACTGAGTTGATAAGAGTGACCCGACCTCCAATAGATAAATAGCGACCCTTCCACGATACAAGTCTCTTCCGAAGCGTATCAATCACCGGCTTCCAAGTGGCTGCCCTACGCGGATTAGCGCCAACCGGGATCCCCAAAAACTTAAACGAAATGGATTCCGTTCTGCAATGAAGAAAAGTGGATGTCGTTGAAAGAAACTCATCCGCCACATTAATACCGATAAGCTTACTCTTATTGAAATTTACCTTCAAACCGGATACAAGTTCAAAACCTCTCAAAATAGACTTGATACTCTAAAGATTCTCTTTTGTAGCCTTCCCCATCAACATTGTGTCATCCGCAAATTGCATAATAGAAAACTTCAAATTATCATTAACGGCATAACCGTGAAAAAAACCAATCGTCGCCGCTTGATTCACAAGAGCCGTCAAACCTTCGGCCACGATAAGGAAAAGAAAAGGTGACAATGGATCCCCTTGTCTCAACCCCCTCTTTACCTTGAAATCGCTAGAAGGGCTACCATTAACTAGCACCGACATAGTACGAGAAGTAACACGCTTCCAACCAATTGATCCATCTTCTCGGGAATCTCATCCTATACTTCATATAAAATAAAAAATCTCATGATATTGAAGCATAAGCCTTCTCGAAGTCCACTTTAAAAAATAAACATTCAGCCTTATTTCTCTTTGCATGGTCAACAACCTCGTTAACAACCACCACACCATCCAAAATCTGTCTACCGCACAAAAAAGCCAATTGACAATTAGAAATAATACCTGGAAGCTGATTGATCATTTTCTATTTAATATGCTATCAAAAATAAATATTAAAATAATGTACATTATTTAAAATTGTATTGTCAAAAAAAATTAAAATAAGGTACATCTTTCAATTTTTCAGAACTACATTATTTAATTTTTTTTTTGATAAGCAATGTTAGTGGGGGTGGGGGAATGTTAGTTTCTGGGGTTTGAACTCGGGACCTCCTTCTTGCACTCTTTTGGTGCACTCCTTCGATATCCCTTAGCTCGCCAACTAAGCTACCTACTTGGGATCATTATTTAATTTATTGATTATGAAGTGAACGTCTTTTACAATCTTATTAGTTAGTTGCTTATCAAAAAAAACAATCTTATTAGTTAATTTTGTAGAATTTTGTGGTTTTAAATTACAATGAAAAGACTTTTAGTAAAACTTAAAATAATTACTTAGAATAGATAACAATTAATAGTTTGATAGTTAACCAACACGTCTAGCCCAGTGGTCGGGCTACCCTGAGCTACGTAGTGGGGGTCGATCCGGTTTGCTCCCGGGTTCGATTCTCGCCCACGTTAAAAAGACGTGTTGGCCAGCGAAATCCTTGCCGCAAGTAGAGAGAGGAGATTAGTCATTCGTTGAAAGCGTTGGGACACTCCGTGGGTAGCCAGCAATGGTCCTAAATCAAAAAAAAATAATAGTTTGATAGTTAATAGTGTATTGGACACAAAATGAAAAGTTAATTAATAAAAAAGGATTTTGATATTTAATAAATTATGAATTCAAAAAATCAATAAGCATTGGCTCCATTGGGGATAATTTATAGATATATATTATTTCTCAAAATGGTGTTTCTATCAAATTGGGGATAATCTATGAATTTATTTGTCTTTTCCCTCTTGTGCTATGGAATAATTTATTATGGATGAAAATGCTCAAATTTCTATTAAATACTTCTTTAGCAAATATTGCGAATAAAATTCATAACTACACATCAATTACAGTTGCACCATACATCAAGAAGATTATAATTAATAGTTGAAGATATACTCCAACTCAATAAGAGATAGTTGCTTCTATTTACAGAATATAAAAATATGATAGTGAAACTTGAAACCTATAACAATTTCAATACTTAAACAACAATTTATGAAAGCTTAAGAAGAAAGGACAAATTTACATAAAACAATTTGGAACTCCAACTCCTACAATTCCTTTCTTTCTTCAAGTCTGGGTATTAGTGATGCAACAACTAAAAATTTACATAAGTGATGTAACAACCAAAAAATGGTTGTTAAAAATGAAAAGGTGATCTCTCTTCTCAATTTTTTTAAGTATTTATAGTATATCTGAAAGAAGACTTAAAGTCAAGGAAAATGAAGAGATTATATAATCAGTGCCTGTGAACACCCAATTTTTACCGGCCAGTTTCTTCTTTTTTCGTGAAAATTCCAAAGATGTCGCTTTTATGCGTTTTTTGTGATTTCGCGTGTCATTTTGGGAACTTCATATTGATAAAACAAAGCAGTAGCAGTAACAAGGACAAGAGGAAAATGACAAAGCAGCTGCAATGACCAGAAGAAGGAGCCAAATTAGTGCAGCAGTAGGCTAGACTTCAAAGCTTCAAATAGGGAGGAATCTCTGGCCTATAGAACCTGTCCATTTTTTTTACACACAAAGAAAGATTAGGCAGCAGTTTATAGTCAAACAAGGCCTAATTCGTGAAGGCAGCAGAGGTCTTAAGGAAGTTTGCTTTTGCAGGGAAAGCTTTAAGCATCAAAACATGAAAGTTCAGAGAAAATACAAAATCAGAGTTTCAGAAAAATTGACTTAACAGTGCATTAATCTATACAAGTCATTCTATAAATTAAGCTTCAAACACAGAAGGCAGGGGGGAGACACGTTAAAAAAAAGAGCGACACTGAAACAAGGGTCAAAAATCTCTCTTGGAGCTTAATAGAATTTTTTCTGAGTTGCAAGCAGTAGCACAAAGCAATAGTAACAACAACAGACAGATTTTTGCACAACAACCAGGTTTTTTTCTTCACTGTCTCAGTATTTCTTTTTGATGTGGTTAGTATAAAAAAAATTGTTTCTTTGCTTTAGTATAAAAAAAAGGGAGTCATTAGAGTCTGTTCAAGGTTAAACAAAGTAGAAAAAAAAATTATTATTAGAGAAAGGAATCAAACAGCAAACAAAGGGGAGGGTTTGGAAACAAAACACATGACACTAAAAGGAAAAAACTGAGACAAACAGAAATAAAAGGGAAAGGAGAAAGGGATGTTACCTCCGACAACCGTCTGTGGCGGTCACCGTCGTGTCACCACCGTGGACCACCGCGAGCAAAAAAAAACGCATCCAACCAACAAAAACGTGAACAACCACCACCGTCCAAAAAAAAACCACCATCCTCCACCCAAATCTGCGACTGTCCACCGCTACCCTCCCTCTTCGCAGCCCAACAACTACCCTGACATCATATTCTAAACTCAGTGCTACCGATTCAGCTCTGGCACTAGTTTTTCATTGCCATCGGTCTCGCCCTGGCATCACATTTTAAACTAAGTGCTACCGATTCAGCTCTAACACTAGTTTTTCATGCTATCGGTTACGCCCTGGCATCGCATTTTTAACTTCGTGCTATCGGTTACGCCCTGGCACTGCATACTATCGGTTACGCTCTGGCATCACATTTTTAATTTTGTGCTATCGGTTACGTCCTGGAATTGCATTTTTTTTGTGCTATCGGTCTCGCCCTGGCATTCTCTACTATTTGCATGCCATCGATCCTGCTCTGGCAGTGGTCCCACCCCGACATTTCACTCTTCTATTAATCTAACCTAAATAATTAATACCGATCACAATAATCATTTAGAGACATCAAAAGGCAACCAAAATCAAATCATGAAGTAGTGAATCAATAAGGGAATTAAGTTTAATTTAGTTATATGACTTAAAGTCAAGAAAAATGAAAAGATTCTAATCAATGACTATTATAGTCTAACCCAAATAATTAATAAATAATACTAATCACAATAATAATTTAGAGACACTAAAAGGCAACCAAAATCAAAACATGAAGTAGTGAATCAATAAGGGATATTTGAAAAAAGTGGAGAAAAACTCACAATTCAAAAATTAAGTTTATTTTAGTTATATAGATAGATATAGATAATATTCAGAATCATTGTGGAACTTTCTTTACAAATATATATATATATATGCTAAATTGTTGTTTTGGCCCTTTATCTTTGGGGTTGTGGTCACTTTGGCCCTTTATCTTTTTTTTTGTCTCATTTTAGACCCTCATTTTTTTGTGTGTGTCATTTTGGCCCCTGCCGTTAGTTATTTCTAACGGACGCCACGCTGGCAGTTAACTGCTGACGTGGCGTCCAGCTGACGTGGACTCATTAATTGACGTGGCAAAAAAAATTATTATTTAAATGAAATCAAAATAACACATCATCAATTCTGTTTTTAAAATAACACATCATCAATAAACTTAAAACATTAAAACATTAAAACACAAAAACAGAAAACACATATCACAACAAAAATTGAAACCAGATTCAGATCTGAGGACTCCTTTGAAGAACAGAAACCTAAATCTCCAAAACCCCCATTGTCATCTTCTCCACTAACTCGAAAACAATAATCTGCATCTTCTTCCCCACTCAATCAATGGCATCGTCCCATTCGAACAACTGTGGCCCATCTCCACTAAAACAGAACCCCAAATCGCGAAGCACAAGTGAAACTCCACCCGAGTGTGACTGCGGCTTAAGATGTGTTGTGCGCACTGTGAAAAAAGAAACTGGAAATAAGGGAAGGAAGTTCTGGGACTGTAGAGATTTCGTGGTAAGATTTATGGTAGTTGGTTCAAGTATTTCCCCATTGTTGAAGTTCTGAGCACATCTGTGTTGCAGATCTGGGTTTTCTCTTGAAGAACTATTTTTTTCAATTTGGTCCTCAATGTTTATGCTTTGTTTCATTTTGGCCCTCAATGTTTATGCTTAGTTTCAGCTCTGTCCCTCTGTTTTTTTGGAAAAATTCTCAATTCTGTATTTGATGTATGTATGTTTGTTTGGTTGGACAGAGTAAAGAGGATCCTTCTGGTTGCGCATTTATGAAGTGGACTGCAGATCCATGGCCTCCTCAGACACAAAGTCAAAGTATAGAGACACAACGTGTAGAGACTGGATGTGCACATTGTGTTGAACTTAGAAACACTATTAAGGAGATGAAGAACGATGGAGAGTCCACAAAAAATTTGTTGAAAATTGCATTGTACTCTATTTTCCTTTTGGTTGTAGCTTGTGTAATGCTAATTCTGAAATCTGGACATTCTGTGTAATGGTCTAACTTAGAAGGGTAACACTATGTTCATTGATGTAATCCTATTTTCCTTTTGGTTGTACCTTGTGTAATGGTAATTGATGTAATCCTGAAATATTTATGTTAAGAACACTATGTTCATGTCTCTATTCAGTGTCAATTTACATTTACCTATAAATAGCAATTAAAAACATAAGGTACCAAAATGAAACATTTTAAAATCACGAGGAACCAAATTGAAACATTTTAAAATCATGAGGGACCAAATTGAAACATACCATACCAACTTAATATTAACTTAAGATGACCAAATATGTTCTGTCATGAGGTCTATTGGCTATTAATACATAACATCCAGCCAATTAAACAACAAAAAGGGGAATTAAAACCCTACTAAACAACCACATCCTTCAACAACATTGTCACAAAACAAAAAGTAACATAAAGTAGCACAGATTCACTGCCTCTTCCACGTTGGAAGTTTAGCCCTTGTAGAGTTAGGTCTTTTGGGTACACCAAGTGTTTTCTTCAGCCTTGTAGTTGTTGGTGCAGTAGCTGGTTGACTTGGTGCAGCTGGTGTTTTCTTCGACCTTGTACACTAGTGGAAAAAATGGATTCTGCATCATCAATTAATATCGGTTCAAAAACTAACTGATGTTAAAAATAATGCGGTGGCATTTTTGAAATTATCATTAAAGTTTTGGCATCGGTTGAGGCTCTAACCGATGTAGAATTGCACACCTAAGGCAAGATTACACATTCAATATCAGGTCCAATGGCAACTGATGCGGAAAACCGAAAATTTACATCGGCTCTCTAATTGGAACCGATGCGGAAAATCCCCAATTTTTTTGAGGTCTCACGACATTTCATTTAGCTCTTCGTTCTCACATTCTGCTTTCTCACCCTTCACTGTCGTTCTCTCCCTCTCACACGGCGCCGTTCTCTTCCTCTCACATGGCGCCGTTCTCTCCTTCTCACTCTGTGTCGTTCTCTCTCACCCACTCCGTTCTCCACGCCGTTCTCCAAACGTTCTCCACGTCGTTCTCTCTGCGTCGTCCACGCCGTTCTCTCTGCGTCGTCCACGCAGTCGCTGTCCCGATCTCTCGCGTCCACGCCGTTCTCTCTGCGTCGTCCATGCCGTCGCTGTTCCGATCTCTCGCATCTCCGCCTCTTCAAGTAAGTTCCATTTATGATTTATGAGATTTTTCAGTTTCCCTATAATTCCAAGTTTCCTGTCACATTGGTTTTTCCCTCTATTCGCGTAGGGAAAACCCTTGCGCGACTAAGCCTTCTTCGGCCGTAACGAAGGCACCGTTCAATCTCTGATGGCACCTTCATCTTTCCGTTGTACAGGTAAGCCTTCATCTTATCGCGTTTTTCGTTCTTGTTTTAATCTTCGATTACAATTTCGCTTTTGTTTTTGATTTCATCTTTGTTATTCATCGTGATATAGACCTTCATCGCTGTGTCCGGCTATCGCTCTACTCTCTTTACCAGCTTCGTTCTTCACCTGGTTTGTAAGACCGAGAGTTAGATCTGAAGAGAACATGCTTAGAGCAGAATAGACGGTGTGATGGGGTTTCGAGACAAATGTCAAGGTTCGTGATGGTTGTCGTTTGTGCTACAGATCGGTTGGATTGGTGAGCAATTACTTGAATACGATTTAATGCAAGAGTAGTGCTTATATGTTTCTAGAATTGCATAATCTTGTACTTAGTTTGATGTGATTTCTTTATTTTGAATAAGTCTACTGTTATGTCATTCTTTTTTGCATCAAAGGTGGACGTTTTGGTACATACCCACCATAGGGGTATTGACTAAAGTTCAAGACAGCATGTTGTGCTGATACAATCCAGATAATGGTGGTAAGCAAGGATATGAGATCCTCTGAGGTGTTAAGTTTGGGCCACCAGCTAGCATTTTTATGATCAGGGTGTCCCATATTGATGAATTCTTTGTACCATGATTGGAGTTCATTGTCAGAAGAAATGGCATTCGATCCTTTGTAATAATGGTTCACATAGGTCTTGACCAACTTTTGTGTACTGGACCATATGAGGAGTCCATCAGCTGCATAAGGATAGTCTTCAATAATTAGTCTAATGTCGTGCGGCTGAGTTGCATCAGGTACTGCTAAACCTCTATAAGAAAAACCAAATTATTAGATTTTGGCATTTTGCTATCCATTTCTGGATACTACACATTAAATCCTGCATAGAATTGCATTGCAAGATAGAAATACTTTTCAAAGCTAAAAATATTATTAAGGGGGGCTGCAGAAAATTTTCATAACAAAAATAGTTTTATTTACCTTCTTATAAGATCTGCAGGAAGACTTTCCATATCAAACCGCCACCAGTCTTTGTAGGCAGCACAAGAAATTTGCATACAGTATTTTTCAGGAGTGTAGTTTGTTTCAATGGAACCTTCAGCATTGATTAGTACCTCTCGGGCTATTGCATTTGTCTTGATTGTGTATCGCATATGGGGTTCAGAAGCTTCAAAACAGGATGCATCACACTTAGTTGCCGATGAGCAGCAATTATTAATGGTTCCATGCATGCATGTATTCTTAACCTGTTCCATTATCATATAGCTCAATGTCATCATGTAAATTACTAACCTTATTTAGAAATTTTAACGTGAATAGTTTATCATTGAATCTAATATACATAGCATGATTTTACGGCACCAACTGATTCATGTTGTTGTCATTTTATATATATGATGACAAGGTTCTTACAATCATTTGTAGGGAAATCAAATTTCATACCAGTGGTGCACAAGTGTATGAACGCCAGCATGATTGGTGCAGACATGTGCTTTGCCAAGTTGCCACAACCATTTGGAGGTGTCATCTACAGGAGGAGGAGGGGTGAGAACCTGCTTAGATGCAGTATTTGGATCCTTTTTTGGCAGAGCAAGCTGGATGGCAATCGGCTTCAGAGTTCCCATTTTTGTGAGGAAGAAAATTGTGGTTGTCGCATAGGCTTTGCGCTCGTCGAGAGCATTGATCCGATCCAGAAATGGCAGGTAAATATCATGATAATCCAGAATGAACAACTTATTCTCTTCTAATGCCTAAAATTTGAAAGCAGAGAACATTTTATGGTTTGTCACTTACATGATGGAAGTTAGCCTAAGGAAAAATGACATATTTTTGTACCTGTTGGATAGACATCCCTTCAATATGGCCTATAATGTGTTCCTCTTTCAATGCTGACTCTACCTTCACAGGGATACTGCAGGGCAAGAAAGATTTAGAAGTCTTATTCCAAGCTACATAAGAGATTCTTCTGTTGCAGTTATTGTCTATGATGTAGTCAGTAAGTTCTATGTTTATTTTTTCAATACCAAATTTTATCTTTGCTGATTTTCTCTTCATGTAAAATTTCCAAGACTAGTTATGTTACATCTAGTTATGTTACATGGGGGGGAATGTTTTATAGCGTATGAATGCATGTTCAATATATATATAGTTGCTTGATTGACTTCTCTGATCTTACTTCCATAGATACATATAATGTTGTGATGAGAATATCATCCTCCCGGGATGTGTGTGGTTGCTTGCATGCACATTCCAGCTCTCATGCCTTATTTTTCTAAATTGCATTTGCATGTGGATCGGAAGTGCTTAAGTCAGTTTAGGGTGCTTGCTTGCATGCACATTCCAGCTCTCATGCCTAATTATGCTGTTTTGATGTAGACAGGCAATCATTTCTAAACACTAACAAGTGGGTTGAGGAGGTTCGTCAAGACCTGTGATTTATCCTTCCATATTGTCATGCATCCATCATATGTTCAAGCTCCTTATCAGCTGGTAAGCTGCAACTAAAAGGAGAGAAGCTACTTAAGGACATAGAAAGGGAGTGAAGATCATTACCATCACTGAAGTGTTTCAAATCTTTTTGTATGGATCAAGTGCATGTTTTTGGAACACTACTACCAAATGTAAATATTATCAGTCTACTACGTACGTCTAACCAAGAAGCAGTTGATCTTTAAACTTTATATTTGGCATTTTGTAGACATTACCACTACTTGATGACATGTTATCTTTTGAATGCATTATTCTTGTTCGTCTAATTAGGTTAGGCTAATATTAAGACATAGTTTTTGCTGATGGAAAAATAATAATTGATCATAGAATGTTGCATTATGAAGATTTTCTCCATAAGAGAAAAGGTGACAAAGAAATTTTTTTTATTTAAAAAAGTTAGTTTTAACATCGGTTCCCATCAAGACCTGATGCGAAAAGTGCTTTTCGCATCAGGTGGTTCTGAAAATCCGATGCCAAAAAGGTGCTAAAATCTAATTAAAAGGGACTTTTGGCATCGGGTGGTAATACAACCGATGCGAAAAATACTTTTCGCATCAGGTCCGTACCTGATGTAAAAGGTGCGTACTTTTAACATCACCTGAATCTGTAACGGACACGGAACCGATGCGAAAAGTCATTTTTAACCGATGCGAAAAGCCTAAATTGTAGTAGTGGTAGTTGTTGGTGCAGTTGGTGGTTGACTTGGTGCACCTGGTGTTTTCTTCGACCTTGTAGTTGTTGGTGCAGTTTGTGGTTGACTTGGTGCAGCTGATGTTTTCTTCGACCTTGTAGTTGTTGGTGCAGTTGGCGGTTGACTTGGTGCAGCTGATGTTTTTTTCGACCTTGTAGTTGTTGGTGCAGTTGGTGGTTGACTTGGTGCAGGTGGTGATTGACTTGGTGCAGCTGGTTGAGTTTGTGTTGCAGTTTGTGTTGCATTTTGTGTTGCATTTTGTGTTGCAGTTTGTGTTGCAGTTTGTGTTGCATTTGGTGGTGCTTTTTGTGTTGCATTTTGTGTTGCAGTTTGTGCAGTTGCTTGTACAGTTGGTGGTGCAGTTGTTGGTGCAGTTTGTGATTGGGCAGTTTGGGTGGATGCACTTGGAGCATTTTGGCAAGACTTTTTATTGTGCCCAGGCTGCTTGCATGTACTGCACTTTTGAACCCATCCCTTTCTACTTATATGTTCAGAAGGTGTCTTCTTCTCATCTGAATCTTTGTTCCTTGCCTTCTTGGGTCTACCTATAAAGCACCATCATACATAATGCTATCAATGGGACCATACATTTATACCTGGTAAAGCACCGTCATAGATATATACCTGGTAATTTTCTGTGAGGAGGAGGGAGGATGTCTGGGTATGGAGTTTGTTGCCATACATTTTGACCATTTGTTGGATAGATTATTGACTGGTAGCATGCCTCATAGGTGGATTTCCTGTAGTAGTTAGGAACCAGTTCCTCAGGATCAAGTTGTTTGTCATTGTAAACGGAAACTACATGACAACAAGGCACCCCCGTGAGCATCCATTTTCTACAAGAACACTCCTTCCGAGTAAGATTGACTACGAACTTGTCCCAAATATTGTGTACGTGCCTCACATCATAAATGTCTTCAGTAGCAAACCTTTAAGGACCATAATGAAATCAATTAAAAACATAAGGGACCAAAATGAAATCAATTAAAAACATAAGGGACTAAAATGAAATCAATTAAAAGGTATAATACCTGCACAACCAAAATCTGGACTGCTCTTTCTCCTTTTCTAACCTCATCATTATTCTTGGTAACACACCACCACCGTAGTTCTCAATTTTAGTTCTATTTTTGGCCCATCTTTCCATAAGGTAATTCCTTATTTCTTCAATCATAGTGACAATTGGTTTTGCTCTTGCACCAACTATGACACTGTTGAATGTCTCACTCATGTTGTTCACAACCACGTCACACTTTGAGTTAAAAGGAAATCTAGATTTACTCCAAAACCTAGGAGGTATCCTAATTAAATCCCGGTGTGCATCTTTATTTATGACCCTCATTTCCAACATCAGCCTCTCCCATTCTTGATGGTATGTTGCCTTTGCAGCCTTCCACATCAACTCTTTAAGTATCTTTCCTGGATGCTTCTTTCTAAAGTTTGCGTATAAGTGCCTTACGCAAAACCTTTGCTCAACACCAGGGAGTAACTCATCCATAGCAGGCAGCAATCCCTACCAAACAAAATGATAGGGACTAAAATGAAACTACTTAAAATGATAAGGGACTAAAATGAAACTACTTAAAATGATGAGGGACTAAAATGAAACTACTTAAAATGATAAGGGACTAAAATGAAACTACTTAAAATGATGAGGGACAAAAATGAAACTACTTAGATGGTACCTTTTGTTGATCAGACATGAAGGCATACTGCTGGCAGACATGGGCACCACCCAGAGCAATAAGGAGCTTCAAAAACCAAGACCATGAATCTTTATTTTCCCCTTCAACTACAGCCATAGCAATTGGAAGCATCTGGTCATTTGGGTCTCTACCCACAGCTGCTAGAATCTGACCTCCGTAGTATCCTTTAAGAAAGCACCCATCTAAACCAATAATTGGTCTACATTTCATAAAACTCAGTTTGCAACCCTCAAGGCACATAAACAGCCTTTGGAAAGTTGGCAACAAAGGTCTATCTACATAGTCACCACCTTCAACATTTGCTTGCACATTGAGTTTAACTGTGCTATTCGGATTGGACCTAACTAACTCATGACAGTAGTCATATAACCTCTTATACTGCTCCTTAAATGATCCATCAACAAGGTCAATGGCTCTCTTCCTAGCTCTATAAGCCTTAGACCTACTAATTCCTGCATTCCATTTTTCATGTGTCTTGTCTACAATATCAGTTACCTTAATTTTAGGATTTTCCTTCATAGTCTTGTATAGCTTATCTCCCAACCAACTAGACTTCAGTGCTCTCACTCTATATGCCCTACTGCATTTGTGTTCATCAACCAATGTCCTTAGCTGCCATGTTTCACTAGGAAGCTTTCGACAATAAGCAACCCATGGACATCCGTCCTTACACACAACTCTTGCCCTCTCTTTTTCATTTCTGATAAAACTTATATCCCTACCATTATGTACAGCATAAGTTCTGACTGCTGTGAGGAATTCATCCTTTGATGAAAAAAGAGAACCATTAACCCACTGGAAATCCATCATGTTCTTTGGCATCACAAAAGATGGATATTTAGTGCTCTCTCCCTCTTCATCAGACGAGTCTTTGGAATCATCAGTTTCAATATCTTCATTGTAGTATTCTTCATCGGATAGACCCCTATCAAGCTTAACAGTTTTCCTCTTTCTCTTTTCGCCAATAGTTAAGGTATCATTATCTTCCTCAAATGGCACATGCTGCGTTTCTACATTTGGAGTAGTAGACTCTTTGGTTTTCCTTTTCTTTGGCCTACCCTTATTCATCTTCTTACTTGTCTCAGCCACTTGATCTTGTTGTTGATCAGCCACTTGATCTTGTTGTTGGTCAGCCACTTGATCTTGTTGTTCATCAAAACCATCATACTCACCCTCCTCATCATCAGAATCATTAAATCTTTCTTTCTGGGCAGTATCACTATCATCACTATAATCCCCATCTCCATTGACCACTTCTTGTAAAAACACTCCCTCATCTTCCACTTCTATTTGACCTTCACCAATACTTTCATTTTGGGCTTTGTGAACAGTTTCGGGTTGAGGAGTATTTTGGGCTTTGTGAACAGTTTCGGGTTGAGGAGTATTTTGGGCAGTATTTTGGGCTTTGTGAACAGTTTCGGGTTGAGGAGTATTTTGGGCTTTGGGTACATTATGGGATTTTAAAGAGGATCTCAAATGTGGGGCAGGCTCATTAAGTTGGGGCCCAATAGGTATATCAGGCAAGTCAACATATTCAGGTTGAGATATGGGGTGGAGTATGTACATGTGTACACATCCATTAGTTTCAGCCCATTTGGACATTTCCAAGGCTCCATGGTCATTTTCAAGCAATTTTTTTACACCATTAATGTCATACACAATTCCAACCCACTCAATATACCCCAACTCCTTGAGAATGCCTATCACTTCAAAATAGGACCACTTATCAGGATCAAGCTGCCAACTAGTCAATTTCCCTACATAGTTGGTCATCCCTTCATCCACAAAATGTCCCTCATGGTGAAATTGAACATTAAGTGTTTCCATTTTGCTGTTACAAAGAATAAACAATAATCAGGACAACAAAACAGGACCACAATAAACAACACTAAACCCAAAACAGGACCACAATAAACAACACTAAACAACACTAAACCCAAAACAGGACCACAAAACAGGACCACAAAACTTTACCACAATAAACAAACAATAGTTAAAGGGAGCATTTCGCACCATTTTCCAGTAACATTGACAAACAACAACACGAAATTTTTGAAAGAACAGTAAAATGGAGCGACTTCGCAGCATTTCGAGAATTTCTTACCTTCAACAATGGAGTTTCTGGATGATTGAAGATATTCTTGCTTCCCAATGAGCGATTCTTGCTTCTAATAACTCGATTACCCTTCGATTTGGCTTTTGGAACCTAAACCCTACTTCTTCGCTTCGTTGTCTCTTCGCTTCGTTCTCTGGGTTTCTCACATTCTTCGCTTCGCTTCCTTTCCTTTTCTTTCTTTAATTTTTGTTCAGCCTTCAGCTCAGAATGTGGTTTCAATTTTTTTTGTGATTTGTGTTTTCTGCTTTTGTGTTTTAATCTTTTAATGTTTTAAGTTTATTGATGATGTGTTATTTTAAAAACAGAATTGATGATGTGTTATTTTGATTTCATTTAAATAATAGTTTTTTTTGCCACGTCAATTAATGAGTCCACGTCAGCTGGACGCCACGTCAGCAGTTAACTGCCAGCGTGGCGTCCGTTAGAAATAACTAACGGCAGGGGCCAAAATGACACACATTTTTAACTTCGTGCTATCGGTTACGCCCTGGCATCGCATTTTTAACTTCGTGCTATCGGCTACGCCATGGCACTGCATGCTATCGGTTACGCCCTGGCATCGCATTTTTAATTTTGTGCTATCGGTTACGTCCTGGCATTGCATTTTGTTTTGGGCTATCGGTCTCGCCCTGACATTCTCTACTATTTGCATGCCATCGATCCTGCTCTGGCAGTGGTCCCACCCCGACATTTCACTCTTCTATTAATCTAACCTAAATAATTAATACCGATCACAATAATCATTTAGAGACATCAAAAGGCAACCAAAATCAAATCATGAAGTAGTGAATCAATAAGGGAATTAAATTTAATTTAGTTATATGACTTAAAGTCAAGAAAAATGAAAAGATTCTAATCAATGACTATTATAGTCTAACCTAAATAATTAATAAATAATACTAATCACAATAATAATTTAGAGACACTAAAAGGCAACCAAAATCAAAACATGAAGTAGTGAATCAATAAGGGATATTTGAAAAAAGTGGAGAAAAACTCACAATTCAAAAATTAAGTTTATTTTAGTTATATAGATAGATATAGATAATATTCAGAATCATTGTGAAACTTTCTTTACAAATATATATATATATATATATATATATATATATATATATATATATATATATATATATATATATATATATAGAATATTGATGTCTCTGAGAATGTAACTCTTAGATCTTCATAGAATGTAAATTATATTTACATGCTTGTTGAAATACACTGGTAGTAATCACAAATAAATAGAGAGAATGTTTTAATTAATTTCTCCCTCTCTCTCTCCACGAGGGAAGCGTAATTCCAAAAATCGGAAAATCAAAATTATCCAACACATCAAACATATATTGAACCTTATATATAACTTGTATATTTCAAGGGTTATACCAAGTATTCTTTCCATATATATATATATATAATTCATTGGAAATTTTCAATTAGATCCTGCAAAGCAACATCAGATTTTCAAGAAAGTCATCTTCTTTTGTAATCATTGTCGCTATCAGTAGTGTGTCTCATCACCATGTTCAAAAAATCTAAACGGGACTATATATTGCTTATATACGCTTCATTTTCTTCTCAAGC
This sequence comes from Astragalus membranaceus, assembly GCA_039519185.1. Classification (NCBI taxonomy): domain Eukaryota; kingdom Viridiplantae; phylum Streptophyta; class Magnoliopsida; order Fabales; family Fabaceae; genus Astragalus; species Astragalus membranaceus. The sequence goes on from CM076850.1 coordinate 157,744,781, forward strand.
TATATATATATAGAATATTGATGTCTCTGAGAATGTAACTCTTAGATCTTCATAGAATGTAAATTATATTTACATGCTTGTTGAAATACACTGGTAGTAATCACAAATAAATAGAGAGAATGTTTTAATTAATTTCTCCCTCTCTCTCTCCACGAGGGAAGCGTAATTCCAAAAATCGGAAAATCAAAATTATCCAACACATCAAACATATATTGAACCTTATATATAACTTGTATATTTCAAGGGTTATACCAAGTATTCTTTCCATATATATATATATATATATATATATATATAATTCATTGGAAATTTTCAATTAGATCCTGCAAAGCAACATCAGATTTTCAAGAAAGTCATCTTCTTTTGTAATCATTGTCGCTATCAGTAGTGTGTCTCATCACCATGTTCAAAAAATCTAAACGGGACTATATATTGCTTATATACGCTTCATTTTCTTCTCAAGCTACTCGAGCAAGAAGTCATATCAATATCTATTCTTTTGGGAACCAAGCAAGAAGTTACAAACACGTTGAAGGAAAAAGTATACTTACTATCATCTTGCATTCAATTTAGAGATAATAATAAAAACAAACATAGAAAAACATAAGAGGGAAGAAGAGTTGCAAATAGAAAGAGATGCAAATCTTCTTATATATAAGTTTATCCAAAGTCTCACTTTCAGATTATTATTATTATCCTTCATTCACTTTTATTTAAAAATTAAAGTAACCTCACTTTATTGGTTTTAAAAAGAATTTGAAAAGTTTCATTTATCTATTATTCAGAATTTTCATATCTCTCTCTCTCATCTTTCACGACCCTCATATCTCGCTCAAAAATGTTTACTACCTCTCATTTACTATGTGGTCATCATTTCCAATTCTCCATTCATCTCTATCGCTCTGAAATCTCCCTCATGTTCAAAATGTCCATCACGCCAGAAACAATTTTGTCTGATCTCCAAATCTACTTGTCCTCCCTACCGCTCCGGCAACCATGGTCATTCAACTCCGACAACTCACCACTCCATCTACCTATCTCCCTCCCTCCCTCTCTCTCTCTCTCTCTCTCTCTCTCTCTCTCTCTCTCTCTCTCTCTCTCTCTCTCTCTCTCTCTCTCCCTCCCCTTGTGAACGTCACTCCCCTCTTTCTCTCTGTCTCATTGTTCCTCACTCTCCCTCAGCCTCCCACCCCCTCTCTCCCTTTCTCTTCCTCTTTGTGTCACACACAATCACATTTTTTTGTCATAGAGTAGCCTTTTGCAATTTTTGCAGTTATAATCTAGGTTTAAATATATATTACCCCCTGCAAATATACCCATTATCCAGTTACCCTTAAAACAAACCTTGAAAAATGTAAAGTTATCCAGTTACTCCCCTGCCGTTAAATTTTCTGTTAAAATATGTAAAATGTCACATATCCAGTTACCCCCCTGCCACATGTCACCTTATTATTGGGCCTATGTGACACGTGGCACTGACATGCCACGTCAGCTCCTATGTCACCACTGCCACGTCGCACAGACATGTGCCACGTCAGCAGCCAATGGATGGCTGCCACGTGGCACTAGTTGTTACACTCAAAATTAAATATTTTTGTGGCCAAGGGGGGTGTTCAACTCGTGACCTCTTACTCACCCACACATCTCCTAACCACTGAGCCACATTAGTATTTGTGATTATTATCTCACCTACCAATATATATTACATCATTTGCTACTTAATTTAAAAAAAAAACTGGCATTTCATCATCAACGTAAATTCATCGTTCTTCTTCTTCTTCCTACCAAACCAAGAAACTCAACGCAAATTCATCAACGCAAATTCATCATCAACGCAAATTGATTATTTAATATTTTATCATCAACGCAAATTCATCATTCTCACCTACAGAATTTTTTATTTAATGTTTTATTAAAAAAACAATTGAATTCATCTTCTTCAAAACAAATTGGGTAGGGGATCTGAATCCACTATTTTCGTCATCATCAGTTCCTCTTCAAATCCAGAACGCGAGAGAACCCATTTTCGTTTTTGTTACAGAACCCATTTTCGTTTTTGAGAGAGAGAACCCGACGGATGAATGTTACAGAACCCATTTTCGTTTTTGTTTTCATCTTCAACCCATTTTCCAGAAACATATACAGAAACCCCCAAACACCAATTTCGAAACGCAGATCTTCCCAGAAACACCATTAATCTTCTTCTCATGACCTCTTCACAGAAACACATATTTGGAATTTAAATTTGTTTTCCTCTTCATCTTGCAGATCTACGAAAACGATTACGAAATCATGTTGAAGAAAATCATGTTGAAGAAACGATTATGATTCTGCAGAAACGATTATGATTTAAAATCATGTTGGAATTTAAATTCGTTTTCCTAAAACGATTATGATTCTGCAAAAACGATTCTCAAAATCATGTTGAAGAAAACGAAAAAAACGAAAAAAAACGAAAATCATCATGATTCTGGAAAACGATTATGAATTGATCTGATTCTGGAAAATGAAGATGAAGATGATTTGTTTCTGGAAAACGATTATAAATATCTAATATATATTTGTTGCTGGAATTAGTTTCACAAATATGATGGTGGCTTAGTGGTATTAAGCTGTTTGCATCACCCAGGGGTCAAGGGTTTGAATCCCCCTCTTGGCCAAAATTTCAATTTTTTAACTAACACAAAAGATTCCACTTAGCCAAGTCAGTGCCACGTGGCAGCCACTCATTGGTTGCTGACGTGGCACATGTCAGTACCACGTGGTAGTGGTGACATAGATGCTGACGTGGCATGTCAGTGCCACGTGTCATAGAGGCCCAATAATAATGTGACACGTGGCAGGGGGGTGACTGGATATGTGACATTTTACATATTTTAACAGAAAATTTAACGGCAGGGGGGTAACTGGATAACATTATATTTTGCAAGGTTTGTTTTAAATGTTTTTTTTTGTAGGGGGGTAACTGGATAATGGGTATATTTGCAGGGGGTAATATATATTTAAACCTATAATCTATCACCACTCATCGGCAGTGGTGGGTGGACAAATGGGTGGATTTCTCTTAGGACTCATTTGGATAGACTTATTTGGGGTTAAATACTAGCATAAACACTTGTGAGACTGTTTAGGAGAGCTTATGGAAATAGCTTATGACATGTTCATAAGTTATTTTCAGCTAATTTCTATAAGCTCCATAAGGCAGCTTATGAAGATAGCTTATGAGTTATATAAAAATAGTTTAATGTTATCTTTATCCTTTATTATATAAACAATTTATGCATAAACACTTATATGATAAACACTTATACCATAAACACTTATATGATAAACGCTTATATCATAAGCACTTAATTAAGCTGTTTGTCTAAAGATACCCTTAATGTCTCCCAATCACTAATGTGTTGATTTTCTAACAATGGGTGTTTTAGGATTTTCCAAAGTGATTGTTTTAATTAAATGAATAATAACTGATAATTGATAGTTGGTTCGAACTCGCATCACGTCACTTCATAACTTTATTTCTTAAAACCCTCTTTCCCAAACCACCTTATCATTCTGGATTGGGCCTTAATTGGTAGACACGAAACAGTTCTAAATTTCTAATGCATCATTTATTTTCCTTTTCATATTTCTATCGTTTAAAATTGCTTTCATCACCCAATGTGATATAATGCAAACTCACCAGGATCATAAAAAACCGGTCGAACGTGCAGTACTTAACTGTTCTTTTCGTTTGGTCAAAAAAAAAACTGTTCTTTTCGCTAGTACAAGAATAGTCTAACTCAAAATTCACTCCCAGCAAGTGAACAATTTTCCAGATTCAATTTTTCCTAAGACCTTTAAGGTTGTAGTCGTGCCTCCCACACCATGTTATAGACACCATAAAATGTATCCCTTCACCATCTCAAATAATTTGTATGAATCTTGAGGCTAGCACAAGGGCTCGTGCTGTGTAGGAGACTCTATCGTGGTTTCGGAACTTCGGGCTAAACAGAGTTCCCATATTGAGAGGCGTCTGTTGGATAACTCAGCAGATTTTTTTTTTATAAAATTGTGGAATTCAACAATACGAACTTCGGTTAAATTTTTGTAAGCTGCAGAAATTAGCTGCTGATTCTAAGTTTGCCAGATTTTGATTGAAATAGAAACGGGTGGCATACAAATTCATTCAGCGACCTAAGAGTACAAACAATTTTGCAACTTCAATAAGTATCCGAAAAGGGAGAAACGCGGAAAGGTGTACAAACTAACCGGTGGGGGGGGGGGGTATATTCGATATATTACCAATACTCATTGCAGAACAAAAAGGACAGTAGAAAGGAAAACAAAAACAAAATTTGGCATCTCAAACACCTTAAAAGAAAATCAGGTGAAGTTTAAATACTCGGGAAGCTTCGGAGAAGTATTGAGATTCTGTTGTATAATGAATTGTTTAGGAACCTTACTGAAAGCTACCTTCAGTCTTTATTATCTATTAAAGAACCTAACTCTTGACGAAAAGTTGGAATTCTGTCTGCCTTAACAGCCATGACTAATCCCACTGACCTGTAATTCCTCAGCTGTAACAGGCAGAAAAAAATAACTCAGAATCATTGACAAAAGAAATTGCTATCCCCTTCAACAGAAACAAATTTCAGCAAGAAACTATAATTGAAAGAAATTTCTATTACATCTCAAATGTATAAAAAAAATGCCTTAGATTAGTAGCTTTGAATTTTAATTCCTATCTAATTCTTAAGGTATCGTATACCCTTTCTCATTCATTAAAAGTGCAATCAAGCAAAATAAAGTTTAAAGCTTGTAGTCAACCCTGATGTAATTCTGTGTGGCAGTAGAGAAAGATGAGCTAATCAAATATATCCCGTGGTACTCACAATAAAAGATTCAATACGAAATTTATCGATGCTTTGGCTGTTAATTGAGGCAATCATATTTTATATGATGTCTAATAATCCTTAAACCTTTCCTAGTTTCCCTAAACAAACAACTTTTTCTAAGATCGTCACAACAGCCAAAGAAAAACTAGCAACCATTCAACAAGCAATCTTCAGCTACATCAATCAATAAGAAACTTCTGAGTTCTGAAAAAAAATTTGGGCATTGCATTCCATTTATAAATGCCAAAATTTAAACGCAAACAAATATAGTGCTTAGTTCTCTTACCAACAGAGGTAGCACTATCTATTTCACAAGTTACTTTTAGAAACTGACCAAAAAAGAGTAACTTTCAGCAGGTTAATAAAAAATCATGATAACGGTGTATTGAGGTTTAAGAATCATATAACTTGCCTCATGAGGTGCAGGCTGCTGAGTGCGCAAAGGAAAACAGAAGGACCACGAGCTTAACTGGAAAATATTTTGGACAATAATCAGCAATTTGAGACGGTATTTCAAAATGATGCGATCATAGGACCAAAACATCAATACCTTGTGAAAAATTTCATCCTCGGGCTTAACATATATTATCTCCTCATCACTCTCATTGCTCAATTTTCTTTTCTGTTCTGCATTGTTGTGCTATATTTTTACAACCAAAAAAGTAGTAAAACATCACAAAACATCGAAAGTGAATCAGATAAAAAAGATCCTAACCATAAAAGCTAGACATTCAATAACAAGACAACAAATAGAAATGAGATACTGCAGAAGCATAGATACCTTGTAAATTTTGCTAAATATTATATAATGCTTAAACTGGAAGGATCTCCGGAGGTCCTCCGTTGGCTGTTAAGTGGGCAACATGACAATATAAGTTCTAAGAGAAAATAGTCTCCAGCAGTCAAACAGAAAAACATGTAAAACATCTTCACCCATTTAACACTATCAAAATCTAACCTCATCTTCTGTAGCCCATGACACTTCATCAAAAAGAGCATTATAAAGATGTGGCAAAAGCTGGGGAGGAAGGTTCACGACACGCTGTGATACCAGGAGACCAACATTACGTGCTTGTTCCCCCAAAAGTAGTCTCAACTCATCAGCAATGCCCTTCTCTTGGCTTGCTTTAAGGAGGAGAAAGTCCTTGAGTGTCGAAATACATCTTTGCTCCTAGGAAAATCATTAGGTTCAATTTAGGTTAGCTTTTAGATAATGGGAGTTTCTCAAATAAAAGTATTTGGCTCCAAACTTACAGGAAAACCTTCTTATGTATAGGCGTTTGTAGAGAATTAGATGACAAAGCCTCTAAAAAGGTTGGGATGCAGATGCAAATTTCAACTTGTGCGAGAAATTGATATTCAGAAGACTCAATAGTCATTGCAAGATCATTTCAACATATTTTTATTTAATAAATACTGGTGGAAAAGCAGACCAAAAAAATCGTTGTGGAAAAGTTTATCCAAACTAGCTCTAGTTCTTATGACTTACGAGTGTTGAGATGCTAAACTAATTATGAACCAAATGGCGACAATATGGACACCAAAGATACCAATTAAAGTAAAAAAAATTGGAGATCGAAATAAGAATAGATTGATTAAGGTTCAATTTCTGTACAACAATAATATTTTTTGATTATCAAACTACAAGTATGATTACAATTTAGTAAGGGAGCTTTCTGCAACAAATTGCATAAGGGAAAAGATATATATCATAACAATTAAACGCTTTTTTCCTAAAGAAAAACCAGGTTTCTTCCTTTTAAAAATGAGATACCCACCAAAGAAAGAAATGAACGTGCACGAACAAGAAAATTAAGTCGGTGTGATGATGTCAAGTGACCAAACCAAAAATGCAGTGATTATATAATCTAACACTCGCCAAAAAAATGAAAGAAAAAAAGGCAAATTGATCAGGCAAAACATCATATGCAATACAATGCGACTTACCCTATACCTCCATAAATTAAGAACGGTAACAAGAGCGAAAAGTCCTTCATCCTCATCATCCTCTATCTTTACAACAGTCCCTACAGTGGTCTGTCCCAAAATCAAGTCCACAAAGCCACTCAAATCCCATTCTTGATCATCCAGGTAAGTTTGAAGCAAGGTCTTTACTCCATGGAAGTCATCAGGTTTCGGATCAAAAAAGGCAAAATCTGCTTGGACAACTCCCTTAAACAATAAAGACCTTATATCAGCCAATTTTACTTGTTCAATGATACAATCTTGAAATTTAAACATTTCACAATATGATAACACAAGTGATAATGATAATGGAAATCATAGCATGAGAAAAGATCTTACATCAAACTCTTCATCACATGACTCAGACTCTTGTGATTTATCTTCCAAATTGTGCTTAATGATTCCATTACCTAGGAAGTGAGTCAAGAAAATATAAAAACCCAACTAAATTGAAAACACGAATTCACATGATTCAAAATTGAAAAAATAAAAGGACAAAAAAGTGTCTTACTATCAGAATTAGGGGTGGGATTCTCAATAGATAGGGAATGGCTCTTTGGCATAGAACCAGAGGACATATGAGCTAGAGCACGAGCAAAAGGGGAAAATGTAAGAGGCCAATGTTTGAATTTTTGACCATGTCTTCTTGGCCTTCGAGGCATTTTGGTAACAGTAAGGTAGACAGGAGCGCGCTCCGGAGCGGACGCTCCTACGAACCTATGGGTGCCCGGCGCTCTCGTTCCAGCTTAGAAGCGCAAACTGCATAGGAGCGCAAGAAGCGGTTGCAGGAGCGCTCAAGAACGTAGGAGCGGACAGGAGCGCCGTGCAGCGGTGGGGAACGTTGGGTCGGGTCGGGTCAGGTCCGCTCCACGCGGGTTTTTTCAGGAACGGCGCACGGAATCGCGCACCAGATCGTTCTGTTTCACACAAAAAAACGATGCAGCGATGAAAGAAAGAAGGGAACGGATGAAGAAGAAGGTACCTGAAGAGTTGATGTCAAGAAAAAAACAATGAAAAGATGAAAGAAAGAAGGGAAAAGATTAAGAAGAAGGTACCCGAATACTGGATGTCAAATAAAGAAGTGTAGATGAAAACTGGAAATGAAACGGAGCTTGTTATGTGCAGAGAACAAAAAAGACAAAACCTATCTGAAATTTTTTTTTTTTGGTCAATAAACCTATCTGAAATTAGGGTTAGCTTATGTTGGTGGGCTCGGCCCAATATGATATAAGACTTAGTTTATATGATATTGTACAAAAATCGTAACTCTCAGACTAGTAGTTTTCTATCTACAAAAATCACCCTTTAACAATTGTACAAACATAAAAATATAGCTTCAGTAAAAAAAGGTTATTATAACTATAACATAAAAATTCTTGAGTATTTGTGGTGGTTTTGTGATTTTTTTTTCACTTATTTATGATTTTTATCTCTATTCATATGTTTTAATATGCATATATATACTAGTTGGACAATTTCATAGAAACTACGTTTCGTGCTACGAACCCGTGCTTTACGAACCTATGACCCCTCACCGTTTCTACTTAGGATTACGAACTTGTCTACCTCGCTGCAACCATAAATATTATATCACATCAAGTTATATTCTTATGCACTAAGAAAACAACAATAAGAAAAATAAACTGTGAAGTATGCAATTTATGATCATTAGAGTATTTGTTGGCCTTTTCTTCCCCCACCTCCCTTCCTTCTTTTCCTACATCCCTATCCCATGTGAAAAGACAAGTATACTCCATCAATTTTTTCAACTCTTTCGCACCCCCACCTCAAACTGTTCCACCTTAAATTGTACTGTAATAGAAGATTAGTTATTGATAACACAACTGTCAATAGAGACGCTATCGCGTCATAGTGTCGCTGTTTAAGGGTGCGGCCGCAATCGAGACAAGAAACTGCGGCGCTTCACGCGCTACAGGGTAGAAGGAAAGAAGAAAGAGAAGTAATAGGAGAGAAAAGAAGAAGAAAACCTGTGGTGTGTTTTTCGGCGCTCCCCGTTAACGTTTTTCGACTATTTTCCTTCTGAGTTCTGACCTTCTTCAGCCCCCCGCCTGCGCGACTTCAGTGTGTTGTTTTGTTAATGAGAGGTGTTTTGGGGTTTTAAATTTAATTATTATTTTATTTTTACATTTTATTTTCATTTTGAGTGACCTTGGACTTCTTTTGTTTGTTTTTGTTTCCCTTCATGCGGGAGTTATTAATGGTGTGTTTGGTAGAAAAGAAAGAGAGAGGGGAACAGAGAAAGAGAGAAGAGAGGAGAAGAGAGGGTGATTTTCTATTGTTTGGTTTTTGAGAGAAATAGGATAGAGAGAAATTGAGGAAATTATCTACTATCTATCTATACCATTTACCCACTACCAAAATACCAATTTTATCCTTTTCACTTTTTCACTTTTTCAAACTTTTTCACTTTTTCACTCTCTCACACACTTTTTCACTCTCTCTCACACTTTTTACTCTCTTCTCCTATTTCTTTTTCCAATTCTCTCATTTCTCTATTTTTCATATTTTTTCACTCTCTCTCACACACTTTTTCACACTCTTCTCCTCTTTCTTCCTCTAATTCTCCCATTTATCTATTTTTCACAATATATCTACTTTAATTTAATCTACATGTCACCTTCATTTTTCCTCTTTACTATTTTAAAATTATCAAATTTTGACAAAATTTTAATATTTGTTTTAGGCTAATTAAATCTGTTAACTTTAAAATTGTCTTGATTTTCACGGGATAAAGTTCTGACTAATTAAATTTTGTCTGAGTCCATACATTACCCACTACCAAAATATCAATCTTATCATTTTTTCAACTAAGCAATTGGAGTATATTTAGGTAATTTTTTTTTCACCTTTTCAAACTTTTTTACTCTCACACACTTTTTCAAACTTACCATTTACTTACTACCAAAATATCAATCTTATGTTTTTCCCAACTAAATAATTGGAGTATAATCAATTATTTAAAAAAAAATTATTCATTTTTATAATTTACTCAAACTACTCAAACCTACTTTTTTTAAACTTTTTCCCACACAAATATTTTAAAAAAAAAATTATTCATTTTTATAATTTACTCAAACTACTAAAATTACTAAAATCAATTAAAATGAGTAAAATCAATTAATTTTTTCATAAAAAATAAAATCAATCAATTTAATCACTACAAAAAATTACCAAATAACTATTTTATAATTACTAAAAAGGAGTAAAATGCCAACGAGAGTGCAAACGGGAGTGCCAACGAGAACGCCAACGGGAGTGGCAACGAGAGCGGGAGTGCCAATGGGACTGCAAACATGAGTGCCAACGGGAGTGGCAACGAGAGTGCCAACGGGAGTGCCAACAGGAGGACCAACGAGGATGCAAACGGGAGGGGCAACGGGGATGCATATTTTAAATCTCTAGCTAATGTCCAAATACATTATTATGGATCAATGTAATTCTGATTGTCAACGGGGATGCATATTCCACTTTGAATTTCAAATCATACATTTTGGACATTGTTCACAACTTATCAATATCTTCCAAATTACTATTATGACTTCATGGTAATACACCAACCATACAGTATCACCCGTGCGTATGCACTGGTAAAAAACTAGTTTAGTACTATTTTGCACTTAGAGTGTGTTTGATAGAAGAGAAGGAAGAAGGTAAGAGAGAAAGAGAGTACAACACAATAGGAAGAGAGATGAGAGAAAATTTCTCTCTTCCCTCTTTCGTTTCAATCAAACAAACCATAAAAGATGAAGTACAGGTCTTTTAAAAAAAAGGATGAAATATTGTCATGTTGGAAGAGTTCCACTAAAATGCTAAATTTCCCAACGCAATGATGACACCATTTGATGCCCTCGTTCCAAAAAAAGACTATCCTCAAAGTCTTGGTGAGTTCTGAATTATCTCTTTTATCGATAGCATTCATAAAATTATTGGTCTAGCTAAGAAGTTAGTATTGGGCAAGATCATATCTAATTGTAAAACAACTTTTGTACCAAATAGACAGGTACTTGGTGGGGTCGTCGTGGTAAATGAAATTATTGGTCTAGCTAAAAGAAATAAGGATAGGCAGCTTTTTCTGAAAGTTGATTTCGAGAATGTGACTCTACAAATTGGACATATCGCGATTACATGTGGCACATATTGCGTTTTGATGCAAAATGGAGAAAGTGGATAAAAGGGTGCATATGCTCGAGCACCATGTCATCATTGTCAATGCCCAATGTAGAGATTTTGAAGGATCGAGAGAGGTGACCCTCTTGTACCCTTTCCTTTTCAATTGTAAGAGAAGGTTTGAATGGACTAGTTAGCAAATCTTTAAAATTGGGCTTCCTAAAAGGTTATCTGAATGATCATAACAGGTCACCGCCTCTTCTCTAGTTTGTTAATGACATTGAGTTAATTTTCAAAGACTCGTGGGATAACTTGTAGGGGCATAGAGGCCATTCTTTGGAGCTTTCAAATAAAATTAATTTGTTTGGGATAGGTGTGAGGGAATATTTCATGAGCGATCTGTATCTAATATTGTCGTGTTGTATTGGGAGTTTGTCCTTCAAATTTCTAAGTATCTCGATGGATGATAATCCACGCTTTTGCTCAATATGAAACCCATTTGTACGGCAAACGACTATGCGATTAAGGTGCACTCTAATAAATTATGTTCTTTAGAGTACTATTATACTTCTTCTCCTTCTACAAAGCTCCAAAAAGGTAATTAAGACTCTTAGAAAAATTCAAAATGGTTCCTATGGAGTGGTGGGACTCCATCATAAAAAAATGTGATGGATAAGCTCGAACATGGTGTGCCATCCCAAGGATGGTGGAGTTGAGGGCCTCGAGCTATTCGATCTAGGCAAATGGAAATGGTGTTTTTTATTGATATGTTAAAATCTACCGAGACATAAGTATGAGAGAAATGGTAGCTGAGACGACCCTCGTCCTCATCATAGTAATCATTTACATTTAATACTCTAAATTCAAAAGGCGAATAAATTTAAATCTTAAAAACATATATAACTGAACATGCATCACATATATAAAAACATGGCGTTAAGAGTTTTACAAAACATGTGGCAATACTAAAGCTACTCAAATATATATCAGAGTAATACAAAACGGCGGAACATAAAAACATAGAACAAAACCAGCTAAATAACAAATGTGACGATACTCAAAAGACTGACACACTGGCTAAACAAAACTCAGGTTCTCTCAATGAGACACCTGACTGCTTGATCACGTCGCAGCGACATCCTTGATGTCTGCAACGTCCATCGCAGCGACATCCTTGATGTCTGCAACGTCCATCGTGGAAGGAAAAGTGTCTCCTTCTGCTACAAGTGGCTCCTCGACTGGATCTAAACATTACAATAAATATACAAAAGAATAACATGTGGAGCTAAGATACATGTACAAGTAAGAAAAATGGGAAGATAAGGTAAATCTCAATTTAAACATGTCACAAGCACATCAAATTATTCCTTATCTTCTATTCTTTATTAATATATTATTTTCCAGACTCTATCTATGAACATGTATCAATACTATATGATGACTCTGGCCATATCCTGTTGCCACAAGCGTCCCTACTAAAACTTCGCAAACGCCCACCTAACTATCACAATAGAGTTCGAGTGTTATAAGTCGTTCCCTGCCAAACACTGATCAGAGTAATCTAAACCTAACATTACCCCATCCGACCGATATAGATATGGCCTACTAAGGACCAGGCCCGGTACTTGACCTCGTGTGTCCCATACCACACGGCTGTGGATTTACAACACATATGCAGTTTGTATGATTTTATTTAATTACATCTTAATCTGTATGTCTTACTTATCTTGTTGATTAGTACCTCATACTATCTTTTGCACTACGGTTAAGTATTAATTCCACTTTATATCTCTCTATGACTCTTAATTCACTTTCCACACCTAGGTTCATTATGAAATCTTAACTTCATTATTATTATGAAATAAAATCATAACTATATCAATAAGACATTTCAGCAATTCAACAAATAATGACTAATAACACATAAGCATTTTATAACATTTAAGATAATCAAAGCGAACCAAAAGAAATACAACAAATTAATCAAACAATAAATCAAATCACAATAATAATCTTTCCTATATGTTAACCGGTCTTCAATGGCCTAAACTTCATTTAACCTCAACTCCGAAGAGTAGTCAAATGATCTTTAGGTATCGTCGACTCTTTAACTCTAGTAGAGCTTGGGTCACTCTACACATTATTTAAATTAAAACTTTACGCTAACCGTCCTGACGAATACGGTATCTTGCCCCACCTGAATTATATCACGAACGTACACTTGCTCCGACAAGTACTCGAACGAAACTACGAACACAAGATGTTGGTTGTTTGTGGGTCGAAGGTTTCAAGGAATATGAGAAGGAAGTGTTTTGGTTATGGAATGATGAATCAATCAAAGAACTTGGCTTGCTATTTATAGTAAACAATTCCATTGTTCATGACATGCTAAGTAAGCATGAGGTGTGCTAAAATTTTAATGTTGTCATGATATCATTAGTTCAATAGGTGAGTCATGCATGTAGCTTTTGTGATGACATTGTTTCTATGGCTTCAATAGGGGTGACTCATTAAGGCAACACTTAGGTGGCCAAATTCAATTAATCCAACACAAAAGTGGTGAAGCATGAGGTGTGTTTTTTCTACTTTCATGGTGGCATGAATCTAAGGTATTAAGAGTGATTCATCAAGTAGCCTTTCATGTGGCCAAATCTTAATAAACCAACACATAAACTTTGTAAACATGAGATGCACAATTTTGTTTTCTCTTCCTTTTCCTTGTCAAGACATATACTTATGCATATATATATATATATATATATATATATATATATGTAAATTTACCAAAGAGAAATATTCATCTTAATAATAAGAATTAAAATATTATTTCTCTTTAACTCATAAACTTATTTTCATAAAACAAATACTTCATAGTATCATGAGATAATAAGCTTGTATATCTATGCACGTAGAATACTATATATATATATATATATATATATATTGTGAATAAAGTGGATGTCTAATGCAATTGTAATTCCTAGGCATTATTCCTTATTATTATTCATCATTGTATATGTTAAATGCAAATCATAGGTTACAATACTTGAGCCTATAAATAGGACTCATATGACATTGTAGAAGATACCTTAATTTGAAGAGTACAATACAATAGCTCTATTATTCTCTCATCTTCTATTCTTGTTCTATTTGAGTTTATTTTATAACACGTTATCAGCACGAAGCTTGTCACGGTGCAAGTAGAAACAGAAGAAGACCATGAAGATGAATTGGACCGGGTGGTGCCACTAGGAAGGCCCAAGAGGAACAAAACAAGGCCCAAGTGGTTCAAAGACCACGTTATGAATTGATATTTGCCAATATTACCGTTGCTGCCTATTTTAGTGCTATATCACTAGATCTTTCTTTTATCATTACAGCTGTATTATTCTATTGGTTGTACTGTAACAGCTGTAGAGGATATTTGTGCTCTCATTGGCTATTTAATGCCACTCATTAATAATTACAAGGCAAGCAAGAATTGAATGAATGTTAGATGTTAGTGTAATAGTAGCTCTCTCCCTAGTCCACCCTTAATCTGCGTTTCATTTCTCTTTCTAACTTACATTGGTGCTTTCACCATGACCTCACCCTCTCCAGACCCTGACCTAGCCGCCACCTTAAACCAGATTCTTCAATTGCAACAAAACTTTCAGGTTGACCTCACCACGCTCACCACCGAGATAAACCAAATCAGAACCCGTCTTCCTCCTCCAGGTTTCGGCCCATTCCCTGACCATCAGCAACCGCTTCTCACACATCCACTCTCAGCAACCTCCATTAAATTGGATATTCCCAGATTTAACGGAACCGATGCCCTTAGCTGGATTTTCAAAATCAACCAGTTTTTCGATTTTCATCTCACTCCTGAAGATCAGCGCCTTCGAATCGCCTCATTTTACATGGAAGGAGAAGCTTTGAGCTGGTTCCAATGGATGCATTCAAACAACCAGCTGCTGTCATGGCCGATTTTCCTCCATGCTCTTGAAACGCGCTTCGCTCCTTCTCAGTTTGACGATCCAAAAGGTGCACTCTTTAAACTTTGTCAAACCACTACTGTAACTGATTATCAAGCTTCATTTGAAGCTCTTGCAAATCGCATTGTTGGCTTACAACCCCAATTTTATCTTAGTTGCTTCATTTCTGGTCTTAAACCCGCCATTAGAAGAGAGGTGCAAGCTTTCCAACCTCAAACCCTGACCCAAGCCATAAACTTAGCTAAACTTCAAGAAGACAAGCTCAAAGACCGCTCCTCCATTTTCAACCGTCGCCCAGAAAACTCATCCCCAATCGCTACTGCAATCACCAGCAACACACCAAAAACCACCACACGCCCAGCTTTAACCACCAACCCAAACACCACCACACCAAAGCCCTCACCACCAGTCAAACGCCTTTCCCCTGCTGAACTTCAGGCGAGACGTGATAAAGGTCTCTGCTACAATTGTGACGAATTGTACCACACCGGCCATCGTTGCCGTAGACTATTCCACCTCCTCATAGCTGAACCTGACCCGATTGAACCCTCACCAGATGCTCTCTCCCAGTTACTGATACACACCCCCGAAACAACCCCCACTGAACCTATGACTCAACCCGAATCCAACCTTGCTCAAATCAGTTTACATGCCTTAATGGGACATGCCATACCCCAAACCCTTCGTGTTCTTGGTCACATAGGTACCCACCCTGTGTCTGTTTTAATTGATGGTGGGAGTACCCACAATTTCATCCAAGACCGTATTGTGAAGCAACTTGGGCTGGCCAACAAACCTACTGAAAATTTTGAGGTATTAGTAGGAAATGGAGAAGAACTTCACTGTTCTGCTATGTGCCACCAGCTTCAGCTACGTATTGGCTCTAATTTATTCTCTGTGGATTTTTATGTCTTACCTTTAAGTGGTGCTGAATTAGTATTGGGTGTACAATGGTTGAGAACTCTTGGACCTATTCTCACTGATTATGATAAACTCACTATGCAATTCATGGTTAATGGTGAGATTGTTCATTTACAAGCTGAACCTACTCCCCAAGCTACTGAATCTTCTCTACATCAGTTACAAAGAATGGTCTCAACCCACTCCATTGACACTGTCATCCAATTCAACCTCCTCGACCACAATTCCACACCTACTGTTGATAATCCTATACCCCCACAAATCACTGACCTTATATCCACCTTCAACACTCTATTTGAACCACCCACCCAACTACCTCCATCACGACCAAATGACCACCACATTAATCTCATTCCTTCTTCAAACCCTGTCAATGTCTGTCCATACCGTTACCCCCACTTCCAAAAACAAGAAATTGAATCCCAAATACAAACCATGTTGAACCAAGGCCTTATCCGACCAAGCTCTAGTGCCTTCTCCTCACCCGTGTTGTTAGTTAGAAAGAAAGATGGCTCGTGGAGATTTTGTGTGGACTACCGGGCTTTGAATGCGATCACCATCAAGGATCGTTTTCCAATCCCTGCTGTGGATGAGCTACTAGATGAGCTATATGGTACATCATTCTTTTCAAAGCTTGACTTACGTTCTGGTTATCACCAAATCAGAATGCACCAAGGTGATATCTCTAAAACAGCTTTTCGTACTCACTTAGGACACTATGAATTTTTAGTCATGCCTTTTGGTTTGTGTAATGCACCTTCCACATTTCAAGCTACCATGAACACTTTATTTCAACCATATTTACGTCACTTTGTGATTGTTTTTTTTGATGACATTCTTGTTTATAGTAAGTCTTTCGAAGATAATTTGCATCATCTTGATATTGTTTTTTCCTTACTGCTTGAACATCAATTTTATCTTAAACAATCTAAGTGCTCTTTTGGTCAAGCTTCCATTGCATATTTAGGCCACATTGTCTCTTCTGAAGGGGTATCTCCTGATCCTGACAAAGTTGCTGCCATGACAACTTGGCCTGCTCCGAAGACTTTAAAGCAGTTACGTGGCTTCTTGGGTTTAACTGGTTTTTATAGAAAATTTGTGCGTTCCTATGCCTCCATTTCTGCACCACTTACTGAGCTTCTCAAGAAGGACTGTTTTCAATGGTCACCTACCGCACAACTTGCCTTTGATGCCTTGAAGACTGCCATGACCGAGGCACCAGTCCTACACCTTCCGAATTTTGAGCAAGACTTCACCATAGACACTGATGCGTCTGGGATTGCCATGGGTGCTGTCCTGTCTCAACAAGGCCATCCAATTTGCTACTTTAGTAAGAAATTCTATCCTAAGTTACTTCATGCTTCTGCTTATGTTCGTGAATTGTGTGCTATCACGTCGGCCGTAAAAAAATGGCGCACTTACTTGCTTGGCCGTAAGTTCGTCATTCACACCGATCACCGAAGTTTGCGTGAGCTCATGACTCAAGTTGTCCAAACTCCGGAGCAACAATTCTATCTTGCTAAACTTTTGGGTTATTCTTATGAAATTGTCTACAAGCCTGGTTCTCAAAATAAAGTAGCTGACGCCTTATCCCGTATTGAAGAAGACACTGCTCACTGCCTCGGTTTTACTATTGCTCACTGTGAATTCTTTGATAAAGTAGCTGCCATATGCAAGGATGATCCTACTTATGTTACATTGAAAGCCCAAGTTGAAAATCATTCTGCTCAGTATCCTCATTTCAAAGTGATCAATGATATGTTGTTCTTCAAAGGTAAAATTTACATCCCTGCTACTTCTCCTCTGAAATTTATTTTAATGGAGGAATTTCATTCATCATTGATTGGTGGCCATAGTGGCATTACTAAGACCTTGGGTCGATTGAGAGAAAATGTTTATTGGGATGGTATGGCTAAAGATGTTTCTAACTTTGTAAAATCTTGCCTCACTTGTCAACAAACAAAAATCCCTACACATTTACCTTATGGTTTACTTCAGCCCCTGCCCATCCCTCAGCATATTTGGGAGGATATTTCTCTTGATTTTATCATCGGGCTTCCTTCATTCCAAAACAACACTGCTGTATTAGTTATTGTGGACCGATTGTCCAAATCCGCTCATTTTGGCATGCTGCCTGGGAATTTTACAGCAGTAAGAGTAGCTGATATGTTTGCAAAAATGGTTTCTTGTGTTCATGGCATGCCCAAGAGTATTGTCTCAGACCGAGACCCCATTTTTATGTCTAAGTTTTGGCAAGAATTGTTTCGTTTGAGTGGCACAAAGCTGAGAATGTCTTCGGCTTATCACCCACAAAGTGATGGTCAAACGGAGATTGTTAACAAGGCACTTCAACAATATCTTCGTTGCTTTGCTCACCACAAACCCAAGACTTGGGGAAAATACTTACATTGGGCTGAATGGCATTATAACACTTCAATTCACAGTGCCACGGGATTGTCTCCATATCAGATTGTCTTTGGAAAACCTCCCCCTACTCTGCAACAATACATTTCTGGGTCTTCTACTTTGGAGGCAATTGATACTGAGCTGGTTAATAGGGACGAGATACTCACATATCTTAAAAAGAAGCTACTCAAGGCTCAAGAGAGCATGAAGCTGTATGCTGACAGAAAGAGAATTGATCATCCTTTTAAGGAAGGTGATCTGGTATTTGTTAAGCTGCGTCCTCACCGTCAAGTTTCGGTAGCTGGTCATCGAGTGCAGAAACTCGCAAAACGCTTCTATGGTCCATACAAAATACTTCGTATCATCGGTGAAGTCGCTTTTGAATTGCAGCTGCCTGCTGACAGCAAGATTCACCCAATTTTTCATGTTTCACAGCTGAAACCTTGCTATGGAATCAATGGAACTACTCTAGAGTTACCTCCACAAACAGTTGACAATCAGCCTGTTCTGTTTCCCGCTGCTGTGCTAGCCCAGAAAATGCTGAAAAACCGTCTGAAAGTGCTCATTCAATGGACTGGTTTGCTGCCTGAAGATGCATCTTGGGAGGATTGGGAGGACATCAAGCTTACTTACCCATCTCTCAACCTTGAGGACAAGGTTGTTTCCCATGGGGAAAGTGATGTCACGGTGCAAGTAGAAACAGAAGAAGACCATGAAGATGAATTGGACCGGGTGGTGCCACTAGGAAGGCCCAAGAGGAACAAAACAAGGCCCAAGTGGTTCAAAGACCACGTTATGAATTGATATTTGCCAATATTACCGTTGCTGCCTATTTTAGTGCTATATCACTAGATCTTTCTTTTATCATTACAGCTGTATTATTCTATTGGTTGTACTGTAACAGCTGTAGAGGATATTTGTGCTCTCATTGGCAATTTAATGCCACTCATTAATAATACAAGGCAAGCAAGAATTGAATGAATGTTAGATGTTAGTGTAATAGTAGCTCTCTCCCTAGTCCACCCTTAATCTGCGTTTCATTTCTCTTTCTAACTTACAAAGCTCTACAAAAATGACGGCTTAATAAGCTTGGAGGCTATTTGGCAAAGATATGTTTTCTTCTACTATCTTATAGTTAATCTAACTCATATTATCATGTTTTGTTTTCTTATAGTTTTTATTTTATCATGTGAATATGTTATATTTCTTGTATAAAATTTTATTGAGAAATTTATTTAGCTACCATGGTTATCATGTTTTCTATTTTTGATGAATTCCTGAAGAATTCAACATTCAAGCATCCCTGTTGGATTGCACAAGGACAACTATTTGTCTATTCTTGATGAATTCCAGAAGAATTCATCATTCAAGCATCCTAGAAGGATTGCACAAAGAACTTGAAGCATATCGTGTTTGTCCCATATTCATGATGAATTCTAGAAGAATTCCCTAGTCAAAACATCCCAGAAGGATTGCACAAATAACTTAATATTGAAGCATCTTGTAGGATTGCTCAAAGTGTGAGCGTTTGTAATATAGTTCTTGAAGATCTTAAAAAAATATTTGGGATATAGTTCTTGAAGAACTTAAAAAAAAATTATTAACATTCAAACCATCTCTGGAGGATTGTTCAAATAATGATGGTAAACATATAAATTCGTTGTATAGTTCTTGAAGAGCAAATTGTTAGAAAGTATGATTTTTCTTGATCATCACTAGTGAAAGATTTGTGGTCAAGTTCTTGAAGAACTAAACCTTTAGACCATGATTGTAATCTAAATGATCTATTTGATTTTAGTATAATTGAATCAAAGGAATATAAGGGAAATTTTACTTGAATATGCTCCTGGAGTAGCAAAAATGAGAAAATATTTTCAAGAATATTTTGAATCAAAATTATGTGATGTTGTAATGGAAAAAATAATCACAAACCACTCAATGAATTGAACTTTATTTCTAGAAGAGAATGAATCAAATTAAAACATTGAGTACAACAAAAGTTGTGGTTATGATCATTGATGTAGTAAATGTTACCGTTATCCTTTAAGAAAGATTTCTTTGACCACAAAAATATGAAAGATTTGAGGTCGAGTTCCTGCAGACCTTTAGACCGTGATTGAAATCTATAAGATCTATTTGATCTTAGTATACTTTGAAATAAGGAAAAGTGGGAGAAAAATAAATTATTTTTATGTATCACAATTATGCTCTTGAAGTAGCAAAATTGAG
The DNA here is from genome assembly GCA_039519185.1 of Astragalus membranaceus. Classification (NCBI taxonomy): domain Eukaryota; kingdom Viridiplantae; phylum Streptophyta; class Magnoliopsida; order Fabales; family Fabaceae; genus Astragalus; species Astragalus membranaceus. The sequence goes on from CM076850.1 coordinate 157,765,287, forward strand.
AAAATACTTTCAAGAATCTTTTGAAAGTTTAGACATAATTTGATTGAACAAAAAAGTGATTGTTGATTAAAATGTGAAAGGTCACGTAGCAATTGAACTTTATTATGATTTATGATTTATGGTTATATTCTTTAATATTTTTCATAATGGTATACTAGTTTTCTTTTTATGAAAATATTGATGTAGTAACTCATATACATTATGACAAAGTTTAATCTTTTGAAATGTAACTTCTCTTCCTACTTACTCTTGGAATTTCTAGTATTTCATTTCATGAGTGGAAACAATAGAAAAAATATGTAATACGGTTAGGTATTTCTTAAAGAATTAGATCTTTTTATGTTCTTGTTTTTTTATCTTGTTTTGATTTCATGTTAACTTAATATTGTAAAGCATATGAGTGCAATAAAAATTATGCTATGAAAAACCAGAAATTTGCTATGCACTTTTTAAAAAAATAAAATGTTGTTTTAAACCCGAAGTTTAATAGTCTACTTGATTTTACTATTTAGTATGTGTTCAATTATATTTTTCTAATATAAAGATGACGACACGTATTAATATTTTTGAATGACCAGAAGATTCTTCAATATAATAAGTTTTTCAATGTCATATGTTTTAATGCATATAATCTATCAAAAACTCATATGGTAGTGTGTGTTTTTATTATGAACTTACAACCAGAAGTTTGCATGTATAATTGAAGACTCAAGAAGAGCGAATGTATTGTTACAAGCTTGAGGAACAAAAAGTTTTCACAGATTGATACCACATTTATTCTCTCAAGTCTCATGGAAACTAATAAAGTTTCAACGATATCAATCTAAGAGGAGATCATGTGGAAGTTTATGGATTATAATAAGTTTATCGTTGGCAAGATCGGTTGGGCCATTCTGGGTCTATTATGATGCGAAAAAATAGTTAAGAATTTTAGTGAACATGTATTGAAGAGCCCGTAGATTCTTCAATCCACTAACTTTTGTGTATTACTAGTTCCCAAAGCAAGTTGAGAATTTGAAAGAATAAGTCTCTCACATTTCTAAAATGTGTATAAGGTGATATTTGTAAACAAATACATCAATCACGTGATATTTTATGATTTTAATTTATGCATCAATTAGATAACCACATATATACTACATATATTTGTCGCCAACTCACAGCTTGAAGTTTGTGAGATGGTTTGCTCAATTAATTTGAGTAAGAGCTCATTATGTGAATTATCTTGGAATCATTTGGTAAGTATTGTATGTATATTAGAATTGATATTGGACATCACATAGCTATGTTTATCCATAAAATGGTCTTGAAGAACCATTCATTAGGCGTCTAAAGTGAATAATATGATCAATTCTTATGAGATCAAAACTTCAATTTCTACATGGAAACATGCAATATTGCAAGCAAAGACATTGATACGCATCAAGCCAATAAGGTATCATATGTAAGTTCTCCCTTTTATGATTGATTTTTAGTCAATAATTCAATATCTCTCATCTTAAAATTTTTGGATGTGTTGTGTATGCTCACATTACTATACTACTATACAATATCTCTCATCTTAAACTCACTTTGTAAGAGAAATGTTTTTCGACCTGTAGTTCGAACACCTGAAAGTGTGAAGCCAGTTGGATATAAGTGGGTTTTTGTACGAAAACGAAATGAAAATGGTGATATTGTGAGATACAAAGCTCGACTTGTTGCTCAAGGATTTTCCAAAAACCTGGCATCGATTTTGAAGAAACTTATTCACTTGTAGTGGATGCAAGTACTTTTCGATACTTAATTAGTCTAGTAGCACGTGAGGGGATAAATGTACATATGATGGATGTTGTTACAACATATTTATATGGTTCACTTGATAGTGAAATTAATATAAAACTCCCTGAAGGATTTCATTTTCCTAAGACAAACAATTCAGGCTCTCGAGAAGATTATTCGATCAAGTTGAATAAGTCTCTCTATGGACTTAAACAATCTGGACGCATGTTGTATAATCATCTCAATGAATATTTGTTAAATGAGGGATATAAAAATGACCCCATATGTCCATGCATTTTTATGAAAAGATCTGAAAAAGAATTTGCTATAATTGTTGTTTATGTGGATGACTTAAATATTATTGGAACTTCTGAAGAGCTTCCAAAAGCTATAGATTGCTTAAAGAAAGAGTTCGAGATGAAGGACTTAGGAAGGACAAAATTTTGTTTGTGGTTACAAATTGAATATATTTAAGAATGGAATTCTTGTACATCAAGAAACTTATATAGCAAAAGTGCTAAAATGGCTTTACATGGACAAATCACATCCACTGTGTACAACAATGGTTGTAAGATCACTAGATGTGAATAAAGATCCATTTAGACCTCGAGAAAAGGATGAGGAACTACTTGGTCCTGAAGTACCATATCTTAGTGCAATTGGCGCACTAATGTACCTTGCTAATTATACACGTCCTGATATATCATTTGGTGTCAATTTATTAGCAAGATATAGTTCTTCACCTACACGAAGACATTGGAATGGAGTCAAGCATGTACGTCATTACCTTAGAGGTACAATGGATATGGGTTTGTTTTATTCAAATGAATCAAAGTCAGATTTAACTGGTTATGCAGATGCAGGTTATTTATCTGACCCTCATAATGGTAGATCACAAACAGGCTATCTGTTTACATGTGGTGATACAACCATTTCATGGAGGTCTGTAAAACAAACCATAACAGCCACATCATCCAACCATGCCGAAATTTTAGCACTACATGAGGCAAGTCGAGAATGTGTTTGGTTAAGGTCAGTAATTCAACATATACAAGAAACCTGTGGTTTGTCTTCTGAGGAAATGATTGCAACAACTATGTATGAAGATAACACTGCATGCATTGCTCAATTGAAAGAAGGGTATATTAAAGGAGATAGGACAAAACATATTTCACCAAAGTTCTTCTTCACTCATGATCTTCAAAAGAGCGGTTCTATTAACATCCAACAAATTCGCTCCTGTGAAAATTTAGCAGATCTTCTGACAATGTCATTGCCAAGCAAAACTTTTGAACAGTTAACAAGGAAGATTGGTCTTCGTCATCTTAGAGATTATTACATGCATGAGGGGGAGAAATAAATATGTTCTGCACTCTTTTTTCCTTCACCACGGTTTTGTCCCAATGGGTTTTCCTGGTAAGGTTTTTAACGAGGCAGCCCTCAAGCTAGTGATGCAAACGGGGCAGGGCGGGCACGGGTACCAGCTACCCGCCCCGCGAGATGCCTGTGAGACCCGTGCCCGCCCCGTACCCGCGCGGGTACCCGCATAGCGGGTATTAAATGGGTACCCACGGATACTTGTTAGTGTTGTAAAAAAAAATTATAAAATAAAATTTGAAATACTATACAAAATTAACCTATTAAATTTTATAAACCTTTTACTAACTTATAATTGTAAACAAATGGAGATAAAAAAATACCAGAATTACAATAGGAAACTTTAAAAACAACAACCCACTAATTATCCAAAATATTAGGATAAAATATACAACACAAGTTATCGAAAATGACAACAAAATATCAATAAAAATCCACTTAAACAACAGCAATGATAGAAATTCACTTTATCAATAAATATATGCTACGAGTACGGGTACCTCTCATTACCCGGTCCCGCCCCGTTTATTGACGGGTATTTTAAACGTCCGTTTATTTTGCCCGTGGGTACCCGTTAAGGGACCCGCCCCGTGCCAATTACGGGTATTACCTGCAGGCGCGAGTTTTTTTTGCACCCCTACCTCAAGCAAAGGATGTTGTACTCTTTTTCCTTCACTGAGATTTTTTCCCATTGGGTTTTTTTCTTAGTAAGGTTTTAATGAGGCATATCCTTAATAGACATCTAATGGGGAGTATTGTGAATAAATTTGATATCTAATGCAATTGTAACTCCTAGGCATTATTCCTTATTATTATTATTATTATTATTATTATTATTATTATTATTCATCATTGTATATGTTAAATGCAAATCATAGGTTACAATACTTGAGCCTATAAATAGGACTCATATGACATTGTAGAAGATACATTTGAAGAGTACAATACAATAGCTCTATTATTCTCTCATCTTCTATTCTTGTTCTTGCTCTATTTGAGTTTATTTCATAACAATAAATATATATATATATATATATATATATATATATATAAAACAATTATAATTCTATATAAATATTCAATATAATTATAGCATATATAAATTATTGACATTTCAAAATAAATTTAGTTTAACAAACAATTAAATAGTTTAACTTAGAAAAATTGGTGTGTTATACTTAGGTCTTTCTCTAAGTCTCAAAAACACACAATTAAAAAAAAATTAAAACATATTCTAATAAATATTTATAAAAAGTGGGGTGTTACGGTAACAACACTCTCTTTGACACTCCCACCAACACTCACTTTATGATTGAGTAAAATTTATGTGGGTTCCATCACTTTGAAAATCGAACCCACTAATTTAGTGGGACCCACATATCAATCATACAATTTAATAAAATTAAGTTCTACGAAAATGTCCAAATTAGACATCTTAAAAATTTGCCATTTGTCCAAAAATTGGGGCAATATTGTATAAGTACTGCAAAAAGCCAAAAATTTGCAGCTTTTTCCAACTTTAATAATGACGTGGCAGGAAAAAAAATTGATTGAAAGGGGACAAAATTGACGTGGAAGGAACAAAAAAAGCACACTGACACAGACAAAAAGGGTGCGCACGCGCTGCAGTGAGGACAAAAACTGACGCGCTGGCAGAGGACAAGACTACAGTGAGGACAAGACTGTCAGTTTTTTTTTGTTTTTTTTACAAAATAATTTATTATTTTTCACAAAAATTAAAAAAATAAATTTGTTTTACTATTAATATAATCTACTTAAACTATTATTACCACAAAATAATCTGCTTAAACTACTAAAATCAATCAATTTAACTACTAACAATTGTCAACAAAAATTCAACAACTATCAAAAATTCCAATATAACTTTTTTTAAAATATCTAATAATTTAATAAATATGATTAAATTAATATTAAATGTTCTACAAATTACTAGACTCGGTAAAGCTCATAGTGGGTGGTGGAAGAGAAACAAACTTTTAGCTTCACACGTGGTGCGGCCCAACAACATTCAAAGTTCTTCTCTTCCGATTGGTGGAGTAACTTCATAGAATGTTGGGTTTTTTTTTTGTACCCCCACCACCTCCCTATCTACCCCCATCGACCCTGCAAAAAGACGCAATTGCCCTTCACAAAAATTAAAAATCCCGAACGTATCCTGATTTCAATTTTTTTTTTGGAAATCGGATTTAGGTAAATCCGATTTCCACTAAAAAATTTAAAAAATTTAAATCGGATTTAGGTAAATCCGATTTCCACTAAAAAATTTAAAAAAATAAAATCGGATTTATTTAAGATGGGGTAGATCCGCTTTGAAAAATAACAAATCGGATTTACCCCCATATAAGGTAAATCCGCTTTTAAAAATAACCAAAGCGGATTTACCTTATGTGGGGGTAAATCCGCTTTGTTAACCTAATTAATAAATAACTCAGTTAAAATTTTAGATACAAATTTCGACCGTCTTTTGGTTCTGTTTAGTGTGTGGTTCGTTAACACGTGACGATATTGTACGTCGGGAGAATAATTTAGGCTAAAAAATCAGTTTTCGGGCAACCTACTCAAATTGTAATGAAACCACATTCTTTAAATCGGAAAAATATCAAGGATCAATACTCCTAAAGAAGGGACTTCTTTCAGGATTGAGGACCTCAAAATCCCAAATTCCATCGTTTACTATTTTATATTAATTTTTTTAATTTTTCATAATCTCCAAAAAATCTGAAAAAATTTGCATAACCTTATTTTGGTTTTATTAGATTTTTAGTGGTGTTTTTATAATTTTTGGATTAGTTTTGGCTGTTTAACGGATTTTTAGTAGCATTTTATAACCTTTTTTAAAAAATTAAATAAAAAACAATTTTTTTTAATAACAAAATCGGATTTACCTTAGGTGGGATAAATCCGATTTTCTTTTTTTAGGGAAATCGGATTTACCTTAGGTGGGATAAATCCGATTTTCTCTTTTTTTAGGGAAATCAGATTTATGTGCCCAGCAGGTAAATCCGATTTCCAAAATAACAAAGCGGATTTACCTTCAGCTAAGGTAAATCCGCTTTGTTATTTTTGAAATCGGATTTACCCCCATCTGAGGTAAATCCGACTTTAAAAATAACAAAGCGGATTTACCTTAGATGAAGGTAAATCCGAGCGAATTGTAAGTTGGGCAGGGGTATTTTTGGGTTTTAGCAATTTGATAGGGGTAGATGGGAGTTGATGGGGGTACAAAAAAAAAAGGCCTAGAATGTTTACATACATTGTAATTTTACTTAATTTCTTTTGTTGACAAACCCTGTAAATTATCATTTTATTTGATTTTGAGTATCCCTTGTACTCTCATCAATACATTTCTTTTCATTGAAGTTTCTAACGAAAAATGAATTATGTTTCCAATATGAGAAATCTATTATTCAAACCTTTCACCCAAGCATTATTGGTTGAACTTTGTTAACTTTCAGAGAATCTATAGATTACCGCAAAGCAGGGGAGGATAGCTGCAGGATTTAAAACATTGAGTTCTTCAATATCTAATTGATCACTGATCTTTTTAACCAAAGAATCATACCTTGAATGATTCATTTCTTGATTATCTTGCAGAGAACTGTTGATTCTCCCAGCAATGACTCTGCCCACTATAACACACATCCTCGTGAATGGTCTATTGGAAGAACAAACAAATTCAATGGCTTTTGCACATGTAGAAGTGGTGAAAACCCCAGTTGTGCCATGAAAATCTTGGTTGGCGGAGAAACCATGCCTCAAAATTTGACATAAACCACATTGGTCTAAAGTGCAAAGGTCAGAAGAACCACTAATACCAAGGGAGCATGCAATGGTTGTACCATGGAACATCAAAAGCTCATTTCCATCAACCAAGCATCGTGGGTGTGCATTTTGTTGACTTTCAACATTCTTCTTTACCATTTCTCTACATTTCTCAAAGCATGCAAATGTATCTTGTGTGTTACTGACTTTCAAAATACATTCGATATGTGTTCCCTTGCTTTCACCAGTGACATAGCTAGATTCACATATTCTTTTTATAATCCGCCAAGATGAATCTTGTCTCTCAAGTTGAATGACTGCAAAAATGTACATGATGAGATTTCTAAATCAAAATTTTGAAATATTTTCCTCACTCCTAGACATGTATACGAGAGAGGTGGAAAATAAAAATGTAATGAGTAATGTTTTAGAAAATTAATTAGTATAAAATTAAAATACAATTTTTTTTGAGTATATCCATGTTATCCTTATTGCTCATTTCCTGCAGCAAAGTGCAATGTCACGAGGCAACAAGACCAGGAAGAAAGAGGCACATCACTTAGTTGACAGTGTTTTGTAGTGCGGTTGTGGCTCAATTAAAAATTGATTTCTTGAGGGAGATTTGTAATTGTAACTAGAAGGGGGAGAAACTCCACCAACAATAGCAGGTAACTAGGTTTGGGTTCCACCTTAAGGTTTTAGATTTAAATTTTGGATGTGGAAAAAATTTTGTTGAGAAGGAAGAACCACACAGACCAACAAGGTCGGGTATACGGATACTACACACCAATAACAAGATATTAATGAAAAAAAGAAGGGGGAGAAACTCCAGATTATTGTTTTCTTGCCCCTAGAGTTGTATCCTAACTATTTCAATTATCGGGTGTGATAGTACCACTAGGGTTGGGAATAGGCCAGACCGATCGATACGGTCTACGCTCAAGTAAGGCTAGGTTTTTTTTAAACAGATAAGACTTAGACTTTTATAAAAACATAATAAGCTAAAAAGGTCAGGCTATTGAAAAAGCCTTTTAGGCATATCAAACTGTCCTATTTAAGTAAAAATGAATAATACTTTTATTTTTATTATTATATTAAATTTTGTACTTTGTGTTAAATCATAAATTTGCTAATATTTTCCTGTTAATTTAAACATATTGACATACGTCAAGTTTTTACACATTTAAAGTTATTATTATAAAATGGAATTTAAATTGAATGTCATATAAAATAGAACTTAATCTGAGTGACATATTTTAGCTTATTAGTCTATTTACAAAAGCATACATCAATCCAAGATTGTAGGTTTTTTGCAAAAAAAATTGTGGAATAAATTTTTAAACAAGCTTTCAGACCATGTCAGACTTTCTAAAAGGCCAGAGCACCATACCTAAAAGTTGAGCCTACGACAGACCTCAGACCATACATTTTCAATGTAGGTCAGGTTAAAGCCATGCGAAACCCAGCCTATTCCCACCCCATGCCATGTATACTTATGTTTAATACAATTTTACTTAAAAAAAAGGAGTATAAACATCTTAACATTACTCATGCATGCTAATTCACCATATATAAAAGAAAAGAACTGATCCTTACCTGAATGCTCAGAGATATTTTGCTCTTCAATAGCGTCAAGACATTGATTCTGTTGACATGTGAATGTTAATGTTGGAGGGTCTTCATGAGAATCTTTCAGCACTATCTCCTTTTGCTTTGAGAACATACTACATTCACCACAATCGACAAAATGCGTTTTCCTTGAAGCTATGGTTGGCTTGGTTGGTCTACGAGAGCCTACCACGCCTTCAATTTTTTGACAACAAGGATAACATGCATGAATTTCAATCTCACCGCTTGTGTCATCAAGGAAAATTTCATGTGTAACGGGATTAAGCTTAAGCATGGCTTTGCTTGCTTCAGATTTTGAACAATTACTCTTGCCTTTATTTTTTGCATTTCTATGGTGCGTATTTCCCTTTGGATCATCAACTTCTGATGATGAACAGCAAGGTTTGCAAAATGATTTCTTCAAACGGCGCCAAAACTCTGACATTGTCTTTTAACGTGTTTCTTTGTGATGTAAATGATTATTTTATAGAGAATAATGATATTTATCTCCTGATCTTTTTTATTTTTCTCGAAATTGTAACTATGGCAAGCAAGCAAACAAAGGAAATCAAGTTATTATTTTTTCAATTATAATGATTTCTTATTTTGCAAATTATTTTCTTTGTTGGATCGTTCAATTGGAGGAAGAAATTCATGGGAAAATGCTGTCAACGAGCCTGATACTGATATTTTCATATTTCGAGCTTCATATAGAAAATACAAAAAACTTCGATCTCCTCATTTATTGATAATTTATTCCAAAATGATTTCCTATTATTTATTTTTAATATTCCTATTTGAAAAATATTTCAATAGTTATGATAGTTTTTTATTGACAAATCATTAGTTATAATTGTTACGCTAAGCTGTGTGTGTTTTGGGTTACTTTAGAGTTCAGAAAAAAATTTAGATATTCAATACGCGAAGTTCATTCCTCAATAATCGGTCGTTAACAAAAATAAAATACTTTTTACGACAAAATACGTATAGTGCGATCCTAAGTGTAACATCCCTAATTTCGTAAAATTCAATTTATGGAATTTACGAGTGATTTATTATTCAAATGAAAGATAAATCATGTCACTGATATGGGATAATCGAGAAAGCAACATTTAGGGGATAAACCATAGGATTAAAGTGCAAGTTGGAGAGAAATTTGGAAAAAATAAGGATTATGAATGAATTAATGAGACAAGGGTATTTTGGTCTTTTCAAACCATTTAAACCCCAGCCCATTAAAACATTATAACCCTCCTTGATGTTTAATCATTCAGCTGGAACCAAAAGGAAAGAAAAGAAAAGAAAAGAAGTGGAAGAGAGAAAGGAGAGAGTGAGGCGAAAGGGGGAGAGAAGAGGAGAAGAGCACCACCACCATCAAACTTGATTGCATGTAAGTTCATTCTTCCCCATTTCACTTCATTTTTCAAGCTCTTTCCAATGAACCTAGTTTCAGATTCTCATTCCTCCCGATTCTCAATCCACCATTTTCAAACCTCCTAGCTTTCAAGTAGCAAAAATGGAGTTTTGAGCTCCTATGACCAAAGCTTGATGCCAACTTCATTGCATGTGTTTAGGAATCTCTGAAATTTAGTTTGGAAGCACCATTAGCCACACATTATCGACTTCAAGGAGGGATTGACTGAGGAAGTTACTGTTTTCGGAGTCCATAGTGAGCTGGTTTTTGTTTTGAAGCGGTTTGGACGATTACGGAGATTGTTCGAGTGGTCACCGTTTGGTTATCTCGCGTAAAGACTTGATTTCGAACGAACTCTTCAAACCGATGAGTTTTACTCACGTCTAGGGTTTTATGTTTTGTTGTTGAAATGTTGGTTGAAATCGGTATTTTGATTTCGAAAGATTATTGAGTCGAAACCGTTTTTCGGAAAATAACGTTTTACGGTTTTTATAAAAACTATATATGTATTATGTGGATTTTGATTGTACTGGAATGTGTTTGTATTCTGGTTGTGTTGTTGGAATTTTGATTGGGTTACGGATTGGATACGATCGAAAAAGCGGAACGAAATAAACGAATCGAACTGTGAATCTGCACAGGACGCACGGACCGTGCACCCCTGGGCACGGGGTCGTGCGCCCTCTTCTGTGATGCCTGCGAAAAATTAAGTAGCGCGCACGGACCGTGCGCCCCTAGGCACGGGTCGTGCGCATACTTCTGTTACCGGATGCCAAAACTTCGTTTCACTACTCCGTTCGATTCCAAATCTCTTCTAATCTTCCTTCCAACCAATTGTGATGTTATACACTTGATAAAAACATTGTTTTAAACGTGTTCAACTTGATTTTGAGGAAAGGTTTTGAAAGCTATAAATGTTTCGAAAAACCGAAAGATAGCCCACGTGTGAGAACATGCTTTTTGAACAACTAATCGGATTATACGTCCAACTTAGTATAGTATTATAACGCTGGATTGTCTACCATTGGATTCATCTAAACGGGTTATAGAACCACGATATATAGATTATATCGAAAATAGGAGTCGGCCCAATGCGGGTATGATATATAAATTATATCAATGTCGGGTGACGATCTGACGAATAGCATACTAGGCGGGGAAGGTCATGAGCCCCTACCCTAGTCCCTGGACACGTTAGGTAAAGTACTAGCGGGGGTTTATCGGGATTGTGGCTGTTGCACGGCCGGTTTTATGCTACGTTAGGTGCACGATTCACCGAGATTGTGGTTGTTTGCACGGTCGGTGTTTCGATTGGTAAGCTTGTAATTATAAATTAACTTACAAGGCTTGGAAATAATTGAATAGCACATTATATGTCGAGATCGTGGTTGGTTGCGCGGTCGGTGATGGGCTACGGTTATATGAGCAAGTGGTTTATGAATTAAACTATGGTGCAACGGTTTTATAATTGAACCGAGTGATTGTGAAGGGTCACGGTAGAACTCGCTGAGATATGTTATCTCACCCTATCATTATTGTGGTTTTTACAGAGAAACAGGGTAAGAGGAAGACGAGGCGGCACGATTAGGTGACGTGCTTATGGAGATGCCGAAGACTTGTAGTCTTGAGTTTCCGATTATGCTTATCTTGTTATTTCTGTTATGGTTATGTAACTTGTATTTGATATGAGTTGTATAAACCTATTCCGCTTCTCTGGTTATGATATTAAACAATAGACTTTGTATTCCTTTTAAGTTGAGAACCAAGTTAAGTTTTATGGACTTGAAGACAGGTTGATCCGAGACATTATGTTTTATTATCGGAAAAATTTAGTGTGTTCAATATCTAAACAGGAATTGTGTCCTCTGATTGTTGCTAAGAGGTGCTTCTCAGTGTATCTACATGTTAGAAATATTGGGGTGTTACAATTGGTATCAGAGCGGTTCGACCTAGTCGGACTTAGATGTTAAGAGCATTTTACGTCTTCTAAGTCTGATTCTTCTTAGTATGCTATTAGACATTGAGCCTGATCAACTTAATACTTTGTGCATATTTCGCAGAATCATGGCTGGAAGAGGTAGGAGAAACCCACTCATTGATCCTCATCAGCAGTGGATGCAAAATGTCATTGAAACTCAACAGAAGATGATGAATGACATGATGCTAATGCAGCAACAACAGATGTCTCAAATGGCCCAAATGCAGCAGATGCATCAAATGCCCCAACCGCAACCGAATGAGCCAGTCAATGTACCACCACCCGAGGAACCTAACAGGATGTACTTCCGGTTTCTGAAAATGAATCATCCAATCTTCAAGGGGGGACCCGACCCAATGAAAGCTCACTTCTGGGTAAATGCCATGGAGAGGATATTTTTGACATTACAATGTGATGAAGCTGAGAAAGTGATTTGTGCTGCCAATGCTCTGGATGAAGATGCCCATACTTGGTGGACCAATGCACGCAGGATGCTTCAAACTCAAGGGACACCTCTTAATTGGGATAATTTTAAGGAGTTATTCCTGGGTCATTTCTTTCCTGATGCCCAGAGACTTGCCAAACAAGTTGAGTTCGTTAATCTGAAGCAGGAGGACATGTTAGTTGGGGAATATGCTGCAAAATTTGAAAGATTGTCTCAATTTTATGAAGTAGGAATTCATGCCCCCAATGACAGGTGGAAGATGACTGTGTTTAAACAAGGTCTTCGTGGTGATGTGAGCCAAAGTCTTAGTTCTTACACTATGACCACTTATCCTACTTTGGTACAACAAGCTCATACTGCTGAAGAGGATCTCAAGAGGATGTATGCAGAGAATAAGGACTTCTGGAGGAACAAGAAAAGGGGTACTGAATCCACCTCTTCTGATACTAGGTACAGAGGTAATTATGATAAAGGAAAGCAGATACAGACGATTGATTCTTCTAGGCCTAACAAATGTTCTTTCTGCAAGAAGAATCATAGAGGTAAATGCCAAGCTGTACAGAATCAGTGCTACTTTTGCAAGGAAGTGGGCCATTATGCTAACGAGTGCCCGGCGAGAAAGGCTTTCCTGGAATCTCCTAATGCTCCAAGACAGGCTCGAGTCAACACCTTGGACGCTCAAACTATCAAGCCAGATGATAATCTCCTGAGAGGTACAGGTTCTTTTTTCCATAAATCTGTTAATATACTGTATGATTCTGGTGCTACTCATTGTTTTATCTCTGAAGCATGTGTTGAACGGCTAGGATTAACGTTATTGTTGTGCGAAAAGGTGATGTGCAAGTATACACAATCGCAACAAGTAATATAATGATGTGTAAAGTTCGTTCCCACAGGGATTGGAATTAATCTAAGAAGTTTAAGTGATTAGAAGCTTAGTAAAAAGAGTTAAGTGACAAATAAAAGTATTGTGTTGTAAACATAATGATTTGAGATAAAATATTAGTGAATTAAAAGTATTTAGAAGTGAGTTGGATAGCTCAATAGTTGTGTAAATTCCCAAGAATAATGTTCAAATAATATTTAGACGCTGTAGCGTTAAGCGTTGTAGCGCTTCAGAATCCGTAGACGCTGCAGCGCCTTGGTGGCGTGCCTTTCAGTCACTATCATCAGGGTTATGTTACAAGACTCCTATGTCTAGGCTCTAAATACGTTTTACCCCTGTATATTAAGCTCTTACAACATTTGCCTTATGAACTATTACTCCCCTATGTCTAGAGTTAAGTAGTACTTCCTTTAAATGTCTTTAAAGGGTTTTCATTCATATCATTCCTTGAGTTCTCTTTGTGAACTATGTCTGTACCCCACAAAGTTACCTTGTTCAAGAAAGCGGAAGGAAACATAACACTACGGTCATAGTGTCGTAATACATAGACAACATAAAGGAAATGCAAACTTAAGCATAAAGCTAAGCTATCAGCACCCAGTCTGAGCCCAACCTGCTTGTGCCTCTTGGATTTCCGCTGTCCCTGTGTCTCTGTAAAACAACAACATTTAAACAGTGAGATACAATCTCAATGAGTTCTACCGAGACCCCTACTAACACTCTCGGTTCAATTATAAAATTCTGTTATAACTAGTGTGTCACCGACTGCACAAATGCTAATCCCGATAAACCACACCACAAAACCATGGTAACGTACCACCGACTGCCCCAAGGTTAATCCCGGTGAACGTTACTCAATACTCTTCGACACACCACCGACTGCCCCAAGGCTAATCCCGGCGAACCCCTTACCAATAATAGTTTCACTATTGGCATCAGAGCCTAGGGTAGGGGATCATGACTGCCCCGCATAGTATGTTAAAACCATGGGTCGTCACCCAACTCGATATATGAACATATATCTACAATCATATGGACTCAAAGTCCTTTTACATTCAAACCAATACTCGAACATTCAGTTTCAAATAACAAAGTTTAAGTTTTCTCTCGGTTACTAATTTACCGTTTTTCCGACACAATTTACAACTCCATAACAGTTCATTTTCCCTTAAAAATAGAATATTCAGTTAGGCCTCTGAATAAGCTTTAAAACGCATCTTAGAACACCTCGATCGGGTTCCCGGATCAAAAGTTATCGCGAAAACAAAAACAGTGTACAGTTTGCTGAAAATCTGCAAACCGTCGCGACGCGAACTGCTGCCGTCGCGACGCGAAAAGAGTCAGAAACATTTGCGTTGCAAAAACACACTTGGTCGCGACGCGATGGGGACCTGTCTAGTGCAGATTTTGCGATTTTTCGCGAAATCCGCTATTCCGCTCAATTCTGATTCTCATTCCGATCGAAAACAGATCAAACAACCAACAAAACAGATTCAATCAATGTCACACAATCCATCAAATCAATCAAAAACTCAATTTAAACGAATTTTATCAAAATACGGTTTATTTCGAAATAACGGTTTTCGACTCAAAATCTTTCGAAACCAAATCACGAAAAGTTCATTTCAAAACGGAACAATCCTAAACGTGAGTAAAACTTACCCTTGAAGCGAGAGCCGATACCGAGCCGAAATCACCGAGACTTCAAAATCTCCAATCGAGAACCGAAGATCACCAATCCACTTTCAACTTCGATTCGAGCTTCCAAACGCGTTCAACCTTCCTTGGCTTCGATCCAAGCTTTGGGGGTTTTGGCAATGGAGGGGAGATGATGAAGATGATTGAGTTTGGGAGCTTGGGGGTGATGGGTCTTCTTCTTCTTCTTCTTCTTCTTCTTCTTCTTCCTTTCTCTCTTTCTATTCTTTCTCTTCTTTCCCTTCTTTCACGACTTCTCCTCTTTTCTTTTCCTTTCTTTCTTTTCTTTTCACTTAAAAAATATCTCACTAAGGGGTAATATGGTCAAAGACCATATTGCCCTTATTCCGTGTTATCCGGTCAGCGACCCTGAGACAACCAAATAACTAACTTTAGCACTCTATAATTACTCTAATCAAGTACTAAAATAATTCATTTGGGTTAACATCCAAATAATTCGCCTAATTATTTTGAGGATGTTACAAATACATCAAAATTAGAATTCTTGATATCAAAGATGGACATTGATGTGTAAACATAAAAAGTATAAATAATACTGTAACATCCCCAATTTTAGCTAAGTTGGTTAATGGAAATCAACAAGAGGTTATGTTTGATTAATTAGCTAATTTGAGTAATTTAGCTTAATTAATTAATGATGAGGTGATTGTCATGGATTGGATAGATCAATTATGTGTTTAATTACTAAATAATATTAAGCGTTTGAGTTACGAATCAAAATAATTAAATGATTTAATTGGGTAATTGTTGGTTAGTTAAATTAAATCGTGTTGGGTAGTGCATAAGTAAATAGAGGGGTGTACTCACCTTAAGGGCGAAATGGTCATTAACCTAGCTAAATCCTTCAGCCCATTAACTCACCCAAGGGACCAACACACACACCCTCATTAGTGCAAAATCAGAACTGAGAAAGAAGAAGGAAGTTGAGAGAAGAGAGGGAGAGAACTCGAGGAGAGGGAAGAGAGGGAGAGGAGTTCATCTTCATGCATGTCCCTTTTCTCCATTGATTTGGAACCATGTAAGTCTCCTCATTCCATTTCTTCCATCAGAATTTCAAAAACCACCATAGTTGAAGGATCCCCAAATTTTGAAAATCTACTTTTGCTACACAAACCTTCAAAGTGCTTGGGTGTCATCTTACATGTGTCCATTTCAGCAACCTTGGGACATTAGGAACTGATGGGAGCTTCCATTCCACTACCTTAAAGTTGTAGAAGTCCACAAATTCATTTTGGAGCTGATGGAGGGAGTTTTAGTTGCTGAGTCCGTGGTGCTTGATGGTGAAATTGAAGAAATCAACTCACTACAAGTTCAGCAGAAAACCCGTTTTGAAAGTCTTCGGTATTTCCTTTTTAACTCCCTGTACAGACCTCTGTTTAAGATCATTTTTGTTTCTTTAGAAACTAGACACAAAATGCTTCAGTTTAGGCACAAGAACCACTTGATTTGACTAAGTATCGTGGGACGAAAATGAATTACAAGTTTCGGTTTTGAATCAGTGTCAGTTTCGAGCCAGTCTTAATGTTTCGTTGCTAACTCCTTGAATACTTGTCGTATAAACACAAAACCTAAGCCCTAAGAAACTAGATGAAATTTCCTTCACAATAGACACCTGTTTTGCTAAGTTTGGTTGAGAATTGACTGAGTTATGTCCGTTGCAAAATGGCACTTTGTTGCTGGAAACAGTAGGAGCAATTGGGAAGCCGGGTTTCTGTTTCGAGTCGTTTGGAGGGGATTCGGGGAAATTTCAGAGTTGTGTGGGATTTTCATCTCCAAAGGTGAGTTCTATACTCACTAGGGATTTAATTTCAAAATAATGATCACGCATGTTGGTTCTGTCCTTTTATTTGTGAAATTGTATGTTAAAAACCGTTTTGCGAAAAAGGGTACTTTGAACGATGAGCTATGCGATTTATTATTCGAGATTATGCATGTTTGATGTGATTGATTGTGTGAAAGTGTTGGTTATGGATTGTTTATGATGTTTGATGTGACTGAAACATGTGTTGGATTAATTTGGTGCTTACTTGGTGTTAATTGTATTGCTAATTTCACTGTTTTTGGATGCTCTGGAGTCGGTTCAGTACTTCAGTTACTGGGAACTAATTACTGACTGGAAAATCATGTGGTCTATCATTTTAGAAACTAGACTGAATGCTCGTTAATTTGGCTCTGATTTGGTTGAATTTGGAATTGTGTAGCTCAAGTTATAGGCTCCACAAGTTAGGGTAAAATTCTGGGAACAATCTGGACATAGGGTCAGTGTTTTGGGCATGGTGGTTTCAATTAAACTCCTTTTCGAATGATTTCTATTTCTTTGAAAACTACACTTAATTTTCTACTGTTAGGCTTAGGTTCCAGGTTAATTGAGTGGGTTTTGGTCATTTTAGAAGGATCGCAATTTAGGTCACAATCGCAGTCCTGTTTTCAGAACATACTGTGTTATTTACCAGAACTGTATTTATTGACCCATCATTCTACATCTCTAAAAACATAGTCAGAAACTAGACGTCATTAGCTTTCCGTAGAGGGGTCGTTTGCTAAATTCCGTGGTCGTTTGATAGGTTAAATAAATTCTCAAAGTTTAGGTACAGTTGCTGAATTAGAATGTTTGAATTGTTGCTTCTTTAGTGGATTATGTTTTTAATGAATTGTTTGATATTTATGATTGTGTTTGGAATGATAATGATTGGATTGAATTGTAAATGTATATCAGTCAGGTTAACGAATTTAGTAATCACGAGTGAGATCACGTTATGATAAGATAAGACGGACTAAAGGCCCTAAGGTTAAGAATAAGACTAAGTTATGTTTATGTCAAGTTAGTATTATGTTATGTTCATGTTCAGGTATATTAAAATATATACATCACTTCAGTCTAGGGTGACGACCCTATTTCAGTTTAGTGTGCTAGGGAAGGGGAAGTCATGAGCCCTATGAACCTAGGCCCCATGAGGTTTGCCCACTAGTGATTAGTGGATTGGGTTCACCGGGAGTTTATTTTGCCAAATGACCGGTGACATGCTAAAAATCATGTGTTAGTGTTGCCTCTCGTAGCCGGCGTAAGGGTTATGAGGACAACGTTAGAATTAGCCACATAGTCAACTATTAGGACTATGAGTTATGAATCAAGCATAATGAACCGAGAGAGTTAGTAAGGGGTCTCGATAGAACTCGCTGAGACAAGTTGTCTCACCCAATCATTGTTGTTGATTTTTTCAGAGATGCAGGATAAGTTGAAGATGATGAGGCATGGGCCTGGAGCTACTTGAGGAGTGTCGACGCTTTTAGTTATTCTGTCATGTATTTTCCTTTCAGTATCTTAGACTGTTCGATTGTATGACTTACGTTTGTAAAAGTTGTAAATCGCTTCCGCAGACTTCTTATTTTGGTATTGAACACTAAGTTGAGTGATGTAAGGAAAGAATTTCAATTGTCCTAATTAAGTTATGTTCAGTTATGTAAGTGCGCTTGATGTGTTTTGCATTGATGTTTAGTTTGTGTTCAATATCTTAAAAAGAAAGTTACTCTGATATAGGCCAGTAGTGCATTTCGGTAATTTCTACAATTTAGATATTATCTGGGTGTTACAAATACCCTTAAATATGCAAAAGGAAAAAACAAAGTGAGTTTACAAAAGTTTTAAAAAATCAGCGTTAAGTGAGATTATATCCCACACCGATGTGTATTGGAGGTAGATATGCTATATACCTATATATAATTATGGATGGCAATTTCCATCCGAGCGTGGGGATCCCCGCGGAGATTGCCCCGAAAGAGGCCCCGCGGGGACGGGGATGGGGGAGATAATCCCCCCGAAGCCATTTCGGGGACGGGGACGGGGACATATCTCCCCGCCCCGAGCACTTTACATAAATACCCTTACTATAATATATATTATATTATATATGTTTGATTTTTTTTTGTCTTTCTAAGTGTTTATTATTATTGACAAAACTCCACCTATCGGGTCACTGCCTATTTTTGTAATTTTTTTGGGGTCCCCGTGGGGATCCGCAGGATTTGCGGGGAACCGCAGGGACGGGGATGGGGAAGTAAAACTCCCCACGGCGGGGAACAAGGACGGGGACGGGGGAACATTTGGGTGGTGGGGACGGGGAGCGGGGGGTACGCCCCGCCCCGCCCCATTGCCATTCCTATATATAATAAAGGTTTCACACAAACACTTTTTGGGTGAATTCAAATGGGCAAGGAAACTTAATTATGTTACTCATAACACATTAAAGTTTGTTAAATAGGAATAAGAGTGGTATGTCATGGGTCAAAAAACAGATCATTTAAGATTTAGTGATACATAATACATTCACTCATATAATGGGAATAGAGAAAGGTAGTTAGGTAGTTGAGGAAATGAGATAGAATAATGAAGATTAAGAAGGTTTTCAGAGGTAGATAATTGGTGGCATAGTTTATGTACGTTACACTTTTTTGGCTCTCCAGATTAGTTGATTATTTCTATTTATATATATATATATATATATATATATATATATATATATGTATATGTATATGTATGTATATACCTATTTCAGCATTTAATCTCAAAAACTTAATTAGCAATATGTCTCCCTATTTTTTCTTTCATATGATTTAGAGGGGGAAATTCCTAGAGTGGCACGTAAGTTTATACTGTAACATCCCTAATTTTTAAAGACTCGTACTATGAAGCCTAAGACCGACTTAATTATTTGTGGGAATAATTAGTCGTGTCTCGGTCAGGAATAGTCTAGGAAAACAGACGAGTTTAAATGTCTCCGTCGAATTTTGATTAAATCACGATTTAAAGGAGGAATTAAGCTGAGGGGCAAAATTGTCTTTTCACCCCTTTAATGTATCAGCCTTATATTGGACCCTTACCCTCACCTCACACTTAACCAATTCTCAACATTTCAGAAAAGAAAAAAAGGGAAAACTGAGAATAGGAGAGGAGAAGAAGAAGTGGGGCGCGATGGAGGAGAAGGAAGGTGAGGGGGGGATTCTCCAAAATCTTTTGCATGTAAATGCTCTCACTCCCATTCTACTCAGATTTCGATTTCCTTTCCAATGGAATAAATTTCAGAACCTGATTCTTCCCCTATCTCCTTGTCCCATTTTCGGATTTGGAGCTCCAAGGAGAAACAATGGAGTCTTGACCTCACTTGGAGCATTGCATGTGCATTAGGAGTAGAGATGAAGTAAGTCTGAACCCACATTGTGGATGAGAAAAGGATTTGAAGATTTTAAAGCTGCTGGTGCAGGGGATGGAACTCAGATTCGTGATTTGCAAATGATTGAAGTTGATGATCTAAGTTCATCAGAATTTCTGGGTAAAAACAGTGTTGGTACCCTTCAGTGATTGCATCGCATCTCCTAGTACAAAGCTCCTATGATCACGATTTTTGTTTCTCTGCAAAGTAGACAAAAATATCTTCATTTTGGGCACAAGAACTGTATGATTTCATGGAGAAATGAGAGATATATCATGTTCACAAGTTTCGGATTTAGAATCAGGCACTGTGTTGAACCAGTCCTATTGTTTCGATGATAACTCCCAGATTACTGCATGCATGCGTGTGAATCTTCCTCCATCAGAAAGTAGACAAAATTATCTTCAGAATAGGCACTGATTCGAGCAGATTTGATTACGGATTGACTGAGATAATTCTGTTTCAAAACTGCACTTTGATTCTGGAAAACCGAAACAGAAGCTGGACATGTCGTTCGTCGAATTTGGGTTCGATTTGTTAAATTCTCGAGATTCACCAGATTTGACATATTGGAGAAGAGGTTCAGTCCCTTGAAGCTGTTGTCCAATTGTTGACTTGAAGATTCGTTGCTGTCTTTACGGTAGTTGGTGCCTATTTGAAATCGTTCGTGTGCCTAAGTGATTCGGTCATCGGATATTCCGCGGAGCCATCTCACGATCGTCTAACCGGGTGAGTTTTACTCACGGATAGGGATGTTTTTGTGTGTCCTGAAAATGTGTCTGTTTTGAGTCATAAGGCAGTTATCTTGTTTTCGAAAGATTTTGGAACCGAAAACCGTTTTTGAGCAATATCGCGTTTTCACGATTTTTATTGAATTGTTGAGCAATTTACGAAATTGTGATTTAAACGCTTTCACTGGAATATAGTCTGTAATGTGGTCTATTAAATCTGTTTTCAGGTTGGATTACGATCGGAATTCGATTTGGGCGAGAAACGGAAAAGCGGAATGAGAAACGGATTGGAAATAGAGAAACAGAACCGGACGCACGGATCGTACGCCCCTGGGCACGGACCGTGCGCCCTCTTCGGGTTGGTTGTGTGATTTTTGTAAATCACACACGAGTCGTGCGCCCCTGGGCACGGACCGTGCATGAGTTTCTGTTACCGATCCCCGATTTCTCATTTCGTCGCTCCTTTCGATCCCAAACCACTTCTAATCTTCTTCCCAACCAATTCTAAGGATATTTCCTTACTGAAAACCTTATTTTGAACTTGTTCAACTCATGATTTTGAAAAAGAGCTTTGAAAGCCTATTTGATTGAAAAACCGAAACCCTAGTATACGTGTGGATACACCGACTGATGGATTGACTAAATATATATAACTATATATGTCATTGTGTATGATTATAACGCTGGATGTCTAACTATTGAATTCATCTAAACGGGTTATAGATCGATATAGATATAAATTATCTAATAAGCTTATGTGATTGATCCTTTGGTGATCAAAATAAAAAAAAAGATATAAATTATCTAACTCTCGAGAATTGATACGTATTGTCATATGTATCGCGTTGGGTGACGATCCGACAAGTAGCATACTAGGGAGGGTAGTCATGACCCCTTACCTAGGCCCTGAATGTGTTTTGGCGTGGTCAACTCACGGGTTACCGAGATTAGCACCGGATTGCAGTCAATATTTTGAAGGGGAACTACGTAGCCTTTGATTCTCCACACACGGAGATACGTAGGAGCGAGGCCTCCCCGTCAAGCTAAATTACTCTTTTCCTAAATAATCAGTTCTTTTTTTCTTTTCTTTTAACACTTATTTTCATAAAAATTATAAAAATGGGTTTGACTGAGATGTACATCTTGTCAATCCCGGTTTAAGAGACTTTAGCTGTACGGCTTTGATCTTAAACCTCTTCAAAAAAATAAAATCAACCAATCAATCCATCCCGATAACCTGTTACTCATGCCCGTTCTTTGAACCTTCTAACCATCTTTCTTCCATAGCCCATAACTCATGCCCGTAAGACGTTTCCTTGAGCATTCTAATCGTCTTTCTTTCATAACCCATAACCCATAGTCACATTACAAGCCTCGAAAATCCCACTCTGATTGATGAATGATCGTTTTCATTTTCTTTTGAGATAAATCATTTGCTTCTTTTAAATTATTCTTTGCTCTAATAAAAAAGGGAAGTGAAAAAAAAAATTCCCGCTAGATTGAAAACCCGAAAGGGCGGTCTAGGCAAAATTAGAGAGAATAAAAGAAAAATAAAGCCTGCTAGACTGAAAACCTGCAAAGGCAGTCTAGGCAAAAATTAGGGCACAAAAGGGGAATGATACTTACAATGAGAAGCTTATGTAGTTCACTGGGAAATTTCTTCTACTTGGGCCACACAATAGTGTACATTTGGGCAACTTTGTGAAGGATAAGCTTGAGAGTCTCGAGAAAACCCCACACTGGGGCAAGTTTCGTAAGACCTTTAAGAGTCAAATGTTTCTTGTTACATCAGGTAGTATTCTCTCAGGGCAATGTCTTTCACCAGAATGAGGCAAAATCCTTACCATACCCTACATCCGTCAAGTTTGCCACACCAGTGCACTCTTGTGAGCAACAACTTTCACCAGTACTGGGGCAAAACCTGTGTAAGACCCGTCATGAGTCAAAACTTTCTTTTTCACACCTGAGCTGTTTGAAGCAAAATCTTTGCAGGTCCTTTCATGAGTCAAACTTTGTTTGGTACACCCGTGTGGCCTTCTCTTGGGGCAATACCTTCTACTAACATCGGGGCAAAAGTGTTTGCATAACCGTGAGTTAGATTTTGCTTGCTACCTCTGGAAGTCTCCCCTATGGTAAAACTTGTTTCCAATACCCAATCAATCCCCAGCAGAGTCGCCATCTGTCGTGACCGAGGTCCCGACGCAGACGGCTCAAAAATTGATTATCCCCAGTGGAGTCGCCATCTGTCGTGACCGGGGTCTCGACGCAGACGGCTCAAAAATTGGTTATTTTAGGAGTCGCCACCCAATTTATTTTTAAATCGGAAAATTGAGAAAAACCTAAACCTAAGATTATCGGCCTGTGTAACTAGGTTGGACTCGGGAGTCGGTTATGCGAAGGGAAGGGGTGAAAACTAGTTTCACTACACCCCTAACACATCTGTCCTAGGACAGTTACCCTAAATTTGATCTGTGCAATAATTATTAAGTCGTTTAATTATTTGTTTACCCAAAAAATAATACTTAATAAGATTTAGTCAAAATAAAATTTTCTTAAATTAACCCTTTGTAAATAATTGTTTTTTTTACTAAATCTTATTAAGTATTATTTTTTGGGTAAACAAATAATTAAACAACTTAATAATTATTGCACAAATCAAATTTAGGGTAACTGTCCTACGACAGATGTGTTAGGGGTGTAGTGAAACTAGTTTTCACCCCTTCCCTTCGCATAACCGACTCCTGAGTCCAACCTAGTTACGCAGGCCGATAATCTTAGGTTTAGGTTTTTCTCAATTTTTCGATTTAAAAATAAATTGGGTGGCGACTCCTAAAATAACCAATTTTTGAGCCGTCTGCGTCGAGACCCCGGTCACGACACGGTTTATGCTAAGTTGAACACAAGATTACCGGGATTAGCAGCGGATTTGCAGTTGGTTCGTGTTAAATAAATTCACGATTTGCTTGGCATTTCGATTATAGCTTATGATAGCTAATCATCTATATTTGATAACGGTTTAATAAATTGAACCGAGTGTTAGTGAGGGGGCACGGTAGGACTCACTGAGACAAGTTGTCTCACCCAATCCATAATTGTTGTTTTTACAGAGAATAGGTTATAAGGACAGCAGGCGGCACAGTTAGTCGTCAGGCTCGAGGAGAAGTTGGAGATGTAATCTTCCATCTATGTTTTGAATTCTTCTGATGTAGTCTCTGTATTTGGTCTTATGACTCGAAGTTGTATCATGTTATTTTTTTATAGTTTCCGCTGTTTCTTGTAAAGATGTATATCTGAACAGGAATTTTTATACTCTGATTTATACCAAATTGTATATTTAGGTGTTTCTTTGTTTAAAGAAATACCGGGGTGTTACATTTGGTATCAGAGCGGTTCGACCTTGTCGGACGTAGTGACCTTCGGGTCGAGAGTATAGGATCGAGTCAGCTAGGGACTTAGACAATTATATGGCAGACCTTTTTAGTATATTATGTGACGTATTGAGTCAGGATCCACTGAATGTTTCATGTAAAGTACTGAAAATTATGACAGATAATTGTCTCAGCCCTGAAAATGTCCGAGACCCTACACCATAGGATTCTCAGCCTTCTCGTTTCATCAGAGCACGCGGCAGGAGCAGAGGGCTACATATGACAATTGGAAACAATGATGGGCATCCGCGATGATTCGAGGAAACTGTGTGCGGCTGTTCAGTAAATGAATCGAATACGGCTAGTGAGTTGCGGCATGAAACATAGTAGATCTTATCGAGAAGTACAAATCAAGCGAAGTCATTGGGCAATAGCAATGTCAGTGTACTGAAAGCTATCAGATTAGTAAACACCCAAAATCCTGACCTTTGTCTAGTCAGCCTATCAATTATCCAAGTAGTATTTCACCGTAAATCTTACCTTCTGGTGTAAGTAACTCGGCCAGTTTAAGTAGCAGTTAAGGAAGTCCTTATCGGTTAATCCCAAGTATAAATCCTGATTCTTCTTCTTCCGAGTCACAATGTGACAGACGATAAAGCTAACTGAGTAAAGATACTCTGCTGCCAGTATTGACTAGCAGAGTCATAATGTGCCGATCAGGTTATGTCCCGATCAGGGATTACGATTCAAATCCTTCAACGCGGATTAGTATGTGGAATCAGTAGGAGTGACCGTATTTCAATCCGCTGCTGGAAGCATTCCGATCACGGTCTGTGAGAAATTCTCATTAGTCTTCCGACCCAATTGTTCTTAACTTCTTCTCCGGAACTCCGATTTTTATGTTCCGAGAGGAGTTGGAAAGCTAACGAAAATATCTACACTGATGAATGGGTTGTGAACCGTATCTACAATTGTATTGTGAAGTATACTTTTGTTTTAAACCTGAACCGTAAACTCTGAGCATTCGTGGAATGTGAACCTCCCTGTTGTACGGGAAATTGGAAAAAGGAATGCTAATCAGTCAGTTTAGACTCTTAGACCCCAGTTCAAAATGGTGTTTACTGTAAGTTTTTCCAAGGAACCTACTTCCAGTAATTACCATTAGTAGTGATGGCCATTCAACCATTAGAAGTGATTCCGAAATCTTAATCTCTAAGACCCCAACTAACTGGTTGGAAAAAACGAGGAGCTTAAAGTCACCTACGTGGCGAACATGATGTTGTCATGGGAGTAGAACCCGTCCTGAAGCTATATTGATTAATGTAATGTAATAATTATGTCTGGATAGTCGCGGAAGTTCGGAAAGAAGTTGGGCCAAGGAAAATTCTAATTGATAAATTCAACGAATCAATACGAAGACACTTATGGTGTGCTCGTGTGATTCCCGAAATAATTTTTGTTTTAAAAAATTCCCTGGTGCCACCGCAATTTCAATTTCGTGACTAATCCGAGAATAATTGCTACGCTGAAGTTAATCGAGAAACCAAGGATTGCCTAGGATGACTCTAAATCTCATCTTCGAAAGAAAACCTTATGGCATTCTCGTAAGGTTCCTAATATCGAAATTCGCGTCTCCTTAGGATCTGAGTGATCAAGATCTATGAAAGATAGGTATCGAAATGCAAAGCCTAGTTAATCTAGAAAGACAACTGTGGTGGGATAAGTCGTTGACTTAGACAATCCTGAAAGAACCATATCCTGTATAAGGGCATCGAACTGTAGGTTGAGTTCTGAAAACAGAGTCATAATGGTCGAAAGACATACCCTTATCATTGGTTTGGGTTAGCTAAAACATCGGTTGTACCAGTGACTACCTGAAATGCTAGAAATGTTTCTAAGATGACCAAAGATGTGAGTTACTCAAACGTTTGCTCGGAAACAATGGAAGGCTAGGTAACACGTGGATATAATTGCTAGTTGGAGAGGTGTCAAGCCATGTTAGGGCAATTATCTTTCGGCAGTTCTAGTGCTCAAGCTTTCGCTACTGAAATGGAACTCCAATCGTCAATCTTGAATTCGTTAAAATCAACAGTAAGTTGTTGTGGCTTGAATCCATCGGATGGGTCAAGGCTAGTTCTCCATTCTATTAACCTATGGTTAGACGTCGATAAATCAAGTATGTGCTGAATTCAGAATTGTCCGATCGTGGTCCAGTACACGATGCCTTTCTACGACAATCCGACAGTTGAGTACGTATAGTGTTTTTCCCTTTCAACCACTGTACCCGTATGATGGGAGAAGGTCAGAGGATGAACTGTATGTCGGTCTGAGACTAAATGATTGGACAGTGAATGTATGACACATGAGTCCTTGATAGTGCATCCTATAACCATTGTGTAGTCTCTTGAGACAATTGAGTCGTGTCTATTTTTCATCACGAAATACAAGCCTTTGTTTTAACCTCGAAGTTTTATCTTGGACCGATTCGAGAAAGGAATTGAAAGGAAACGAATTGGATCGAATAGAATAGCGGTTTGAGAAGAATTTTAAAAGCAAATATCCGCCTTTCTTCCGGCTCAATATCCCTTCCTCGAACAAAACCAATTATTTTAACTTAACAGAACCAAACTCAAGCACGATAATGAAAGTTTACGAGATTTTGATCGCACATATGGGTGATTTCAACAGAGTAACACTCTTATTCTCATTACGACATAGTTTATTTTAAAATCAGAGAATAAGATTGCCGCTTTGTTGAAGCGTCGTGCATTGAGTAAGGTCATTTATAAGTTGGGGTGAATTAACGTTTTTGGATAGTCGTATTTATCGAGGTATCATTATTTTAAAACCCCCATTGAAGAGAATTTTCATCCAAGTAAAACGAGCGTGCTTTCAAGTTTTGGGAAAAGATTCAGTGAAAGAATATTTTACTATTATTTTAGAGTTTTTCTGGGTTATGTTGCAAGGAAAATCGTTTCTCGATTCCCTGGACTGAGAGTCAATCTGTTTTGTAAAATAACTCTGTCTGCTTCAGTCGAAATTTTCTATAAAATGAGTCAAGCGCCTATGTAAGCGTAACGCGAGAAGAAAAGAAGACTTTTCTTCCCGATACCGCATGGTTTGATTCCAAAGAAATTCTTTTATAGTCATCGTTTCGTTCCAATCCAAGCTACGGCTAAGCCGGAACCTTTTGAATTCCCGACTTTGATAATGAAGAATGTATAGATACCCTAAGCTATGAGTTTGTGTCTCAACTGAGAAAGTATATTCCCGATCCACTTATGTCGTTGAGCGTTGATACGATCGATCTTCGACCGGATTTATCATTCCAATCTTATCCTAGTCATATCTTGGAGCGTGGTATGAAGACTCTGCGGTCAAGGACTATTCCGATTTTCAAGGTGGTCTGGGATGACTTCTCAGCCGAAGAGACTACCTGGGAATTGGAAGAGGACATGATGACCCGATATCCGTATCTTTTCGCATAAGGTGCGTCTTGTCAATTTTGAGGACAAAATTTTTAAAAGTTGGGGTGATTGTAACATCCATAATTTTTAAAGACTCGTACTATGAAGCCTAAGACCGACTAAATTATTTGTGGGAATAATTAGTCGTGTCTTGGTGAGGAATAGTCGAGGAAAACGGTCAAGTTTAAATGTCTCCGTCGAATTATGATTAAATCACGATTTAAAGGAGGAATTAAGCCGAGGAGCAAAATTGAACACTAAGTTGAGTGATGTAAGGAACGAATTTCAATTGTCCTAATTAAGTTATGTTCAGTTATGTAAGTGCACTTGATGTGTTTTGCATTGATGTTTAGTTTGTGTTCAATATCTTAAAAAGGAAGTTACTCTGATATAGACCAGTAGTGTATTTCGGTAATTTCTACAAGTTAGAAATTATCTGGGTGTTAAAAATACCCTTAAATATGCAAAAGGAAAAACACTGTGAGTTTACAAAAGTTTTAAAAAAATCAGCGTTAAGTGAGATTATATCCCACACCGATGTGTATTGGATGTCGATATGCTATATACCTATATATAATAAAGGTTTCACACAAACATTTTTTGGGTGAATTCAAATGGGCAAGGAAACTTAATTATGTTACTCATAACACATTAAAGTTTGTTAAATAGGAATAAGAGTGGTATGTCATGGGTCAAAAAACAGATCATTTAAGATTTAGTGATACATAATACATTCACTCATATAATGGGAATAGAGAAAGGTAGTTAGGTAGTTGAGGAAATGAGATAGAATAATGAAGATTAGGAAGGTTTTCAGAGGTAGATAATTGGTGGGATAGTTTATGTACGTTACACTTTTATGGCTCTCCAGATTAGTTGATTAGTTCTATATATATATATATACCTATTTCAGCATTTGATCTCAAAAACTTAATTAGCAATATGTCTCCCTATTTTTTCTTTCATATGATTTAGAGGGGGAAATTCCTAGAGTGGCACGTAAGCTTATACTGTAACATCCCTAATTTTTAAAGACTCGTACTATGAAGCCTAAGACCGACTTAATTATTTGTAGGAACAATTAGTCGTGTCTCGGTGAGGAATAGTCGAGGAAAACGGTCGAGTTTAAATGTCTCCGTCGAATTATGATTAAATCACGATTTAAAGGAGGAATTAAGCTGAGGGGCAAAATTGTCTTTTCACCCCTTTAATGTATCAGCCTTATGTTGGACCCTTACCCTCACCTCACACTTAACCAATTCTCAACATTTCAGAAAAGAAAAAAAAGGGAAAACTGAAAATAGGAGAGGAGAAGAAGAAGTGGGGCGCGATGGAGGAGAAGGAAGGTGAGGGGGGGGGGATTCTCCAAAATCTTTTGCATGTAAATGCTCTCACTCCCATTCTACTCAGATTTCGATTTCCTTTCCAATGGAATAAATTTCAGAACCTGATTCTTCCCCTATCTCCTTGTCCCATTTTCGGATTTGGAGCTCCAAGGAGAAACAATGGAGTCTTGACCTCACTTGGAGCATTGCATGTGCATTAGGAGTAGAGATGAAGTAAGTCTGAACCCACATTGTGGATTAGAAAAGGATTTGAAGATTTTAAAGCTGCTGGTGCAGGGGATGGAACTCAGATTCGTGATTTGCAAATGATTGAAGTTGATGATCTAAGTTCATCAGAATTTCTGGGTAAAAACAGTGTTGGTACCCTTCAGTGATTGCATCGTATCTCCCAGTACAAAGCTCCTATGATCACGATTTTTGTTTCTCTGCAAAGTAGACAAAAAGATCTTCATTTTGGGCACAAGAACCGTATGATTTCATGAAGAAATGAGAGATATATCATGTTCACAAATTTCGGATTTAGAATCAGGCACTATGCTGAACCAGTCCTATTGTTTCGATGATAACTCCCATATTACTGCATGCATGCGTGTGAATCTTCCTCCATCAGAAAGTAGACAAAATTCTCTTCAAAATAGGCATTGATTCGTGTAGATTTGATTACGGATTGACTGAGATAATTCTATTTCAAAACTGCACTTTGATTCTGGAAAACCGAAACAGAAGCTAGACATGTCGTTCGTCGAATTTGGGTTCGATTTGTTAAATTCTCGAGATTCACCAGATTCGACATATTAGAGAAGAGTTTCAGTCCCTTGAAGCTGTTGTCCAGTTGTTGACTTGAAGATTCGTTGCTGTCTTTAGGGTAGTTGGTGCCTATTTGAAATCGTTCGTGTGCCTAAGTGATTCGGTCATCGCATATTCCGCGGAGCCATCTTGTAACACCCCATTTTCATTTAAATGCTTATTTAATTATTTGTGTGATTTATTTGATTAGATTTATTTGGTAGATTTAATTAAATAGAGATTAAGTGGTAAAAATAATAATAGAATTAATTATTACTACATGATTAGTATGGGTTGGTCCATAGAGGGGTTAGAAAATAATTAAGTGAGGTGGATAAGCCCACCATGGTATTCAAATTAGTTAGTAAGAAGAAAAAGCCCAAATGAGTGGTAAGTCATGAGAAGGGTTTAGTGATTAGGGTTTCATTAAAGATTAGCGCATTTTAGAAAAAAGAAAAGAAGAGAAACGACTTGGAGAGTGAGGGAGCGGCTGAACTAGTGGAAAAGAAGGAGAAAAGGGGCGTGAATCAAGACTAGAGTGGAGAGGGCTTGCGACTAGGAGGAAGAGAGGGACAAGGAATTCGTGGTCTTGTATAGCAAAGGTAAGGGTGGGATTTAATTCAATATAAGGGTTTATGAGGGATCTACATGTGGGGTTTTAGGGTGTCTTGATCACCATATTGTTGTCTTGAAAAATCGCATGCCCTATGATTGTGTGCTTTGTTGAGTAAATTGATGTATGCTTGATTTCCTCACATCCCTATGCCTAAATGACATGTTGTTATGCTCATAATAATAATTGTTGCCATATGATGATTTGTTGTTGAGAATTTATGATTTTGCATGTCAATTGTTTGAGCAAATGCATAAGTATGTGGTGTTGAAATTGTTGTTTGGGAATTGATCATGATGAGTTCTACTTGTTTATGGTTTTTGTGCATTTTCTGGACACTGTTTCGGTTTCTCTGAAACTGGTACTGTTTGGTTGATCCAAAAATTATGTGGCTGTTTGTTTTTGAAAATAGACTTAAAGCCGGTCGTTTTGGCACTGGGTTCGTTCAATTTGGAGTTGTGTAGCTCAAGTTATGAGCCTCCAAAGTTGGGTCAAATTTCTGGAATCAAACTGTGAGTAGGTTCGGTTTTTGTAGGCTTTGTGTTATCAATTGAACTCTGTTTTGAACGATTCTTGTTTCATTGGAAAGTAGACTTAACTCTCTACAAAATAGGCACTGGTTTCACGAAATTTCATTAAGCAATGAGAAAGAAAATTTGGTTGCAAGCTGGGTAGAGGGTT
The DNA here is from genome assembly GCA_039519185.1 of Astragalus membranaceus. Classification (NCBI taxonomy): domain Eukaryota; kingdom Viridiplantae; phylum Streptophyta; class Magnoliopsida; order Fabales; family Fabaceae; genus Astragalus; species Astragalus membranaceus. Next base: position 157,796,454 of record CM076850.1, read on the forward strand.
CTGTCCGATTTTGGTACCTCAGTGTAGTGTTTTGAAAAACTGTACCAACTGGATACTTATTTTGAAAAATAAAAATCATAGGCAGAAACTACACTCAGAGGGCTTTCCAATGAGTAGTCTTTTGTTGAAATCCGATGTCGTTTGCTATTTTAATTAATTCGCCGGAGTAGGTGCACTGCTGTAGGAATTCAGCACTTGTGCTGTGTTGCCATTCTGTGTTGTGTTGCTGTCTTCGGATCCCTACCCATGGGCGCCAAGCCCTATTCTGTTTCTCTTGGTGTTTTGGTCCGTGCCTTTGCTGGATGCCTTGCCTAATCATATTGAGTCATTCCATTCTTGCTCCTGTGCGAATTGTTCACTTTTGCGAAAATTTGGTTGGATCCCTGTTGCTGGGCGCCATTTTCAGGATGTCTTAGTTTTCTCCTAAACTGTTTTCGAAATAACTTTTGACTCGGGAGTCCGATTGAGGCGTTTCAAAATGTTTTGGAAAGCTTATCCAGGTGCCTAACTGGATACTCTAATTTTAAGGCATTCTGAACTATGTTTCTAACATTGTTCCCTGGAGCTGTTTTGGTGTCTCGGGATGCCCTTGAGGCGTCTTCGGTGTCTTTTTCAAAAAGTGGTCGTCAACCCTAAATGTTTTGGACAAGTGTTGTGGTTGAAAGCTGTTAATTGCTGAAGATGTTGTGTTGTTTGTGTTGTCGTGGGTAGCGCCGAATGGCCCACACCTTTGAGCTGTTTTGTTGTGACGGCCGTTGGCCAGCGTTGTTCGATGTGATTTAGGCCTATGACCAGTGACGTTGATGTGTGATTGTTTGACTGTTGTGCGCACATCATTGAGTCGCATGCATACCATGAACATTAGGCCTTGTGCCAGCGACGAGAAAACTAGGCCTTTGGCCAGCAACGATATTTTAGGCCCTTGTGCCAGTGACAAAAATTAGGCCTTTGGCCAGTGACGTAGGTTGGTACCACATGCATGTGCATTGTTTGAGTCTCATATCGCATTCATATTGCACGACTGATTGAATGAAGTTGTTTGGCCATTGTGATGTGTTGTTAAAGTGATGTGTTGTTGTGAAAGTGACGTGTTAATGTATACTTAGCTGTTATAACTGTTAAGAGTGATGTTGCTTGCTGTGATTAATTGATGCCTTGAGCTTTGTATGTGGTCTTTCATACACTTCTTATATTGTATGGATTCTCACCCCTTTTTGTGGTTGTTACTTTATAGGTGAGCCCGAGTGAAGATTGTAGTCTTCCTTTTGCCGAGTGAAGATTGTAGTCTTCCTTTAACGATGTTGAATAGTTCCGCTGCATGTTTTGAGAAAACTACGAGGTTTTGTTTTACGTTGAAAAATGCGACACTCTTTTGGCGCGAAAAACTCTGATAAATTATGAATAAACGATGGGTGAAAAAAGGGTGTTACACATCTCACGATCGTCTAACCGGGTGAGTTCTACTCACGGATAGGGATGTTTTTGTGTGTCCTGAAAATGTGTCTGTTTTGAGTCATAAGGCAGTTATCTTGTTTTCGAAAGATTTTGGAACCGAAAACCGTTTTTGAGCAATATCGCGTTTTCACGGTTCTTATTGAATTGTTGAGCAATTTACGAAATTGTGATTTAAACGCTTTCACTGGAATATAGTCTGTAATGTGGTCTAATAAATCTGTTTCCAGGTTGGATTACGATCGGAATTCGATTTGGGCGAGAAACAGAAAAGCAGAATAAGAAACATATTGGAAATAGAGAAACAGAACCGGACGCACGGATCATGCGCCCCTGGGCACGGACCGTGCGCCCTCTTCGGGTTGGTTGTGTGATTTTTGTAAATCACGCACGAGTCGTGCGCCCCTGGGCACGGACCGTGCGTGAGTTTCTGTTACCGATCCCCGATTTCTCATTTCGTCGCTCCTTTCGATCCCAAACCACTTCTAATCTTCTTCCCAACCAATTCTAAGGATATTGCCTTACTGAAAACCTTATTTTGAACTTGTTCAACTCATGATTTTGAAAAAGAGCTTTGAAAGCCTATTTGATTGAAAAACCGAAACCCTAGTATACGTGTGGGTATACCGACTGATGGATTGACTAAATATATATAACTATATATGTCATTGTGTATGATTATAACGCCGGATGTCTAACTATTGAATTCATCTAAACGAATTATAGATCGATATAGATATAAATTATCTAATAAGCTTATGTGATTGATCCTTTAATGATCAAAATAAAAAAAAAGATATAAATTATCTAACTCTCGAGAATTGATACGTATTGTCATATGTATCGCGTTGGGTGACGATCCGACAAGTAGCATACTAGGGAGGGTAGTCATGACCCCTTACCTAGGCCCTGAATGTGTTTTGGCGTGGTCAACTCACGGGTTACCGAGATTAGCACCGGATTGCAGTCGGTTTATGCTAAGTTGAACACACGATTACCGGGATTAGCAGCGGATTTGCAGTCGGTTCGTGTTAAATAAATTCACGATTTGCTTGGCATTTCGATTATAGCTTATGATAGCTAATCATCTATATTTGATAACGGTTTAATAAATTGAACCGAGTGTTAGTGAGGGGGCACGGTAGGACTCACTGAGACAAGTTGTCTCACCCAATCCATAATTGTTGTTTTTACAGATAACGGGTTATAAGGACAGCAGGCGGCACAGTTAGTCGTCAGGCTCGAGGAGAAGTTGGAGATGTAATCTTCCATCTATGTTTTGAATTCTTCTGATGTAGTCTCTGTATTCGGTCTTATGACTCGAAGTTGTATCATGTTATTTTTTTATAGTTTCCGCTGTTTCTTGTAAAGATGTATATCTGAACAGGAATTTTTATACTCTGATTTATACCAAATTGTATATTTAGGTCTTTCTTTGTTTAAAGAAATACCGGGGTGTTACATATACCAAAAATATTCACTCATATTTTAATCGATTTATGAAAAAGAAAAATTTTTAAATCAGAAACTAAATTTAGTTGTACCAATTATATAATTATTAAAAGTTGAAAATGACTGTATGTCAAAACAAAAAGTTGAAACCGACTATTGTTAATAAAATTTTATTTTGATATAATAGCTCCATTATTTATTTATTTTGTCAATTAATGGCTCTTGTAATGATACCAGTCATTTACATTTTTGTAACAGCTATAGTAATTTAATTAAAAGAAGAGTTTTATATTAATATGAATCATTTCTTTAGATCACAATAAATTCATGAGTTAGTAATAGTAAAATATGAGTGGAAGTGGTAATTTTGGATGAAGCTAAAGTAATTACTTAAAAGATGGAACTCGCCAAATTTAATTATAGCATTATTTTAAATAGGCAGACAATGTACCAAGTGGGTGTGGCACAAGTGCTAAGTTATTTGGGCCCCTTAAGCATTTGGTCAGGAGTTCGATCCCTGCCCGGTGTGTATGGAGAGACATCGCTTGGGAGATGTCAGCTTTTAAATGAACTTCAGTACCTCGAGGGATTAGTCTTTACGGTCGCCGTGGAGGATGCCCTGTTTACCAAAAAAAATAGGTAGACCATGTAAACTAATCCATAGCATTATTTAAAATAGCTAGACCGAATGCAAACTAAATCAAGTGTAATAATTTTAGTGTAAACCAAATAATCATTTTTAATACATTCACTACACATCTATATAGTCACATATAATAACATCCTCCTATTTTTTTCAGTATATAAAAATGTGCAATAAAATATAACAAACTATTTTAAATAACAAGTTTAAATAAAACATAAAAAATTGAATTACATTGTAAGAAGAGTCTCGCTACTTATTTTCAATAGCACTATATGTATATAATATTATATTTTGTAAAATTAAATTACTAAGCTGAACATCATAAAATATGAAAATAAAAAGGTTTTGAAATACATGGTAAGATGAAAAAATTTCCAATATTAAAGTAGGTAATCACTATTTATTTGCAATAATGATATAATTTAAAGTTAGAAAGTGATAATTAAAGTTTTCACTAAAAAAGAGTTCAAGTCTCCTTTTTATATATATATATATATATATATATATATATATATATATATATATATATATATATCCTCCTATTTTTCTCAGTATATAAAAATGTGCAATAAAATATAAAACTATCTTAAATAAGAAGAAGTTTAAATAAAACATAAAAAATTGAATTACATTGTAAGAAGAGGCTCGCTACTTATTTTCAATAGCACTATACGTATATAATATTATATTTTGTAAAATTCAATTACTAAGTTGAACATCATAAAAATATGAAAATAAAAGGGTTTTGAAATACATGGTAGGATGGAAAGATTTTCAATATTAAAGTAGGTAATCACTATTTATTTGCAATAATGATATAATTTAAAGTTAGAAAGTGATAATTAAAGTTTTCACTAAAATAGAGTTCAAGTCTCATTTATATATATATATATATATATATATATATATATATATATATAATATTTTTAATAATTATAAAAATTCCTTGTAAAAGTTAGATGAATAAATTTGGTCTACTAAAGTTCACAATATAGACATATATAGAATTTAGTTTTTTTGGTGAGAAAAGAAAAAAGTCTATAGAGAATGTAGTATTTTCGTTTAATAATTTATAAATTGAATTTAACATCTTTTTAATGTCTATAACTGTTTTAAATAATGAATAAAAAGATTACTTTGAATATTAATATAATACTTTTTTTTGAGCAAGTTTTTTTTGAGCAAGATATTAATATAATACTTTGTGGTTTAAAAAAGTGAACTAAAGTATATTATGATATTTAATTATTGATAAAATGAAATTTGATTTTAAAAATTGGATGTCATAAAGGTTGAGTGGACATTAATTAAGCAAAAGAGAATGTAGAGATTTAATTTGGAAAATAAATGAAAATGATGTGGAACTTCCTAGAGGCTCCAAAAAAGCTTCCTTTAGATATTTAATATATTGATATTGATTGATATGATAATTACCCAAAAAAACAAATAAACAACTATTAAATTTCAATGAGAGTTTGGTTTTTCCTCTGTTGTGAGCGTTTGTCTCTCCGTTGTGAGAGTTTGGTTTTTTCTCCATTGTGAGAATTTTGTCTTCCTCTGTTGGTGAGAGTTTGGTTTTTTCTTCACTGTCAGAGCTGTGTTGGACGGTGGTGGGTACTGAAATCGTGTTGGACAATGGTGGGTGATGATGCATTTGCTGTAGAGTGGGTTTTTTAGAAGCAATCAGTCTGGGTATCATATCTATTCTGGAAATTGGATGATCCATTCTTATAAACATTGGATTTATTAGAAGAAACCACACTGTCTGGTTCACATCACCTGGTTTTTTGAAATAAACATTTTGGCAGCGATGAATAACAATGATTGTAGCTAGGAAAAATGAGTTTCATAAGTTGGAATTGCCAGGGCCTCGGCAATACTAGAGTAGTTCCTTCTGTTCGTGACCTCGTTTGGGCATATCACCCGGATGTAATTTTTCTTTCTGAAACTCTGGTTCATGCAAATAAAATTGAGGAGCTCCGTATTCGCATTGGTTATGATTCTGCTTTCGCGGTAGACAGAACGGGTCGTAGTGGGGGTCTGGCGCTTCTTTGGAAGCAACCTTTTGTTTGTACTATTTTAAATTATTCACCACACTTTATTAATGTTGAAGTTTCTTGTGTTGGTTATGGAGTTTGGCATTTTACTGGTTTTTATGGCTTCCCGGATAGTGGGCGAAGGAGGGAGTCTTGGGAGTCGCTGAGAACTTTATCACGTGACAATGACCTCCCTTGGTGTATAATGGGTGATTTTAATGATATTCTTTCTAATGAGGATAAAAGAGGTCGAACTGGACGTCCACCATGGTTGATTCGTGGTTTTCAAGAAGATGTACGAGATAGCAGCTTCATGACATTCCAATGGAGGGCTACCAATTTACTTGGTCAAAAAGTCTCGGGTCACCAGATAGTAAAGAAGAGAGGCTGGATAAAGCTTTAGCTACACAAAGATGGATTGATATGTTCCCTATGCACAGGTTAATTAATGGTGTTTCGGACACGTCAGATCATTCACCTATATGGCTCAAATTATTTGATGAAAATACACACTATTTAAGAAGGAACTTTCGGTTTGAGAATGCGTGGTTGGATGAACCGGACCTTACATCCGTAGTTAGTGGTAACTGGAATGCCAAAGATGGATTGGGTTTTATGGACAAAATCAAGCATTGTACGGAGGCGGTAGATGTTTGGGGTCGCAAGTTAAAGGCGAGATATACGGAAGATATCAAGCGGTGTAGAAACGAGATTGAGGTGTTGCAAGGCGCATGGGCTGACCTCCATGCCCAAGCGCTAAAGGATAAGAAGGAGCGGCTATCATTGTTATTAGCTCAAGAGGAAATTTTTTGGAAGCAACGGGCTAAGGTGTATTGGTTGAGGGATGGAGACAAAAATACTAATTTTTTTCATACTATGGCAAGTGCGAGGAAGCGGCGAAATAATATTCAGAAATTAGTCTGGGATGATGGGGTGGAGTTGACGGAGTCGTTGGAAATGAGGGACGAGTCTAGACGGTATTTTATTGAACTGTTTCAAGGGAGGCAGGGAGATTACGAAGGGGCTTTGAGGCATGTCCAGGTTCGGATTTCACAAAGGGATAACGACAAGTTGATGAAGCCGTTGGGGATTGAAGAATTTAAACAAGCCCTTTTTGACATGCATTCTGATAAGGCATCGGGACCGGATGGATTGAACCCAACTTTCTTTAAGAGGTTTTGGTACTTATGTGGGGTGGAGCTGTTCAATACGGGGAAGACTTGGCTTGAATCTGGTGAGTTTCCTCAGGGCCTAAATGATACTAATATTGTCTTAATCCCAAAGGTTGACAATCCTACTTGCATGAAAGACTTAAGCCGATATCATTGTGTAATGTCACCTATAAGATTATTTCTAAGGTGCTTGCAAATCGTATGAAACCGTTGCTAGAGAAGTGTATTTCTTTACAGCAATCAGCTTTTGTAGCAAATCGATCTATCCTTGATAGTGTGTTGGTTGCCATTGAAACTCTTCACCATATGAAGTGTAAAACTAGTGGCAAGGTGGGGGAGGTGGCACTGAAAATTGATATTAGTAAGGCATATGACAGAGTGGATTGGGGGGTTTATTTACGAAATGATGAGGCGTATGGGTTTTGATGAGGGATGGATGAAGTGGATATCTATGTGTCTTGAGACAGTTAATTACCCAGTCTTGCTTAATGGGGAAACAACAGAAATTATCACACCTGGGAGAGGTCTTAGACAAGGGGACCCACTGTCCCCTTATTTGTTTATTCTATGTGCGGAAGGACTTACCACTCTTATTAAAAAAGCAGAGGCCAGAGGAGACACTCATGGAATTAGTGTGTGTCGTTGGGCCCCACCCACCACACACCTCCTTTTTGCTGACGATTGTTTTTTATTTTTCAGGGCCATTGAATCTGAAAGCAGACAATTACAGGAGATTCTTAATACTTATGAGAGAGCATCAGGCCAGACTATTAATATGCAGAAGTCAGAGATATATTTTAGCAGAAATACAAGTCAAGATACCCAGGGACAAATAATTGATATGTTGGGTGTCTCAGAGTGTATTGGCACAGACAAGTATCTAGGTCTTCCATCAATGATTGGCAGAAACAAGAAGCAGATTTTTGCTTTTCTTCGGGACAGGACTTGGAAGCGCACACAAAATTGGTCTGGCAAGCATCTTTCCAAGGCAGGCAGGGAGGTTCTAATAAAATCTGTGGCTCAAGTAATTCCTACTTATTGTATGAGTACCTTTATGCTTCCGTCTACTTTAGGTGAGGAGTTGGAAAGGATGCTGAATTCTTTTTGGTGGGGTACGAATCGAACCAATTCCAAAGGCATCAAGTGGCTAAGTTGGGAAAAGCTCTCTATGAGGAAGGAGTATGGAGGTATGGGTTTTCGTCATTTCTATGGTTTCAATTTAGCAATGCTAGGGAAGCAGGCTTGGAATATTTTTACCAAGAGAGATACTATAGTGCATCGTGTCTTCAAAGCTAAATATTTTATGGATGGAGATTTACAGGGGCTCTGTTGGGCCATAATCCCAGTTATGTTTGACGTAGTATCTACACTTCTCGGGTGGTGTTAAATTTGGGATATAGATGGCGAGTTGGGAATGGTAGGAGCATCAATGTTTGGAAGGACCCATGGCTAAAGGGTCGAAGTGATTCTAGAGTGACATCCCCGTTGATGCAAGGTTTGGAAAACATGAAGGTGTATGATCTCTATGATGCAGCGTCTAGTGATTGGAATAATGCTCTCATTGATTCAATGTTTTCAACAGCCGATGCAAGCTCAATTAAATCCATGCCTACGCTTATTCGCGAAAGTGACGACAATATCACTTGGTGGAGAAGCAGGAGTGGATCTTATTCAGATCGGTCGGCATATTATGCGGGGCTGGAGGACTTGATTGATAATTCACACCTAAGGAAGGAAGGTGACTGGTTGGCGCTATGGAGGATGAAAGTGCCTCAAAAGGTTAAATTATTAATGTGGCGTGCAGCTAGGGGAGTACTACCAACAAGGAGCAACCTACATAAAAAAAATGGTAAACTGCGAGTTAAACTGTCCGATGTGCACATGTAATGATGAAGATGAATTGCATTTATTTTTTGTTTGTCCTAAGTCACAGGAAATTTGGGCACATAGTGGCTTGCAGGCCGATGTAGCACAAGCAAGATCAACTACTGATGATTTTAAAGATTGCTTTTGAAGTTTGTTGAGATCTTTACCGATTTCCCGAACGGGTGCTTTTAGTATGGTTTTTTGGGCGATTTGGAAGGTGAGGAATGACAAAATCTGGGAGAACGTTAATACAGCTGCTGCAGGTGCGGTGAGGAGGTCAATGGAATTTTTGTGGGATTGGGAGGTTGTTGGGAAGAAGCATGATCCGAATTCGGTAGTGCAACAACATCGGGACAACGAAGATGTGTGATGGTTAAAGCCGTGTGATGGAGAGCTCAAGTGTAATGTGGACACCACACTATTTACTCAACAAGGTCGATACGGTATTGGGATGTGCATTAGGAACAATTGGGAGAGTTTGTCAAAGCTAAAACTATGACTTTTAACGGCATACCTCTTCCTCAAGAAGCGGGGGTTATAGGGCTTAAGTTTGCTATTGAAGGATTGAGAGAGTTGGGTCTTCAAATGGTTGCCATAGAACTGGATTGTTTACCAGTAGTGAATGGTGTGACAGGAACCAACAATCACAACACAGACTTAGGCATTATCATTTCTTCTTGTAAATTGTTATTATCAAATTATGAAAGCTATAGGATTAGCTACATTAGGAGACAAGCTAATCTCGTTGCTCATACTCTAGCTAGGGCATCGAGACACTATGCTAGTTTTCAAGTCTTTGATTTCAGGCCAACCTGTATTGATACTATTCTTATGAATGAAATGAACTAAGTTTTGTTGTTGTGTAAAAAAAAATAGATTTTTTAATTTTTAGATTATAAGAAATGACAAAATTACTCTTATCATAAAATCATATATTGACGCGGAAAAATATTTGTAATTTTACATCAAATTTTATTTTATTTTAATATATATTTATTTTTTATTGGATTTTATATTTTTATATTTTAAAATATACTTTAATAAGTAAGATGAATAAATTAGTTTCTTATCCTATCCTGCTGGTTTTCAACCCAACTCAAATTCAGAATAATATTTTAACTCAAGAGACAAGATATGATAAGTTACAAGAAAAAGTTATTGATCGTACCTGATCAATACGATGGGTTGTTGCTGATGATTCTGCTCGGTCGCTGGGATGAAGGACCGAGTGGTAAGCCGCACGCGGGTGGTACCTGCAAAGGCACTCCAACGCTCAAGTCAGAGGTGCTTCAACGGGCAGGGTCACAAGGTGAGTAAAACATACCTGATTATGGAGCTCTGCCATGTATTTATCGTGGTAGGGGCGCCCTGGCCGTTGGCGCGTCTTGCGGAGCACGCCTTGCGTGGGCCGAGTTGGGCCGGCCTTGGTCGAATGGGCCGCTGGCCCATGTCGCACCTGGTTGCTGTGCGCAGCACCCCCTTGCTGCAGGTTGCGCTGGACTGTCTCGTTGGGCCTATTGGGCCACTCCAGAACAGTTGCCCCCCAAGCCTAGGTCGCTTAAGAGCGGGCTGAGGCTTGAATCGTTGCCCCCCTGCATTCGAGTTGTGGAAGGGTGACTGACGGTCGCTGCTGCCTATTAATCGTTGAGTTTGGCGTCGGTCGCTGCCGACCTCTGTTGTTTGAGATGATGTGACGTTTTGGACGATGGGAAGGTGGTCGCTGCCACCCGTGTGGTCGCACGGGACCGGCCGGTGTTCTGGGGTCGATGCCCCTCGTTAGGTCGCGCGGGACCGGTGTGGCAGAGGTCGCTCTGGATTCTGCTTTAGCGGGTGTGAAATCGGTCATGCAAGAGAAGGATAGGCTCGCTGGCAGGAAAAGCTTCTTGTCCAGGTCGGCTCGCTTAAGACCGACCTGGGGCTTGAATCGTTTTATCCGGTCGGGTCTCGGCCCTGTAGGGAGCAGCCTAGCACGGCCTATTTGAGGAATGTGGTCGCTGCCCCTCATGTTGGAATGTGGTCGCTGCCATTCACACTGGGATGTGGTCGCTGCCACTTATGATGGGACGTGGTCGCTGCCATTCACACTGGGATGTGGTCGCTGCCACTCATGATGGGACGTGGTCGCGGCCACTCACTTTGCTTGGGCCATTAGATGGCGCTCGCTTTGGGCCATTCGATGGCACTCTTAGTAGGCCGCTCGGGACCTTGGGGCCATTCGATGACACTCGTTGTAGGTCGCTCGGGATCCTACGTTCGATTTGATCAACACGGTGATCTATTTTGGGCCAACTCGGTGGCACTCGCTTGTGTCAATGCGGTGACGCTCGATGTAGGTCGCTCGGCGACCTATGCTTTGTGGGTTATTCAAACCCTTGGGCCACTTCGATGGCGCTTGATTGTGCCAACTCGGTGACACTCGATGTAGGTCGCTCGGCGGCCTACGTTTGATTGTGGGTCATTCTGACCCTTGGGCCACTTCGATGGCGCTCTTTGTTGACTCTTAACCTGGTCGCCGGAGAGTCTCGCGGGATCGACCTGTAGGAAGCGACCAATCGCAGCCTATTCGAGGCTTGATTCGTTGCCCCATGTGTAGCCTCGCGCGGACGACCTACAGGGGTGAAGCAGCGTAGCCTATTCGAGGCTTGATGCATCTTTCCGGCCTGCGAACGGTCGGTGGATTGGGTGCCCGGTTTCGACCGTGGTGAACCCGCTGTGTACTTTTGATTCGAAAGTTTAATTTTAGTTCCTGTTCGATCGCTCGCTACTTTACTGAGTGTTCGGGCATGCACTCGTACATGTTAACTAAAACACACACTTTCAAAAGGTCGAGCCTCGGTAAAAAGAGTGCTCGCCTATCCTTTATTGATCGATCGAGTATCAATACCAGTTTGTAGGGTCGTTTGAATTCATTCTTCAGCTCGCGGGCTGAACTCATCATCTTCCTCTAGAACATACTCCCTCAGCTCTCCCCTTTGAATCAGGTCCTCGATATCATCTTTGAGGGCCATACAATCGTTCGTATCGTGCCCCTTACTACAATGGTACTGGCAGTACTTCTTGGTCGGTCGATGCCTTTCTTTGAGCACGAGGGGGTCGGGTCGCTTCATGTTCAGGAATTCTTTGTTCTGTCGCTCAGAATAGATTTGCGCAATGGGAGTATTCAACTTCGTGCGCTGTTCATATTTCTTAGGTCGGTATTCTCGGTGGCTTTCTTGCTCGCTACCTGGCCTGTTGTGCTCCTCTTTGGGTCGCGCTCGGGCGCCCTTCCTAGCGGCCAATTTTTCTTCGTAAGCCATATGATCGTTGGCCCTTCGAAGAAACATTCCGAGGTCGCTATAGTGGTTCAACGTGAACTCTACTGCAAACCTGTGGTCCTCTCTTATACCACGTTTTAGATATTTCAACTTGTCTCTATCTGACAGGTCGCGGACCGCGTCGGCTTCAGTGTTGAATCGGTCGATGTACTCCCTCAGGGATTCATTCTCTCCTTGGACGATCGTGTCCAGGTGCTCTTCATATCTGTACTGGCAGCGGTTGGCTGTATAATTGGCTAGGAACATTGTCACGAGACCTTCCCAAGAAGAGATGGTGTTGGGACGTAGGGTTTCCCACCATTCTAACGCCCGACCTTCGAGCGACTGAGGAAAAAGTCTGCACTTCATTGTCCGACCTAGCTATCTATAGCTGCAGTAGTTGTTGAAGTACATGAGATGTTTATCGGGATCCCCGCGGCCGTTAAATTTGTTCAGGTTCGGGGGCTTCCTGAGATCCCTTGGAATGCGATAGCGTCTGATTTCTCTGGTGAAGGGTCCTTGTCCGGTCGGAACGTAATTCTGCCCGTAGGGCTGCATGGCGGCAGTTTGGTCGATGGGCAGACCGTAAAGGCCGATCGGTTGGCCAAGGAATCCGTCGGCAATTAGAGGGGGTCCATGGGGGCCATGGTATTGTGGAGCATGCGACGACGACCGTCCTCTAGGCCGCTCTGAACAGTTTCTTCTTGATTGGCTGATGGTACGGGAGACATCTCTTATCTCCCCGTTGCGGTAGTCATCAAATTCCTCATACGAGTCCCACGACCCGCTTCTTGATCGGCGGGATCCTGAGGACTCGTCGGACGAGTATCTTGTTGGCGACCTGCTCGACTCTAGTCGGTAGCTCGAGTCAGCATAATCGTAATCATAATCATAGTCGTTGGAAGGGGACCGACGACGTCGTCCGCCCCTATCTGGGGGCGACCTGTGCACCCTGCTCCTACGCGGAGGAGTTCGGCGTGACACACTTCTTCTACGTGAAATGCCTCCTCTAGGCATCGTCCTGTATCTAGGAGGCGGCCTAGGTTCTTGTATTTGATCGTTCCTGCGAGCCGCACGCGGGCGGGTCGAGGCTTCAGCCCGCTCATACTGGGAGATGAGCGCTTCTCGGTCGGCTATGAGCTGATTCTTGCTCTGCAGTATTTGGAGGAATGCATGGGTCACGTTGAACCGCTATTACGACCTCGGGCTGTTCCTTAGAAGGGCCAACGACCATATGGGCTATGAAGAGCAATTGGCCGCTGATAAGGGCGCCCGCGCGCGTCCCAAGGAAGAGAACGGCAGGCCGGCCAAGGGGCAAGACAGTAGGCCCGAGTACCGACCTAAGAAGTACGAGCATCGTACAAAGTTGAACACTCCGATCGCCCAGATCTTCACGGAGTGCCAGAACAACGAATTCACTGGTGTCAGGCGACCTGATCCCCTAGTGCTAAAGAAAGAAGGTCGGCCCACCAAGAAATACTGCAGATACCACAAGAGCAAGGGGCATGACACCAATGACTGCATGGCCCTAAAAGATGACATAGAAGATCTCATACAGAAGGGAAAGTTGAGGCAATATGTCAAAGATGAAGGTAACGATCGCCCTGAACGAAGAGCTGTTGGCCAACCCGCCAATGACAAGGGTAAAGCGATCGTTAACTCAACGATCGAGTAAGCGCGTAACAGTTCGGAGGAAGAACGCGACCCCAGACAGTCGAAGGGCCGCAATGTAGCCATGGTCATCCATGGAGGTAATCCGTTGGACATCAGAGAATCCAACAAGGCGATGAAGAGGAAGTGGAACGAACTCATGATGGTCGGTTCAACTTCAACCCCACGGCCGGCCTCGAATAGGCCGCCCATTTCCTTTGGGGACGAAGACTTACTTGATGGTAAAGTTAATAACTATGTCCCTTTGGTAGTATCGGCCGTAATGGCCAACACTGAGGTCAGAAGAATACTGGTCGACCAAGGAAGCTCGGCCGACATCATGTTCGAAGAATTGATTGACAAGTTGAATGTGGATAGGAGCGAGATCATTCCCCAAGCAGTACCAACCCCATTGACCGGGTTCAATGGGGCGACCACCTACCCACTGGGGACGATAGAACTACTTGTTACCTTTGGAGATGATACGAGCGGCAACACGTCGTACAGGACGGTCAGAACGACGTTCTTAGTTCTGTCAATCAAATCGTGTTACCACTGCATCATTGGCCGTCCAACACTGGGAAAATTGGAGGCCGTAGCCTCAACTGTACATCTGAAGATGAAGTTTTACAGTAAAAACGACCAAGTTGTGACAGTGATGGCCGACATGGAAGCGGCCATGAGGAGCCATTTCCTCTACCAAGAGATTTGTGATATGGAGGCGGTAAGTGCTAAACCGCAGAATCTCGGCGAGGGGCATCAGGTTAATGTGGCCGACCTGGATGCCCGATACGACCCAGATAGCGACCCTGAGGAAGACGACGACGATTTAGCCCGCGAGCTAAAGAATAAACTCAAGAGGCCTGAGCCCCACGGGGAATTGATCGATGTTCAGTTAATGGACGACCCAACTAAGACAGTTAAGTTGGGGAGCGACCTACCTGAAAAGGACAAGCAAGAGCTCATCACCTGCCTCAGGGAGTACGCAGACCTTTTTGCATGGCAGGCATCAGACATGCCCGGGATCCCAATTGAAATTGCCTGCCACCAACTATCCGTTGATGAGACAACAAGGCCGGTCGCACAAAAGAGGCGAACTCAGAGTGAAGAGAAAGCATTGGCGGCCGCCCAGGCAGTTGACGACCTCATCAAGGCCAATTTCATTGAGGAAATTAAGTATACAACATGGCTTTCCAACGTCGTGTTGGTGAAGAAGAAAAATGGTAAGTGGCGCATGTGCGTCGACTATACCGACCTGAATAAGGCATGCCCGAAGGACGCCTTTCCCCTGCCAAACATTGACAAATTGGTCGACGGGGCTGCGGGCTATAAACTTCTGTCTTTTCTAGACGCCTATTCTGGATACAATCAGATCACTATGTACCCACCCGATCGGCATAAGACCGCGTTCATGACCGATCGTGGAAACTTCCAGTACAAGGTAATGCCCTTTGGTCTGAAGAACGCCGGAGCGACCTACCAGAGGATGATGAACAAAGTCTTCAGGCGGCAGATCGGTCGAATATCAGAGGTCTACTTGGATGATATGATCATCAAAAGCAAAACCGATCAAGATCACAGTAACGACCTAAGGGAAATCTTTGAGGAAGCAAGGAAGAATTCTTTAAGGTTGAATCCAGAGAAGTGCACCTTCGGAGTAAGGGCGGGCAAGTTCCTGGGCTTCCACTTAACAGAGAGAGGGATCGAAGCAAATCCTGACAAGTGCAAGGCGGTCGCTGACATGAGGCCGCCCACTACGAAGAAAGAGATTCAGCAGCTTAACGGCATGGTCGCTGCCCTGTCACGATTTATACCTAAATCAGCATGCAAATCACTTCCACTGTTCAAGCTCTTGAAGAAGGAGGTCGAGTTTGAATGGACTGACCAATGCCAGCGAGCATTGGACGAGCTGAAGGCGGCACTGACCAACCCGCCCATCATGACCAAGCCACAACCGGGTGAGACACTCTACTTATACTTGGCCATAACAGACGAGGCCATGAGCGCTGTTCTTGTAAGAGAAAGCGACCTGAAGCAGAATCCGGTCTACTTCATCAGCAAGGTATTTCAAGGCCCAGAGATCAGGTACCAGAAGATCGAGAAGCTAGCCTTAGCCTTACTGGTGGCCACTCGTAGATTGCGCCCTTATTTCGTGGCCCATCAGGTCGTGGTAAGGACCGACCAGCCTATTAGGCAAATCCTTCACCGACCCGATCTGGCAGGGCGTATGATCAAGTGGGCTGTCGAACTCAGTGAGTTTGGGATCAAGTTCGAATCTAGATCGGCCGCCAAGGCACAAGTGTTGGCCGACTTCATAGCTGAAATGCCTCCTCTAGGCATCGTCCTGTATCTAGGAGGCGGCCTAGGTTCTTGTATTTGATCGTTCCTGCGAGCCGCACGCGGGCGGGTCGAGGCTTCAGCCCGCTCATACTGGGAGATGAGCGCTTCTCGGTCGGCTATGAGCTGATTCTTGCTCTGCAGTATTTGGAGGAATGCCTGGGTCACATGCTCTGGGAGAGGCTCTGTGACTCCGGCATCGGCCAGCTCGGCCGGGATTTCTTGTTGCTGGACCGGCCGTTGAATTCGTCCCGACACCGGTCCTCGACCGCCCTGCACCATAGGAGATTGGTGAGGGTCGCCTTGTGATTCGTGAATGGTCACGGGCACGCCCTCCGGGGTATGCTCGGGTTGAGCGTTCGACCCAGGTTGATTGAGCCTGGATGAAGTACGTTTCTGACGCGGCGGCATGGTTTGATGTGGAATAGCGCTCGGGCCTCCCACTGTGGTCGCCAATTGATCGTACCTGATCAATACGATGGGTTGTTGCTGATGATTCTGCTCGGTCGCTGGGATGAAGGACCGAGTGGTAAGCCGCACGCGGGTGGTACCTGCAAAGGCACTCCAACGCTCAAGTCAGAGGTGCTTCAACGGGCAGGGTCACAAGGTGAGTAAAACATACCTGATTATGGAGCTCTGCCATGTATTTATCGTGGTAGGGGCGCCCTGGCCGTTGGCGCGTCTTGCGGAGCACGCCTTGCGTGGGCCGAGTTGGGCCGGCCTTGGTCGAATGGGCCGCTGGCCCATGTCGCACCTGGTTGCTGTGCGCAGCACCCCCTTGCTGCAGGTTGCGCTGGACTGTCTCGTTGGGCCTATTGGGCCACTCCAGAACAGTTATCATATCCCGTTGACTCAACTTGTGAAAAAAAAATCATGTTGACTCAACAAACATTGGACTGACATGGAATATTTCCTTATCATAAATTTCAAACCGATCCTTATAATATGCAAGATACGTGAAATTTCAAACTTAAAACGCCTAAGTTTCCATTCATATAAACATTTGTTTTCCGGTAAATTGTGTTAGTGTTTTCTGTCAAACAAATGAATTCGAAAGAGATAATATAAGAGGACTCGAATTAGATTCGAGTTCACCAGTTGACAGATTTACAATATTGGCCTCAATTTGTGTGCTCTTTGGAGAGAGAGTCGGGTGAAATAGAATTGAATTGCGCAATCAACCGAATCAGGGATTCTGGATCAATCACTCAATTGTATTCGAAAACACTAAGTACTTACAGAAACACGGAAATCACACCCAAGACGGATAGAACATCACGAGTTCTTCGAATACTTTGTACTAATGAGTTTCGAAATGTAAGTAAAGCAATAATAAAACTTAAGCAACTCACGGAAATCAATCCCAAAAAGGAGCATTACAAATTCCTTAAGTGCAGTAGTGAAAAAGGTAAATAAAGTATGAAAACATTGAGAGAAATGGACAAGAGTGAATCACTCGATTGTCGAAGAGAAATTGCATTGAATTGTAAAAGAGTTTGAAAATACAAGAGTATTGGCTCAGACATACAGTGTTCACGGCTATAGCCAGAGATCCCGTGTGATCGGATGTGCTAGGCGTGTTAGGTTACTGAATGTTATGAAATCGCCCCTAGTTCTTTGTACGGACTACTATTTATAAAACTACAAATGAGAACTGCGATGTTGCATGATGGACACATGTCCTTATTGAAAGTGAATAAGAATTAAAATTAACTAGTTATCGACTATGATTGATGTCACATGTCATATGGCGCCTGGATGCTTCACATTTGTCTTTGCACTTTGAATCACATATGAAGAAACTGCCTTAACCGTTCCCGCGTCTTCGCACACGATGCTTTAACTTTCGATATTCACTTCTGAAACCTCTTCGAGACTTGTATATGAGCTATCTAGTCACTTCGTATTTCAAATGTTTCCTACACTCTTCTGTATCTTAATATTCTCAACTAACTTGATTTTACAATGAGTTTTATCACTAACAAACTGGTTTCAGAGCTCCACACGGGGCCTGATACGAAGTGAAACACGAGCGTTCTGTGAGGATTTTCAATGGGGAAGACGATTCGAGAAGACGATGGAGAACAGCAACTTCGTTCAAGCAGCAATTCCAAAATTTGACGGTCATTACGACCATTGGGCGTTGCTGATGGAAAACCTTCTTCGATCGAAGGATTTCTGGAATGTGGTTGAGAACAGAACTGCTACCCTACCTGCGGCACCGACGGTGGCGACGCAATAACAGATCAAACTGGTTGAGGAAAGCAAACTAAAGGACCTTAAGGCTAAGAATTACTTGTTTCAAGCGATTGATAGAAATCTGTTGCAGACAATTTTGAAGAAAGATACTGCAAAAGAGATTTGGGATTCGCTAAGATTGAAGTACGAGGGTTCATCTAGGGTAAAGAATGCCCAACTTCAGATTTTACGCAGGTAATTCGAGGTTTTTGGGATGAAAGAAGAGGAATCAGTGAATGACTTCTTTGCAAGAACATTGACGATTGTGATGAAAATGACGATGCACGGAGAAGTATTGAACGAGTCTAGGGTTGTTGAGAAGATAATGCGTTCAATGCCTTCAAGATTCAATTATGTGGTATGCTCCATTGAACAATCTAGAGACATCACAACTATGTCAATTGATGATTTGCAAAGCAGTTTGATTGTAGAAGAACAGAGGACGAAGACTCAAAAAGTAGAAGAACAAGCTCTTAAGGTGACAACCAGTCAACATAGTTCTGGTAGAGGAAGAGGAAAAGGAGCAGGAAGAGGTGGAAGGGGTCGTGGGAGGCAGGATGTTAACAAGGAACAGATTCAATGCTACAAATGCAAGAAACTAGGACACTATCAATATGAGTGTTCTAACAATGAAGACAATGTATACTATGCAGGATCAGAACCTGAAGAAGAGATACTTCTCATGGCTAGTTGTGAAGAAAGGGGCATAGGACAAGAGGAAAATTGGTTCTTGGACTCAGGGTGCAGTAACCATATGAGTGGACATAATGAGTGGTTTTTTGATCTTGATGAAGGGTTCAAGGAATCAGTCAAAATAGGAGATGGCTCAAGAATTGCTGTGGAAGGAAGAGGAAGTGTGAAGATCAGAGTTAAGGGAAGAATTCAGGTAATCACCTCAGTCTACTACATTCCTAAATTGAAGAATAATTTGCTTAGCATAGGGAAACTTCAATATAAAGGTATGACAGTGGTGTTTGAAAATGATGAATGTAATGTACATCACAAGAAATGGGGTTTAGTCATATCATCCAAGATGGCAGCAAACAAGCTATTTGTTGTGGAAGCAACTCCTGTACTACATGAATGTTTGAAGATCAGCACTGAGGACACCACCAAACTGTAGCATCAGAGATTTGCTCACTTGAGCGTGAAGGGATTGAAGTTACTCAGTCAGAAAAACATGGTGAAAGGGCTGCCAGAGATAATGGAAACGGAAGAGGTATGCACTGACTGTAGGAAGGGCAAGCAACACAGAGAGCCAATCCCAAAGTCTGCCACTTGGAGAGCATCCAAGACACTTGAGTTTATCCATGCTGACATTTGTGGACCAATTAACCCAGAATCAAGTGGAGGAAAAAGGTATTTTCTCACTTTTATAGATGACCTAAGTAGAAAAACATGGATATATTTCCTGGTTGAAAAATCTTCTGCCTTAGACTGTTTTAAGAAGTTCAAAACGGTAGTTGAAAAACAATCTGGTAATGTTGTCTGCTGCCTTCGAACTGATAGAGGAGGTGAATTCAATTCCATAGAATTCACCAAATTTTGTGAAGAAAATGGAATTAAAAGACAGTTGACCACTGCATACACTCCTCAACAGAATGGAGTAGCTGAGAGGAAGAATAGAACTGTCATGAATCTAGTGAGAAGTATGTTATCTGGTAGATGTGTCCCTAAGGTGTTTTGGCCAGAAGCTGTGAGTTGGGCCAATTACGTATTGAATAGGAGTCCTAGCTTCTTTGTGAAAGACACAACTCCAGAGGAAGCTTGGAGCAGTGTCAACCCCGCTGTACATCACTTCAGGGTATTTGGGTGTGTTGCCCATGTGCATGTACCTGATGCACAAAGACGAAAACTAGATGATAAAAGCATCAAGTGTGTCTTTCTAGGAATCAGTGAAGAATCAAAAGGGTATAGACTGTATGATCCTGCAACTAAGAAAATAATAACCAGCAGAGATGTAATCTTTTTTGAGAATGAAGCCTGGGAATGGGAAAAGGATAGCAAAACAGTAAAGAAACAGATTCTACAAGATGATGATAATATTGTAGATGAACAAGCAGATGGTGTATCAGCTGAAACAATTGGTCCTGAATCAAGGGAAGACTCATCAACAGCAGAAACTCAAACTGAAGCTACTACAGATACAATTGGGAATGCATCAGAAAATAGTTCAATTGCTCGAAACAGGAACAAGAGACAGGTCAGACCCCCTGGTTGGCTTGAAGATTTTGATACAAATGGTATGTATAATAACAGTGAGCTACATAATCTAGCTATGTTTGGATCCAGTGAGGATCCTTGTACCTATGAAGAAGTAGTGAAGTCCAAGGAATGGAGAGAATCCATGAATGCTGAAATAGATACCATAGAAAAAAATAAGACCTGAACCCTTATTGATCTACCTAAAGGGTCAAAGAGTATTGGTGTGAAATGGGTCTTTAAGACCAAGTATAATGAAGAAGGAAATCTAGAAAAGTACAAAGCAAGGCTTGTTGCAAAGGGGTACTCACAAAAGTATGGCATTGATTATAATGAAGTATTTGCACCTGTGGCAAGGTGGGATACCATTAGAAGCTATATAGCTTTTGCGGCCTTGAAGGGATGGAAAATGAACCAACTAGACGTGAAGAGTTCTTTCCTACATGGAGAGCTACTTGAGGAAGTATTTGTTGATCAGCCACCAGGATATGAAGTCCAGGGAAGTGAGAATAAAGTCTATAAGCTGCACAAGGCATTGTATGGCCTCAAACAAGCTCCACGAGCTTGGTACAGCAGAATAGAGCAATACTTTGCTCAAGCAAAGTTTATCAAGTGCCCCCATGAACATGCTTTGTTCACTAAAACTGATGCAGCAGGTGAAATTCTTATCTTAAGTCTGTATGTTGATGACCTGGTGTTCACTGAAAGTAGTGAGAAGATGTGTGATGATTTTAAGGCTTCCATGAAGAGTGAGTTCGATATGACAGACCTAGGAAGAATGAAGTACTTACTAGGAGTAGAAGTCCATCAGAAATCAAGTGGAACCTTTATTTGCCAAGAGAAATATGCCAAGGAGGTACTTGGGAGGTTTGGCATGAAGAACTGCAAGCCTGTTGGAGTACCAGTGGTTCCAGGAACTAAAATGACTAGAAAAGGAGAAGGCAGTGATATGGATGCTACTGAGAACAAGAGAATTGTTGGCAGCTTGATGTACTTAATAGCAACTAGGCCTGACCTTGCCTTTGCTGTGAGCACCATCAGCAGATATATGGAAAAACCTACTGAACAACACTTGACAGCGGCAAAGAGGATCATGAGATATGTAAATGGCACACTAGAGTATGGGATTCTCTACAAGGGGAATCAAGAGGTAGAGCTGACTGCTTTCTCAGACAGTGACTACGCTGGTGATTTTGATGACAGGAAAAGTACCTCTGGGTACTGTTTTATCTTGGGGTTTGGTGCAGTGTCTTGGGCCTCCAAGAAACAGCCAGTGGTCACTCTTTCCACCACTGAGGTAGAATACATTGCTACAGCATTGTGTGCTTGTCAAGGGATATGGATCAAGAGAATTCTTGAGGAATTTGGTGTGAATAAAGTGGGCTGTATTACAGTCCAGTGTGACAACAATTCCAGCATAAATCTGTCAAAGAATCCTGTTCTTCATGGAAGAACAAAGCACATAGACATTCGCTTTCATTTTCTGAGAAATCTGAGCAAAGAAGGGGAGATTCAATTGAAGTACTGCTCAAATGATAATCAAGTGGCTGATGTGATGACAAAGGGATTGAAGCAAGAGACTTTCTCCAAGCTTAGAACTCTTATGGGAATGTGCATGCTGGGTGATGTAAACTGACTGTTGTTACAGCTCAGTTTAAGGGAAGAAATGTTAGTTTGTAATTCAGTATTAGGGGGTAGTTTTGTAATTGTATATTGTATTGTCCATTGTTAGTATTGTGTACCATCTAGTATCAGATAATAAGCTAGATTGGATAGTCATTTGCCGAGTTGTTTTGGTTGTAAGTGTGAGCTGTTAATAAAAGGCTCCTTCATCAATGAGAAAAGCAAGCAGTTGAGTTTTATCACTAACATTTCTGATACCACGATGCTCTTTCTATAGGTTGATCAAAAATTTTCGTGAGATTCTCGAGAATTGTTCTTTGTGATAAATAGCACTAAGATTCTTTGTTCTTTGTTTGCGTGCATCCACTTTCTCATAGGGCTGGCCATCAGACGGGTTTGGTCGGTTACGGGCCAGAAAACCTCAAACCAAGATTAACCGAAATAAGCATCTTACAATCCATTGCCGACCACTTCTGTCAACGGGTTCGTCGGTTGTGGGTTTTAACGGGTGTCGGGTTTGCCGGTTGGGCTGATTCGGGTTTCTGTTTCAATCTCAAACTTTAAAAGAGTTCATGAATCAGAAAATTTCTATGATAAATCAAGTGGGAAGAAGAAACAAAAAGTAGAAATCTGAAGATTGAAAGAAAAAGAAAGCATATGGCCGTAAAACATGTTTTTATATGGGCACGAATTGCTATCAACCAAGTTCAGCAAAATCTTTGTGGAATTTGGCCCCTTGCTATCCAACGAGTTCAACTGCATCTGAAGGAAGCTTGAATAGTCGGTGAGATCCAGGAGACGAGACATATCAGCGCACAGAAAGAAAAGGGGAAAAGTGGAAATAAGGAGGCTGGATTTACCTTGAAGGAGTCAATAATAACCTCCTATGAAATTACCAATTTGGATCTCTTATTAACAAGACACATATCTAATTTAAGGGTCAAAATGTCATTATTCTCTTTTTCTTTCTTTTCCTTCTTACACTCTCTTTCTTCCTTTTTTTCTTTCTTCGTACACTCTCTTTCCTCCTTTTCACTTTCCTCTTACACTCTCTTTCTTCATTTTTTCTTTTTACTTTACTTTTACTTTTCCCATAAACAATTCTTCTTATTCTCTTATCGCTTCAATTTAGTTTTTTTAACTAAATTTCTAAATTTATACAAACACTACTCTACTAAAATTACCTATAAAAATGTAAATGATTCACACTAAAAAACAAAAAAAAAACTATCACATTTTTTGAAAAAGTTATCACCTTAAAATTTTATTTTTTCTCTCCGAAATCTATTTACATTCTTATTAATAATCTACTATCACCTCTTATTATTGATAATCTATTATCTACTATATTGTACTAATCAACTAAAATAATCAATTGAAACTACGAGATAACTGCAATGATATATAAAAAAACACGGGATAACTGCACTGATATATAAAAAAACACTAGATTAATATTTGTCATTGATAATTAAAATTTTTGAAGACAACTACTACAAAGCTACTATCTAAAAAACAAGAAGAGTTAATGACTATTTAAACTACTGATTAATTTTTAAAACAAATATTTCTTATTGATAATCTACTATCTCTCTTTTACTATCTACTATAATCTACTAATGAACTAAAATAATCAATTGAAACTGCGAGATAACGACACTGATATATAAAAAAAACACGGGATAACTGCACTTATATATAAAAAAACACGAGATTAATATTTGTCATTGATAATTAAATTTTTTGAAGATGACTACTACAAACCTACTATCTAAAAAACAAGAAAACTTAATGACTATTTAAACTACTAATTAATATTTAAAACAAATATTTCTTATTGATAATCAACTATCTAACCTTTACTATCTATTATCTTTTACTAATCAACTAAAATAATCAATTGAAACTACGAGATAACAACATTGATATATCAAAAAAAAACACGGGATAACTGCACTAATATATAAAAAAATACGAGAGTAACTTCAACAAGTTAGAAATGCACTACTGACCTATATCAGAGTAACTTCTCTTTTAAGATATTGAACACAAACTAAACATCGATGCAAAACACATCAAGCGCACTTACATAACTGAACATAACTTAATTAGCACAATTGAAATTCGTTCCTTACATCACTCAACTTGTTCAATACCAAAATAAGAAGTCTGCGGAAGCGATTTACAACTTTTACAAACGTAAGTCATACAATCGAACAGTCTAAGATACTGAAAGGAAAATACATGACAGAATAACTAAAAGCGTTGGCAACTCCTCAAGTAGCTCCAGGCCCATGCCTCGTCATCTTCAACTTATCCCGCATCTCTGAAAAAAAAAACAACAATGATTGGGTGAGACAACTTGTCTCAGCGAGTTCTATCGAGACCCCTTACTAACTCTCTCGGTTCATTATGCTTGATTCATAACTCATAGTTCTAATAGTTAACTATGTGGCTAATTCTAACGTTGTCCTCATAACCCTTAAGCCGGCTACGAGAGGCAACACGAACACATGATTTTTAGCATGTCACCGGTCATTTGGCAAAATAAACTCCTGGTGAACCCAATCCACTAATCACTAGTGGGCAAACCTCATGGGGTCTGGGTTCATAGGGTTCATGACTTCCCCTTCCATAGCACACTAAACTGAAATAGGGTCGTCACCCTAGACTGAACTGATGTATATATTTTAATATACCTGAACATGAACATAACATAATATTAACTTGACATAAACATAACTTAGTCTTATTCTTAACCTTAGGGCCTTTAGTCCGTCTTATCTTATCATAACGTGATCTCACTCGTGATTACTAAATTCGTTAACCTGACTGATATACATTTACAATTCAATCCAATCATTATCATTCCAAACACAATCCGTGTACCCGCATTGGGCCGTCTCATAAACAATCAACAAGGATATAACATTAACTTCAACATGGAACATAAAATTGTTATCATTAGAACTTAAGCAAACAAGGTTTTGGCCCATCCTCCAAGGGAAACATCACACTTCATCAATCATAATTACTTTCAATCACAGTCAACATAATCATAAACATCAAACAATTCATTGAAAACATAATCCACTAAAGAAGCAACAATTCAAACATTCTAATTCAGCAACTGTACCTAAACTTTGAGAATTTATTTAACCTATCAAACGGCTACGGAATTTAGCAAACGACCCCTCTACGGAAAGCTAAGGACGCCTAGTTTCTAACTATGTTTTTAGAGTTGTAGAACGATGGGTCAATAAATACAGTTTTAGTAAATAACACAGTATGTTCAGAAAACGGGACTGCAACTGTGACCTAGATTGCAATCTTCCTAAAGTGATCAAAACTTACTCAATTAATCTGGAACCTGAGCCTAACAGTAGAAATTAAGTCTAGTTTTCAAAGAAATAGAAGTCATCCGAAAAGGAGTTCAATTGAAACCACCATGCCCAAAACACTAACCCTATGTCTAGTTTGTTCCCAGAATTTTACCCTAACTTGTGGAGCCAATAACTGGAGCTATACTACTCCAAATGTGACCAAACCAAATCAAAAATGACATGCATTCAGTCTAGTTTCTAAAATAGTAAGCTATATAATTTATCAACTAGTAAAAGAGTCCCAGTTAGCAGAAATCCGAACGTACCCAGAAAGTGTCTACACAGTGAGCTTAGCAACAATTTAAGTATCCAAACAGCAACCAATTCAGCCATCAAGCATAATTTCATCAAGAAACAATCAAAACATATATTAACAACAATTTCCCTAGTGAGTATAGAACTCACCTTTTGGTGATGACAATTTCATCCGACGCCAAAACTTCTCGAATATGAACGAACGGTGACTCACGAACTCTCCGAATCCGCTCCAACGCACACGAAATCGATCCCGGGTGAATCCTCAAACTTGACCAGTTACTGAAGCATCCCTGAATGCATCTCGAATCAACCCAAAATACTTCGAACCGCTTTTCAACTTTGAACTCAGCTACCCGAAATGCTCCTGCTGTTTCTAGCAACCATGTGACATTTTGCAACGGACATAACTCAGTCAATTCTCAACGAAACTTAGCAAAACAGGTGCCTATTATGAAGGGAATTTTATCTAGTTTCTGAGGGTGGAACTTTCAAATACATGCAACCAGTACTCAGAGAGTTATAACGAAATCACTGAAACTGGGTCAAAACTGTGACTGATTCAGAAGTGAAATTTGAGGACATGATATCTCCCTCCACACCTAATGAAATCTGACGATTCTTGGGTCTAAACCGAAGAATTTTCTGTCTAGTTTCTAAAGAAACAACAATGATTTAAAAAGGAGGTTTGCAGTGAGATATATGGAAATTACTGAAGATGGGTCATACGGGTTTCACACAGGATTTCTCCCTAAGCTTGTATCTTCAACCTCTAGCTTGTTTTCCAGCTCCACCCTTCTTCTACTCGAAAATGGTGGATGGAGATGGAGGGGGAATCAACTGGTGATTTTAGTGTCATAGGATAGAGGAGGAAAAATGGGAGAGTATGGTGGTGAAGTTTCTCACATGCATCAAGAGTCCAAAGATTTCTCTCCTCTCATTTCTTCTCTCACTCTCACGGTTCTCACTCTCCTCTCAACCTCTATCTTCTAAAATTTCTGAAATGAGCTGTGTTGGTGAGTTGTGAGGAGGTGCTTTCAGCTGGGGGCTCATTAAAGGGGTGAAAAGACAAAACTACCCTCCTTCACTAATACTCATCTAAACTAACTCAACCCTCCAATAATCCTCAAGCTTTAAAATAATTAACAACTAACATACCATTTAGATCCTTAACCATGGAATCATCTCATAATTTCAATTAATTATTCTAATCATTCAACTTAACCTTTTGCTAATTAATTAATCACTTTAGCTAAAAATTGGGGATGTTACAATCACCCCAACTTGAAAGATTTTGTCCTCAAAATCGTCCAAGTTACTCAATGAACATTATCCTGAAGCTTCATGTACCATCATTCCACTTCAGAAGTTAAACCCTAACTCCTCTTCGTGACACATAAGGGGATTCACCCCAACTTGGATTGACCATAGTCAAATCCATCTCCGTACATTAACTATCGAAGAAAGTCATGATCGCATCAAAGAGTTTAGGAAAAGAAGCAAGATACGTTTTCAAAAGCGGTTTTTCTCTTTAGTGCAATCAGGTTTTCTTCCATACTTAATGTAACCTGAACTCTCTACTTGATCCTATGATTGAATCAGTTTCAAGAATATAAAACGGCCGCCCACAGCTCCTTCGAATCGTCACTGATGCCCATCTGTAATTCCGGTACGTCATCGGTAGCCCTTTGCTTCTGCTGCGCGCTCTAATGGAACAAGAAGGCTAGAAATCCTATGGTTTAGGGTTCGGACATTTTCGGGGCTGAGGCAACCAATAGTCATCATTCTCAGTAACTCACATGAAACATTGAGCGGATCCTGACTCAATACTTCACATAATATACTGAAAGGTTCTGACAGTCAATCGTCTAAGTCCCTAACTGACTCAATCTAATAACCTCTTGACCGCAGTTAAAAAATAATTTTTTTATTTCTAAAATAAAATAATTAGGTAATTAATGGTAAAAAAAATTAATTTACTCTATAGAAGAAATACTTAAATAAACAACACAGTTCCCAGAAATTAATAATCTTAATTCTAAATTAATTATAAACACCACCCCTCATGCGAATTTGCCAGTCTTTGTCCCATGAAGCACCGAGCACCGATGTCTCCTTTTCGTCACTGTTTGCGTACACCTATGTGCTACCGTTCTGGATTTTACCGTTGTGGCTCTCTCTCTCTCTCTCTCTCTGTGTGTGTGTGTGTGTGTGTGTGTGTGTGTGTGTGTGTGTGTGTGTGTGTGTGTGTGTGTGCGACTTCTTTTGTTATGTGCGGTTTCCTATCCTAATTACGGCTAGTCTTCAATTTGTAGTGAACTGTCTTTCTTTTTATAATGCACACCTAGGGTTATGTGCATTGCTAAATCTATCCGTTGCAATCTGTCCGTTGCTTTTTAATCATGCTCATTACTTGGGCTTTCTTTTTAATCAAACAAAGGTCCATACTTCCTACAACCCCCCCTCAATTCAGAGACAGCACGTGTGAGTGTGGGGAATTTCAGGCACTGCACTATCCTTGTTCCCATGTGATTGCGACATGTTCAAAAGTTAATTACGATCACATGGAATTCGTGCAACCACAGTACAAAATGCAGTATGTTTTCAATACATACTTTGAGGAGTTCCCACCATTGTCATCTGAGTTGTCATGGCCTGATTTCAATGGCCCAGAACTGCAACATGATCCATCTAAACAGAGAGATAAAAAGGTCGTCCACCGTCTACCCGTATTCGTACAGAGATGGATCAAAGAGAAAGGGGTAGTCGCACCAAGAGATGCGGTATTTGTAGAAATGAGGGTCACAACAAAAATAACTGTCCAAACCGCAATATAGAATAGCCAATTTCTATCAGGTTTTTGTAATGTGCTACTAATTAAATCAATACAGTTAGTTCCATATTTCTATTTAGCGCATAATTTTTTTTTCACAAAAATATTTATAATTAATTTAGAATTAACAATATTAATTTTCTAAATTAATTAAATTAATTTTATTTAAATTAATATAGAAGAAAAAGAAAAATAAAAAAACACAGTTCAGAAGTCACCCTGGGGGGAGGCGACTTCTGAACTGAAAAAGCAAAAAAATTTGCAAAATCCAGTTCAGAAGTCGTTTCTTGTGGGGGGAGACTTCTGAACTGGATTTTGGAATTTTTTTTGCTTTTTCAGTTCAGAAGTCGTTTCCTGTGGGGGCGACTTTGAACTGAAAAAGCAAAAAAATTTCCAAAATGCAGTTCAGAAGTCGTTTCTTGTGGGGGCGACTTCTGGCCTGAATTTTGGATGTGTGCTAGTTTGGTAAATAATCTAAAAAGTGTGCTATTTTAGTATTTTTTTTTGGTGCTACAGTTGCGAATTTGCCACGGATTGAGAGATATAAAACCGTAACCGACCACAACTATCCGTTACAACTCGATTTTTCTCACTTCCACACCCGATCATCAATCCGACCCGTCCGCTGCAGCAACTTGGAGCTCGGTTAAGTCGGATTTCGGTTGGTTCCTTAACTTTTGTCCACCCCTACTTTTCTCATAGTTTATATAGAGATCAACCATTTTAGTTATGGGCGTCGGTTCTTCCATATGAATAGGCTTAGACATTTTTACAGCAGGTTGGCTAGTAAGATTGTCAATATTTCTACTTCCACTATAATCTTTGAAGTGTGACTGATTCCATCTTAGTCAAACTTTTATCACCATCTAACGAATAATCACTATCTTGATCGGATGCACAATAGCATCTTGAGCTAAACCAGCATTCATAAGTTTCTATTAAACACGTTGTCAAAAAAATTATTAAACAGTAAATAATCTTTTTGATCTTTGAATGTGTAAGAGGGTGTTATCGTAGTCTTTGAGTGTATCTAAACAACAAATACATCCCCAAATATATCTTTAGGAAGTTATTTTGATCCTCAATTGTATATTTTGCTAGTAATTTTGGTCCTCAAATATATTTTTTGTTTTTCAATATAGTCTATAAAATTACAATCAAAAGAGACACTTACAAACATGTTTGTAATTTCGATACATTAAGGGATTAAAATTAGGCTAAATTATAGTTTTGGTCCCCCTATTTTCAAAAATTCAGACATTTGGTCCCCCTATTTTAAAACTCGGACATTTGGTCCCCCAATTTTAAAAAATCAAAGACATTTAGTCCCAAGAGGAATTTTCAGTTTTTTATGGCTAATAATCAAAGACATTTGGTCCATCAATTTTAAAAAATCAAAGACATTTGGTCCCCCAATTTTAAAAAATCAAAGACATTTGGTCTCTCTTTGGACTATATGTATTTGATTTTTTAAAATTGGGGGACCAAATGTCTGAGTTTTAAAATAGGGGGACCAAATGTCTGAATTTTTGAAAATAGGGGGACCAAAACTATAATTTAGCCTTAAAATTATTATCAAAAGAGACACTTACAAATATATTCGTAATTTCAATATATCTAGAGATTATAATGATAACGTTTCATAATTCAGATACTAAAACTATTATCTACCCATTATATTAACGAGAGTCATTAGGGTTAGGGATGGCAAAAGGGGCCAGCCCGCCCCGCCTTGCCCCGCTTTGCCTAAAGCCCGCTAAAATAGGGGCGGGGCGGGTTGGCCCGCCAACTAACCGCGAGCTCAACATACTGGCCCGCCCCCGCCAAGTGGCGGGCTGGCGGGTTGGCCCACCTAGTTTTTTTTTTGCAATTTTTTTGAACAAAATTTTCACCTATTTTTAACATTTCAATTTCAATTAGATTTTTCACCTCCTTTTTAAAACAGTTTTTTTATAAAGCATTTTTTAACAGAAATAAAAATATAAAACAATAATAGCATTGGAATTACTAGGATTAACTATATATCAATTGTTTGAGAAGTGAAAAGTGAAACCTAAAATGAACAAAACGAGCTGGGCTTGGGGTGCGCAGTGCGCTAGATTCTAATTTTGGGCCATAATTTTTTTTTATAAAATGGACTGATCTGCCTGACTCTGATGTTTTTTTTTTAAAAAAAAAAACGGACTTGCGGGCCGCCCCACCCCGTTATTGTCTTGCGGGATCAGCGGGTTTGCGGTCACAATATCCCAACCCAACCCGCCTTTTTGGCGGATTGACGAACCGGTCCGACGGGTCAAACCCGTTTTGCCATCCCTGATTAGGGTGTTGCAAAACAAGAGAGTAATACCAACAAAAGTTGGTTAGAGTGTTAACCGAGTTTAAAAGGAGAAAACCACGCACGAATTGGAAAAGCCAGGTAAAAACTATGTTGAACGGATGAATACCGGGCATCAATAACAGTAAATATAACAAGAGTAATGAACCATGACAGACTTTTTGGAGTAATGATTCTTATAAATTTCTTACTACCGGTAGTAATAGTAGTAATTAATTTGTTAACGGATCATTGATTGTGAGTAGAAGGTTTTAATTCTCAACAAACACGTGTTGCGTACAGATCCGAAGTCTACACGTGTTGATAACCTATTGGATACGACACGTGATAATTTCAACACAACTACCCCTTGGCATTGCGGTAATTTCGCGGCGATAGTGAGGTCAATTTACCAGAAGTCAACTCTTTGTAAGATCACAAATTCCCTTTCTCCATTCTCCTCCTTCTTCTTCACCTTGTTCTATTTTTCCTTTCCCTTTCTCTTCCTTTCCATCATTTTCTCGTCCATTTTCCCACCGAAAGAGATACTGATAAAATTAAGTTTCCAACAACAAGGATGGAGGAAAAGTACGCGGCCTTCGAATCCGCCGCCGGCGAATCGAACGGTGTTGCTCACAACGCCGACCATGGCTGGCAGAAGGTCACCTACGCAAAGAAACAGAGGAAGTCCTCTAACGGCACCGATTCCCGTGCCAATTCCAACAAACTCGTCCCCAACGGCAACGACGGCATCTTCCGGTCGCTCGAGCTGCAGTCGGAGGATCGGCGCCGGCGCATTCTAGAGGCGCGAATGGCGGCTGATGCGGAATTCGATGATGCTCCTGTCAGATCGAAGCTTAGGTCACGCGATGATTATGACGAGGAGGACGATGACGACGAGGATCGTCAGGATAACGGGAAAGCGGAGGAGGCGAAGAAGGTGAAGCAGAAGAAGCCGAAGAAACCTAAGGTGACAGTAGGAGAGGCGGCGGCAAAGATTGACGCGGCTGATCTGGAGTCTTTTCTCGTTGATATATCGGTAGGGAATTTGATTTGGTTATAATGTCAAAATCCAAATTTGCGTGTTTAGGGGTTTTGTGTTTGAGTTTGATCTGTTGGATCGAGGAACAGCGGTAGCTTGATCAAGGAGTTATGCATTGGCTTTGATTTCGTTTTTTGGGTATGAATTTATGCATGTTTGTTTTCACAACAGGCGTCGTTCGAGAATCAGGAGGACATACAAATGATGCGGTTTGCGGATTATTTTGGACGTGCCTTTTCTACTGTGAGCGCTTCTCAATTTCCCTGGGTGAAGTTGTTCAGGGAGTCAGCTGTGGCTAAGATTGCCGATGTGAGTTTCAAATTCATTATTTTCTCGTTCTTCTCTGTAGATGTTAACACTGCTTAAATCATGCAATCGGTATTACAAGTTACATTCTATCCTTCATCTATCCTCAATTATCCCTTTGGCTGTTGGTGTATTAGGATCGGTGGGGACAGAACTGGTAGGTGTAACAGGATCTGTTGATGTAATCTGTAGTATCAAGATCTGTTGATGTATCAGCAGTTGTAGGCACAGTTGCAGTGGGTAACTGTGATGGATAGTCTAGTTCTACAGGGAAGGGGAAGGTGGTAGGAAGGGTTGAGTTGTCCTGTTGGGAGGTAGGTAGGCCAAAATTGGCAAGATTCTTGAAGGGGAATACAGACTCTTGGAATGTAACATCTCTAGAGATAAAAAACTTCTGTTTTTGTAAGTCAAATAGCTTGTATCCCTTGTAACCTTGAGGGTATCCCATAAAGATACAAGGAACAACTCTTAAATCAAATTTGGTTCTTTGCGCCAGAACAGTAGAACCATGACTTAAGCAGCCAAACATCTTGATGAGGGAATAATCAGGCACTTTTGAGAATAAGATTTCAAAAGGGGATTTGCCTTCCAGATTAGGAGTGGGAGTCCTGTTGATTAAGTAGGTTGCCGCAGAGACACACTCACCCCAGTATTGTAAGGGAATTGAAGCTTGAAACATGAGTGATCTAGCTACTTTTAGGAGATGTTGGTGCTTCCTTTCAACAACAGAATTTTGTTGAGGCCTGTAAGGACAAGAAAACTGATGCACAGTGCCTGTGCTCTGCAAGAAATCAGTTAGCAGGAATTCTCTAGCATTATCAGTTCTTATTGTCTTGATAACTTTGCCAAATTGTGTTTCAACATATTTAAAAAAACTTTTAACTAAGTGTGTAGCATCAGATTTAGTTTTCATCAAATGTATCCAAGTGAACCTAGAATGATCATCAACTATGGTTAAGAAATATTGATAACCATCATGAGTGAGCTTGGAGAAGGGGCCCCAAGTGTCACAGTGAATAAGATCAAAGGCATGAGGGGATACATTGTTTTGAGAATGAAAAGGTAATCTTTTTTGTTTAGCAAGGGGACAAACTGTGCAAAGGTCAGAACTAAATTTATCTTTAACAGAAAAAGAAATTTTATTACTGAGTAAATGCAATACAAGGTCAGATGGATGCCCCATTCTAGCATGCCAAAGATTGGCTAAGTCCAATGTATTACATACATTATTGCATGAAACTGAAATAGAATTATTTGTGGCAGTATTATGAGTTCTATAAGAGACAAACTGAGGTGGGGAGGGTAGAGGCGGAAGTACTGAGAGGAAAGAGACCATTGATAAGGTCACATCTTCCAATCACCTTCTGGTGTGTGCGATCCTGTAAGAGACAACAGTTATCAATGAAAAACACATCAAACTGTTGAGAATATAGTAGTGCACCAACTGAGATTAGATTAACACTAAATTCAGGGATGTGTAACACATTGTGAATGGTGAAGTGAGGACCCAATGTGATGCTGCCAACAGCACAAACTTTAACTTTCTGTTTATTAGGTGAAATGACATATGTGTCGTGCAAAGTGGTATGTTTTGTGAAGAGGGTTATATCATTACAGATATGTGCAGATGCACCAGAATCAACAAGCCAAATATGCTTAGTCTAATTAGGCAAAAAGAATCAAGAGCAGAAAAATTGATACCAATGCAGAACTTACCTGATTTGTCGCCAACTGTGGCAGCATTGGCCATTTGTGTCTGAATGAAGGTTAGTATCTGCTGATACTGATCTGCAGATGGAGTGTTTGATGAAGAGGACTTCTCCACATGATTTGCTGAAGCCTTAAACTTCTTATGCCCAGGGGGATAGCCATGGAGCTTGTAGCATTTGTCTTTTGGGTGACCAAGAATGCCACAATGTCCACACAGAGGTCTGGAATTTGGCTTGGAGGAACGAGGGGTGGAGGTTTGCACGGTACAGGCCAATTGGGGTGCGGTTGTCACGCCTAAGGCACCAATTTCACGTTGTTTTTCTTCTTGAAGGACCAGGGCAAAGACCTGAGTGACTGAAGGGAGGGGATTCATAACAAGAATCTGGCCACGTAGGTGACTGTAACTCTCATTGAGTCCCATAAGAAAGGTGTGAACATATTCTTGTTGGAAATAGGCCAGTAATGGTTGAACACCTCCGCATTCACAGCGATGACCGGGGATACATTGAACGAGTTCTTCCCAGAGAGCCTTGATCTTGTTGTAGTAAACATTGACCGAATCCGAACCTTGGCTACAACTTACAAAATCACGGCGAAGTTGAAAAAGGCGAGGCCCGTTTTGTTGCTGAAAACGAGTTTCAAGATCGATCCAAATCTCGCGAGCGGTGTAAGAATACACAATACTGACGGCGAGTTCCTTACAAACCGAATTCAAGATCCAAGAAGCAACAATGTTGTTGCATCACAACCAGAGGGCGTATTGAGGATCCGTTTGAACGGGAGGAACAATGGAACCGTCGACGAATCCATACTTGTTCTTGGAGCTGAGCGCCCAGATCATGGCGCGTTTTCAAGAATTGTAGTTTTCACCATTAGCGGCGAGGAGATGAGTGGCAAGGACCTGCCCGGGATTGTCCGAGTGGTGGAGAAAATAGGGATTCAATTGATCAAGAATAAGCGCCATCTTCAACGAGGCAACAGCGATCGATGAAGGGAGAGGGAGCGGAAACCCTTAGAATTCTTCTGATACCATATTGAATATTGAGAGGGATGAGTTTTTGGAAAGGAAATCATTCATCTTATTATTTTCATCTGTTGCATTACAAAGGATGAGAGAGCCTTATATAGATGAAAATGAAGAATGCAAACAGCTAACTAATTAATAAAATCCACTAGAGAAGGAAGAGGTACAACCGATGGAATGGAAGAGGCACAGCCGATGGAATGGAATGGAAGAGGCACAGCCAAAGGGATAATTAAGGATAGATGAAGGATAGAATGTAACTTGTAATAATCGGGAGATTAACTATTGTGATGTGAATGGTGTGGTAAATGTATGTGTTTAACTGTGATATGTTCATGTTTTTAGATGAATTACTGACCGTTATTAGCTAATTTGCAATACAACGCTTTGAGTGTGTAAGTTACCTAATTTCTGCTACAAGACTTAGGATCAAGTTGTTCCCGAAATTCCTCTCGGCTTTGGAGAAACCCTTTATATTAAGGAAACGTTTATATGATAGAAGCATTGAATACATAGTTGTCCTCTTAAGTAGGAAAGCATGCCATAGGTTCACACTGACTGGAGTGGACTATTTGAGTAACCTGACCCAGTGTTCATATGCATGCTTAAAAGCATTCCTCATCAGTTTCTTTGTTGTTAAAATATGCTACCAACTGTAGAAAAATTGGTTAGTTGGCGATAAAATGGAGAGATTTCCATGTTTTTGCTGAGAATTACCATGTTTTTGCTGAGAATTACATCTATATGTGTTTGCATGTAGATGTAAGTTTTTTTTTTAGAAAATCATGTCTAGCACCTCTAATTTGATATAACAAAAGCAATAAATCTGATGTTAAAAGGAGGCTGTTTTCTTCTCAATTAATATATAGAAATGTCCTGAGAGGAATGATACAGTAAAACAAACTAGAATCAGCTGTCAGATGTGGTAAACAATATGGTTGAAGCTTTTAATTTAGTGGTCTTATGGAAGCCAAATTTATGTAAAAAGCAATATGAACACAGCAATTTTTGTAAGTGGAACCCTTTCTGCAAATTTCAATACAAATATCCTTATTCCTCAAAAAAAGGAAAAAAAAAACAGAAGCTTCAAATGGATTTGTGGAATAAACTTCTGTGATCTTTTTTCAACGTGTGAATGCTTTAGAATGTGAACTTCTGGATTGCTTTTCAAGGTTTGAATGTGTTAATGTTACGCTCTTCCCACACATTTTTATTGTATTGCTGCAATATTTCTTTGAAAAGTTTTTTTTTTTGTGTGGGTGAATACATATATTGTTATAACCATGTTTCATATGTTATGTTTTTTTGTCTTTGAACACGAGTTGTTGATCTTTGTATGGCTCAGTCACTTTTCTCTGATTAACTTATTTGCATTTATGATAATCAAGTCTGTAAATAATGCTGGGAAATTGATATGATGCAAAGACAATGTTAGTGTCTTCCGTGCTGTGAAATTTAATTGAGATGCATATTGATGTTAGTTCTCCTGCCAAATCTGTTGTGATATTGGTCTTATGTAATACTAATTTTTTTAAGATGATGTAATACCGTTTATATCATATTTATTTTTGAAAACGGGTAATTTATTATGGTTATTTGAGTAAGGTTTTTCCTGAATCTTTGTTCTTTTTCTACATTTTAAAATATTAATGTGTCATGGTATTATATGTTTCAATACTTGCCCATAGTACAGTACTGAAATGTTTTAAATGTTTCTGCATATACTGTTTAGCTAATCATGCTTAATCTGTTTTTGTTGTTATGGTAAATTGATGTTTGAAGAATATTCGAAAAATATTGTTCAGCATCCACATTCTATCTTATGTTGTCTATCATAAGTCAGAATCTTTCTAGTTACCGACTTTTGCCTGCAAAGCTTAATAAGGAGTATTTCTTTTTGCAAGGTACCACTTTCTCATATTTCTGATGTTGTATACAAGACGTCAACTGACTGGATTAACCATCGTTCTCCGGAGGCACTCAGTTCCTTTCTGCTTTGGTCTTTGGATAGAGTTCTTGCTGACTTGGGTAGCCAACTTTCTGTGGCCAAGGGTTCCAAAAAGGCTGCGCAACAAGTAGCTTCAAAATCTCAGGTAACCTGTACTAAAAGTCATAGTCTTATTTGCCATGAAATAGTGGTGGGTTTCTGTTGCTTTTCTGGATAACTTCAAATTTTTTCATTAGAAGATCAGAATAGATAGAGACATAGGGCAGATAAGGAATCCTTCTAACTAAAGTTTAAGGCAACCCACCAACAGAAACTGAACTAATCTAAAGAGAAATATCAATGCAGTATAGTTTTCCGTTCATAATAAGGAGACTCTCCAGAGGAACCCATGTGCTGAACACCAAAGATAGGCCAAGTAAACAATCTCGTCCCAATGGATTTTTTCAATAAACATCTGGTCCCATAGGATGTTTAACTAATGTAGCACACTTTCCTTTTTTATTTTTTATAAATCCAAATATTCCTTTCTAACCAAATGCAGCAGGGTTGCTTTACTTGATTAGTGCATGACTCTAATATTCTCCGACATGTGCTACAGTGCAATTTGATGTTTGATTTTTTTTTTGTGATAAGTCAATAGATTCTTATGATAAACCTCTGGTTTTAGTTGTCTAGTGATTGTGGTTGGTTCAAAATTTTAGGAGCCTGGGAGGAGGTACAACGCAAAATTTGACTTTGAATTTTGTTTTTTATTTTTATACATTTCCCCTTTCTGTTGGATTTTCTTTGACCTGGGCTGTACATTCAATATGAATGAATAGTCAATATCAAGACAGATAAAAGAACTACTGATAGGCGCTATTGGGATAGGAAGTTAATTCATGATTTTATGACTGGCAAACATCTGAATATGCATTTATAATTTTTGAAATGTTCTTTTTTTTTCCTTTTTGGAGGTGGTATTAAGTGACTTGGGAGATAAAATATCAATGTTCTTTGAATGCCATTTCCATCTTCGGCAGTTCCCAGAGTTGGCAAAATGATGTAGATTCTTTCGCTTTCATTATTAAATTCACATGGTATTTTTCTCTTAAAATTGGAAGCACTTGGAAATAAAAACAAATGCTTCCATCTCCAGTAGGTTAAATTTGATCCAGACTGTTACTTTATGCATTCTAATTTACCTGTTTTCCGACTTCAATTTTGTAATTTTTTTATTTAGTGAGTTTAACTTGCCAGATTTTAGCCACTTTTGGTTCCTAAAATCCTAAAAGGGATTAAATTTTATATGATTATTTGTAGCTTTTCAAAATGCAAACAAGATTCCCTCCTTTCAGCTGTAGATTGAGATTGAATTTACATGACCTGCAGGTTGCAATATTCATTGTTTTAGCGATGGTATTGCGCCGGAAGCCTGATGCTCTTATTTCGGTATTGCCCACATTGAGGGACACTGCAAAGTATCAAGGACAAGATAAACTTCCATTAATTGTATGGATGATAGCTCAGGTGAGGAGTAGACGCCAGATCAACTAAGGATCATTAGAAATAGGGAGAAAAGTTCTTTTTGACCTTTTCAAAAGGATAACTATCACATTTTTTCCCTTCATTTTGCTAATGCTTAATATGGTAACACTTGTATATGTATATAGGCTTCAGCAGGAGATCTCTCAGTAGGTTTGTATGCTTGGTCGCGGAATCTCCTACCTATAGTTGTTGGCAAAAGCGGAAACCCCCAGTCCAGGGATTTGGTTTTGCAGCTCGTGGAGAGGTATGTAAATATATGGCTTTTCTTTTACATAATTTTCGCACCATTGCTATCGTTATTATATTCATCACCATTTTTTTTATTTACTGGCAGAATTTTGTCTGCCCCTAAAGCACGGCCTATTTTAGTAAATGGTGCTGTAAGAAAAGGGGAGCGGTTGATTCCTCCTCCATCATTTGAAATTTTGGTCCGTGTTACCTTCCCTCCATCTTCAACAAGAGTAAAGGTAGAGGTCCAGCTGGCACTAGCATTTTTGTATTTGGATGTATCATAACTCCAAAGCTTTAAAATTTGTCAATATGCTGCTTTTATACAGGCTACGGAAAGATTTGAGGCTGTATATCCCACTCTGAAAGAGGTGGCTCTTGGCGGTTCTCCTGGAAGTAAAGCAATGAAACAAGTTTCACAGCAGATATTCAATTTTGCTATTAGAGCGGCAGGAGAAGGTATGAAAACCCGATTTTGTTGTTTCATTTCTGTTTTCTTTTCTTCTTTAGATGAAGTTAGTGATTTAGAAGGTGTTCTGAAACATAGTATTTTTCAGGGAATCCTGATTTATCAAAAGAAACAGCTGGCATTTCGATTTGGTGTTTGAGCCAAAGCACCGAATGCTACAAGCAATGGGTGAGTTGTTCCATCTAGAAGCATATTGAGATCATGCAAGGTTTTTTTTGGTCCCTTTTTTGGGATAGAGCAAGAGAATTTATTACATTTAGGGGATTTTTTGGGCATTTTTTAACATGTACACAGCAATCATGAGACTGTGTTTGCTTCTAAAAATATCATGAAACTGTATTTACTTGTTTGCTCCTTTTCTTTATTGGACACGGACAGGAGAAAGTTTATCAGGACAACATCGAAGCAAGTGTGGCAGTTTTGAAGAAGCTTTCTGATGATTGGAGGGAGCAAGCTACAAAATTGTCTCACGAGCCACTGAGGGAGATCCTAAAGAATCTCAGGCAAAAGGTAGTTTCTCATTCATCTGTCTGCATGACATACTTTCTGTTTATTGCATTGACGTAGCAAAATTGTGTTTTATTGTATTGACGTAGCAGAATGTTTGAACTTGGTATATAATGAATTAACTACTTTGGCTGCAGAATGAGAAAGCACTGGCCACTGAGACAGATGCTGCTCGTCAAGCTCTCTTCAAGGATGCAGATAAATATTGCAAGATAATCTCGGGAAGAGTTTCCCAAAGCCATGGATGCAGGGCATGTGTGGGCGTCACGGTTCTTGCTTTGGCTGTTGGTGCCGTTCTTTTGTATCCCAATATGGAATCTGTGGATTTTCAGAAGCTCTCTGTACTTTTCAACTCTCAGCTCTGACCACTCGGAAATATTCGGAATTACGGGCAATTGGTTGCATCAAACAGCAATTTTCTTTTTGGCTCATGCCATTTACAATGGGAACAGTGACCAATTGCCTTGTAATAAAGTGCATAACGCGGAGGTTGTACACTTAGCTGAAATCCCGTTCGGATGACACAGAATAGTTGAGGTCAACGCTGCTTTGAGGTTTACTTTAGTTTGACCATTTTATAATTTATTTGATGTTCTTGTTTATGTCGAGTCTTAAAATTTTAGTGATCTTTATGCCTTTACATCAACCGTGCTGGCAAAATGCCAATGAGGTAAGTACACCTGTATTCTGAAGTAAATTTAGTTGAATCAGAGGAATTTTGACTATAGCTTTTGCACCGTTTGTCTTGTCTCGTGTCATTTCTCTTCTTCGATCTCCATTTTTCCTTCAATAATTGCACAACTTGGTTGAGATAATCACGTGGTCGATAAAGAACAGGCTACACGTTTACTATGAGTGAGAGAAGGAAAGAAGTGGATAATTGGTTTCAGCAATATGCGTCCAGTTGATAGTGCAATTGCATTATTACTATTAGTTCAATTAGTTCAATATTACGAATAATGCAATTGCTCGAGACATTTTACGGAAAATATTTTGTAAACATTTTACGAATAATTTTTAACTAATAATTGTGATTGATTTAGGCTTTGCCCACTATTAATGAAATCTCAGTTGAAAAAAACATTGAAAGTTAAAATTCACTGTTAACTTTGAATTACGTGTTACCTTAATTTTTACCACTGAATACCATTCATCCAATAATCAAAAGTAGAAAAGGTATAATCCTATATTATTAACGATAATGTAATTTGGCAGGACTGTAATTTAGAAACAAAACCATACATGGTGTTTTAGAGTCACACATCATAATCTTCAGGATCGGCAAATGGGTACTTTGAGTAGGCATTTCTTATTTTTGAAGGATCTTCAGGTATAGACCAAGGGTACTGCAAGTCTGGATCCGCTGGGAACTTCCTGAAGTTTAGAAATGGTGCCCATACAATGATCCTGCATGACAAGGAAGCAAAGAAATTCTATATGATATGATGCCAATTGTATTAACAAGTTGGTTCATAAGAGTTATGAGAAAGAGGGTGAAAGAAAAGAAGAAAGAGGCACTCACGCTGGGAAGAAAATGAAGACAAACATGAATTGGAAATACATCTCCACAACCTTTCTTCTGTACCATCTTTTCCAAAGCCAGAACATGATTATTGGCTGCAATGTGAAATGCTCATTCACTTTCACATAACTTCATTCAAAAGTAGTTTTTGTGAAAAGGAAACTTACGGGCGCAACAAGAAAGTAGAAAAAGAGAACAATCCCCAGTTGAGTCAAAACCCATGAGAGTTCTTGCGGGTTATTTTCTCCAGTGACCGCTAACGCTGGATGCTCAGCCTGCTAAAATAGCTAGCCACAATTAGCTTTTGACTATATATTAACACTATACGTATAGTAGTGAGAACTGAACTATTTTTGTGTACAAACAAGAATGAATCTCACCAAGGCAAAAAGTGCTGCTCCTATGTGCAATGCCAAACTTGGTTTCTTTAGACTGACATATTCATTAATTGGCTTCAAGCTGCAGCTGCATTTTAGTATCTGCAATTGGAATAATGGGTTGAGGTTAGATAATGAAAGGTCAAAGGAGAATTATTGGTTGGCACCGTAGAAAAAATAAATGCATACATGAACATGATGTTGATGTAGTGATTGGGTGTTGTTGTGGAATGGTTTGTGTT
Organism: Astragalus membranaceus; assembly: GCA_039519185.1. NCBI lineage: Eukaryota > Viridiplantae > Streptophyta > Magnoliopsida > Fabales > Fabaceae > Astragalus > Astragalus membranaceus. The sequence continues at coordinate 157,838,108 of CM076850.1, forward strand.
TGGAAGCAATGAAGAGAGAAGAAATCCCACGTGATGATGAAGAGGGAAGAGGAGGCAGAGCTTTGGGAACATGGAGGCTGAATGAACAGCTCATTTTTTGGTTCTCTGAGTTTGGTTTTTCCTTATCCTTTTTTTGCCTCACTTCAGTTCCATGGAAACGTGTGAATGGCTGGACTTCTTTCTGTGGAGAAAAAAGATGATAAATTTAAAAGACTCATGACTAGATGACACGTGGAAATTAGACTCATCTCCTACCACTCCTATGCTTGTCCATTCAAGTTTTGAGGGTAGCAAAGATTTATGTAATTATAAATTAAAGGCTAAATAGCACTTTTAACTGATGCACACCAACCGAGAAATTTAGTTAAATTAGTTAGAATCATTAAATTTATTTATAACTTGTGTTTTTTTTTCAAACTACTCTCGAATTTATTGAAGTTTATTGACTATTCATCATTCTAAGAAAGAATTTATCTTGATAAATCATCTTAATTATTTTAGAGTTAACTATGATTTTAGTAATGTGAGTTTGGATTCCCTTGACGATAATTCAATTATGACTAAAACAATAAATATTTTTAGTATCCAAACTTTTTTCCCGATCAAACCTTGTATCCAAACCTGAACATGACTCTTTTTATACTACTTTGCTACGACATTACTAACTAAACTAACATTGATTTCAGCTTTATTTTTTTCTTCATAAAAAGATTATCACAAAAATAATAGATATGACAATTAAGATCCAGCCTTGGGCATGCAGACCCAATAGCACTTGGAAGAGATGTTACGAGCCTCTTTCAGCTTAACTAAATATGGGTTTCATGACCTGAGTTTAGAAGAATAATGCGGGTTCAATGACCCGAGTTTACAACACTCTGTCCTTATTCCCTTGAGTTTCTTCCTGGTAACCTGAGTTTCTTCCCCCTTCCCTTCAATCTCATGCGACACAAACTTGATAACAGTGCCATTCGATTTGAAGCTTTAGCGACTTGATAATTGTTTCCCCACACTGCGAGAATGGGGGATTGTGGAGAAATGAGAGGTTTCCATGTAAACATTGAAAAAATTGTGGATATTTGGGTTTCATTTGGGATCTGGATAGGGTTCAATGTTCATGTTTCAACATCCTCCACCTATGTAATTATAAATTAAAGGCTAAATAGCACTTTTGGTCCTTTATGTTTGCTCTAGGTTTCACTTTGGTCCTTTATCTTTTTTTGGGTCCGTTTTGGTCCCTCATCTTTTATTTTTGTTTCATTTTAGTCCCTGACGTTAGTTTTAGCTAACGGACGCCACACTGGCAGTTAACTGCTGACGTGGCGTCCATTTTCATTAAATGACGTGGCAAAAATTAATATTATTTAATTCCAATTAAAACATTAAAACAATTAAAACAATTAATTCCCTTTTCTATTTTTTTCCAGAAAATCCCTTCCTGCGAACGTGTTCCACCTTCATTAAACCCAGATCATCATCATCATCATCAACTTCTCACCACGATGTTGTCGCCTCCTCAACCACCACTTTCTCTTGCACCATTTTCTAGCCAAGACTGATGATGATGAGCACAGATGCAGTAACAGATGAGAGAGAACAGATCCAGTAACAATCAAAGAAACCACCGTCGAAAGCCAATCAAAGAATAGATCCACTATGAACAAACCCAGATCTGAGAAAACGAAGAAGACGAAGATGAAGAAACCCCAAATCGAAGAACAGATCCAGTTTCGCTATCTCTCTCCTCAGTTTCGCTATCTCCCTCATCTCCCTCATCTTTGATCTCTCTTTCCTCAATTTCACTATCTCCCTCATCTTCGCTATCTCTCTCCTCAGTTTCGCTATCTCTCTCCTCATCTCCCTCATCTTCGATCTCTCTCTCCTCAGTTTCGCTATCTCACCTCGCCCTCATCCCCTTTCTTCTTTCGTTCTCTCCCTCTCTCGTAAGTTCTCTCCCTCTCTCGTAAACAAAAGGAATGACAGAGAGAGTGAGAGAAAGAAATCTGAGTGAGGGAAAACGAAAGGAATTGTTGAATGTTGAATTCGATTTTGTGCAATTCTGTAGCCTTCGGTTTTTGATTAAGAAGAACAATGATAATTCAAGTTTTAGTAATGAATCTGGAATTGTTGAGAGAGGAGTGATCTGGAATTGAGAGAGGAGAGATCTGGAATTGATGAGATCTGTTGAATGTTGTTAATGAATTTAAATTCATTAAATTCATTTAATTAAAATTAAATAATATTAATTTTTGCCACGTCATTTAATGAAAATGGACGCCACGTCAGCCGTTAACTGCCAGCGTGACGTCCGTTAGCCAAAACTAACATCATGGACCAAAATGTAACAAAAGTGAAAGATGAGGGACCAAAACGGACAAAAAAAAAGATAAAATGAGAATGAAGAGTGCCAAAGCTACCTAAGACTTATGTTGGACAATTCAACATCATACTAACAGAGAAACTGATAGAATGACGAAAATTAAAATTCTCATTATTTGCAAGGAGTTACTAAAAACATATTTAAGGCATGATTCTTTCATGAATTTTGGTTTATGTCCTTCATACTTTGGTTTTTTTCCTTTCATTTTTTTATTTATGAAAACTATATTTTTTTGTTACAGAAATTTTAGAATGAGTGAACCGACTCCTTGAAATTTATAGAGAACCCATATTATCTCACGTATATATAGAATATAGAGTAAAAAATAAAAATAATATTTGGTATTCTCAATTTTTTTGAGAAAAATACATGATATTCTTAATTTTTGTTTACTCTTTAATTATTTTTTATAGTAACTAATAACTGCTAGCTAGATTTGTGTAAAAAAAACAGCTAGCTAGATACATTTTATTTGTGTAAATCATTATCAGTAATTTTTTTATTTGTTTACTTGTACTAACTTATCATAATTAAAAAACTGCATTCAGACTCTTCATAACTAATAATCAGGCACCCACTTCACAACTCTCTTAACAAAAAATATAAACAAAATGAAGGAAAAACACTTCGGTTAAGATAGTCTCAAATTATATCCAAAGTTGGTTAATAAAATAATCAATGGGGAGTAGTAGTACAACTGTACAAGACAGCAATTCCTTAACAACAAAGGGCTAACTGGCTAACTGATTGCATAATCACTTTAGTTAACATACTTAATCAATGCTCTTCATTGCAAAATTGCAATGGTCACTAATAACTAATCAAAATTAATTATTAATTAATTAATAATAAAATACCCAAAAAAGTAATTAAATAAGATATAAGATATAATAAAATTAAAATTGGAATGATGATGACGCAGAGCGAGCGAGGCTAAAAAAAGGTGAAGGCCGTCTGAAATTATCTGAATTGGTATTCGGTTCTTTTCTTTCTTGTTGGTTCGTTCGCTCGCTTTCTCTCTCTTCATCGCGCAACACAGTAGAGAGAGAAATCCGAGAGATCAGCGGGGAAATCAATGGGTACGCTTCAGTCTTGGAGAAAAGCGTATGGCGCGCTCAAAGACACCACCAAAGTCGGTCTCGCCCATGTCAACAGCGATTACGCGGTACCAATTTTTATTTATTTATTTATTTATTTATTTCTTTCATGGATGAATTTTCATTTTCTTTGATTCTTTTCTATTTTTAGGATTTGGATGTTGCTATCGTCAAAGCCACTAACCACGTCGAATGTCCACCCAAGGAACGACATCTTAGAAGTGAGTGATTCTTGGCTTTCTCTTTTTCCAGATCCGAATTCCATGTTGCGGCTTTTCATTTTTGCCATTGATAGATAGATAGATCACAATTTTGCTTCCTTTTTTTTATTTTATTGTAGAAATTCTTTTTGCAACTTCCGCTGTTCGACCAAGGGCTGATGTTGCTTATTGCATTCACGCCCTTTCCCGACGACTGGCCAAGACACGAAATTGGACGGTACTTACGTTACTTTTTGGATGTGGTCAATTGATGTCGCTGCAATTTAATAATTCTATTTTGTTTATATGCATTTTCTTGGACATGGATTTTTTTACTTGGTGGAATGGGTTTGGGTTTGTGCCATTTTTTGAACTTTCTGTCACATTTCCTGTTAGAAACCTGGTTATCATATTATTAAGTGAATCTCAATTTGGTGTTTTATGGAATTCCGTTTATAACTTGATAATTTGATGGGCTGCTGTTGGGTTTATGGCCTTTCTGAGTATTACCTACCTACATTTCATAGGGTAGTTAGTTTCTTACTATCAATTTCAACAGTATTTCCTGTTGGAATTTTGAATGTCTGTCATATTATTGGATGAATGCGAGTCTAATACTTTTTTGACTTCCAATTAAGTAGTTGGCAGCTTATGCTATATGTTTGAGCATTTGATTTCGGGTAGCTTTTATTTGCATTTCAAGTTTATATATACACATGTATCTTTCTTGAATCTTATAGCTACAAAGCATAGTCTTGAATTCGATTTTGTATGGAGTCGTGTCGGTTGGGCAACTTAATTTGCACCTTTAAAATACGGCATGTTGTTTGTCAAAAACTTGTTGTCCTAGGTACTTTAGACTTCTGAAATATGTAGTTTTAGAGTGATAAAATCTGATTATTTGATAATTCCAATTTTCTTACTAAGCAGGATTTTCCTTTCATTCTTTTCAATTTATGCTTTGCTTTAAAAATATCTGACAAGTGCATTGCATGTTTAATGAGATTTTGATTCACAAATTTCAAACTTTTATGAGGCTTTCTTCTTCTATTTTTCTCATAAGAATAAGATATCATAGGATCACCCATTGATCTGATGTCAGCCTTCTTTTTCATTCTTGAGCCCTTAACTCTAATTGCCTTGTTTAGTGTGTAGATATCTTTATGTTTCACTTCCCTTTTCTTGTTCACAGGTGGCATTGAAAACACTGATAGTCATCCATCGGTTATTGAGAGAGGGTGATCCAACTTTAAGAGAGGAACTTTTGAATTTCTCACAAAGAGGGCGAATTCTACAACTTTCAAATTTTAAGGATGACTCTAGCCCAATTGGTTAGTCTTTTGACATTATCATCTGTATATTTTGTTGTTTAATTGTCGCTTGGGCTCAAAATATAGGTTACTTGGGCTCAAAATATAGATTCTCAACAGTTATTCTTTAAGTGATATTTTTTGGCAACTATGTTTGAATTGACTTGTATAATTTGTTTGCCTGTATGATTTTGTTTGCTTGCAGCCTGGGATTGTTCTGCGTGGGTACGTACTTATGCACTATTTTTGGAAGAAAGACTTGAATGTTTTCGGATTCTGAAGTATGACATTGAAGCTGAGCGTCTACCGAAGCCCGTCCAAGGGCAGGAGAAGGTAATTCATCAACCACTTATAATCTCTTATGTGATAAAAATGGTCTAATTTTGAGTATGTAGCATCCCATTTTATTTCGTCTGAATTGAAGTGTTTGTATGAAAATGAATACTGTCATAAGCTTCTTACTATTTTCTCTGACAATCGCCCCTCTCTTGGCTTCACTCATCCAATTATGAGTGAACAGCTTGGTATGTCTCAAATATGTGTATTTTGGTCTTTGAAAGTAACCAGTAGTTATATCAAATGCTTTCTGAAATTGCCTTTCCCTTCCATCTGACAAGGAATTACTTTTGATAACTTGTCTTTGACAATTTAGCAAAGTACACCTCTTACATTTTGAATCTTTTGACATTCAATTTAATTTTAAGTGTTTAAATGATCATTCACACCGAATCATACTTGATGCCAAGTTCTTTTGGAATTCTTAAATATGCACTCGTTCAAAGACGCCTAGACAACAAGGTGATATACATGTACATTTTTTATTAGTTGTGCGTGCTACATTAAGAAGGTTTATGTGCATGTAGTTTTTTATAAATTCAGACTGAGTAGTTTTGGAAGTTCAAAGTTGTATGTCTATACTATTACTATCTGCTAGTACAGCCAAGCAAGGACATTGCACATTTCTAGGCCTCTAATGTTTCATATCAAACATGAGAATCTAAGGGCATGTTTGGTTTCTGTTTTCATTTCCGATTTTTATTTTTTAGTTGCAAAAAATACCACCTTATTTTTACTTTTCATGGCGAAAGCAACAACAATAAAATGTTTTCATTGTTTCGTATACAAAACTTCATAAACATAAAACAAAGTTAAAACAAAGTTGCAATTGTGTAATTAAAAGTGAAAATAGAAAATGAAAATAGAAAATGAAAATAGAAACCAACCTAACATGCCCTCAAATGTGCCGATTGCTTATACCCAAGCATCTTATTCTTAGGTGTCTAATGTTTTTGCATATGATTATGATGTATATGACTAGCATTTTAGGTAGAACTTAGTCGGGGTGGTGCTTATTTTCGTTGTTGTAGACAAGCAGTAACCCGGATTTTCAAACTTGGACCTATTCATTTCCACTCTTCCAATCCAGATAGGAGGATCAGACTTTGGATTCTTCGTGTGTTTTCCTTGTATTCCTTTACCTTTGTTCAGTGTCATACATGCTTATAATTGTACCAAAAAATACTCATGCTTATAATGAGAGGCTGGTCCTAGACAAACTCATTATTGTGAAATAATGTGCTTCATTTTTAGTTTATACACTTGTTGAGTTTAAAACAGATTTTAAAGTGGGGGTCCCCTTGATCTAGGTTCCATTGATCCAATTTTCTCGTATTCCAACCAAAGCCTTCCAATACCATGCCATGGCACTGTTTTCTCGATTCTCCTCAGCAACTCTGCGAGGCACATTTCAAGTTTCAACAGCAGTCTAAGTAAAATTTCCCAAATATTTGGATCAGTGGGTCCTTTTCAAGTGGGGTTGGTTGCTAATTTTTTAAAATCTTCTGAAGTTTTTATTCTTTAAAGATTGGGTGTTTCTATCCTTAGATAAAAAGTCTATTTTTTGGTTGCACGGTTGCACCTATTTCTGAACTGAGCCATGCCACCAAAACATAAGCTGTGGGAAAGTTGAGCTAATACAGGAGTATTAATTTGACCTTTTCTTTTATCCATGAAAAGTCCCTGTAAGGCCCCAATTGGAATTATTAATTTGTAATCAGGTCCCTATCTGCAAAAATATTTCAGTTGGTCCCTCCTTGGCTCCTTCCATCATGGTGACATAATGTTAACAGCAGACCCATTTAAATACTTTTGGAATTATAGAGATATAATTACAAACTTCCGAAAACCTACAAATCATATAGTGATCTTTGGATTAACTTGATCACTTTTTCAACTTGAAATTTCACCTGTTATTGGTAGGATTCTGCTGAACTCTATGTTTTATATGTATTGTAATTTGTAAGAAAATAAGTTGATTAGATAGGAACTGAGGAAGAAATTCAACGTTGTACTTTTATTTACATCGCAGAAATTGTCTATATTTTTATTTAAATTGGTTTGAATTGCTGATTGACAATGTTAAAAATTTCTAAATGTTTGGTTGTGAAATTATTGTACTTACTATTAATTATCTATCTGCATCTTTGAAGCATGTATTGTACATTGTTTGTTTTCAAAAACCTTCATGTTTGTTTGTTTTCAAGCAGGGGTACAGCAGGACCAGGGATTTGGATAGTGAGGAGCTGTTGGAGCAGTTGCCTGCTTTGCAGCAGCTGCTATATCGACTTGTTGGTTGCCGGGTAATATGTGAAGTAGTTGGATTGGGTATTCATTACCTTTTTCTTTATTTTATAATTTGACCAGTTTACTCATTAATCATTACTATACACATCAATTTGGTTTGTTACATTTTTCTTACTACTGCTTTCTTCTTTTTTAGTATTTTCTTCTTAGATAATAGAAACTGATTGTGTGCTGAATTTCACAGCCAGAAGGAGCAGCTGTTACCAATTATGTGATACAATATGCTCTGGCTCTGGTATGTCATGTTGTCCATTTACCTAAAGACTATGTCAGCTGTTGGTGAGAGTATTTATAAAAAAAAAGTTGAATTGTGCCATTTATATTAGAATTTTGTGACAGAGGCCTTTTTATAGATATGGTCAGGAAACTTCTGACAGGGTTCTGTTGATTGATACAACATTGGTTTATTTTCCCAGTCATGGAAATTTTCTCTTGTTTCTATTTATGTGGATTACAACTAAGATAATGTGAATTACTGGGTTTAGAAATTAAGCTTTGAATGGAATAAGTTTCAAATATCTGCAGCCATTTATGTATGCTCTTCCTTCTAACTGGGACTGGGAATATCCTTCATATTAGGTTGTTGTTAATGTTGGAATTGGTTTCAAAATATGTCTATCAAATGCTAATACTTCGAATATGATCACCCTCTTGATTAATGAGGCATTGTAAGCTTCATATCTATATCTTCTATATGTTACATTTGTAAATACTCCCCCGTCCCAAGTTATAAGCAAAAATAATCAATTCACACTTATTAAGAAAATCAGCTATCCTCATTAAATGTTCTCAAATTTACGAAAAAAATGTTTCTCAAATTTACCCTTCCGTGGAACTAAACTTCACTAGAAGTAGTAAAAATAATTTTTGGAAAAGAGAAACTCAATAAATACTATTAAGGTATTTTTGGAACAACATAATTAAATACGGAAGAAGTAGTTAACTTTTTCTTATAATTTGGGCAAAAAAATGTTTTTTTTTGCTTATAAATTAGGACGGACGGAGTACTAATTAATATTGGAGGTGCATAATTTTATAATTCCTTATATGCATCATCTTTACTTCCTTTTTTGTTATTGTTTTGGCTTTGGCTCATTCTAGGTACTGAAAGAAAGCTTTAAGATTTACTGTGCTATTAATGATGGCATTATCAATCTTGTTGATAAGGTAAATACTGAATCGACTTGTCATTTTCTGTGTGATGAGTATAAGTTTAAATAAAATCTGTTTTATGATGGAATGTTATAACTTCCTTGTAGTTTTTTGAGATGCCAAGACATGAAGCTATTAAAGCCCTCGAAGCATATAAACGAGCGGGTCAGCAGGTGATAATATGCTTATTGTATCTCTTTCGGTTAACCACTAGGCTTTTTACATTTTAATTTCATGATGCTTGTATTAAAATACTTAAATTATTACAGGCTGCTAGTCTTTCTGATTTCTATGAAGTTTGCAAAGGGTTGGAACTTGCTAGGAATTTTCAGTTTCCTGTTTTAAGAGAGGTACGTCTCTGTAGTTGTTGCCAATTTCATGCTTCAATTTAATAAGTTCTTCCTATTTCGGTTTTAATATGGGGTTCCTTTTGTTTCAATTATTATTTGACTTTTTAGCCTCCACAATCTTTTCTTACAACCATGGACGAGTACATAAAGGAGGCACCCCGAGTGGTTACAGGTCCAAGCGAGCCATTGGTTAGTGCATCATTTAGTGTTATAAGGAGCTTTGTCATTTGAGATTATCAGGGCATTCCTACCCATCAATGTACACTTTTCCTTGAAATATTTATTTTGCATTTAATTTTTAGACCAGTAATTTCTTTTTTGCATCAACAGCTTCAGTTGACTTATAGACCAGAAGAAGTTCTTGCAATTGAAGACGCCAAACAGTCTGATGAACAGGAACAGGAGCCTTCGGTTCCTATAGATACCACTGTTGTCCCCGATTCCGAGCCTGCACCTCCTCCTCCTCCTCCACCATCTCACAACAATTTTGAAACTGGAGACTTACTGGTAAGTTATTGTATCCAAGCATATCTCAGTTTGTCTTTTTAGAATTTTCCTAATTCCTGCCGTTGCTGCAGGGATTGAATGATTTGGCACCGAATGCATCGTCCATAGAGGATATGAATGCTCTTGCCTTAGCCATAGTCCCCACCGAAACTGGTGAGCTTTGTTAAACTCTACTGCTTAGAAAGGTTTAATGGTTTGTTTTTCTCATTTATGAAGTGTGACTGTTTTATGCATGTAGGCACTGCATCAGCTTTTAACTCTAGCACTGGTCAAACAAAAAATTTCGATCCAACTGGCTGGGAGCTTGCCCTTGTCAGCACTCCAAGTACTGATATTTCTTCAGTTAATGAGAGACAATTGGTAGGACGACCTTAATGTGACCTTTCTAGATTGTTCCTATAATTATAAATTGATATCAGTGAGAATCAAAATTTAATTTAATTATAAATTGATACCAGTGTAGAATTAAAATTATGCGATTGAAAACTACGCTCAAAATTCAATATTTGATTGAAAGCATACACCTCATGAAGTGTAATCGACCACGTGAGAAATTTCATACTCATAAAAAATTAGTTTGGATTCCCTTATTTTCTCTTAAAACTACTCTACCATATATGATCTCTATAGTGTAGTATTTTACTAATTATTTTTAAGCTGGTAAATATTGAATTTATTATGGCACACGTGATTAACATTTGTATTCATTATCCAACAGTTGGACCGATGCAGATTACATGATTCAAGAAATTATTTGATGGAATTATCATATTGAATGACATGATGCATAAGATTGGTAGTTAATGTATTCTTTTGAGTCTTTCCACAGACAGACGTGCATTTGACATGTTAATATCACTATGTCCGATGATAATATTATAGATGATCCTGAGTGAATGATAGTATATCATTATTAATCTCCCTAGCTTCAGCTTTGTTTATCATCTTTTTTTGTCTATGAATGTCAGGCTGGTGGATTGGACTCTCTCACTCTTAACAGCTTATATGATGAAGCAGCATATAGATCTGCACAGCAACCGGTTTATGGAGCACCAGCCCCAAATCCATTTGAAGTGCAAGATCCATTTGCTATATCAAGCAGCATCCCTCCTCCACATACTGTCCAAATGGAAGCAATGCAACAGCAAGCAAATCCATTTGGTCCTTTCCAACCATTTCATCCTCAGCAGCAGCAAAATGTGTTGATGAACCCAGCAAATCCCTTTGGGGATTCAGGATTTGGGGCTTTTCCTGCCAATCCCACTTCTCACCCACAGAATAACAATCCGTTTGGAAGCACAGGCCTGTTGTAAGAATGCCCCTTTTTGGAGATTTAATGTATTTAATCAATCAAAGTTGCTTTTTGTGCATTTAGAAGTGAGTATTTGTTACATGAGTTTACTCATTTGTTACTAGATACATGTCATCTGGAATAGAAGGCGTGCCTTGTAAGATCGAGATAAGATAACCCAATGTATTTCATCATTTTATGATACGCATAATGGTGGGATCGCTTTCTTTGAATTTTTCCCCACTCTCGAACACTTGTATACATGTTTATATACCTATATTGTGGGATTGTACAGATAACGTGTCGCGTTTTTAGTTGCTGCTTTGTAAGGCGCTATTGATTTTGGTTAATATATTGACATTGTCAATGGTTCAGATTCTGAGAAAAAACATTTGCACAATGTGATGGACACAATGTGTCAAATTTGATACTAGTATTTGATACATAATGTGACGGTCATGGTGATGAAAAGACCCTTAATAATAATGGAACTGCAGTGACTGCACAGTTTTTGACTTGAGCATAACGATCCGTTTGAGCATGCTTACTGGTATTTGTTTTTGACTACGAAATAGCAAGTAAGCATTTGTTTGTGAGTATCTTCCGGTCTGTGAGTGTGTATATTTGTGTGGTAAGGCATCAAGTTTGAAGAGATAAAAGAGGTTATCAAAAGACAGAGAGAGGGTAGCTAGAATAGAAAGGGAGGCAACAAAGAGAAAGCAAGGTGAAATGGTGAATAATAGACAAGACCTTGTCCCACATATTCCAACATTTTAAAGTCATCATCATCACTACCACGTCTCCTCTTCATGTAACTTATTATTAGGCAACGCTTATATGATTCTTACTTCTCTCTCTTTAATGTATTTTTTAATTATTAGTACAACAGAATCCTAAGTTTTAAAACAAGAGAAAAGAAAAAGACAGTGTTCCTAACGTACCTTTGCTTCCTAAAGATGGAAAAAAAAGTAATTTAGAATCTTGCTAAAACCTATATCGATTTACTTTTTGCTGGATAGCTATGAATGTGACGATAGCTCTCCACATACTTGACATTATTGAGTTACCGCATTTTTATTTCAATTTTTATGGAGATTGGTTTATTTTTTTATAATTCAATTCAAACACACATTTTATCATAATTTTCAGGCTTAAATATATTTGAGGCCCTGCATATATAGGGTATTTTGGTTTAAGCTTCTGCAATTTTTTTTTTTAGTAAAAGTCCTTGCAAAATGCAGTGTTTTATTATTAGCCATTCTTTTAGAGAACTGTTAGTGCGATGTTAAAAAATTGACGACCTAGCTGCCACGTGTGTTGTTTTTTGCTGACCGTACGGTAGTTAAAAGATTAAAAAAAAAGATTAAAAGTTATTCTTCTTCCCTCTTCATTCTTCCTCTTCTTTTCTCCCTCGTCCCATTCTCTCTTTCATCTAAACCCCTTTCTCTTTTTCCTTCTTCACCAGATCTAAAAAGTAAAATTCAGAGGGGACCCGAAAAGTTTATTTCTTATATTATTTAATATTTACTATATTTAAATAGTAGCTTTGAAACATATGTTGTCGTATATACTGTAACCAAAAAAAACATGTCTTCGTATATACACTAACAATAGTTGGTCCGAATGGTAACTGGATTTGGATTCCACTCCGAGGTCTCGGGTTTGAATCGTGGGTGTGGCAAAAACTAAGTTGGGAGGGGGAGAACCAAACGGGCCGGCAAAGCCGGATACTCGTGGCCAGCCAGGTTCTCCGACGTAGATTAGTCACTGACAAAGCCGGTAGAAACTACGCATCAATGACATGGTAAAAAAAATGTTGACGTATATATAATTCTTCGGGAATGCTAACAGTTTACTTTAGGAACACAACTCATATGATTGATCCAATTTTTGAGAAAACAAACTAGTTTGCTTATAAATTTGTTAAGGACTAATGGCAAACTAGTTCTCATGATACCCTTGATTGTCTATTGTTTCACTGCACACATTTTTCTTTTTGCAGTAAATAATTGACTTTGAAAATAATAAATAAGTTGTAACAATTTTTTTCCTAAAAAAATAAACAATTTGAAAGGAAGCGAATGAGTAATTGTAATTTTTGTTAGTATTAGTATATTTTTACTAGTGACAATGTTGTATACTTCAGCTAATTAATTTACTAATCAACATGTGCATTTTTATTCTTTTATTTTTTAAACTTAAATTCACATTTTCTGTTTAAATAAGTAAGAGTTTATGACGAATTCGGTATATAACATAATTTTGAAAGTTTGGAGAAGAAATTTTGATAAAATTTACAAAAATTTAAATGATTTTGTAGAGGTTAAATTTTGGAGAGGAGAAATATTAATATTTTTTTTATTAAAATTTAAGTATATTTTTTGAGCTTTCAGCAGAAAAATATTTAAAATGAGTTAATCAAATTATGAAAAAAAATGAATAACAAATAATAGTTTGAATTTTGCGAGCTACAGAAAAATGAAAAAGACACTCAAAATTAATAATTATATAACTAAGAACTGAGAAAATAAATTCACTCAAAATTTACTAGGAAATCAAAATTATACATTAACAACAATAAAGACCAAAGTGTAATTTAAACTAAATATAACTATGATACATTTAGTCTTAGATGTGTCAAAAAGTTTTGGAATTCAGCTTATCTTTTTTTTTTTTGAGATTAGCTTATCTTTTCTTTTGGTTGGTATAAGTTCAGTTTATCTTCTAAAAGGGACCATATTGGTTTTAAAATTTAGTGTATTTTTGAAAATGACATAAATAGAGTTCAGTTTTTGCACTTCCTTTTAATTTCTATCACCCAAAAAACAGTACTATATTCTCTTTCATTTTGGGCAATTTTTGTCCCATCTATTGATCGATCTGATCTTCAACTGCTTCTGTTGTTGTTTTGAAGAGTTAATTTTGCTATAAAATTATTAAGGAATATAATTGCTGCCTAATTAGTTTGTTGGAGTATAATCTCACATCATTCTCCAACCAAGTTTTTAAACAAATTTTAATTAAAAAGTTAAAATTATTATCAAATCAAATCAGAAATACATGGCACTGAAGAAGTCTCCATTATCAGCACTCAGCAGATGTCCTTTCACTCCTTTGAGATGTTTTACAGACATTATGTCGACATCATTCAATTCCATGACAGTCATGCCTAAAATTATATATATAAAAAAGGGGATATATCAATGAAGGTTTCACTTTTTAATGGCTGTTGTTATGCACACTCATACTGTGATGCATAGAAAAAAAGTCATTTGCTGGCTCTGCACGATGCAGTCTAACGGCTCTGCTGCCGGCTGCACCATGCAGAGGAAGCAGATGATCCAAATCCGTGGATGCACACATATAACAAGTTAACAAACTGGCTCGGTTCTTAATTAGATGTTAGGTCATGGTGTGTTAGGCGACCAAAATTACAGTATCATCTAAACCTTTTAAATATCATCTTCTTAATATTTGTTGTTATTTTTTAGAAAATCACTTTTGGTAAAATTCAAAACAAGAGTATTTAATTTACCTAATGATATAATAGATAAAAAAAATAAGATTATAAAAAATTCAATTTGAAAAATATTCTCATCAAATGCAATATTCACTAAGATAGTTAATATTATTTTGTATAAGTCGTGCATGCATTACGTAAACAACTAATTGTCTTCAAATAATTCAATTCAATATCTTGTAGCTTGATTTAGATTCAAGTGTTAAAACCTCTGTAATGACTTCTAACTTTAAAAATAAAATATTAAAATCTTACAAAGTTTAATGTTTTCGATAAGCTTTAAGATGTTTGAGACAATATTTTCAAGTCATTAGAGAATTATCTAAGCATTTAAATACTAATAGAAAATATAAAAATATGCTCATATGTGTTCGTGGATATAGTGCTTACTAAAAAAATCAGTAAATTTTTTCAAATTGGATAGAATTAACATTATAATATTTGTAATTAGTAAAATTGCATTGAAATGTAAAGATTTGAAAGGTATACTTAAGTCAATCCGCTAATCTGCTATGCGTTTAAGATGTAGGGAAATTTTCAAGTACTCAACATTGACTACATCGAAGTAACTACTATTTATAGAGCAAGATGAAAATAATGGCCTAGCTGCATGTGAGACAGCTCACGACAATTACTCACTTATTGTTGAGCACATTAAAATAACTACATTTGATAACCGCTTACAATTGACGCCGATTGCTTGGAAGTCGATATCTAAATCCCTTGTTGAATCCTTTAATGAGCGCGTAGATATATATGACCCTTTCGACGTGACTACGTTCTTGTCAAAATGACTCTTCGGCTTTGCCTTCATTGTCAAGTTCAACTTAGCTACCATAGGTGTGTTTTTTTTTTTATTTCCATTTCGTTTATGTCAAAATGTTAATTTTGGATCCCAACAATAGGAACAAACATAATTACATGTGTTTGAAATATGGTCCTGTTTTGTATCGCCCTTGTCTTTTATTAAGCACTTTCCCTATACCATGTCAAGTAAATTATATATGATTATATTTTTGCAACCCACCCCACCCCAACCCAATCCAAAAGTAGAGTATTTCTTTTACCGTCTTATTGATGCACAATATCTATAGACTTTGCTGGTGACTAATCTATCTCGGGGTATATATAATTGGTGACGTGTACTCGGCTTTGCCGATCTGTATGTTTTTCTCACCCCAATATAATTTTTGACACACCAAAGACTCGAAGTTGAAACTTCAGAGTATAATTTGAATCCAGTTACCGCTCGGACAAACCCTATCGGTAAAGTAGAGTCTAATAATAGGACATTATTTTCATGATATAGCTTAGAATAGGGTTTTAATGGTTATCATTGGTAATGGGAATTAGGGTCCGTTTTGTATGATTAATGTGCGGGATCAAGCAGAATACTTCTACATCCATTGCATAATATTTTATGATTTAAATTTGGTTGGCTGATGTCTTTGTACCCACGCAAGCCATTGAATTAGATGAAGCCCTAGGAGGGGTCCCAATCTGATTGAGCAATTACACAACAAATGCAATTCATGCGTCCATTTTTAGCTTAAGTCGCCAAATTTGAAATTTTCAATAATGTTTTCATCAATTAGACCGATATTAGACCTATTTTAACCAAGAGTGGACCAATATAGCTAGCCTAATCTTTTGCATACATTATCCTTATTTACATGGGTTTTTCTTCATACTTTCTTTTAATCAATTTTCTGAATCATGCCATGTGTTCGAAAAATGGGATTAATGGCCTCTTGAATTGCAAAGTTGAAGAACAATGATGTTTTTTCAGCTCCACCTTTGTTTAATATTAATATGTTTTGGTCAGAACAAGGGAAAAATTGGGATTAAGCAGGATTTTGAGGCTCCCAATATAAACAATGATCCCACATTTTAAATGGTTGATGGTCATTTGGTCAGAATAAAGGGGAAATTGGGATTGAGAAGCGCAGTTTAGGGTTCCCACTAGTAATTAACTTTAAAAAGTGAGTTTAGCTTTGATGTTCAATCCATGAAAGATAGTCTAGCTTTGAATTTGAAACCCCTTTTCCCTCATTTTGCTTACTTCTTCCTAGTAACCCAATACATCATACATGGCCCCATCACCGGTCAGGAAAAAAAAATCATGCATGGTCCCATGATCCCATCTCCGAATCCAGTCTTAAATTAAATTGTCATATTTTTTTTTGGTAAATCAATGTATCCTCCACGGCAACTGTGTAGACTAATCCTTTGAGGTATCTGAGATCCATTTAAGGGGTCGACATCTCCCAACAAATTAAATTGTCATATAATCTAATATTTCTCATATTAATTTTCAAATTAGACTACATAGGGTATGTTTGGGAAGCGGATTTCAAATTATACTATATATATACACACTTGAGATATTAAAAATACTTAAAAAATTAACAAGTTTGTATAACATTTCAATCATACTTTATTTTTTTAGAAACATTTTATAGCTTCCATAATTTTGAAAACAAAAATGAACTTTTCCCTCAGGGGCAAAGTTTCGTTAGGGCTGGAAAGGGATATGGTCCGTCCAGAAAAATATGTGAAATTACTATAATACCCCTATTTTTTAAACAATTACTCAATATGTAAAATGTTTGCGCAGTTTTTCATAAATACTAGTACTATACACGTGCATCCGCACGACCCGATCGCGTTACGTCCTACGATTACCTCAAATAGAAACGTTAGTTTGAAATCTCATTAATCTAAAATCAATTGTAAAATATAGAGGATGACTTGCATACGGACAGATGCTGTCGTGTTCTTTTTAGGAATGAATTTACACAGTATTTAAATAGTCTGAACATTACCCCGTGAAAATAAAGAAAAATTTAAAGTAGATAAAAAAGGAGTTTCAAATAAAAAATTGATAAATATTAAAACTAAAAATGTAAAAGTATCATTTAAAAACAATATGTGCATTTATCCCGTGTGTTTTTATATATCAGTGCATGTTTTTTTATATATCAGTGTTGTTATCCCATGTTTTTTTATATATCAGTGCAACTATCCCGTGTTTTTATATATATCATTGCAATTATCCCCGTATTTTTTATATATCAGTGCAATTGATTATTTGAGTTGATTAGTAGATTATTGTAGATAGTGAAAAGATAGATAGTAGATTATCAATAACAAATATTTATCCCGAGTTTTTTTTATATATCAGTAACAATTATTTGTCCTTTTTTAGGTATTAGTGACAAATATTTGTCGCGTGTGTTTTAAATATTAATCAGTTTAAATAGTCATTAAGCCTTCTTGTTTTTTTAGATAGTAGTTTTCAAAAACTATAATTATCAATGGCAAATATTAATCCCGTGTTTTTTATATATCACTGCAGTTATCCCCGTGTTTTTTATATATCCGTGCAGTTATTTGGTAGTTTCAATTGATTATTTTAGTTGATAGTAGATTATAGTAGATAGTAAATTTGTTAGATAGTAGATTATCAATAAGAAATAAATTTTTTAAATATTAATTAGTAATTTAAATAGTTATTAATTCAGCTTATTTTTTGGATAGTAGGTTTGTAGTAGTAGGTTTCAAAAAATTTAATTATCAATGACAAATATTAATCTCGTGTTTTTTTATATATCAGTGCAGTTATCTCGTAGTTTCAATTAATTATTTTAGTTGATTAATAGATTATAGTAAATAGTAAAAGAGAGATAGTAGATTATCAATAAGAAATATTTATTTTAAATATTAATCAGTAGTTTAAATAGTCATTAAATATTATTGTTTTTTAGATAGTAGGTTTATAGTAGTCTTCAAAAAAATTAATTATCAATGACAAATATTAATCCTTTAATTTGTCTTTTTATATATTTGTGTAGTTATCCCGTGTGTTTTTATATATCATTGCAGTTATCTCATAGTTTCAATTGATTATTTGAGTTGATTAGTAGATTATTGCAGTTATCCCGTATTTTTATATTAGATTATTTGAGTTGATTAGTAGATTATTGCAGTTATCACGTGTTTTTTAGATAGTAGTTTTATAGTAGTTTTCCAAAATTATAATTATCAATGGTAAATATTAATTATAAATTTTCAAAAAAAATTCTAAATATCAAAGATAAATATTTATCCCGTGTTTTTTTATATATCACTGCAGTTCTCCCGTGTTTTTTTATTTATCAATGCAGTTATCTCGTAGTTTCAATTGATTATTTTAGTTGATTAGTAGATTATAGTAATAAAAGTTAGATATTAGATTATCAATAAGAGTATTTGTTTTAAATATTAATTAATAATTTAAATAGTCATCAAGTCTTCTTGTTTTTTAGATAGTAGATGTCTTCAATTTTTTTAATTAAAGTAGTGTTTATATAAATTTAGAAATTTAGTTAAAAGAATTAAAGTGAAGAGATAAGAGAAAGATAATAATTATTTATGGGAAAAGTAAAGTAAAATGAAAAAAAAAGAAAGAGAGTGTAAAAGAAAAGTGAAAATGAGGAAAGAGAGTGTAAGAAGAAAGTGAAAAAAGGAAGAAAGAGAGTGTAAGAGAAAAGTGAAAAGTAAGAAAGAGAGTGTAAGAATAAAGAGAAAAAAAAGAAGAAATAGAGTGTAATGACATTTTTACCCTCAAAAATTTGAGGTGTCTTTTAGATAGAATGTGGGTATTGGTAAAATCATATGTGGTGAATTTGTATAAATCTATAGTAGATAGATTAGTTGATTAGTAGATTATAGTAATAAAAGTTAGATATTAGATTATCAATAAGAGATATGTTTTAAATATTAATTACTAATTTAAATAGTCATCAAGTCTTCTTGTTTTTTAGATAGTAGATTTATAGTAGTAGTCTTCAATTTTTTTTAATTAAAGTAGTGTTTTTATAAATTTAGAAATTTAGTTAAAATAATTAAAGTGAAGAGATAAGAGAAAGATAATAATTATTTATGGGAAAAGTAAAGTAAAATGAAAAAAAAAAAGAAAGAGAGTGTAAAAGAAAAGTGAAAATGAGGAAAAAGAGTGTAAGAAGAAAGTGAAAAAAGGAAGAAAGAGAGTGTAAGAAAGTAAGAAAGAGAGTGTAAGAATAAAGAGAAAAAAAAGAAGAAATAGAGTGTAATGACATTTTTACCCTCAAAAATTTGAGGTGTCTTTTAGATAGAATGGGGATATTGGTAAAATCATATGTGGTGAATTTGTATAAATCTATAGTAGATACATTGTAACGTGGTGGTTGAGTCTCATTCAATTCTTTTTGGGACAACTTTTGTTAGTAAAATGGATAAGAACTTATTAGAATTTGTGAATAAACGGCTGATAATTTCCAAAACATTATTGTCAGTATTTTAAAATTAAAATCAAATTAAATTAAAATTATCATTTTACAAACAACTTTAATTTAGTCTCTATGTTAAATTAAAATTACTTTTTTAGTAACTCAAGAGCACTTGGATGAGATGGTTTGGGTCTCTTCCAGCTTAACCAATGTTCTGGGTTCGAATCCAGTCTTGAGAATGCAACAATGTTACGCAGAGGATACCCAGTTTATACAAAAAAAGTTACTTTTTTTAGTAATTTAATTTTATCTATTTTAATTATACGTCTTGTTATCGTCTTCTCATCATCGCTGCGAGTTCCTTTCATTCTAGCGAATTTCTGAATGCAAGATTTTATGTTTTTGCGTCTCTATTGATGCATTTGAATTTACATGTCTTTTTCATTAGCAGCACACCCAGATTTTTTAGTCAAACTCCGCTGGTATTTCCCCTTCATTCCCCTCTAAAACCCCCTCCTAAACATATACACTAACTTACCCAATCAACACTAGTGCAAAAATGGGATTAGAATTAGACATTTAAAGTCAGGGGCTCAGATGCCTGACTACATAAGTAGACACGGTGGCAAACTTGTAATTAATAGGAAAAACTCGCGAGTTTTAAAGTCAAGCGGATACATGCTTGACTTCTAAAGTGAAAAAATAGGAAAAAATTAGACTTTAGAAGTCAGGCGTGTATTCGCCTGACTACATAAGCAGACACGGTGGCAAACTTGTAATTAAGGGTGAAATTCTTTTTTTTTCTATTTTAGTACTTTAGAAGTCAGACGTATACACGCTTGACTTCTAAAGTACTAAAATAAAAAAAATTTTCACCCTTCGCCTCACTATCAGAATCAGATCGAACACTCCTCTCCTCTCCATTCTCACTCTCACGCGAACCCTAAATGCATCGTCACCCGTCTCTCTAATCCTTCTTCCTCACCGTCACCCTCCACCGTCACCTTCACTCCCTCACCGTCACCTTCCTCACCCTCACTCCCTCACTCCCTCACCGTCACCTTCCTCACGCTCACTCCCTCACCGTCACCTTCCTCACCCTCACTCCCTCACCGTCACCTTCCTCACTCTCTCACGCTCACTCCGTTCCTCTTCGCACCCTCCTATCTCTTTGCACCGTCCTCTCACGCTCACTCCGTTCCTCTTCCTCACGTCTGGATCTGAAACTGGATCTACAACTGGGAACAGTAGGTCTACAAAAAACGACTCAGTCACTGGTTCCTCCTTCTTCTACGCGAAGCTTCCCCTACAACTCACGATTTCAGAAGGTTCTGGCTTCAATCTTTCATATCTCTCTGGTTCCTTCTTCTTCCACGCGAAACCCTAAGATTTTGATCTTCTGTTTTCAGGCTCTCTGTTGCAAGGTTTTGCTGCGGACCGTTCCACTAGGTAGATTCTTCACTTAAATTCTGTTTTGCTGTTGATTTAATGATTTTCCTTTTCAAAACCCTAACTTCAGTGTTTGCTGTTTTGTGTGTGGCTGAGACGTGTTCGGCGAGGAACAATAGCAGCATCAATGGTGAATCTCCACCTGAGATTCAAAGGTATAACTCCTTTTATCACCCTGTTCAGTTTTGACTTTCAGTTTTACTACTAGAATAGGTACGATTTTTTTGAACTGGTGTGGTTTTGACTTTCAGTGAGCCTATCCCTACAAACAAGAGGCACAGAGTTGCTGAAATCTTCAGTAACCCAAAGGTTGAGACTGAAATTCCATGGTATAGATCGTACCCCTGTCTTTATAACGATAAACCCAATTTTGTGATGATAAATGGCATTATTCAAGAATGTATTTATTTAATTTTTGTTTTAAACTACCTCTATTGTTGGATGCTAGAAAAATATGATTTGGTATTCAATATGTAATGTTCTGTGGCTTAAAAGAAAGATATGCGATGATATGTATCAAATTAGATAGTTTTCCTTCTTCATTTAATCACTTGCTCAAATAGAAGTAATTGAACTTTTGGTGTTGAATTATAATCTTAACAGAAAACATGCAATGTTGTATATTGACTGTTCAAAGGTATGGAATAGAACAAGAGTAACTATAATCAGTTTTAAGGCATGTTAGTTAGCTGGCTTAGTTAGTTAAATTTGTTAAGTTTCAGTTAGTTGAGTTTCTGGCTTTATCAGTTTTAACAACAATATATAAGTTGTTGTATTGTAATATATAAGTTTCATTTGTTTCAATCAATTTTCCAATTCTTTTCTTTGGGTACCAAATGAAATTCCATATAGAATAAGAAGTTGCTTTTAGTTGAGATTGTTTTGTTCCTTTTAATCTTTGTTTATCATAATGAGTTCTAACTCTATTTTTGCCCTTCTGACTTGGAACTGGAAGCATCAGATAAAAGCAAGAAGGCTAAGAAAAGACAAGCAACATCTGATCCTGATCTTCCAACCACAACTGACAAAGTGGATTTTGGTAAGAATTATAATATTCTAAATTGCTAATTAGCATGAGTAAACTTGTCATATTTTCATCGGTTATCTTTGTATTTTGGATTCCATTTTCTTTGTCTCGTCTCGCATTTACTTTGGGAATGCAGTTTGTGCAGTTTGTTAACCTGAATTTTGAAGAGCATCTACACTGTTGGTGTATGTATGATTTGTTTTCCCTTCAGTCCTCAAGCAATTTTCAAAGATCCTTTCCGTGGTGGTAACAATATTTTGGTAAGAACTGTTATACTTTAAATCTATTTCATGGCACAGATAGTATGAAGTTAATTCAATTATTTTGTTTTGCAAAGGTCATTTGTGATGCCTATACACCACAAGGTGAGCCTATCCCTACAAACAAGAGGCACAGAGCTGCCGAAATCTTCAGTAACCCAAAGGTTGAGGCTGAAACTCCATGGTATAGATCGTACCCCTGTCTTTATAACGATAAACCCTATTTTGTGATGATAAATTGCATTATTCAAGAATGTATTTATTTAATTTTTGTTTTAAACTACCTCTATTGTTGGATGCTAGAAAAATATGATTTGGTATTCAATATGTAATGTTCTGTGGCTTAAAAGAAAGATATGAGATGATATGTATCAAATTAGATAGTTTTCCTTCTTCATTTAATCACTTGCTCAAATAGAAGTAATTGAACTTTTGGTGTTGAATTATAATCTTAACAGAAAACATGCTGATGTTGTATATTGATTGTTCAAAGGTATGGAATAGAACAAGAGTAACTATAGTCAGTTTTAAGACATGTTAGTTAGCTGGCTTAGTTAGTTAAATTTGTTAAGTTTCAGTTAGTTGAGTTTCTGCCTTTATCAGTTTTAACAGCAATATATAAGTTGCTGTATTGTAATATATAAGTTTCATTTGTTTCAATCAATTTTCCAATTCTTTTCTTTGGGTAACAAATGAAATTCCATATAGAATAAGAAGTTGCTTTTAGTTGAGATTGTTTTGTTCCTTTTAATCTTTGTTTATCATAATGAGTTCTAACTCTATTTTTGCCCTTCTGACTTGGAACTGGAAGCAGCAGATAAAAGCAAGAAGGCTAAGAAAAGACAAGCAACATCTGATCCTGATCTTCCAACCACAGCTGACAAAGTGGATTTTGGTAAGAATTATAATATTCTAAATTGCTAATTAGCATTAGTAACCTGAATTTTGAAGAGCATCTACACCGTTGGTGTATGTATGATTTGCATGACAATCTTCTGAACTCCCAATAGTTATTATAAGCTATAGAAATCCAAATGCTACTAAGATTAATAACAAAGAAAATAGTATCCCTATTTGCATAACATTCATGCTATGGTCTAAGACAATTTAGTTTCCTTAAAATTCATGCTTCAGGTCTAACAAGACAATTTGGTTTATAAAAAATTTTGTGCATGTTGATTTATGTAATATTTATTCTATGCTTTCAGATGTTGAGTAGTCAAACTATCGCCATTCTAAGAAATGTTAATTATTGTTGAAGTGCTATGAAACCTAAATGCTTCAAAATTGGAAACATATATGTGTTGGATCCTTTCTGTAATAAAGTTGTGGTATGATATATCATTGGTGCTCCATTTTACAGTAATATGTGCTTGGAGTTCCATTTTATTACATCTTGTTGATACTAAAGAGTATTGTTCTATAGGATGTTGATGTTTGAGAGTACGCAATATCTTTGGCTGGACGGTTAGCGGAGAAAAACCCTGCATATAAGAGACATTTGAAGAATAACAACTTTTCAATTGACACTTTTTTAAGTGTATATGGTTGTTAGTTTAGTTAGTTGTTACTCTCATCTAGAATTTTCTTTAGTTTATGAATTCTTGCATATAAGTAGTAGTGAATGATGATGGTGATATGAGAATTTGGCTATTGTAAGGATTTAATGCTTAATAATTGATGACAGAAATTTGTTCATATATATGTTGGTAGTTGTACCAATTGCTGGCTAGTTTTTGGTTTGATTTTGGTCTGTTGATTTAAAATTAGCAGTCATTATTTAGATTAGCTGGCTACCAAATAATTTTTTTTTTAAAAAATGAACTTTTAAAGTCAGGCGAAACTAAATGCTTGACCTTAAATCATACTTACGAAGTCAGACAAAAATAAATGCTTGACTTTAAATCATACTTACGAAGTCAGGCAAGAATAAATGTTTGACTTTAAATCATACTTACGAAGTCAGGCAATAATAAATGCTTGACTTTAAAACAGACTTACGAAGTCAGGCGAAATAATTGCTTGACTTTAAAACTGACTTACGAAGTCAGACAAAATAAATGCTTGGCTTTAAATCAGACTTACGAAGTCAGGCTATTGCTTGACTTTAAAACTCCTGACATACAAAGTCGACTTAATAAAAGTCAGGCAAGCGCCTGACTTTAAATCCCATTTTCGCCTGACTTTAAATCCCTTTTTTGCACTAGTGCAACACAAATATGTTGTAGTATATATTTTTCTATGACTGGATTTGCCTTTCTAATGAGATGGTATACCCCACTTTGAAATATTTATCACAATTAAAAAAGTATTTATTAAAACGGCATCCTATTATTAATGCGGCACCCGTCCTGCAGTTATTCTGCAGTCGGGTTGCGCGCTCTCCCCCTCCCTATTTTAATAATAATAATAATAATAATAATAATAATAATAAAATAATAATAATCTAAAACTTGGCATTTTTTTTCAATTTTTCATATTTTAGGTGTTATTTTAGGTCTTTTAAAACCCAATTTTTTTTTGGATATACAAATATGTGAGGTTTTTGGTAAAAAAATAATGTGGAGTTTGTTAGTCAATAACCTGTTTAGTGAAGAAAAAAAATAATTTTATTACAAAGTACATAAATTGTAATGGTGAACAGTGTATTTTAAGGTATAAAAATATGTGAGGTTTTTGGTAAAAAAATAATGTAGAGTTTGTTAGTCAATAACCTGTTTAGTGAAGAAAAAAATAATTTTATTACAAAGTACATAAATTGCAATGGTGAACAGTGTATTTTAAGGTACTTTAGAGTCCGTAGAAAATTTTAGATGTTAAAATACGTTAAATTGGTTTCTCAATAACTGGTTTGGTAGAAAAATATTAATTTCCTGACAAAATATGTAAAGTGTGATGCTAAGTAGTTTATTTTGAGATACTTTAAAGTTCGGGAAAAAATTTAGAAGTTTAAATACTTGAAGTTTGTTCCCTGACAACCGATTTGGTGAGCACAAAATTAATTTCGTGACGAAATATGTAAAGTGCGATGCTAAGCAATACATTTTGAGACACTTTAGAGTCCAAAAACAATTAGACGTTCAAATACATGAAATTTTTTGCTCAATAACCGATTTGGTGAAAAAATAATTAATTTTGTGATAAAATACGTAAAGTGCGATGTTAAGTAGTGTGCTTTTAGATACTTTAGAGTCTGTAAAAAAACCTAAATGTTCAAAAACGTGAAGTTCGTTCCTAAATAACCAGTTTGATGAAACAAAAAAAACAATTTCGTGACAAATATGTAAAGTGCAATGCTAAGTAGTTTGTTTTGAGGTATTTTAGAAATCCAAAAAAACTAGATGTTCATATACTCGAAGTTCCTTCCTCAATAACCGAATTGGCAAAAAAAATAATTTTGTCACAAAATACGTAAAGTGCCATACTTAGCAGTGTGTTTTAAGGTACTTTAGAGACTGGAAAAAAAATTAGATGTTCAAATACGTGAAGTTCATTCCTTTTTTTTTATAGACAAGTTCGTTCCTTAATTGCCGGTTCGGTGAAATATAAATTAATTTCGTTGCAAAATAATAAAAGTGTGATGCTAAACAATGTGTTTTGGAGTACTATATGCGTTCAGAAAAATTGTAACCGTGAAAAAATTAATTTATATAAAATGCAATATTACTACTTAAAAATATTAATTAATATTTATACTTCTTTATCTTATATTTGCATTCTTATATTTATTTTTTGCGAGTATTCACTCCCCCGTCCCCCCTTTTTTCTTCTTTTAGTCGGTGCTCCCACCAACCCCCTTTTTATAACCCTTATTTTGGTCTTTTTTCACCAACAGGTATTAGAAGCATACTTAAATTACTGTTTATATGTTTATTTTAGTCTCGCTTTTAGTACTTGATTATAAATAGTAATTAATGAATATATAGAATATGACAAACATTCTTAAATTCAGTATTTAATTCATCATTACTGAAAGTTGATTCTTTGTCTTGCAATATATAATATGTCATAGATACTTACTCTTGCGGGAACTTCAACTACAATAGAACTCCAATTATATTCTTTTAACTTTGAATATGTGCTTCTATTTTATTGGTGGTTTTCATCCAACCTTGCATGATACCCACGTATTTCACTTTCTATTTGTGTTGTCTTTTTTTATTTTCGTTATTTCGCACCAACGAGTATTAGAAGCATACTTATATTGGTATTTGTATTTTTATCTTTAGTTTAGCATTTACTCCCACGAGAACTTATTCAGCCACATTTACGGTAGAATCTGCATCATCTTCTTTCAACTTTGTATAGCTGCTTATATTTTATTGGGTTTTCACACAACTCTGCATGAATATGGATTATGATATTAAAATTCTTTAGACTTTTTCTTTTTATTATCTATGGATGTTAAATTTCAATGTGTTTGTTAATGTTCTTTTTTAATTTTATAATCGTCTTATTTAATTCATAGTTATAATTTAATTTTTATTGACGGGAACTTCAGCCACATTTAGAATAGAACCCCCATCATATTCTTTCAACTCTGTATAGTGGCTTCTATTCTATTGGTTATTTTCATCCAAACCTGCATGATACTACGTGTTTCATTTTTTATTTGTGTTGTCTTCTTTGTTTTGGTCATTTCGCACCAACGAGTATTAGAAGCATCCTTAAATTGGTGTTTATATTTTTATCTCTCTCTGCGCAATTACTCCTGCGGGAACTTTAGCGACATTCACAATAGAACCCGCATCATCTTTTTTCAACTTTATATAACAGCTTTTATTTTATTGGTGGTTTTCATCAGATCCTGCATGTGTGCTCAATTTCAATGTCTTTGTTAATGTTTCTTTATTATTTATAATATTCTTATTTAATTTATAAAATTTGCTCCTAAACACGAGCGGGTATTAGTCTTTCATTGATAGTATATTGAGACGCTGTGTGGTAGTTAACAATATTGGTCCAAACTAAAAAAAGCTATATTTTACACAAATCAGATTTAGTCGACCCCCGTGCAACGCACGGGCAATAGGACTAGTAAGTTGTATATGAGAAATAAACCTACTATTAAAAAAATTGCAAGATGTGTATGAAAAAATAACTTCTTTTGACAATATGAAAAACAATATTTTTATGTCACAAAAAAATATTTTAAGTGCAAGTCATGTTTGACACAGACGACTTGTTTTTTTTTTCATATAAGAATAGCCAATATAAAAATATAAGCCATGTTTTCCATATATATATGATTTGTACTTTGACTTTTCTCATTTTACTTCTTATTTAGGCTTTTGGATTGGCATCCCACATACCAAACTCAATCTAAATCCCGTTTTATGGTGGTTTCATTGAAACTACAAATTGTATAGCTTCTGCATGATCATATACTACTAGTACTAGTCGTTATTTTTAATTTGTAGAAGTCATATTTCTCATTAAAAAAATGTGTTTTTTAGTAAATAATTTTGGAATAAAGTTAAGCATTTTAGTAAATATTTTTTCATTTGTACCAGTCTAATAATTTTAATTTGGAAAAAAAATTACACCATCCTTGTTAAAAAAACCCAAGAAACTTTGATGAATTACTTAATTAATTCGTTTATTGTATATATCAAACATTGATATGAGAGAGGAGAGAGAAGCATTTTCTTAATCTGCATATTATATATAAGGGGAGAAATACCTGCTTGGTGCCCTTTTCTTCACCTGCATGTTTGGATGTCTTCTGTATTCAAATATTATCATCAATAGGTGCAAAAGTATGACCACATTTTTGTAATAAAAAGAAAACCGTGACCACATTTTTTTCCTAATAAAAAGAAAAGTGTGATCACATTTTTTTAATTACCTTTGAGCTGGCATATGTGTACGGAACAATTAAATAATTAAATATGGTAAGAGCAGCCTAATTTAGGTTAAAATTGATATTGGCATTGGGTATGGTGTGGGGAAGGTAGCTGCTCAATTATATAAACCAGTAGGGCCAAATGAGACACTGAAAAACTTATATGACTAAAGCAAAAGCAATTTGGGAGAGGCAATAAAGCACAACATTTACTATTAATATAAAAAGTAGATATATTATTTTGGAAAGCACACATGAATTTGATAACGTATGGGAACAAATTTTGCTTTGTCAATTTTCATTCCATTATTATTTTAGAAAACAAGGTGAGGCATGGTAATAAGTCGGTGTGTGTGGCGGTGCAACCAAAAACCAAATTCTTGTTGGAGCCACATAGGTGTTTTTGGAATACTATTTTTCATCCTCCATGAAATTATTGGCAAGTTGATTTTGACATAGAAATTAAGGATAAAAAACAGACAATACTTTTATTTCAATATGTATTAGTATTACCATATGTTAAAGTTATTATCGTGTTTTTGTTTTTCCAACCAGATGTCACCTGGATACAAATATGTCAAATAACATGCTTGTAGACAAAGTAAAATAATCAAAGTTGTAATAATAATTAAGGTTTGTTGCAAAATAGATTTAGATTTATTTAATACATAATCCGTTGGTTGGAAGGAGCCTATATTAGTAAAACAGAAAGTTTCTTTGGAAGTATAACCCACATAATGAACTCAAGCATCTTCTGTACCTCATGTGTGTGTGGTTTGGTGGGCCATTCCATTTGCTGCCTACCTCAGCCTCACTACAAAATTTCAAGTGTGGAGCTGGCAGCATTTTAATCAAATCCTATACAATGTTTTTAAAACCGGACCGGAGATCGAACCGGCGAGACCTCCGGTTCATGGTTCAATCGGTTCAACCGGTTCAACCACGGTTGAACCGGATAATTAATTAATATATAAATAAATAAATAAAATACTAAACTTTGTAAAAATAATATTGAGAAAACCTTCTCATTATATTAATTATATTAATTGTTTATAAACATTATGCACAGAGGCGTGGGAGATGGCAGAGTCATGAAGACTAGGAAGTACACTTCTCTGCTCTGCTTTATTTTATTACTTTTTGTATTTTTTTTGTGTAACTCATTCTGTTTTTGTATTATTCAGAAGAAAGCAACCCAATTTATGAGTTTAAAAAATGGTTGGATTAAAAAGAAGGAACCACTCAAAAAACTTCCAAGAACCGGCCGGTTACCAAGAACCGCGCCCGGTTATCCGGTTCAACGGGTCAAACCCGGTTCAAACCGGTTTTCCGGTTCTTTTCCGGTTTTTACTCCCAGCGGGTTAAATGGCACGAACCGAACCGCAGAGACATCCGGTTCACGGTTGAACCGGTTCAACCGGCCGGTCCGGTCCGGTTTTTAAAACATTGATCCTATAAGATTTTTGTCCATAGAAAATTCTAGACCTTGGAATTACTCATTTTAAACAAAACCAATTACTTTAATCCCAAGAGTCATTACAGAAGGGAATGTTCCACATTTTCTGTCAGAAAAATTGCTCAATTTCATAATAATCTTGTTTTATTGTTTTAGTGATACTGTCTGCATTTGCTTCAGAATTAACTTATTAACAATTTATTTGACTTTCTTTTTTTACAGAACAATTTATTTCACTTTATCTATTAGCCTAATCACTTGTGGGGGTATTTGAGGAGGGAGAGCTTACTTTTGTAAATTTTGTGATATTTCAAAATTTCTAAGTGAATTCTGTGAAACAATAATATTTCGACAAAGACAAATATTTCGACACAAATAGATTTCGACACAGACTAAGCTGAATGGTTTTTTTTAACAACTATTTTAATTTAATCCGAATATGCTCAGTTTTAGTCGAAATGGTTTGCAAAATAACTTTGTAACGGATAATTCATTTCGTAACTGCAAACTGAGTTTAATTTTCGTACAACAGCTATTTTCATTCAAACCGGATTATTTCGTAACTGCAAAATTAAACCAGCCTTATTACAATTTATTTTGTAACAGATTTTGACTGGCTATTAAATGGATGCTGGAGCTATGCCTCAAGGGGCTAATTCAGAAGCCTATATAAACGGGCTCCAGTAGCACTTGAAATGGACACAGAACAATTTCCTTTTCACTGTTCTAAACTGCACTGTCCTGGGTTCATCTCCTGCCACTTAAACACTTCCATTCTTGCCAGTTCGGAATCCTCCTTCACTACTGCGATTGAGACGAGACCGGTTGTACCTCGGGGAATTTGCGCTGTAGAGGCGAATAAATTCTTTAGGGCAGTCGCAAGGCACCTCCGGTTGTTTATCTAACGTTTCTTTTGTTCGCAGGTTTGGTTCGCAGCATTTCTGGTTCTGCAGGTTCGACTACAGCTGTATCTGCAGGTTCGACTGCTTCTGTCTCAGCAGGTTCGACAGCATCTGTCTCTCAGGTTCGACAGCATCTGTCTCAGCAGAGTTGGTTCAACAGCATCTGTCTCAGTTTCGACAGCATCTGTCTATCTGCATTTCGACTACAATCTGAAGAATTTATTTCATGGCGGACGCAATCAACAACGATGATAACGGTGCTCCCATCAACAACAATAGCACTGTTATCGTTCCTGCTACAGTCCCAGTAACTTACGCGAAGCCTTTCCCTGACATCTTCAAAATTGAGGTCTTCGCAGGCCAAAATTTTCGCAGGTGGCAGGAGCGCGTGAGTTCTCTTCTTGACATGCACGGATTTGCTGTCGCTCTTACTGAAACCAAGCCACTGGAGTCTGCAACTCCCAAACAGGTCGAAGTTTGGATCCATGCAAATAAGGTGTGCCGTCACACAATTCTCAGCACTCTCTCTAATGAATTGTTCGACATCTACTGCACCTACAAGGAGGAAAATCAGATTTGGGAATCAATGATTCTCAAATACACGGCTGAAGATGCTAGCAAGCAAAAATTTGTCATCAGCAACTACTACAATTGGGTCATGAATGAAGCTGGCGAAATCAAATCTCAAATCAATCAGTATCACAAGTTACTAGAGGAAATGAAGGCTGAAAACATTGTTCTCCCAGGCGAGTTCATTGCAGGTGTCTTGATTGAAAAGCTGCCTGAATCATGGAAGGACTAAAAGCAGCAACTGAAGCACAAACACAAGCAACTGTCACTGAACGAGCTGCTGACTCATATCATCATTGAAGATACCAACCGAAAGGAGAGTAACAAAGCAAAGGCGAAATCAATGGCTGCACGTGCAAACATGGTGATGAACAACTCCTCAAGGTACGACAAAGGCAAACCTGACTCTTCAAACAAAAGGTATGATCCCAAGAAATTTGCTAATCAAAAGAATCACAAAAAGAACAATGATCATTATCCTGGTGTTCATAACTCCGAATACAAGAAAAAAGGTTTTTGTTTTGTTTGTGGAAAGCCAGGACACTTTGCACCTAAATGCAGACATAGGGCGAGAAACGAAAATCCTCCTAAGGCAAACGCCAACTTGGCTGATGCTGGTGGAGATGATAATGAGGATGGCGATGTCATTGCTGCTGTCGTTTCTCTGGTCAATATGGCAACTGATGTGAACAAGTGGGTGGTAGATTCTGGAGCCACCAAGCACATCTGTGCTAACAGAGAGGTTTTTACCTCCTACACTGCTGTAGGGGAAGGAGAAGAACACATCTATCTGGGTGACTCACATTCTGCCCCAGTTGTGGGGAAAGGGAAAGTTCTTCTCAAACTCACATCGGGAAAGACTCTGGCTCTCACAAATGTGCTTCATGTGCCTAATATAAGGGCAAACCTGATTTCTGTTGGTGTTCTGCTGAAGCATGGTATCAAAGTGACCTTTGAATCTAATAAGATTGTTCTTACCAAGAACAACATTTTTGTTGGAAAGGGATATTATGATCATGGACTTTTTGTACTCAACACCGTTGATTTCAATAACAATGTTTCCACTTCTGCTTATTTGATTGACTCTTATAATATGTGGCATGCTAGACTAGGACATATTAATTTTCCGTATGTTATTAAATTGCAACGTCTTGGCATGATTTCGATTAGTGATAAAAAACATAGTAAATGCGATGTGTGTGTCGAATCCAAATTAACAAAGAAATCATGTCCCCCGGTACAACGCGAATCTGAGTTACTTAGTTTAATTCATACGGACCTAGGGGATTTAAAACAAACTCCAACTAGGGACGGAAAAAGTTATTATGTGACGTTTATAGATGATTTTTCGCGATACACTAAGGTATTTTTATTAAAACAAAAAGACGAAGTATTTGAAGCTTTTCTTTCATATAAAGCCGAAGTAGAAAACCAATTAAATAGGAAGATTAAACGAGTTAGATCCGATCGTGGAGGAGAGTACATATCTTTTAATGAATTTTGTGAAAAGGAAGGTATATATAATACATGAAACAACTCCCCCTTATTCACCCGAATCTAATGGCATAGCCGAAAGAAAAAATAGGACCTTGAAAGAGATGATGAATGCTATGTTAATTAGCTCTAGTGCGCCAAATAACTTGTGGGATGAGGCTATTTTAACTGCATGTTTTATACAAAATAGAACTCCTCATAGGAAAACCGGAAAGACCCCCTATGAACTATGGAAAAGTTATCAACCTAACTTGAAATATTTCAAAGTGTGGGGGTGTTTAGCTAAAGTTATGTTGCCTGATCCTAAGAAAAGAAAAATTGGTTGCAAAACCTCTGATTGTGTTTTTATAGGATATGTTGAACATAGCGCCTCTTATAGATTCCTTGTTATGAAAAGTGACGTCTTAGAGAAAAATACCATTATGGAAACAAAAATTGCTGAATTCTTTGAAAATACATTTCCTTTGAAGCATGATAGTATATCTAGACAACCATTAGTAACTACTAATGATGAAACTCATGAGGAACCGTATGAAGAATTAAGGAGAAGTAAAAGACCAAGAAAAGAAACATCCTTCGGAAATGATTTTTATACTTATCTTGTTGAAAAAGATCCCGAAACTTTTTCTGAAGCAATTTCTTTTTGAGTCGAAATTTTGGAAAGAAGCTATTAAAACTGAAATAGATTCAATTTCCAAATGTAAAACTTGGATTTTAGTTGATTTACCACCTGGAGCAAAACCAATAGGATGCAAGTGGATTTTCAAAAGAAAATATAACCCCGATGGGTCTATTGATAAATATAAAGCTAGATTAGTAGCAAAAGGTTTTTCTCAAAAACAAAACATTGATTATTTTGATACTTTTGCTCCAGTCACAAGAATTTCTTCTATTAGAGTTTTAATAGCTTTGGCTTCCATCCATAAACTTGTTATTCACCAAATGGATTTTAAAACAGCTTTTTTGAACGGTGACTTAGAAGAAGAAATTTACATGACTCAACCCGAAGGATGTATAGTTTCTGGTCAAGAAAATAAAGTATGCAAACTCCTTAAGTCCCTATATGGTTTAAAATAAGCACCAAAACAATGGTATGCAAAGTTTGACAAAACTTTAATTAATGATGGTTTCTCCACAACTGATGTTGATAAATGTGTTTACACTAAAACTGTGGGTGGAGAACATGTGATTATATGCTTGTATGTAGATGACATGCTCATTTTTGGTACTTGTCTTGATATTGTTACTAGAACAAAAACCTTTCTCTCATCTAGTTTCGATATGAAAGATATGGGTGAGGCAAATGTAATATTAGGAGGTAGAGTCATCAGGGAAGGTGATAGTATTATACTATCACAAGATCATTATGTGGAAAAACTTCTTAGGAAGTTTGGTCACTATAACTCTACCCCTTTGAGTACCCCTTATGAAGCTAACTCACACTTGAAGAAAAATAGAGGTGATCCTGTTGACCAACCTCAGTATGCCCGAGTAATTGGGAGCCTACTGCATTTAATGAACTTTTCTCGACCAGACATTGCGTTCGCAGTCGGTCGTCTGAGTAGGTATACTCATAACCCTGGTCAGGATCATTGGAAGGCAATTGCTCACCTTATGCGATATTTGAGAGGTACCCCAAATTATGGTATTACTTACAGTGGATTTCCCGCAGTATTAGAAGGATACTGTGATGCTAACTGGATATCTGACTCAGATGAGACAAAATCCACCAGTGGTTACATTTTTTCACTAGGTGGTGGTGCGGTAACTTGGAGGTCAGCCAAACAATCCATTATAGCTAGATCGACTATGGAGTCGGAATTTGTAGCTCTGGAATTGGCTGGTACTGAAGCTGAATGGTTGAAGAACCTTTTAGTTGGAATTCCTTTGGGAATAAAACCGACACCATCAGTGTCAATACATTGTGATAGTCAGTCGGCAATTGCCGTTGCAAAGAATAAGACTGTAATGGCAAAAATAGACATGTGCAATTAAGACACAATGTTGTCAAACAATTGTAGAAATATGGAGCAATATCGATTGATTATGTGAAGTCAGAAGTGAATTTGGCCGATCCTCTGACAAAACCCCTTGGGAAGAAACTTATATATGAGACATCGAGGGGAATGGGACTAAAGTCAATTGAAATTAAGAAGTGATGGTAACCCAACCTTTGTGATTGGAGATCCCATGAATAAGGTTCAATGTTGTAAAAACAAGTCACTTCTTGATATTGCTAGCACTAAAAATTAATTCTAGTAATTAATTTTATTATTGTTCCTTCCTATGGTGTTATTGTGATAGTGCTAGACTGCAGGGTTAAAAGGATAAGCTTAAAGCTTTTAATGATTTTCATAGCCCTTATGGGTGGTGTATGACTTGCAGCATACACTTGATGAAATCACCTATATGAGTGTCAAGTGGGGCCACTTGCATGAGATCCTGACGAGATCTCTAGAGCACTCATGAATACCGAGGACGCGCATGGCCTAGTAGCGCAACACCGCGGAAACAGCAAGAATTGTGGGGGTCTAATGTGATGGAAAAATCTCTAACATATAATATGTGTCTTGGGTTCCATAGCTTGCTAAACCAATTCACTGTATGTTATGTTTTATCTGTCTAGGACTGGTTCCATAGCTTGCTATACAGCTCCGATGCATTACATCTACGATGTTAACCCAGGAAACTTCTTTTCTTTATTCACTTCTAAAATTTTGAAATATGTGGGGATTGTTGTAAATTTTGTGATATTTCAAAATTTCTAAGTGAATTCTGTGAAACGATAATATTTCGACAAAGACAAATATTTCGACACAGAAATAGATTTCGACACACAATAATATTTCGACACAGACTAAGCTGAATGGTTTTTTTAACAGCTATTTTAATTTAATCCGAATATGCCCAGTTTTAGTCGAAATGGTTTGCAAAATAACTTTGTAACGGATAATTCATTTCGTAACTGCAAACTGAGTTTAATTTTCGTACAACAGCTATTTTCATTCAAACCGGATTATTTCGTAACTGCAAAATTAAACCAGCCTTATTACAATTTATTTTGTAACGGATTTTGACTGGCTATTAAATGGATGCTGGAGCTATGCCTCAAGGGGCTAATTCAGAAGCCTATATAAACGGGCTCGAGTAGCACTTGAAATGAACACAACAATTTCCTTTTCACTGTTCTAAACTGCACTGTCCTGGGTTCATCTCCTGCCACTTAAACACTTCCATTCTTGCCAGTTCGGAATCCTCATTCGCTACTGCGATTGAGACGAGACCGGTTGTACCTCGGGGAATTTGCGCTGTAGAGGCGAATAAATTCTTCAGGGCAGTCGCAAGGCGCCTCCGGTTGTTTATCTAACGTTTCTTTTGTTCGCAGGTTTGGTTCGCAGCATTTCTGGTTCTGCAGGTTCGACTACAGCTGTATCAGCAGGTTCGACTGCTTCTGTCTCAGCAGGTTCGACAGCATCCGTCTCTCAGGTTCGACAACATCTGTCTCAACAGAGTTGGTTCGACAGCATCTGTCTCAGCAGAGTTGGTTCGACGGCATCTGTCCCAGTTTTGACAGCATCTGTCTCTCTGCATTTCGACTACACTTACAAGAACAAACTATAACTTATAAATAAACTGTTTCAACTCATTTCTACGATAGCTTTTGAGTACAATTTATAGGCTTTAATTGACAATGTCAATCCACTAGCTTATACTCGATAGTTTATAGTGGGTAAGCTCTCTGCAAGTATTAAGTAGGATTAGCTTATAGGGTTCTTTCACTAATTTATAGTGTTTTTTTGAAACGCTGCTCGAAGTAGTGTTTAACCTTATAGCTTGTAGCGTTTCGTTTTGCCGCTCATTTTTATCTTTGTTACTTTCATTAAATTCCTCACTTATCCTCTATTAAATGAGTATTCCCTCCCGTTTTTAAGCATTAGTTACGAATGTTCATTTCTGTCATTTTATATTCATAAACTAGTTCGACCACTAATTTTACCAAACACTTTAAATTCAATTCGTTATCAGGTCATCTATTATACGCTAGCCTATCCACTATCCGCTAGTTTATCAACTATCCATTTTTTCTACTAAAGAGAGTTATAGTTTATAGAGTTAAATATGTGTTTAGTCTCTATAAAATTTAATTTTTTTTGTTTTAGTATCTCAAAAAAATTTCATCTACTTTTGGTCCCCAAGTTTTAATTTTCATCCGTTTTAGTTCCTCATGACTTTTAATAACGTTTCACGACTTTTAATAGCGCTCATGAAGCGTTATTAAAAATCATGACGGACTAAAACTACTGAAAAATAAATGTTGGGACCAAAAATAGGTGAAAATTTTTCAAGTACTAAAAAATTTCTCAAAATTTTATAGGGACCTCAAGTATATTTAACCCTACTTTATATGAAATCAACATAACTAGTTTTGTCGGAAAAAAAAAACATGACTTCATTTTCTCTTTCAATTATAGAATTAACTTGCACATAAAAACTAAGGGCTATATCCAAACATGCCCCTAAGTATTATGGCTCATTTTTTGTTAAAAAACACTTCGCAAATAATACGTGGGGAAAAGCTAAACATTCTTTAATTTTCTTTGACTCTTGTAACATTTCTTTTTCCCACTAAACTAATTAAGTCTTGTTTGGTTATCATTCTATTTTATTTTCCAATTCAAACAGCCAACAACATCTCAGTCTAAATAAAACAACTTGTTCTCTACTTTTAAAATCTACTCTTTCTTTCTCCCTTTCTCTTACAGACACACCAAAATACATTTTTGACATCTTGGCTAAAAATCTCTCTGTTCTTTAAAACTTCTCTGTTTCTCTTTCTATTTCTTCTTCAGATAAACCCTTTACTTTTTTGTACATAGAAAAAACAGAGCATCAACCATGGTTACCAACAAATTTGCAACTATGTTACGCAGAAATACCAACAAAATCACCTTTGTTTTACTCTATGCAATCCTTGAATGGATTCTGATCATCCTCCTCCTTTCAAATTCCCTTTTTTCTTATTTGATCATAAAGTTTTCTGATTATTTTGGCCTCAAAAGACCCTGCATATGGTGTACTAGAATTGATCATATCATAGACCCTGCAAAAAACAAGAATTTTTGTAGAGATCTTGTGTGTGAAGCTCATGCTGTTGAGATTTCTAAATTAGGTTTCTGTCCTAGTCATCACAAACTAGCTGAATCGAAAGATATGTGTGTGGATTGTTCATCTTCATCTCATGAAAATTATTCTCATCAGAGTTTTGGTTTCTTTCCATGGATGAAACAAATAGGTATGATTCAGAATTCTGATGATAAGGTAACTGAGAAAGTTGAAGAGAGTTTGAAGTGTTCTTGTTGTGGTGTTAATTTGGATAATAGACTCTACCCTCCTTGCATTCTGGTTAAGCCTGCTATGGACATTTTGGATTATGGAGAGAAGCAGAAGATGATCAAAGGTGTATTTATATCAGAAGTTGATGAAGGTGATCACTCAGATCATAGCAGATCAGATTTTGTACTTGATCATCATGAAGATCAACAGAGAAGTGAAGAAAACAGGGGAATTCACATGGTGTTTGAGGGAGGTAGAAAAGAAGAGGAAATTTGCGCTTGTTCTGTTTGTGATATTGTCAAAGAAAACATGGATGGTGAAATTCCCAAGCTGGATTTGTGTATAGAGAAAGAGAAAGAGGAAATTTTTAATGTTTCTAAGCCTAAGGATGATGGTGAAGATCAATCTTGTGAGAAAACTGTGGAAATTCCACCCAAGCATCTAGAGTTTTTCATTCACGGTGATGATTGCAGATTGGTTCCTGTAGAGTTGGTTGACTCAAGCACCACAGAAAATGGAAATCAAAGTAGATATAATAAGGTGGAGGCTGAAGGACTCACTGGAAATGATGATTTTATTCTGGATTTTGATATGAGTAATGATGCCGAAGCTGAACCTGTTAAAGAGAATTGGCACATTTCTAGGGATATTGTGGCTGAATTTTTGTCTCAGGAGAATATTAATGTTTCCAAGGTCAATGAGGTTGAATCAGATCAAATAAGTACTAGAGAGCAGTCCTCAGGGTTACAGCTACAAGTAGAAGAAAATTTTGAGCAGAATTATAATGATTTGAGGTTTGACGTTGCTCAAATAGCTGAGGACTTACCTAAGGATGATAATGTTGAAGAAAGCATGGAAAGAATGATAGATGTAGAAGGAGAACAAGGTGAAGATGTTTCTCTAGGTAAATATTTTCCTCTTTAACAAGTTCACTCAGTTTTTATACTATTCTTCTTCTTGATTTTATTTTTCATATATATGCAAAGATCTAATACTTTCTTTATTCTTGCTTGCAGCATCTGAAAATGCATCACAAACTAGTGGTGAGGAATTTGAAGCAGAAGTATCAATTGGGACTGATATTCCTGATCATGAGCAGGTTGATGAGTATCAAGACAAAGATAGTCTCTTGGATACAAATCAACAAATACAACAAGATTCACCTACTAATGATAGTGGTAAGCCTCAATTTCTAATCACCCTTAGAACTTTCTAATGACATAAGCTGAAATCTTTGCATTTTTTTTAATGTATAAAATTTTGTGATATGTATAATTAGGCCATGACAAAGGTGCAGAGTTTCTAGAATTTAAAGGAATGTCACTTGAAGTGAGAATGCCAACAGTAAGTAACCACATGCCATTATCTTTGGAGCTGAATGAGAATGAGGAAGAAAAAGTTCCCGACACACCTACTTCTTTGGAGAGCCTTCATCAACTACACAAGAAACTACTTCTGCTTGAGAGAAAAGAATCAGGAACAGAAGATTCATTAGATGGAAGTGTCATAAGTGACATAGAATATGGTGAAGTGACCACTGCGAAGTTAATATCAGCATTGAAATCTGAAAGAAAGGCCTTAAAAACTCTATATGCAGAACTAGAAGAAGAGAGAAATGCATCTGCTGTAGCAGCAAATCAGACAATGGAAATGATTAATAGGCTTCAGGAAGAGAAAGCAGCAATGCAAATGGAAGCTTTGCAGTATCAGAGAATGATGGATGAACAATCTGAGTTTGACCAAGAGGCTTTGCAGCTTTTGAATGAGCTTATGATGAAAAGTGAGAAAGAGAAGCAAGAGTTAGAAAAGGAGCTTGAAGTATATAGAAAAAAGGTTCATGAATATGAGGTAAGAGAAAAGATAATATTGTCAAGAAGTAATGGTAGTATGAGAAGCAGAACTTCATCTCCTTCTTGTAGCAATGCTGAAGATAGTGATGAATTGTCTATTGATTCGAATCACGAAGCAAAGGATGAAAATGGCTTTTATAGACATCAAGAATGTAGCAACCAGAACACTCCTGTAGATGCTGTTTTGTGTTTGGAGGAGTCATTGTCAAACTTTGAGGAAGAGAGGTTATCAATCCTAGAACAGCTGAAAGTACTTGAAGAGAAGCTAATTATATTGAGTTATGAAGAAGAAGAAGAAAAAGAAGAACACTTCTATGATGACACTATATCAATAGAACATCTTAGTGAAGAAAATGGGAATGGATATCATGATCATGATGATCACAAGGGTCAAGTAAATGGATTTGAAAATGGTAATGGAAAGCATCATCAAGGGAAGAAAATCATTGGTGTAAAAGCCAAGAGGCTTCTCCCACTTTTTGATGAAACTACTACAGAAGCAGAAGATGAAGAGTTGAGTGGAGATGAAAATGAAGTAGAGTTTTCCAACTTGCAAAACAATTCAGATCAGAAGGTTAATAATTTGGATAAGAAAAAGCATGCTTTAGAAGAGGAGGTGGAT
Source organism: Astragalus membranaceus (assembly GCA_039519185.1). Classification (NCBI taxonomy): domain Eukaryota; kingdom Viridiplantae; phylum Streptophyta; class Magnoliopsida; order Fabales; family Fabaceae; genus Astragalus; species Astragalus membranaceus. Next base: position 157,878,616 of record CM076850.1, read on the forward strand.
CATGTTTATGAGAGACTACAGTTGCTGGAGTCAGATAGAGAATTTCTAAAACACTGTCTCAGCTCCTTGAAAAAAGGAGATAAAGGGTTACATCTTCTCCAAGAAATTTTGCAACATCTACGTGATCTAAGGAATGTGGAACTCAGAGCCAAGAACATGGAAGATCTTGTAGTGTAAAAACTCCATATGCATACCAAAGAAATGAGAGGTAAAATGCTGATCTTCTATTCCTTTTTTAAGTGTCCATTTTTTTAAAAAAAATTGTTACTAAGTTAGTAATATCATTTATGCACTTATTGATATATTATGTTGCTACATGCAGATCTATTATATAGGAGTTGATCCACAAGCTGAAAATCAAGCATATATGAGAACCACTGCAGTGGTAGGACAACAATGAATCACTTCAATTTTAACAAAAAGTTAGTAGGAGTTCCCTAACGGAGAGGGAAGAATCCTGGTATGGTCTGTTAATTTGATACAATGTGGTAGACAACAAAACTGAAGTTTGCCTTTCTCTTTTTGTTTTTGTTTTTATTACATATTCTTGTTTATTTTTTGTCCAAGTAGGCCCAATTTTTTGTGGCTTGTGTCCATCATCATTACCTTTAAGGAAAAGGAGGATGATGAGTATATGTGAGTGTAGGCTAGTGAGGTGAAGCCATCCTGTCACAGTTGTATTTTGTGAGGAAAAACCTGGCTTGCAAAGCTGGAGAGAGAGAGAGAGAGAGAGAGAGAGAGAGAGAGAGAGAGATTCACAAAAGATTCCAGTGCCAGGTACATAGCATTAGTTTATTATAGAGAATGAATTAGGTCCACTAGTTTTGTCATTCTTACAATTTTTTTTTCTTCGGTAAGAGTGAAGATTGAGGTAAGTAGCCTCTTTCTTTTGCTCTTTTGCATTATTGCATCCTATTATGAGGTTTGTTTCTTTCTGAAGGCAAAAAGCTGAGTCACTTGTATACTACATGATGTATGTATTCATTTGTAATTACTATAAAAAAAGTGAGTGTTTGTTTATACTGTTTGGAATTAATTTTGGCTAGTTATTGTTATTTTTTAAGATAGATGTGTTCTGTGTTCATAAACAATTAAAATTAGGATAAGAAGCAAACGCAGCTTTCACAATTGATTGAGCTTTAAGCAAAGATGCAACTTGGTATTTAGATTGAAGAGAATGTAAGTAAAATAAAATTATTAAATATACTGCTTTGAAAACAATAAAAGGACAGAGATATTTACTACAGAGACAGAGGCATAAGCCTATTGATAAAAAGAGAACACAACAATTACCACCAATGCAAGAAATTTCCTGAACTCATTGAATGGAGATAGTATCTATATTTGTAGAGACAATATTCCTTTCTTTTGGTGATATAATTATTGTTAAAAAATATTCTTGACTTATAATTAAAATTAGGGTACCTTCTATACTCAGAAATGACATGATTTTTCAATTAAAAAATGAGTCGAATTTAGTTAAGCCTAAAGAAATCGAAATGGAATCCGGTTGGAAGTGTGATGCATGTTGTCATCCAATTTTGAAGATAAGAAAAGAAACATAAGAAGCCAGTTATTTATATTTTGGTCAAATTAATATTAGAAGCCAGTAATTGAATGATCTGAACATGCAAGATACTAATTATCAGGGTAGATTAAACGTGCCGAGAGGAACAAGTAGAAGGTCGCCACCTTCTATAATTTCTAAGAGACAAATATAGGAATCCCAACTTTTTATTTTCTTATTTTGTTCATACATACATCCCTATCAATCTTGGAACTTAAAACCTTAAAATTTTAATTCACCTAAATTGTGGTGAACTTACTTTCATTTGCGCAACGATAAACGAAAAAAGAAAATAATCTCTGAAAAGTCAATCATTGGTGACAAACAATAGTACTACAAAAGTAAGTTCAATTGATGACAAAAGAAAATAACAGCTGTGACATATTATTTAAGAAAAATAATTAATAATTTAGAATTTATCACATATTTTAATTTTTTAAATTTCAATTGATTTTTAAATTGAAGATTATACAAAAGACAAAATTAAATTTATTAAAAAATCATACATTATTTATTAAATCAAGTACAAATATTTTTTATTTAGTTTTTACAATTTTTTTTAATTTAGCATCAATTTTTTTTAATAAATTTCATATTTTTATATTTTTTAAAATATATTTTAAAAGGGGTAATTGAATAAATTATTTTATTATCATATCCTACTGCTGCTCAAGATAAAATTTTAGCTAGAGAGACAAAATATGATAAGTAATATGATTAAATTATCATATTTTACTGCTCAACAATCTTCGAACTAATACATTATATATAGACTAATTATCATATCTTATCTCGTTTTCCTAACCACCAAACGAGCCTTAACAATATTCTCTATCTTGAAACCGTTCTTTCACCCCCAAAAATTATGGCTCTGTTTAATAGGATTATAGTATGACCTATTTAGTACTCTCTCTCTGCGACCTGACTATTAAAAACAAATTTTATCTATTATTTTCTCTCTCCCTTCGAGTCCCACATGACACAATCTTTTAATTTTTTCTCTCTCTCTCTTCACGGTGACACAGAATTATAGTAGGGGCTATTTAGTAAACTTTTTGGGATGGTGAGGTGGAGAGATGGGGTACTTGTAAAGAATCAGTATTTATTAAAAAAGTATAAATAAGTGATGCCACTTAATGAAAAAAGTGACAGAGAGGTGCTGGTCAAATCCTGTGGCAAGGAGGTGTTAGTAGTAGAGAGTGGGGTCAAGCAAGAGGAACACGCTTCTCGACTCGACCTCGTCTTATTTTCGCAAATTTTAAATATTCTCTGTGCCAAACAAACAAACAAACTCAACGTTTTTCTTCTTCTTCTTTTTCCCCTTTTTCTTCTCCAACTCCCTCCCACTTTACCTGCTTCCCCTCTCATTTCCCCCACAAACCCAATCCAATTTCGGTTAACAAAAATCACAACTTTGCTTCGACAATCCTTCGGTTCTGTTTCATGGCCCAGTCTTTGAATCGGGAAACATAGACACTGCCATGGACAAACCCCACAGCTTTCTCCACAGTCTTGCCAAACACTTCAAATTCGCTTCCGATAAAGGTAGTAGTAATCCACAACACAACACTCGGTGTCATTTTCTCGTTTTATGGTTGATGAATTGTCTGATTACTTTTGTTTGGTCAGAGGGAGAGAATGAAGCCGAGTTACAGAAAATGGCTTCTCAGGAGCAGAAGATATTTGCGTATGAAACACTGGTTACTGCAACCAAGAATTTTGATGCTATTCATAAGCTAGGTGAGGGAGGTTTTGGACCTGTCTTCAAGGTAAAAATCAAGGAAAAATTTCTTAAAATTCGAAACTTGTCTCTTCCAAATCATGGATGGATTCAAGAACTTGATTATTAGTTTTCTAGTATTTGCAGAAAAATCCTCAGAATTAACTTTTTTGTCCTTTATTGTTGTACTTAAAGGGGAAACTGAAAGATGGGAGAGAAATTGCAGTGAAGAAGTTATCACAGAGTTCAAATCAAGGGAAGAAGGAGTTCATGAATGAAGCCAAGTTGTTGGCTCGTGTGCAACATCGGAATGTGGTGAATTTGTTGGGTTATTGTGTCCATGGAACAGAGAAGCTACTTGTTTATGAGTATGTGCCTCATGAGAGCCTTGACAAGCTTCTATTCAGTAAGTGCTTCTCTTCTCTCCTCCCCTCCTTATTTTCTACATCTATAGGATTAGGAGGCTGCTGCCATATTTACTTTTCTATTATCCTCGAACCTCTGAAAGAGACTGCACAAAAGACCTTGACTTTTTAGTATATTTATTTAAATTTAACTAAAATAATATCATTCATATACTGGATCAATCGGGCTGCTTTGCCTAGACAACGCTATAGAAAGTTCACAATCAGAGCAATGCCGTGACGTTTTCTGTTGGAACAACCATCCATCCCTACTATCATTTTCTCTTTTCCTTGTCAATTAAGCAACCACATGGACTAATAAATAAATAAATAAATACAAATGTCGCTTGGGGGATTTAGAAATTACAACCCAAATTTCCACTTCCTAAGAAGGATTATCGAAACTTCCCACACCTATATTCTTCTTCTTCTTATCCATATATGGCTATGTGATGTGATGTGATGTGATGTGGGTTACTCTTGTTTTTACACTAGACTAATATTATTCTCACAATAGAAAACAAATTATTCCATAAGGTCTTGAGTCATTATATACGAAGGTTACAATTAATAATAAGCTAATTAAAAGAGAATTTTTGTGTTGTGCAGAATCCTCCCAAAAGAGAGAGCAGCTTGATTGGAAACGTAGGTTTGGCATAATAACGGGGGTAGCAAAGGGCTTGCTTTATCTCCACGAAGATTCTCACAATTGCATAATCCATAGGGACATCAAAGCCAGTAACATATTGCTTGATGACAAATGGACACCCAAGATTGCAGATTTTGGAATGGCCCGTCTCTTCCCCGAAGATCAAAGCCATATCAACACACGCGTCGCAGGAACCAAGTAAGTAATCTCTAGTAGTCTCTTTCTTTTATAAGCAAATGTTCAAATAAAACAAATTTTCTGTTACTATAAAATTTGATAAGGATAAAAGCTTGAGTATCAGTTTCGACACACCCAAAAATGTAGTATGTTTTGTTTGGTAGAGTCTTTCTCCTTCCTAATTATAATTTGAAACGAAAAATAATTTAGAAATATACTACAGTGGATATATGGCTCCGGAGTACATGATGCATGGAAAACTATCCGTGAAAGCAGACGTGTTTAGCTATGGGGTTGTGGTGCTGGAGTTGATAACAGCCCAACGAAACTCCTCATTTAATTTGGACGTCGAAGAGAAGAATCTCCTTGATTGGGTATGCTTGCTTATTTTAATTCCTTCACTTAATTGGTTGACTTTATGTGACATATTCTCTTGAGTCTCGTATACGCAAGAGGAAAATGCAGTTTCTAAATTTATTAAATAACCGATGCATCTGATCTATACATAGGCATACAAAATGTACAAGAAAGGGAAGAGCTTAGAAATTGTGGATTCAGCATTGGCATCATCATCATCATTGGAAGCAGAGGAAGTAGGCAAGTGCATTCAGCTGGCTCTGCTATGCACTCAAAGTGATCCAAAACTGCGTCCAACGATGAGGCGTGTGGTGGTGATGCTTTCAAGGAAACCAGCTGGTCCAGGAGGCCACATGGAAGAACCAACCAGACCGGGACTACCTGGTACTAGATATAGTAGAAGAAAACATCCTAGGCACTCTTCTTTGTCTTCCACCTCTTATTCTCACACCTCTGATTCTAGCAACAACGGTAATAGTAATACCATTCTTTCTACCACTGTAACTGCTACTACAAGTTTAGCTACTTCAGAAATAATAGACCCAAGAGGGAAACGTCCAATGCTTGATTGATTAGTCTCACTCATTTTTTGTAAGTATGCCAATTAGAATGTATGTAGATATTACGATGATTATTAGATTTGTTAAAATTTGCTAGTGAATTCTCATTCTTTAATATTTTTCATAAAATAAATGAGTTGAAATTCTCTAGTCCCATCTCATTCAGCTCATCTCATGTTTCTTAACCCCAATAATAGGGATGAGTAATTGAGATGAAATATTTTCACATTTTCTCATTCTTCTTTTCACAAAAGTGAATTATTTCATGACAGTGGAGGAAAAATGATCCAAGGTGTTCCTCCCAAGTTTTCTCTAGAGAGGAAAAACACTAATGTCCAATTATAAACCTAAACTTTGTTTGCTTGAAAAGCAAGACAACAAATGTGAATTGGTGGGGAAATGTTGTAATATGTTGCAAACTTTCTGAATCAAGTTTATTTGTTTGTAAGGGCGCACTTGATTTGCTAAAAAGCAAAGGATTGGACATGACAATCCAGTTGTTTCTCGGTTGATTTGGAAACTGTTCATGATACCTTATAAATAGTAACTAGATCTTATCTCCGTCACTAAATGCACAGGATATCCTTAAGAAAAACCATATAGTATTATGCATATTTCAATTTATTAGGTGACTGAACTGAACTATTTGATACGCGGTATATTATTAGAGAATTTTGTATTAAAAAAAAGTAAATCTAACTCACAAATAAAGCTATGTGATGACACTACAACAGTGACATATATCGAGGTTAGATTTTAAAATGGAAAAAAATGCTCACTCGAGTAATTTGAGTTAAAAATGAAAACAAAAATAAATTTTTTTTCAAGGAAAACAATAAAATTATTATTTAGAATCTCACAATTATTTTAAATTCAACTCTATAATTACTCCCCTTTTGTCTAATCTAATCTAAGATCTATTTTTTTTGACTCAAATAAACTCATCATTTCACTTTCAATAATTTTTGTAATACAAGATGGACTATAATAATGGTCGTGGGAGCTAGCATAATTTCTTGATGCCCTTGCAAGAGAGTGAGCAACAAGATTTGTTTGCCTCCTAATAAAGCTTATCTTAAAGCTTTGACTAGTAGAGAGTAAATTATTACAATGAGAAATGTTAACATAAAATCAATACTGCGGAGTGTCGCTTTGTTCACCGCATTGACCATGAAGATGCAATCCATCTCAATCGCCATAGCCACTAAGCCTAACTCCATCAACCACTTCAATGCTTGCCATAGACCCATTGCTTCAGCTTCTTGGGGTTCCGGAATTCCTTCGAACCACATTGTTTTCCCTTCCATGAAGACTCCATTTTCATCCCGAAGACACATCCCAACACCAAACTTGTTTTCTTGATCGAAAATCGCAGCATCAACATTAAACTTTAAAGTACCTGCTGCTGGTTTTTGCCATCGTTCTTGCACGTTCCTTGCGCCTTGATCATTGGAGGATTGTAGATGCGGTTTCTTTCGTGCCAGCTCCCATTCGCGTAAGAAGCCTAGCGCCAATTGTTGGGAAATTGCGACAAACTTGATTGTGCCACCCCAAACTTTGTCATTTCTTCTCTTCCATATTGCCCAAAAGTTCATAGCCGCTGCCACTTGCTGTGATGCCATCCAACTGACAAATAAATTAAAAAAACATTCAGCAAAAGTATTAGTATTATCAGTATAAGCAGTAATAGTTGATAGCAATCGGCTCCTCTCCCACATAACCCTTGCTTCCCCACATCTAAAAAATAAGTGCATATCATCCTCAACCCCATCGTCGCACATAGGACATTGATCCTCACACGGTACATGCCTAGGCCTTAGGTTCATTCTAGTAGGCAAACAACCTCTCGCCACCCTCCAAAGTAACAACTTGACCTTATGTGGAATCTTGAGTCGCCAAATAAGCATCCAATTCCCCTCTTTCCTAAGATGTTGATTATCAATTAAGTCCTCCATAATGCCGTAGTAAGCGGACCTCACAGTGTAAACCCCATTCCTACTCCTCCACCATAACAACTTGTCTTCACCATGCGCATTATACAAGGGAATTCTTTTGATTAAACATGCTTCTTGTTTCGTAAACAAGGAATCCACCAAATTCTCATTCCAACCCCCTCTAGTTGTGTCACGCAAATCATACACTCTCATATCCTCCGTTACAGTTGAACAAAAGTACAGGACATGAATCAAAGAGCATGATATCTTAAAGTGTAGCGCCTTGGAGGAGAAGCTACTCTAGAGTTCAAGAACTACTTGTTAATCTGTTTTTGATAGGACACCATGTAAGATCCTATCACTTCAGTTTTATAACTTTTAGTATTTGAGAGATGATTTTTTAAAATATATCTGTTGTGTTAAAAGCTTAGAAAAATCTTTTATATAAAAGCCTAATAGGTAGGCACGTAGCATGAGAAAATGGTAAAGCTAAGAATCGATTGATGACTTTGTATTTATAAGTTGAAAATCGATTTGTAGCCTAATTATTCAAGCTAGAAATCGATTTGTGGCTTCCTTCACAAAGCTAGAAATCGATTTCTAGCCTACGGGTTTTTAAAGGAATATGTTTTGGAAAGAAAACAGTCGATTGACGGCCTTGTGTTTTTAAATGGAAAAATCGATTTCTCTCTCTCTTTTAAAGCCAGGAATCGATTCCTCACCAGTTTCCCACAGGCAAGAAATCGATTCTTCACTTGCTATTGTGAAGAGCAAAATCGATTTCTTCCTTATCTTTTAAAGCCATAAATCGATTTCAACCTTCCTATTTCTCAAGCAAAGGAATCAATTTCTATACACTCCTATTTAAGCATATAATCGATTCATCTCTTTTTAGAAGCTTTCAACGGTCATATTTTGAGTAAATAAATCGATTCACATACACATTGTTTTAAGCAATCAATCGATTTACTACTCATCTATTTTACGTGAAAAATTGCCTCAACGGTCATATTTCTACAAACCATATAAATAGGCACTTAGGTTTTTTTCACGAAGGGATAGAACACAACGCTCAACTCAAAAATAAAATAAAAAAGAAGAAAAGAACTCTCCCCGTCATATTATTTCTTCAAGTTCTTCATCGTTAAATCCAAATCACTCATCTCTCTCAACTACTATACTGTTATACTTCTTGAGTGATTGGATCATAGTTTTTCAGTTGTATTCATCTATTACTTGGTTGTTGTGAAATCCTGGGAAGTGTTCTTGGGTAATTCAATCAGGGAGATTGAGTTGTTAGCCAAATCCTTAGCGGGGAGCTTGGGTTTTCGATTTGGGGAAAATTGAGAGTGGTGTGGTAGCTATAGGGAAGTTGCTTACTTTTAAGACGTTGAAGAAGTTCTTCTCATATAGTTGTTGTTATCAAGTCCAAAGGTTGCAAAGCCGGAGGCCGAGGACGTAGGGTTTTTATCCCGAACCTCGTAAAAATCACGGTGTATCTCTTTCCCTTCTCTTTACTTTGTTTTTTGTTTATATTTGTTTATCATTATATTTGATTTCATTGCGCTGCGTTCAATATCACAATCTGTTTACGTTAAATAGTGTGGTTAGCGTAAAATATCATTGTAACTGGTTCTGTCATAGTTATAGCTTGCTTAGGTACTGCATATAGTTTAAATCCTATTTTCCGCATTCGATTTAAACGTGCATCGTTAATTTTTTGAAAATTAAAAAGATTTCAATTTTAGCGTATAACCTTATTCACCCCCCTCTAAGGTTATCATATAGTCCAACAATTGGTATCAGTAGCTAGAAATTGCATATAGAGCTTAACATCTCGCAATTTTATTTTATTTATTTATTTTTGATCACGGGTTCATTTATGAAAAGGGGATGTCCTTCAATAGGCCACCCCTGTTCGATGGGACTAACTATGGCTATTGGAGTAGTCGAATGAAATGTCATGTGCAGCTATAGATTTCACTTTATGGAGGATCATTGTTGATGGACCACTTATTCCTATGAGAATCAAAATTACTAAACCTGGTGTTGCTGTTGACGGAGATACTACTAAATCTCAAGCTACTGGTAAACCTGAGGAAGTACCTATTGAAGATATCTATGCCATTGACTTGAGTGAGCTGAGAAAGTCTGAGTTAGATAAAATATCTCTAAATGCCAAAGCAATGAATATTCTTCACTTATCTCTACGTGAAGAAGAGTATGGAAGGGTAAAAGGTTGTCCGACAGCAAAAGAAATTTGGGACTGTTTGGAAGCAACACATGTTGGCACGAGTCAAGTGAAAGATACAAAAATTAGAGTTCTCACCCTGAGCCCTCTGTGCTCCTCCTGAGCCCTCTGTGCTCCTCCTGAGCCCTCCGCGCTCATCCTGAGCCCTCTGTGCTCCTCCTGGGCCCTCTGTGCTCGTCCTGAGCCCTCTGTGCTCCTCCTGAGCCCTCTGCGCTCATCCTGAGCCCTCTGTGCTTCTCCTGAGCCCTCTATGCTCCTCCTGAGCCCTCTGTGCTCATCCTGAGCCCTCCACGCTCATCCTGAGCCCTCAGTGCTCCTTCTTTACTGCTTTCTTTTACCGCGTTCTTTACCGCTTTATTTCCTGCTTTTGCACGCCAAGTGTTAAACTTACAAATCGTTGTTTTATATTAGCACGCCAAGTGGTAAAAAAAAAAAAATCCAATCTGTTTTTGCTTGCATATTGCATTTTTCATCTGACATCAACAAAAACAAAAAAAAAAAAGAAAATTCGGGTTTTTGCCTAAGGAGACAAAATCGGTATAATTCCTCAATTCTTTATCTCTATTTTGCCTCGGAATATGTTTCAGCCAATCCATATTCCTCGTTAAAATCCAGATAAAGAGGGGCAGCTGTCATACCCCAATTTTGTCCGGCTTAGGTCAAAACCCTAATTTTCCCCACAAAAAAATAATAATAAAAAAATGTATTGCATTTTGGGTCCTAGAAACCATTCCAAAGTTTTTGAAATCATTTTTAGGGTTAGAATGCACTTTTTGGGAAATTAGGGTTTTTGGGGTCAAAAAGGGCATTTTGGTCATTTCTCACAAAAGGGTCTATAAAAATTATTTTTGCATGAAAATATTTTTCAATAAGCCTCATGCATGAAAATAATTTTTTTAGAAAGTATAAAATTGATTTTATCATGCATATAATGTATTCTTGATGAATAAGGAAATAATCGATTACGTCATATCCTTCCTTCAAGCAAATAATCGATTATCTACTCTGAAAATCAAGCAAATAATCGATTATCTACTTGAAAATCAAGGGGATAATCGATTATCCACTCTGAAAAGCAAAGGGGATAATCGATTATCTACTCTGAAATAATTCAGGAGCATAATCGATTATCCCATGTTCTCACTAAGGACCATAATCGATTATCACCTATTTTGGAAAGTTTCTATGATTTTGGAAAGTGCCTAATCGATTACATACTTCTCTTCTTCAAGCCTATAATCGATTATCCTCCTGAAAAGTGTTCAGGAGCATAATCGATTATCCTCCTTTATAACTAACCATCATAATCGATTATCAACATTTTTGGAAAGTACCTAATCGATTAATTCAAGCACCTAATCGATTATCAGTCTAAAAACAATTGAACACATAATCGATTATGCATACCAAGTGTGTTTTAAAATAATCGATTAGCCTATTTCCTAAAATAGATTAAATCTGATTTCCTATAAATAGACACCTCGTTTTTCATTTCAGGACACACATTTTTCACGAGATCAGAGAAAAAACTCATTTTTTCGAAATCTCTTACATTTTAGAAAAACTCTTCTACGCTTTATTTTTTTCGCTCTATTCGTTCCATTGGTCCGTCTGAGCTGATCTTCTGCAAGAGTTAGTTGGAATTGCGTTCTTCAAGTCGTAGTATCTGCCTTCATCAGAGGTATTTCTGTTTTTATATTTGTTAATATTTAATCATTGTGATTCATGCCAAGATTGCCCTATGTGATTTAATTTAGCTATAGTGTCATTGTTGATGATGAACTACATGATTCCCACTTATGCCTAGTGCGTCATTTTCTAAGTGGTGAAGATGGTCTCAGATGATTCAACTTGTCCCTTTCAAACCCTTTTAAAAACGTTTTTCATTAGAACTACGTCGCTTTGATTCCCGTTTGGGATACGTAGGAGCGAGTCACGTTCTCGTCAAGCGCAACAAATAAAAATTCTTTTCACTCCCCTAAACCAATCATTTTCATAAAACAAACAAAAATCATTTTCAAACCCATTGTTGCTAGTAGCTCATCAGAGCCTCTGTTCGTTTAGCTATTAGTGACAATGTCCTTTTCTCCTAAAAATAATAAACGATGATCCATCATAACCTATGTTAGTTTGATCATCATGCGAATCAATCTCTTTCGAAAATCACTTTCAAAAAAGATAATAAAAAAAACGAGTTGTTATCAATAGTCCATCAGAACCTTCGTTCGTTTGACTAGCGGTACAACTCTCTCTTTTGAGTATTTAGTAAGTGATTCATCATAGCCTCTGCTAGTTTAATCATTCACTAATGCTCGTCCTATTTCAAAAACTCACCAAAAAAAAGATTAAAAAACAAAAACTTTTCAAAAAGACAACCTAGAACTACGTCGCCTTTGATTCTCCACCCGGAGATACGTAGGAGCAGGGCCACGCCCCTGTCAAGCGCAAAAATAAACAATTTCTAAATTAAAAAATACAAACACATCTCTTTCATAAAACAAAAATCCAAAATCTTATTTTCAAAGTAGGGGATTAATTTGGTCGTACGGCTGGGTTAATCATCGTTTTTAGGATAAGTGAACTGTGGTCCTCCAGAGCCCCAGCGCTCCTTCAGCCCCCAGCGGCCCTTCAGACCCCCAGTGGTCCTTCAGACCCCCAGTGGTCCTTCAACACAGATCACACAATCCTAAAACCCCTATAGTAAAAAACACCAACCAACAAACGTTTTCTAACCAAGAACTACGTAGCTTTGAATTCTCCATCGCACCGGGAGATACGTAGGAGCGGGCCATGTCCCGTCAAGCACTTTTTCTAAAAACCCTTTTCCCCCTTTCTCGCAAAAAAAATAAAATTTTCATTAAGTTTTCCCATTCATCTTCAAACAAGAAATAAATAGGCAAATCTAGGTATTTTTCAAATCAAACGTTAAAACCACACATTTAATTAGAGGTTCCCTTTCGGTAGAAAGGACGTGCGCGGTGCTAACACCTTCCTCGCACGTAATCGACCCCCGAACCTATATCTCTAGTTTTCAAAGACCATCCGCCTTTTTCTAAAAGACCTTTTTTCAATGTTTTGGTCTTAAAATTAAAATATTGGTGGCGGCTCCAAAATTTTCCACGTTGTACATTGAGAAATCCAAAGGGGGATTTTTCGGGGTGCAACAGCTGGCGACTCCACTGGGGACATTTTTTTTTAAAAAAGACGAGGGTCAAGCCTAACTAATTTAAATGTGTGGTTTAATGTATTGTTGATTTGATTAAAACCCTGTTTGCCTTTCTTTCTTATCTTTTATTCCCTTTCTTTTATCGCTTATGCCCATGCATTTTTTTCAATCCCCATGATCCCCTCTTCTTGGCTCCTTTTCCTAAGGTGAGCAATATCCTTGTTTATAGATATTCTAGGTATGGAACCCTAGGGTAGATAACTTGTTATTGCTTGCTTTTGTCTGGACTGCTCTGGTTTTCATTTCAGGTGGGGGTAGTATTAGGGAAAATGCCCTTAACACACACTACACTTATACCCTGTGACTATGTGTTTTGAGTGGGACCATAACCCAGGTCTGCAAAAACTTAGGAGAGTGGATTCGAGTAGTGAGAGCCCATCAGGACCTTTGTCCGTTTGGCTACTTGCGAAAGTTTCAACCAGAGTTGTGCTCTTTCATGATGCCTCACACCTAGCAGTTTGCTGCATTTGTGGGGAATTTTGTGAAAGGGACTGTAGCTCTGGTGGCCTTGTGAGGGAGTGAATAGAGCTACATGGAAGGATTACCCTTTTAATTGCCCTAGATCATAGGTCTTACCTCTTTTTAGGTCACAAGGGCTTTTCCAAAATTGTGTGTGCATTATTGCATCTAGTTTAGTTCATTTCCGCCAACGTTTTTTTGAAATAAAAAAAAAATAGGTTTTTCCTTCTCTTTCATAAATACCTATATGGGGTGGCATATAGGGTATACCGCCCTAATTTTTCAAAACCCCACCTGTAAATATCTGTCTTTATAACAAGCATCCTCATCATCCGCATTTTACATCATAACAGCATGCATTACATAAGCAAAATTCTGAAAAAAATTCATACAGCATTCCTCATGCATCTAAATACAAAAATAACATAAAGCCATATGCATTGCATTCATTTACGCATTCATACTTGTACTTATAAAATGTTCTACCAACAGAAACGAAAGGCAAGCTGGTTCGCCAACACCGATACTCCACTCGTCTACAAGCAAGATTAATGGCTAGCAATCAACATCTCGAGAATGAGGACCCCCTGGGTCAAGATGAGTCGGTTGTGGAGATTCTTAATCCTGAGCAGCTGGCTCAAGAAAATCAAGCTTTGAAGACCAAAGTGGAGGTTATGGAAGCACAGATGGTCGAAGTAATGAGTATGCTACAGAATCTGAGGGGTGGGGCCGCCGCTATTGTAAATTCCGAAGGGGTTGTTACTTTCGTTTCTCCTCCGGTGTCCGCTGAAGTTACAACTACTCACACCTCTTATGGACAGGGGGTCAGTCACTTTGCCCATCCTCCAGGAGCGAGTGGACAGAGTCATCTGAATGCACCGATATATCCTTGGGGGATGCCAATGGGTTATATGCCGCCTGCTGCTGAAGCTATTCCTGTGGGGTCGAGTCAACCTGTTACGACTATGCCTGGTGGAGCTGCTATGGGACCACAAATTCATACTCCTAGTCCTGATACTGTGCTGCCAAGAGGTTCACCTAGTCCTACTCTGGGAGTTACTGTGAACCCTCAGAACGCTGTCCATCATATGGGAAACCATGCTCAGCATGGGGGTTATTATCACGGTCCGGGGAACTATCCACAAGGTCATTTGTTTGGGAACACTCAGCATGGGGATCGGTGTCACTCGCTTGAAGAGCGCTTAAGAGCTGTGGAAGGATCAGGAACTAGAGCCAGGGATGCCCGAGATTTGTGCCTTGTCCCAGATGTTGTTATACCCCCTAAATTCAAAACACCTGACTTTGATCAATATCACGGCACTGGGTGTCCATCTAACCATCTGAAGATGTATGTTAGGAAGATGGCAGCTTATGCCCATGATGATAAAGTGCTGATCCATTTCTTTCAAAACAGTCTGACTGGAGCGTCTCTAGACTGGTATATGCAGTTGCCCTCCTCCGATGTTCATAGTTGGAAGAATCTCTTTAAAGCATTTCTGAAGTGCTACCAGCATAACTTGGACCCAGCTCCAGACCGGTCTCAGTTACAGTTTATGAGCAAGAAAGATAGTGAGTCTTTTGAGGAATATGCCCAGCGATGGAGAAGTGTAGCTACACAAGTGAAGCCCCCGTTGACTGAGAAGGAAATAGTGTCCATGTTCATGGATACCCTCCCAGCTGTTTTCTACAAACGTCTGATCGGAAGGGGACCTTCAAGCTTCTCAGATGTGATCAGAGTAGGGGCAAGACTCGAAGTCGAGATAAAAAGAGGAAGAGTCCCCTGCAATCCTATTGGCGCCAACAATGCTATAGGGGAACGAAGAAAGTCGCGTCAGTTTGACTCCATCCCCATGCCATACACAGATCTCTTTAACTACCTCATCACAAACAAGCTCATTACCACAAGACCAATGAAACCCGTCCGACCACCATATTTCAGAGGATACAACCCTAACAGTACCTGTGCCTTCCATGAGGGAGCGGTGGGGCATGTCGTGGAGAACTGTAAAGCCTTCAAGCATGTAGTGCAAGACCTAGTAGATGCTAGGTGGATCTCGTTCAAACAGGACAGCCCAAGCACAACGACTGATCCAGTGCCAGATCATCAAAGGCCAGCTATCAATGCTTTAGAAGGTTCTGTCGGGCAATTGGTAAAGGACGTGAAGAAGGTTAAGACCCCGTTGGATGTTATCTACTCTGAGTTATGTCATGCTGGAGTGGTTAAAAAGGGGTGTTGCCATGAAGAAGGACGTGCTGATTCCGCATGCGTGGGGAATTGCGAAAGCTTTAAGGTGATCCTGCAAGACCTGATAGATCGGTGTGTGGTTCAGATAGGGACCCATGATATTGAAGATGAAAAAGAAATCAATGAGGAAGTAATAGCGGTGCCTATGAAAGAGAGATGTTGGGATACCCTAGGGGAGTCCAGTGGAAAGTTTGACTACTTGGTCAGATATGACGCTCCCGAGAGTGCTCAAATCCGAATGGAAGACATCCAGCCCACAGGATAGGATGAGGAAGAGGAACAACACGATCAAATTGCTGTCATCAATGATGGCACTAAGTCAGAGGAGGGTGGTGCAAACCTGGTTTGTCGCTGCAGTGCTGGTGAAAGAATTAAAGAATTGAAAGACTGTTGATCCTCCTGGGACCTTTGATTTAAAGTAGTCATTTGTAATGCAACCCTGTGGCTCTGCCCAAGGCCACAGGACCAGTTGTTAGGGGCGCACATGTTTTTATTTTCTAAATCATCATCATCAATAAAAACGTTGTTTTTGAATTCCAATCAATAAAAATCAATTCCTTTTCATTTCATGTGTCTCTTCTTTTCTTTATTATTTTTGCTTGCTTGTCTCACCTTCCATTCTGCTTTTTCGCCTCGGCAAAAAGCGAATCCACAGCAATTGTCTCTCAAAATAACAGTGCCAACGGTCCATATTTTGACTTTGATCACCTTATCAATCAAGCAGAGTGGGACGTTGAGAAAGACCGGGAAAATCCTCCAGAAGGTTAATGAAGCAAGAAAAAAGGGTTATTCAGCGTCACGGGGAATCCACTGAAGTGATCAACTTGGGGACCGCTGAGAACAAGAAAGAGGTCAAGATGGGTACTTCAATAAAAGAAAATTAGAGCTCAAAAGGGAAATAAAGAAGAAGGGCAAGTGCATAAGTGAATTATTGTCCCAGAGTTAATTTTTGAGGAAATAAGCAATCATGATTTGAAATCGGATTACCATTCCATATCCAAAAACAAAATCCCTCCTACCCACCGTAAGCCAAGAAAATCCCAAAGAGAAAAACATAATCCTTTCCGACCCATCTTAAGCCAAGAAAAAGCCAAAAATCCAAAAGTCACCTTAGACAAGGACCACCTCAGAAAAAACAGTGCATCGTTCTTTATCAGCTCACCCAAGCTCAAGAAAAAGAAGAAGTCAAAGAAGGAAAAATCATTCAAAAAGGAAAATCCCAAAACCAAAAGAAAAATACAAAAGAGATGTAAATAGTGAGTTGATACATGTTACCACAAAATCCAAGAGGTCCTTGTCTCAATAAACCTTCAAACACTCTCTCATTTCCATGCACCCCTCCTCTCATAAACCGCAAATACTCTCCTTTGACCTCAACAGCTCACCCTCCACAGACCCTTAGCCAGGAATAAAACCTCCTAATACCTCATCAAGCCAGTTAACCATCATAAATCATCGATCAACAGCCAACACTGAATAAAAACCATCCTGCCATTAGCCCCAAATACTTCATTAAGCTTACTCATCTCTCCTCCACAAAACACCACAATCCCGAAAGGTCCATCCCGATCAATGATTGATTGCTGTTGTTTTCTCAAAGTTTTAGCTCCAGGACAAGTAAATTCATTTGTTTACAATATGCCAAGTGGGGCAATCCTGTCGCTCTTCACCCCTCCTACAACTGGGGAAATTGATCCTACACCTATCTCATCCCTTGTCGCACTCACATTCATGAAATCATACAGGGGCAACCTTTTTTTTTCTTTCTCTAGTGTATGGGTCAGAAGCGGTTCTTCTCATCAAGGTTGAGATACCTTCTCCACGAGTAGTCATGGAGGCCAAGTTAGAAGAAGCAAAAGGGGGTCCAAGCTCGTCTAGATCAACTGAATCTCATTAAAGAGAAAGGAATTGCTGCCCTGCGCCATGGCCAGTTGTACCAAGAAAAGATGAAGGCAGCTTTCGGCAGGAAAGTCCGTCTTCGAGAATTCGGCGAAGGAGACCTTGTACTCAAAAAGATCCTACCTATCCAGACTGACTCCGTGGGAAGTTGATACCCACTTATGACGGTCCATATGAAGTCAAGAAAGCTTTTTCCAGAGGAGCGCCGATACTCATAAGTATAGACGGTGAAGATCTTGGGAATCCAGTCAATTCAGATTAAGTGAAGAAGTATTATGCCTGAAAGAAATATAAAAAAAGAGAAAGACAAGCCAAGTAAGAATTAGCTCGCTAGGTTGAAAACCCACAAAGGGCGGCCTAGGCAAAATCAGAGCGACCCGGTGGATTGAAAACCCGCAAAGGGCGATCCAGGCAAAAATTAGGGTCTAAAAAAAACTTAGGCATGAAAAGTAAAGAAAGGCATACAACTCTCCTACAAGCTTGGATGAGGGAGTGGTCAAGGTCAAGGACATAGATGTTTGGCACTGTTCCACAGAGACGGACAGTCAGAATTTAGTTTCTCCCTTTTTTTCGTGTCTTTTTATAGTTTAAACTCTCAAATGCAATAAACAATCGGCGTAACTTCTTGTGCGACCGGTTTCCGCATTAATAAAGTTCAAATTTCTCGTATCTGTTCACTCTTTTATTTTCTGCTTTTTCTGCTCAAAATAAACGTTTTATGATGATGATGGTCCTGAACTGTAAAACATGTGCATATATCATAGAGCATTGCAAATCATTACGAGATTCTTAAGAGTCCTGAGAGAAAGCACATCCTCAAAATCAGTCAATCATGCAAGAGAGCAACTACATCCACGATTGCTTCAAACCAGCAAAGTCAAGACCAACATGCACCCGGCCCATGAGCCCCGCAAGTCCAACAGGTTCCTCAGTCTCGTGTCATGAGAGTCGCGGGTTGGCTGAACCAGCAAAAATAAAAAATAAGCAAAAAACAAAAAAAAGGCAATAAACAAACACAGTCATGCATTACATTCATCATGCATAAAATCATGCATTTATCAGGCAGGAAAATAATGATAATAAAGTAAAGAAAAAGAGAAATTCAGGCATTTGCATTCATCATAAGAGAAAGAAAAAGAAAATAGCAATCATGGCATTTGCATCATGCATCTCATAGAAAAAAAACAAAACGAAGCCTTCCATTGCATACACTGGCATCCCATGCGGTCAAACCAGACCTTTGTGTCCTTAAACCAGATCATTGTGATCCATAAACCAGACCTTTGTGTCCTTAAACCAGATCATTGTGATCCATAAACCAGACCTTTGTGTCCTTAAACCAGACCTTTAGGGCCCATAAATCAGACCAGTATACAGACACATATTACTCCATAAACCAGGCTTGTCGGCCCATAAACCAGACTCGTTGTGATCCTTAAATCAGACTAATGTCGAGTCCATAATTTAGCATTCCATCAAATAAACCAAAGCATTTCACAACTCTCAAGCATTGCATTTGCATACCCGCACTTCATAAATAAAAAAAAAGCAACCATCAAAGAAAGCCAAAAGAGAATATCAAAAGCGTCCAGCATTGCATGCATCAGCGTCACATGCATCCACGTAGCATACATCTGCATTACATTTGCATAACCGCATCCACCACATTCACCATCACACCAAAATCTTAGCATTGCATGCACATGCATAACATGCCCCTTGCATAACATGCACTCATACTCCATGCACCATTCCTTGCATCAACTAACGTATGCAGGCACCTCAATCCAACACAGCAGCATCGGTCATTTCAAATCAACCAATCAACAGCATTTGTGAGCCCTCTGTGCTCGTCCTGAGCCCTCTGTGCTCATCCTGAGCCCTCTGCGCTCATCCTGAGCCCTCTGTGCTCCCTCTGAGCCCTCTGTGCTCATCCTGAGCCCTCTGTGCTCACCCTGAGCCCTCTGCGCTCCTCCTGAGCCCTCCACGCTCATCCTAAGCCCTCTGTGCTCCCCTTGAGCCCTCTGCGCTCGTCCTGAGCCCTCTGCGCTCATCCTGAGCCCTCTGTGCTCCCCCCTGAGCCCTCTGCGCTCCTCCTGAGCCCTCTGTGCTCCCCTGAGCCCTCTGCGCTCATCCTGAGCCCTCTGCGCTCATCCTGAGCCCTCTGTGCTCCCCCTGAGCCCTCTGTGCTCCCCCTGAGCCCTCTGTGCTCCGCCTGAGCCCTCTGTGCTCCCCCTGAGCCCTCTGTGCTCCTCCTGAGCCCACTGTGCTCCTCCTGAGCCCTCCGCGCTCATCCTGAGCCCTCTGTGCTCATCCTGAGCCCTCTGTGCTCCCCCTGAGCCCTCTGTGCTCCCCCTGAGCCCTCTGCGCTCAGCCTGAGCCCTCTGCGCTCATCCTGAGCCCTCTGTGCTCCCCCTGAGCCCTCTGTGCTCCCCCTGAGCCCTCTGTGCTCCCCCTGAGCCCTCTGTGCTCCGCCTGAGCCCTCTGTGCTCCCCCTGAGCCCTCTGTGCTCCTCCTGAGCCCTCTGTGCTCCGCCTGAGCCCTCTGTGCTCCCCCTGAGCCCTCTGTGCTCCCCCTGAGCCCTCTGTGCTCCTCCTGAGCCCTCCGCGCTCATCCTGAGCCCTCTGTGCTCCTCCTGAGCCCTCTGTGCTCGTCCTGAGCCCTCTGTGCTCCTCCTGAGCCCTCTGCGCTCCTCCTGAGCCCTCTGTGCTTCTCCTGAGCCCTCTCTGCTCCTCCTGAGCCCTCTGTGCTCATCCTGAGCCCTCCACGCTCATCCTGAGCCCTCAGTGCTCCTTCTTTACTGCTTTCTTTTACCGCGTTCTTTACCGCTTTATTTCCTGCTTTTGCACGCCAAGTGTTAAACTTACAAATCGTTGTTTTATATTAGCACGCCAAGTGGTAAAAAAAAAAAAAATCCAATCTGTTTTTGCTTGCATATTGCATTTTTCATCTGACATCAACAAAAACAAAAAAAAAATGAAAATTCGGGTTTTTGCCTAAGGAGACAAAATCGGTATAATTCCTGAATTCTTTATCTCTATTTTGCCTCGGAATATGTTTCTGCCAATCCATATTCCTCGTTAAAATCCAGATAAAGAGGGGCAGCTGTCATACCCCAATTTTGTCCGGCTTAGGTCAAAACCCTAATTTTCCCCACAAAAAAATAATAATAATAAAATGTATTGCATTTTGGGTCCTAGAAACCATTCCAAAGTTTTTGAAATCATTTTTAGGGTTAGAATGCACTTTTTGGGAAATTAGGGTTTTTGGGGTCAAAAAGGGCATTTTGGTCATTTCTCACAAAAGGGTCTATAAAAATTATTTTTGCATGAAAATATTTTTCAATAAGCCTCATGCATGAAAATAATTTTTTTAGAAAGTATAAAATTGATTTTATCATGCATATAATGTATTCTTGATGAATAAGGAAATAATCGATTACGTCATATCCTTCCTTCAAGCAAATAATCGATTATCTACTCTGAAAATCAAGCAAATAATCGATTATCTACTTGAAAATCAAGGGGATAATCGATTATCCACTCTGAAAAGCAAAGGGGATAATCGATTATCTACTCTGAAATAATTCAGGAGCATAATCGATTATCCCATGTTCTCACTAAGGACCATAATCGATTATCACCTATTTTGGAAAGTTTCTATGATTTTGGAAAGTGCCTAATCGATTACATACTTCTCTTCTTCAAGCCTATAATCGATTATCCTCCTGAAAAGTGTTCAGGAGCATAATCGATTATCCTCCTTTATAACTAACCATCATAATCGATTATCAACATTTTTGGAAAGTACCTAATCGATTAATTCAAGCACCTAATCGATTATCAGTCTAAAAACAATTGAACACATAATCGATTATGCATACCAAGTGTGTTTTAAAATAATCGATTAGCCTATTTCCTAAAATAGATTAAATCTGATTTCCTATAAATAGGCACCTCGTTTTTCATTTCAGGACACGCATTTTTCACGAGATCAGAGAAAAAACTCATTTTTTCGAAATCTCTTACATTTTAGAAAAACTCTTCTACGCTTTATTTTTTTCGCTCTATTCGTTCCATTGGTCCGTCTGAGCTGATCTTCTGCAAGAGTTAGTTGGAATTGCGTTCTTCAAGTCGTAGTATCTGCCTTCATCAGAGGTATTTCTGTTTTTATATTTGTTAATATTTAATCATTGTGATTCATGCCAAGATTGCCCTATGTGATTTAATTTAGCTATAGTGTCATTGTTGATGATGAACCACATGATTCCCACTTATGCCTAGTGCGTCATTTTCTAAGTGGTGAAGATGGTCTCAGATGATTCAACTTGTCCCTTTCAAACCCTTTTAAAAACGTTTTTCATTAGAACTACGTCGCTTTGATTCCCGTTTGGGATACGTAGGAGCGAGTCACGTTCTCGTCAAGCGCAACAAATAAAAATTCTTTTCACTCCCCTAAACCATTCATTTTCATAAAACAAACAAAAATCATTTTCAAACCCATTGTTGCTAGTAGCTCATCAGAGCCTCTGTTCGTTTAGCTATTAGTGACAATGTCCTTTTCTCCTAAAAATAATAAACGATGATCCATCATAACCTATGTTAGTTTGATCATCATGCGAATCAATCTCTTTCGAAAATCACTTTCAAAAAAGATAATAAAAAAAAACGAGTTGTTATCAATAGTCCATCAGAACCTTCGTTCGTTTGACTAGCGGTACAACTCTCTCTTTTGAGTATTTAGTAAGTGATTCATCATAGCCTCTGCTAGTTTAATCATTCACTAATGCTCGTCCTATTTCAAAAACTCACCAAAAAAAAGATTAAAAAACAAAAACTTTTCAAAAAGACAACCTAGAACTACGTCGCCTTTGATTCTCCACCCGGAGATACGTAGGAGCAGGGCCACGCCCCTGTCAAGCGCAAAAATAAACAATTTCTAAATTAAAAAATACAAACACATCTCTTTCATAAAACAAAAATCCAAAATCTTATTTTCAAAGTAGGGGATTAATTTGGTCGTACGGCTGGGTTAATCATCGTTTTTAGGATAAGTGAACTGTGGTCCTCCAGAGCCCCAGCGCTCCTTCAGCCCCCAGCGGCCCTTCAGACCCCCAGTGGTCCTTCAGACCCCCAGTGGTCCTTCAACACAGATCACACAATCCTAAAACCCCTATAGTAAAAAACACCAACCAACAAACGTTTTCTAACCAAGAACTACGTAGCTTTGAATTCTCCATCGCACCGGGAGATACGTAGGAGCGGGCCATGTCCCGTCAAGCACTTTTTCTAAAAACCCTTTTTCCCCCTTTCTCGCAAAAAAATAAAATTTTCATTAAGTTTTCCCATTCATCTTCAAACAAGAAATAAATAGGCAAATCTAGGTATTTTTCAAATCAAACGTTAAAACCACACATTTAATTAGAGGTTCCCTTTCGGTAGAAAGGACGTGCGCGGTGCTAACACCTTCCTCGCACGTAATCGACCCCCGAACCTATATCTCTAGTTTTCAAAGACCATCCGCCTTTTTCTAAAAGACCTTTTTTCAATGTTTTGGTCTTAAAATTAAAATATTGGTGGCGGCTCCAAAATTTTCCACGTTGTACAGTGAGAAATCCAAAGGGGGATTTTTCGGGGTGCAACAAAGAAGTATTCAACAAAAGATTTGAATGGGAAGATTCTTGCATCCTTGACTAGTGAGTTCTTTTCGTAAGACTTGTGCTATCACTAAAGCCAAAGATATTGGCACTTTACCTCAAGAAGACTTGATTGGGTCACTTCTTGCATTTGAGGTGGTGTTGGCCGCTAAAAAGGCTCAAGAAAAAGAAGCGGTCAAAGAAAGGAAGTCTCTTGCTCTTGCTTCTAAGACTCCTAAGATGGCAAGGAAAGAGGTCGAGTCTGATGAAGAATCTGATGATGAAGACATTGCTATGTTTGCCAAGAAATTCAAAAAATTCATGAGACTCAACAAGCTTGGAAAGGGCGACTATTCAAAGAAATCTGGGTACAACAAAGAAGACAGTTATGAGAGAAGAGATGATCAACCAAAATGTTTTGAATGCAACAAACCGGGTCATCTCAAAGTAAATTGTCCTAAGCTAAAATCCAAGTACCAACAAAAGAAAGCCATGAAGGCTACATGGGACAACACAGATACTGATGGTGATACAGACGAAGAAGAGGAGGTTACAAATGCTGTTTGTCTTATGGAAAATGACACACCTGAGGCAACATGGGACAATCTTGACACTAATAGTGAAACAGATGAAGAAGAGAAGGCTGCCAATGTTGTTTGTCTTATGGCAAATGACACCCCTAAGGTAATCCTTACTAACCATAGTATTTCTGATTCACTTGAGCATGATGATTTATTTGATGATGTGTGTAGTAGTCAAGATTTGAGTGAGGCTTTTGAAGTTCTTTATAATGAACATGAAACTCTTTTGGTAAAATCTAAGAATTTGACAAAGAGCAACAAAAGCATGCTCACTCAAATTGAGACTTTTGAGAACGAGGTAGCTAAGTTGAAGAATGAGCTACATAAAACTAAACCTTTCAACCTTGAGCTTCTTGAGCTTAAACAAAATTTTGAAAAAGTCAAGGTTGAAAATGAAATTTTGAAAAAATCTTTAAAAAAGTTTGAGGTAGGTGAAAAAACTTAACCAAGATACTTCACTCCCAACATGAATATGTTGATAGGAGAGGTATTGGGTATGAAGGTAATTCCACCTCCTCTGTTTTGAAAAAGAAAGTGATTTTTGTAGCTGCCACTTCAAGTAAGACACCTACTGTTTTCTCTTGCACTTATTGTCAAAAAGGGAACCATAGCTCTCATAGATGCCCTATTCGTAGATTGTGTGAGCTTGGTACCCTTATACCTGCTTGTAAGAAACCAAGGTGGATTGTGAAAACAAACCCCTGATGACTAACCCCCAAGTACCCAACAAAATTTGGGTACCTCGTACTAGTTGTTAAAGTTCCTTTTGCAGGTTGGTCAGTCATCCAAGAAGAAAAATGTGTGGATGGTTGATAGTGGATGCTCAAGGCATATGACTGGTGGTGCTTCACTATTCTTGAAGTTGAGCAACAAAGCTAGTGGATCTTTAAAGTTTCCCAACAATGAATCTGCTCAAGTAATAGGTAAAGGTTGTGTGGGTAAGGAAAACACAATCAAAATTAAAAATGCTTTACTAGTTGATGGTGTGAAATTTAACTTGCTAAGTGTTAGCCAATTATGTAATAGTGATTTTGATGTGCATTTTTCTGTTGATAAATGTGTTATTACTCATAGATCTTTTAAACTTTATATTACTGGCTTTCGAGAAAATAATGTATATTATGTTGATTTTGATAATGTGAGTAATGATATTGTATGCATGCCTTCCTTGATTGATGATGTGGATCTGTGGCATAGACGTCTAGGACATGCTAGTATAGAACATTTATCTAAGTTGAGTAAGAATGAGCATGTTAGAGGTCTACCCAAGTTGAAATATGAAAATGGTCAATTGTGTGATGCATGTCAGCTAGGTAAGTTGCATAGATCTTCTTTCAATCCAAAACCGGTTATTTCCACTAACAATGTGCTTGAATTGCTCCATCTTGATTTATTTGGTGAAATTGATGTTGTAAGTCTAGGAGGGTCCAAGTATGTCTTCGTGATTGTAGATGATTATTCTAGGTATACTTGGGTCATTCTACTTGCAAATAAAAGTGATGATTTTAATGAGTTTGCTAAGTTGTGCAGAAAGTTATAGAATGAGAAAAGCTTAGCCATCAAGGAAATTAGAAGTGATCATGGAGGAGAGTACGAAAATTCATCATTCAGGACTTGGTGTGAAAAGTATGGTGTTCATCATAACTTTTCAACTCCAAGGACTCCTCAACAAAACGGTGTGGTGGAAAGGAAGAATAGAACCATACAAGAGATGAGCAGAACAATGTTGAACGAGCACAACTTACCCAAATATTTTTGGGGTCATGCAGTTGATACAGCATGTCACGTGCTCAACTGGGTATACCTGAGGCCATCTCTTAACAAGACGCCATACGAGTTGTGGAATGGTAGAGCTCCAAATATTTCATACTTCAAGTTTTTTGGAAGTAAGTGCTTCATTCTCAACACAAAAGATAAGTTGGTGAAAGTGTGGAAGAAGCCGAGGTGAAAGTGGAACCTCAAGAAGAAGCTGAAGTGGAACGAGATCCCCAAGACATCGATGACCATCTCCATGGAAGAACACACGATGATTTGCCCAAAACTTGGAAATCAGTTCGAGATCATCCCATGGAGCAAATTATTGGTAGTCCATCAAATGGGGTAACACCTCGTTCTTCTCTTAATCATTTATGCTTTCATAGTGCTTTTGTCTCTCAAATAGTTCCTAATAATATTAAGGAAGCTTTAAATGATCCAGAATGGGTTGTGTCAATGCAAAAGGAACTTGAACAATTTGAACGGAACAAAGTTTGGCATTTAGTTGAAAAACCCATTGATAGAACCGTCATTGGTACTAAATGGGTTTTTTGCAACAAACTTGATGAAAATGGTGTTGTTTTATTAAATAAAAGTCGTTTAGTTGTTCAAGGTTTTAACCAAATCGAAGGGGTGTATTTTGAAGAAACTTTTGCTCCGGTGGCTAGGTTGGAGTCCATTCGTATAATATTGGCATTTGCTAGTTACATGGACTTCAAACTACACCAAATGGACGTCAAGAGTGTCTTCCTAAACGGTTTTTTAGAAGAAGAAGTATATGTAAAACAACCCCCTGGTTTTGAAGATTTTAAAAACCCAAATCATGTTTTCAAACTTGACAAAGCACTTTATGGATTAAAACAAGCTCCTAGAGCTTGGTATGAGAGACTAAGCAAACATTTAATTGCAAATGGTTTCAAAAAGGGTAAGATTGATTCTACCTTGTTCCTTAAAACCAAGGGCAAACATATCATTGTAGTTCAAATTTATGTTGATGATATTATTTTTGGGTCTACTAATGATGATCTGTGCAAGGAGTTTTCTGAAATGATGACTAGCGAGTTTGAGATGAGCATGATGGGGAAGCTGAATTTCTTTTTGGGACTTCAAGTAAATCAAATGAAAGAAGGAATCTTCATATGTCAAAACAAGTTCTCAAAGGAGCTACTAAAGAAGTATGACATGAGTGATGCAAAGGAAATTGGTACTCCCATGGCGACTGCACCAAAATTGGATAAGGACGAGCAAGGTAAACCAGTCAATGAAACGATGTATCGAGGTATGATCGGTAGTCTCTTGTATTTAACTGCTTCTCGACCTGATATTATGTTTGCTGTATGCTTATGTGCTCGATTTCAAGCATGTCCCAAAGAATCACATTTAAAATTAAGCTGTAAAACAGATTCTTAGATATGTTAAGGGGACCATAGGTTTTGGATTGTGGTTCCCGAAATCGAGTCAATTATCTTTGGTCGGTTTCTGTGATGCTGATTTTGCTGGATGTACATTAGATAGGAAGAGTACTAGTGGAACCTGTCATTTCTTAGGGCATTGTTTAACTTCCTGGTCTAGTAAAAAACAGAACAGTGTTGTTTTGTCCACCGCTGAAGCCGAATATGTGGCGGTTGGAAAATGCGTTGCACAAGTTCTGTGGATGAAACAGACTTTAGAGGATTTTGGTTTGTTATATGAAAATGTGCCAGTTCTATGTGATAGCACTAGTGCCATTAACATTGCTAAGAACCCCATCCAACACTCTAGAACTAAGCATATAGACATAAGGCACCAGTTCATTAGAGACCATGTTTCTAGGGGGAGCATAGCATTACAGTTTGTAGGCACCGATGACCAACTAGCGGATATTGTCACGAAACCCCTAGCCGAAGCTCAATTTTGTAAGATCCGGAGAGAGCTCGGTATGCTTGATTTTGCCAATTTATAATGTGATTATGTGTCTTGTGTGTTTTCCCTCCTTTTTGATGAAAACAAATGGGGAGAAATACTTGCTGCTATTTACGGCTATTGCTATGTTGCTGGTTTAGTTTATTATTTTTATGCTTATGCTTAGGGGGAGCTTTTGCTATTGTTTCTTGTTTATTGCCTCCCTATGCATAAGGTAATTTGTTATCATCAAAAAGGGGGAGTTTGTTGAACCAAAGACAAACACTCTTTGTTTTGTATGATAACAAATTACAATCTGTCTACTAATGGTTACAGTTGAACAAAAGTACAGGACATGGATCAAAGAGCAGGACATTGCTAAGAACCCCATCCAACACTCTAGAACTAAGCATATAGACATAAGGCACCATTTCATTAGATACCATGTTTCTAGGGGGAGCATAGCATTACAGTTTGTAGGCAACGATGACCAACTAACGGATATTGTCATGAAACCCCTAGCCGAAGCTCAATTTTGTAAGATCCGGAGAGAGCTCGGTATGCTTGATTTTGCCAATTTATAATGTGATTATGTGTCTTGTGTGTTTTCCCTCCTTTTTGATGAAAACAAATGGGGAGAAATACTTGCTGCTATTTACGGCTATTGCTATGTTACTGGTTTAGTTTATTATTTTAATGCTTATGCTTAGGGGGAGCTTTTGCTATTGTTTCTTGTTTATTGTCTCCCTATGCATAAGGTAATTTGTTATCATCAAAAAGGGGGAGTTTGTTGAACCAAAGACAAACACTCTTTGTTTTGTATGATAACAAATTACAATCTGTCTACTAATGGTTACAGTTGAACAAAAGTACATGACATGAATCAAAGAGCAGGATATCTTAAAGTGTAGCGGCTAGAGTTCAAGAACTATTTGTTAATCTGCTTTTGATAGGACACCATGTAAGATCCTATCACTTCAGTTCTATAACTTTTAGTAGGTGAGAGATGATTTTTTAAAATATAACTGTTGTGTTAAAAGCTTTGAAAAATCTTTTATATAAAAGCCAAATAGGTAGGCACGTAGCATGAGAAAATGGTAAAGCTAAGAATCGATTGATGACTTTGTGTTTATAAGTTGAACATCGATTTCTAGCCTAATTATTCAAGCTAGAAATCGATTTGTGGCTTCCTTCACAAAGCTAGAAATCGATTTCTAGCCTACGGGTTTTTAAAGGAATATGTTTTGGAAAGAAAACAATCGATTGACGGCCTTGTGTTTTTAAATGGATAAATCGATTTCTCTCTCTCTCTCTCTCTCTCTCTCTCTCTCTCTCTCTCTCTCTCTCTCTCTCTCTCTCTCTCTCTTAAAGCCAGGAATCGTTTCCTCACCTGTTTCCCACAGGCAAGAAATCGATTCTTCACTTGCTATTGTGAAGAGCAAAATCGATTTCTTCCTTATCTTTTAAAGCCATAAATCGATTTCAACCTTCCTATTTCTCAAGCAAAGGATTCGATTTCTATACACTCCTATTTAAGCATATAATCGATTCATCTCTTTTTAGAAGCTTTCAACAGTCATATTTTGAGTAAATAAATCGATTCACATACACATTGTTTTAAGCAATCAATCGATTTACTACTCATCTATTTTACGTGAAAAATTGCCTCAACAGTCATATTTCTACAAACCCTATAAATAGGCACTTAGGTTTTTTTCCACAAAGGGATAGAACACAACGCTCAACTCAAAAATAAAAAAAAAGAAGAAAAGAACTCTCACCGTCATATTATTTCTTCAAGTTCTTCATCGTTAAATCCAAATCACTCATCTCTCTCAACTACTATACTGTTATACTGCTTGAGTGATTGGATCATAGTTTTTCAGTTGTATTCATCTATTACTTGGTTGTTGTGAAATCCTGGGAAGTGTTCTTGGGTAATTCAATCAGGGAGATTGAGTTGTTAGCCAAATCCTTAGCGGGGAGCTTGGGTTCTCAGTTTGGGGAAAATTGAGAGTGGTGTGGTAGCTATAGGGAAGTTGCTTGCTTGTAAGACGTTGAAGAAGTTCTTCTCATATAGTGGTTGTTATCAAGTCCAAAGGTTGCAAAGCTGGAGGCTGAGGACGTAGGGTTTTTATCCCGAACCTCGTAAAAATCACGGTGTATCTCTTTCCCTTCTCTTTACTTTGTTTTTTGTTTATATTTGTTTATCGTTATATTTGATTTCATTGCGCTGCGTTCAATATCACAATCTGTTTATCGTTAAAGTTGATAATAGTGTGGTTAGCGTAAAATATCACTGTAACTGGTTCTGTCATAGTTATAGCTTGCTTAGGTACTGCATATAGTTTAAATCCTATTTTCCGCATTCGATTTAAACGTGCATCGTTAATTTTTTGAAAATTAAAAAGATTTCAATTTTAGCGTATAACCTTAATTATTCACCCCCCTCTAAGATTATCATATAGTCCAACTGATATGGCAACATTAAAGAAAGTGTATATGCGAGAGTGCTTGGGAGAGAGAAAGGATGAAGAAGCCTTTTAATGAAAACTAAGAGAGTGCATATTGTTGCGTTAAAAACACACTTAGAGCAAGTGTACTCTTTCGCAGAAGTAGTATAAAAGATTATCGAGTCCACAGGGATTAATTAACAAGTACTAAACTAATCAAGATTTTTTATTATTTAGACGAACGAATAATTGAGTTGCGAAAACTAATAAAAAGAAATAAATAACAATAATTAAAATACTAGATTTAATAAATGAGGAGAGAGGTCTAGGATCACGGTTTCACTTGCAAGCTTCGATTCCCCCTATGTCTAATCCTACCTGAATTCCCTTATTTTACTTAATTACCAATCCCTTTACTAAAACTATTAATCCGTTTGGTCATTCGCGATTAATATTCTTTTTCATAAATTAACCCTCGTTTGGTCATGCAAGAATTTAAATTCAGGAAAAGCATAAAGAGAAAAAAGGTTGAATGATTGGAAGACTAAATTATGGTTTGGTCATGCCCTAATTATAGCCCCAATTATCCTATAGGTCCACCAACTAATTGCAGTACGGTCGCTGATCAACTAATTGATTATAAGCATGCAAAGGGTAGCTAATCCTAATCATGTGATACAAACAATAGGACAATATTAATTAAAATAAAAACAGGAATTCAAACCAGAAATTAGAACATAAAAAGGTCTCTAAACATGCAAGATCCACCTAAGACCCTAGAAGAGGATTTAGCTATCCATAGTGTTCGAGAACAATAAAATAAAATTAGGAGTCATAAATTACAGAGATAAAAATAACCCGGAATAGAGAAATTTCTGATCTTGAAAATTTAGTCTCCTTTTTCTGCTCTAGAGCTCTCTCACGGTGTCAAGAACGGGTACCCAAAACTCCCTCATCTCCTTGCCGACGCTACTGTGTGCGCGACTACTGTATCACGTGTGCGGCTGATTTCTTCTGCGGCACTGTTTCCTTCTTTCTTTAATTATCAAAAATAATTGTTTTCTTGTTGGCTCCTGTATCGTTGATTCCTCCGTGAAAAGGAAAAACAATTCCTTATGAATGCTGCAAGCTTTTTATAGATGAGATTTAGGTTTTAATTGTGGGCCTTCAATTGATCCGTGGACAAAGTTGGGCTGCTAGCCATGCTCCAAATAAAAATTGATCTTTTCTTTTCATTCAAGCTCATATATAATTTTGATTTTTGTGTAGCTTTAAATTGGACTTTTATATCTCTTTTATATTTTCTTTCTTCCTGCAAAATAAAGAGCAAATTAAGTTAGTGATTTATATAATTAGTATATAATTGCTCTAAAAGTGACTCAAAAATATCCCTAAAAAAATGCACTAAATTGGAGTTTATCAACTCCCCCACACTTAACATTTGCTTGTCATCAAGCAAATTTTCTGACTCAGTAAAATTTTTAAATAAATAACAGAGACAACCAAATAAATGACCCAAAATCTGAAGAACAATGACAGACAATAGAAAATATAGTACATGTGAGGTGTCACAAGGTTGCCCAATTAGAGGCTCATGTCCTTGAAGAAAATATTTCTGTGAACAATGGCACTCGCTCACAATCTCTCTAAGTGTTTAGGGACTAGGGAAAATATACACTCAAGTTTCAACAAAATGCACATTACCATATGTTTGTAATTTGACCAAATCTCCACTAAATAGTTCACATGCATGCAAAAGATGGGGTGTTATGGGTTGTAATGGGGCCAGGGTGAATTCATGTAGGGTAGGAAATAAGAAAGAGGGGATAATCAAAGGGCTAAAAACAAGAAATGAATAGTAACATTTGAAATCAAATATGGAGCTCCTATCTATTTTACAATTTTTGCCCAAACTCCAAATTAATTCCATTTCCTTCTTCACTCTTTTTCTATTGAGTCAACTCTTTTTGATTTTCTTTTTCTCTTGAGTAGACTCTTTTGTTGTTTTTTTTTTTTGGATTTGCCCTTTGGCTCTTTCATTCTTTTGATGTGTCCTTTTCCTCCTTCTTGCTTTCCTTTGTTCTCTTTTCTTCTTTTTTTTTTCAACTTTTCGTTTTTCTATATTTTTCTTAGGAGGAAAAGGTACTTGTAACCATATTAGCTACTCCTATTTTGTTTTTATGTCCCGATGAGATAGACACTTAAAATACAGGACAAAATTGTAACTTTCAATAGTTGCTCCAAATTTAATTTCAAATGGTTACCACAAAAAAGCAAAAAAAAAAAATTATATCTGGGTACCAAAGAAATAATATAACAAATAGGCTCAAAGGGGGCAACTAATGGATAAATTCAACAAACAACTCTGAGGCCAGAAAAATACCTAAATTCCCCAAATCTTTTTACATGATGCAAAACAATTTTCGCCTTGAAATGGTCAAAAGACAAATTCTAGAATGTAGCAAATTGGGAAACACACTCATACAAAGAGAAGGGGTAAAAATATATGATTTAGTATCAATCCCCTTATGAAGGCTCGGATCTCACATTTAGAAGCTAGTTCACAAAAAGTACTCAACATGCACAATGCTAATTATCAGCTTACTAAGGACAACCTCACCGTTACAATTAAGCACAAGTCTGTCAAGTAAATTAATTATGGGATCCCCTAAAGGCAAAATCTCTATTTTTTTCAACTTTAAGCATAATTCGCAAAAATAAGCCAGAAAAAATGCTATCAACATATACGGTGGGTATGTGCATTAATAAAGATTAAGTGACAAAATAACTTTCCTCCCCCACACTAGCATGAAGCATGGTCCTCAATGCAAAATGATCAAATAGAAACTAAGAGAAATAAATGAGAGAGAGAGAGTACTAGTGACTTCCCTGAGAGAGCTTGTACTCCGAGCTTATTCCTAAAAACAAAATGAAACAAATTAAAAGTAAAAATAAAAATAAATGAAAAGAAAACACAGGTTGCCTCCTGCGAAGCGCTTGTTTAACGTCATGAGCCTGACGATAGTTGGTGCTCAATCAGGGGGCTCTCCAAGAGCAAATTTTACATCTAACGCTGTGCACCTTCTTCGATTTCTAACAATGTGGTTGACATTGTTCTTCCTTTTTCCACGTGGTGGATGAACTTCAAAGGATGGTGAAATTTTTATTTTATCTCCATCCACCATTATGCTAGGATCCTACAAAATAAGACTTTTTTCCAAAAGGTCCTGCATCTTTAATTCACTAAACATGTTAGTTTCAACCACATCATCAAAATAAGGCGAAGTTAAAGAAGAAAAAATTTCATTGGAATTTAAAGCTTTAATAACATAATTTTCTTTACCACTCCTCAAAGTTACCTTTCCCCGGTGAACCTCAATCACAGCATCACCAATGGTTAAAACAATTTGCCCAAAAATGGGCGCTTTCTTCTCTTTCTCCAAATCCAGAACCAATGGATCTTTCTCATTCTCCTCACAACCGCTCTCATTAATAGGATCTTTTGTTTCAATATGACTCCCTTCAGTAGGAGCTACTATTTTGATTTGACTCCCTTCAGTAAGAGTCTCCTCATCTTTTTTGAGAGCTTCTTCCTCAAAATTATATTCCATGGAGACAACTTCATCTCTCGTAGGAATACTTTCTTTGTATTGCTCAGCTTCTTTATTTTGGGTCGAATTAGTTTGTGAAGGAGTTTCTTGGGACTCTTGAGATAACAAAGCGATGAGACTCGAGATTTGACCATTCAGGCTTCCAAATTTGTTGTTCATGGCTCTAATTTGGCTCTCCAAGCTTTCAAAATTTTCATGTGTCTGCTGCATAAATTTGGCCAAGACCTCATTGACATCCGACTTTTCCTCCTCTTGCCCTTGCACTTGTAGTGACTCATAATTATCCAAGTGGGAGGAATAAGGAGGTGGCTCATAGTCATCCCAATAGTCTGAATAAGGTTCATAAGGAGGAGGAGGAATTTGAATCTGGCATTGAGACATATACCAATATGACTTCTCTAAATTTCTTTGTGCCCCTGCCTCTCTAATGTAGTCTCCAAGAGTTTTAACCATGATTTAAACTTTTATCTGCAAAAAAAGTGAACTGCAACGGTCTCTTGGAAAAGTATTAGTAGCTCTTTTTTTTTGTATTTTTTTTCAATAAGATAAAAAAAAAATTAAAACTAGTACATAAAAAAAAGTCTAAAGCAATAAAAATCTTTTTTCGTTTAATATTGCTAAATTAATCCCCGGCAACGGCGCCAAAAACTTGTTGCGTTAAAAACACACTTAGAGCAAGTGTACTCTTTCGCAGAAGTAGTATAAAAGATTATCGTGTCCATAGGGATTAATTAACAAGTACTAAACTAATCAAGATTTTTTATTATTTAGACGAACGAATAATTGAGTT
Organism: Astragalus membranaceus; assembly: GCA_039519185.1. Lineage (NCBI taxonomy): Eukaryota > Viridiplantae > Streptophyta > Magnoliopsida > Fabales > Fabaceae > Astragalus > Astragalus membranaceus. Next base: position 157,912,770 of record CM076850.1, read on the forward strand.
GTACGAAAACAAATAAAAAGAAATAAATAACAATAATTAAAATACTAGATTTAATAAATGAGGAGAGAGGTCTAGGATCGCGGTTTCACTTGCAAGCTTCGATTCCCCCTATGTCTAATCCTACCTGAATTCCCTTATTTTACTTAATTACCAATCCCTTTACTAAAACTATTAATCCGTTTGGTCATTCGCGATTAATATTCTTTTTCATAAATTAACCCTCGTTTGGTCATGCAAGAATTTAAATTCAGGAAAAGCATAAAGAGAAAAAAGGTTGAATGATTGGAAGACTAAATTATGGTTTGGTCATGCCCTAATTATAGCCCCAATTATCCTATAGGTCCACCAACTAATTGCAGTACGGTCGCTGATCAACTAATTGATTATAAGCATGCAAATGGTAGCTAATCCTAATCATGTGATACAAACAATAGGACAATATTAATTAAAATAAAAACAGGAATTCAAACCAGAAATTAGAACATAAAAAGGTCTCTAAACATGCAAGATCCACCTAAGACCCTAGAAGAGGATTTAGCTATCCATAGTGTTCGAGAACAATAAAATAAAATTAGGAGTCATAAATTACAGAGATAAAAATAACCCGGAATAGAGAAATTTCTGATCCTGAAAATTTAGTCTCCTTTTTCTGCTCTAGAGCTCTCTCACGGTGTCAAGAACGGGTACCCAAAACTCCCTCATCTCCTTGCCGGCGCTACTCTGTGCGCGGCTACTGTATCACGTGTGCGGCTGATTTCTTCTGCGACACTGTTTCCTTCTTTCTTTAATTATCAAAAATAATTGTTTTCTTGTTGGCTCCTGTATCGTTGATTCCTCCGTGAAAAGGAAAAACAATTCCTTATGAATGCTGCAAGCTTTTTATAGATGAGATTTAGGTTTTAATTGTGGGCCTTCAATTGATCCGTGGACAAAGTTGGGCTGCTAGCCATGCTCCAAATAAAAATTGATCTTTTCTTTTCATTCAAGCTCATATATAATTTTGATTTTTGTGTAGCTTTAAATTGGACTTTTATATCTCTTTTATATTTTCTTTCTTCCTGCAAAATAAAGAGCAAATTAAGTTAGTGATTTATATAATTAGTATATAATTGCTCTAAAAGTGACTCAAAAATATCTCTAAAAAAATGCACTAAATTGGAGTTTATCACATATGTGAGATGTGAGAGTGCTTAAGTAGCATTATTCCTCCTAAATTAGTCCCACAACAGATATGTATAGCTTTAGGAACTGAGTGATTGTTATAAATAGAACATCAGAGGTTGTGCTTGAACTAAAATTGGTGCATTGGCTAGAAGCCATGTTTGGTCAGGACACGTGGGGTCCATTGGCCAACCATTTTTTTTTAAAAAAGGCAGTTTAAATTTTTTTCCTTGAACTGTTATAAACAGTCTGTTCTCTGGTTATAGTGGTTTTTAATCGGTTCTCCGATTTTTAATTCGGTTTAAATGTTCAACGGTTTTGGGCCTCAACTAAACCGCTTCCCTCACCGGTTCACGGTTCAACCGACCGGTCTGGTTTTCTAAACCATGGTTTTTATTCCAAATAGAAAGTGTATACATTGCTAACATGCTATTACTAAAAAGCAAGTGTGAGTATGTTAGCATATGCCTTCTTCACGTGTAGTATCTTAGTGGCAATATTATATGACCAGCTGTTAAATTTCGTTGCTGTAAAAATTAGCAAAATCACTTCTGATGAACAAGATAATTTTCTCATGAGTTTAGTTGGTTATCACTTATTAGCAGGATGATATTTACATATAGACTGTTTTGCAACTTGGGGAAGGAATTACTGACAAGTTTATGAAATTGGAAGGCTGTTGCATTGAATGATTGATTTATATGGGTGTTTCTAATATTGCTTTGAAGACAAGGAGTCAAAGAGTTATCTTGCTGAAATTCAAGTTACATTCGGGAGGGAGCTTTCAAATTTGATAATTCTCTTTGGTAATATCTGATATAAAAGTTAGTAGGATGGATGGAAAACAATAGATAACATAAATGTAAAAGGGGAAGAACCTAAAAACATGTAGGGTTGATATTGAGATATTTTGTTACAACTACTACTCTCCAAGCTTCAAGTATTTTTTTTACTTAGTCTTGATTGGGAGGTAGACGACTCGGTAGTGGATTGTCTTGACCAAATATATGAGTTGACACGACCATGTGAAGAGATAGAGTATGCGATGAAGAACTCTAATTACCACAATATTTTTTTCGTATACTTGGATAAAATGACAAATAAACACCACACACACTACCAAACCCAGGAGCCGACGTCCCTATTTCACTGAAATTGCCAAGACAACCAACAGTGAGGGACAAATCACCACAATATGATATTGTGCTTAAAAATAACAAATTAATATGAAATTTTGATAGTTTAACTATTATTTTCGAATCACATAAAATAGCATCATTTTCTTATACATGAGTTTTTCTACCAACTTACAAAATATAAATTATTCGACAACAATTTATGGACTGTCATAGACTTTTGGGCTCGGCACACTGCAAGGCCAACCGCCTTTCAACTTCACATAAAGGCCTCGGCCCAATAAGAGAAGAGGCCCGATGAACCGGACTAATTAGACAAGCCTTCAATATGCGACACGTGAAACTCGGCATGGAGGCCAACACATCGGATAAGGACGGCAGAACTGATGAGGTGTAAGGACCGACCATACACGTGGCAACGCTGGGAAGACTCCAAGGAAAACCGCCCAGAGAAGTTACACCAAAGCTCGGTTATAAAAGGACAAGCCCGGTGAATGGAAAGGGGAGACATACTTGTACACAAAACACATGTAAACTAGGCACGCCGGCATAGACAAAAAGCTATCCGGGCTCCATTATTAGAATCCGATTTCATCAATGAAAATCTATTCAAGAACATTGGAGCCCACCGTGGGGCCCGGTGAAACTTTTCCTGGGCAACACCTTCAAAGAATTTTTTCTAGGATCATCATCGTTCTTTATCATCTTCAACAGTTTTGTTAAACTCGTGGCTTTTTCTGCCATCGCTTGAATCGCATAAGCAGAGTTGTTTTGGTTGCACAGCTGCATCGACAACTCATGATCAGATCATCAAAGAAATAGAGAGCAATCTAGAAAACCAGAGAATTCCTTTAATTCTTGGCAAAACGTTTGGATGTTTACGAAATCAACATAACTGGCAAACATGAACAGTCTCCGTTCATTGCGAAGGTTGAAAATAAAGCAAAGAACAGTTTCCACCGGATGAAGTTTGTGTAGGGACATCACCCTCCAGATAAGTTCAAAATTAATCTATTATTGTCCCACTTTCTTGTTTTCCTTCATTTTCAGTACATATATGATGCTAACATATTTAATGTCCTCCCTTAATTTTGGAAAGTTATCTTACAAGGTCATTATGCAAATGTGTTTAATTTAAACAAGATCGCATGTTATGCAGACATGCTATGTAAAAATCTTGTGCATGTTTGAGTCTGGACAATTACTCTGACCAGTCAATTGTCCAACGTTGACACCCCCTTGCAATTCATTAATCTTGGTAATTGCCACCCAATAATAAGTCTTACTTCGCGTAACCGTCTGCATATCTCTTTTTTTTTTAAAAAAAATTGACAACTGCACATTTACTTATGGACAAGTCGACGATTCTTTTTATTCAAGAATAAACCTTTGATAAAGTTTATCTGCAAATTACCAATTCCATAAGTGCTGCAATCAAACAAGTCTTTGCATATTGCATATTGTTGCGCCCGAAAAAGTCCCCGAGGGAGAACCTTCCTTGTTCACAACTTTTTAAAACAATGAAGCCGCCACCAATATTTATTAAGGAAAATATTAGGAAAACATTTTTTGGAAAGCGATTGGTCTTGCGAAACTAGAGAATAGGGTTCGGGGGTCGGTTACGCGCAGGGAAGGTGTAAGCACCCCACACGTCCTCTCTACTGAGAGGGAACCTTTAATTAGGTGTGTGGTTTTAGTGTGTTGACTTGAAAATACTTAATTTTGCCTCTCTACTTCTTATTGGAAAATTTTTAATGAAAATCTTTATTCATTATGAAAAAGGAGGGAAAAAGGTTTTTTAGAAAAAAAACGCTTGACGGGACATGGCCCGCTCCTACGTATCTCCCGGTGCGATGGAGAACTCAAAGCTACGTAGTTCTTCTTTGTCTTTTTGAAAAGTTTTTGTTTTTTTATCTTTTTTAGTGAGTTTTTCAAAATAGGACGAGCATTTAGTGAATGATTAAACTAACCAAGGTTATGGGTAATCACCGCTAAATACTCTTGAAAATGAGAGTCACTACCGCCAGTCAGACGAACAAAGTCTCTAATTGACTATTAGTAGCGACTCGTTTTTATTTGTTCTTTAGAAAGTGGTTTTCGAAAGAGATTGATTCGCACGATGATCAAACTAACAAAGGTTATGAGTGATCATCGCTTGCTGTTCTTTGGGGAAAAAGACATCGCCACCAATGGCTAGACGAACAAAGGTTCTGATTAACCACTAGCGACGATGGGTTGAAAATGATTTTAAAAAGCAAAAGGTTTGCGAAAGTGATTCTTTTTGTTATGAAAATAACTCTTTTCTTTTTGTTATGCAAATGCTAATTTTTATGGTTGCGCTTGACGAGAATGTGACTCCCTCCTACGTATCCCAAATGGGAATCAAAGCGACGTAGTTCTAACGAGCTTTGAAAAATCTTTTTGAAACTTCTTTTGAAAATGAGAGCTTTCATGATGATCAAACTAACAAAGGTTATGATGGATCATTACTAGTAACTCTCTTTGAAAATGCCTTTTGTAAATGCAAACTTTCATGGTGATCGAACTAACAAAAATTATGATGGATCACCGCCAATAACTTGTTTTTGATTCTTTGATACTTAGAAAAATGCTTTTTGAAATTGGACGCGTTCATGATAACCAAACCAACAAAGGTTTTGATGGATTATCACTAGTAGCTTGCTTTATGCTTGCGAAAGTTCTTTTGAAATTGAGGCTTTCATGACAATCGAACCAACAAAGGTTGTGATGGATTGCCACTAGTAACCATTTTTATGGCAAGTCGTTTAGAAATGAAAACAATGAGTGCAAGAAAGAATTAGTGAATTCACGATCATTGGAATCAAATCATTAAGCAACAACATTTGAATTTGCAAACAAGGATCAACCCCAAACTATATATATTAGATCACAACACAAAGGTAGGCAAGGAAGGAACTTGAAGTGGGCATTTAAGTAAGAATACAAGAGTAGGCAAGATTGAACCTAAATGCACATCTAATGGAAGATGCTAGGTGAGAACCATACTCAAATATTTCTACAAGATGCAAGGGAATCTAAATGCACATCTATTGGAAGATGCAATGTATGGAATTGACCTATCTAAGTGTTGATGATATTCTTATATGAGAGTGGACAATGAAATTGTTAGCTTAAGGAAAAGAGTTGCCTCAATCATGATCATGGGCAAGCATAAGCAAGCAAATTATTTAGCAACCAAAGTATCAAAGAATGTTGAATCACTTTAGTCAATCCTCACACTTAAGATTAAGTGCACAAGTGTGAATCACCTTGCCAATCATCAACAAAAACAAGTTTATTAAAGCAAACCCAAACCCTAATTTTTTATGTTAAAACCTAGGAGCATACATACCCTAAATCAACTATTATTCATCCCCAAATCATGAAATAGACAAAAGCATTCAAGAACCCTAAACCTAGGCCCATGGCCGAATGTCATCATGCTTGAAATGAGTTTCTTATTTTGTGAAAGTTATGCAAACAAGAGTGAATATGCAAGGAAATGTGAGAAAACACAACAACAACTAGTAAATCACATTTTTATGAGAGTATGCGAAATACAACATGCCATAAAACAACATTTTATTTCATGAAAGGCAAGGATTAAGATCAACACAAATCAACATTTATCAAAGGGTGAGAAGCATCATAAGCACCCAAGCCTCCCTAAGTGCTTGTCAAAGTGCTTATGACACTTCTCACCAACAACAATCAACAATATGAGAATATGAAGATGATAGGATGAATGCTTTTTATATTTTTTGAGGAAATACTCAAAGATGATGCAAGGTTTTAAGGATTACCTTAGCTTTGAGCTAGAAAGTGAGATGAGAAGATGAAGCTAGGCACAAATTAACAAAACTCCAATATCCTTCAAAGAAGTACCTACTTGATGATAATGCTTGAACTTTGAATGAGAAATGGAGGGAGTATGTGAAAGAGGGATGCAAATGAGGTGAGTTGTTTGTTAGGGTTTTTGGTGTAGGAGAAAATGAGAAGGTTCCTTTGAGATGAAAGAAAAAACAAGAGGAAGTGAGGAAGAGGAGGGGGGCTACGAATTTCTTGGTCTTTTTGGAGAGGAGAGAAGTGAGTTGTTCTTATTCAAATCCTTGGGAGGCCAAAGATCTAATGGGTTTAAGGTTGTGAGAGGGAAATAAAGAAATTAGTGTGTATTTAGTGGTGTAGAGAGAAAGAAGGTAAAAATATGTTGTGTATTGAATGTTATTGGATTCAAAGGTGTGCTTGTCATGATGAAAGGCTTTTTTTGTGATGTGCACTTGATGGGGCTGAAGTGAAGGGCATGAGGGTGGAGTGAAGGAGGTGAAGAAATTAGTGTGTATTTAGTGGTGTAGAGAGAAGGAAGGTAAAAATATGTTGTGTATTGAATGTTATTGGACTCAAAGGTGTGCTTGTCATGATGAAAGGCTTTTTTTTGTGATGTGCACTTGATGGGGCTGAAGTGAAGGGCATGAGGGTGGAGTGAGGGAGGTTGTTTGCTTGTGAAATTGGTGCTTACTTTGGCCAAAAATGGATAAAAGCAAAAAGCACCTAAAAGGAATTAGCCCTAATTCTAAAAATACCATAAGCATCCAATATTATTTTGTTATTCATTTTTATTTTGATTTCAGATTTCTATTTTTAATTATACATATTTTTGAGCCTTTTTGAAAGTGAGAGAAAAAAAAACCGTTTAATTGACCAAAATACCCTTTTTGGCTCTAAAACCCTAATTTGCCCGAAAAGTGCGTTCCAACCCTAAAAACGATTTCAAGAACCTTGGAATGCCTTCTAGGATCCGAAATGTAGTGCATAAAGCTCTTCGCTCTTCAATTTATTTATTTTTTGAAAAATTAGGGTTTTGACCTAAGCCGGACAAAATTGGGGTATGACAGCTGCCCCTCTTTATTTGGATTTTACCAAGAAATATGAATTGCGCGAGACATATTTCGAAGGTAAAATAGAAATAAAGAATTCAGAAATTATACCAATTTTGTCCATTTGGAGAAACCCGAATTTCCCCTTTTTTTTGTTTTTGGAAAGATAGACACTTTCGTGTTGATGCGAAAACAGTAAATGAACACTGACGTGCAGACAGAAAAGGTAAAATGGGCACTTGCGTGCAGGCAGAAAAGTAAAATGGGCACTTGGCGTGCAGACAGAAAAGTAAAATGGGCACTTGGCGTGCAGACAGAAAAGGTAAAATGGGCACTTGCGTGCATACAGAAAAGTAAAACGGGCACTTGGCGTGCAGAAAGCGGTAAATTGCCCAGGCTGCCTAAAACCTGTAATTCTTAAACGAACTCTTGACGAATCCGAGTTTGCACGTGGCTTTGAGGAGCACGCTCTTCCTGTTGGCCTTTTCGAGCGACCGGGGGGATCGTTATCAGCTCCGGAACTGATATACAGATCAATGCACGGCGTCCACTGTATCTTAGGCTTGATACAACTATTCCGTTGCGCCTCGCATGGGGCTGCGGTCCATCGCGTTGCTCGTACACGATGTGAGACCTGGGCAGAAGGGAACGATGATCTCTGTGCTCCAATCCGCAATGCGTGCTTGAGCGCTCTCTTTTCTTTTCTCTCCTTCTTTTCTATTTCTCTCTTTTCTTTTTCTTTCTGAACTCCCAACTTGGGGGAACATTTTCTGGAATCTGGGGGCGAGGGCCAACACCAAAGTGCTCATCCTCTCTTTGTACCTGCAGCTGAACAAATGCATGCAATGCAAATGCCATGATTGCGGTTTTCTTTTTCTTATGATGAATGTAAATGTAATGAGTTTCTTTTTTCTTTTGTCTATGTCGGATGAATGCATGATTTTCTACTGTTCTTATGTGCTTGATGAATGCGATGATTTTCCTTTTCTTCTCCCGTCTGTATGTAATGCATGATTTTCTTTTTTTCTTTTGCTTATGTCTGATGAATGCATGATTTTCTCCTGTTCTTATATGTCTTTTTCTCTTTCTCTAGCTTCTCTTCTTTCTTTTTCTTTCTTTTCTTTTCTTTTCTCTTTGTTTCTCTCTTTCTTTTCTTTTCTTTTCTTTTCTGTTTCTTTTTTTTTCTTCTGAACTCTCCCAACTTGGGGGAGCATTTTCTGGAATATGGGGCGAGGGCTAACACCGAAGTGCTCATCCTCTCTTTGTACCTGCAGCTGAAAATGAACAAATGCATGCAATGCAAATATCATGATTGCTGTTTTCTTTTGCAAACGTCTGAATTTCTTTTTTTGTCTTACTCTTTTTATGAAGTGCGAACATTAATATGATGCCAATGCAATGAAAAGATTTCTGCTTTTTCTGTGCAACTGACGTGGAACGTTTTTTCTTTTTGCTATGTGATGAATGCACAAAATGTGAAGATGCAAATGTAATGCTTTGATGCATATGCTATAATGAATAGATTGAAATACCTAGATGCATGAGGTAAACATTTTTGTGATGATGAGATGCGAGACTTTAAATGCAAGGACTTTGACCATTCTGTTGAAAAATTGAATTTGATTCAACCTCTGGTGTTCTCAAGGTTTTTATTTACAAACAACCTCACTTGTGTTCTCCTTCTTTCCATGATGACTGAATTTTAGATATCACGTAAACAACTTGTGTTCTCTCTTTTTGAAGCATTGTCTAGTAAGCATGCATAAGAGTGCAAATGTGAATGAATGAGTCAGTTAACTTGGAATTGGTTTAGGGCATGGACTTTTATGGCAAGTGAAGGAATGACAGACATGGTTATTGCCGAAGCTTATGAGGGACCAAGAGATACAAGATTGCCACAATTCAGGTCTTTGACGAGTGAATAACTTGCCCCTGTCTAGTGGTGACAACAACTAGGGGTGTAGAAGATGATGAATTGGGAACGCTTCGGCTCTTGGGATGAAAGCTGGAATGAAAGGGGTTTTGCTTCAACCCACAGAATTTGATGTTGCCCCAGTCATAACAAGGACAAAGCTGCCCCAATCAGAATGACAAGGTCTTGTTTAGGATAGTGAGTTGGGAGATTGCCCCGGTGAGGTTTATATGGGAATGAATGAGGTGAAGGAATGGGAATGCACTTGCCCCACTTTGGAATGACATTGACAACTGGAGTGACATGGGATGGGCATTGAACAGACTTTCCCAAGACTATAGGGTGTGTGGGTGGTGAAGAGAATGCCCCAACTTTTGGGTCTGAGTGGTATTCTCAGTGCAAATCTTTGGTTCTCTACTGATGTCTTTGACTTTTGGTGCGAAAGAATCCTTATCTGGTGATCACTAAACCTTGTTTTAATGCATCTTGAATGTGTTTTGGAGTGCAAGTCCCTCTTTTTTTATTTTGTCAGCTTTCTTTTTTCTGACTGTTCGTTTTTGTTTCCTCAGTTCTCTTTTTTCTGAGGGTTTATTCTTTCTCGATCAGCTTTCTTTTTTCTGATCGTTTGTTTTTTTTTGAGCAAACACGTTGTACATAGATAAGCTTGTTCGTCCTAAGATTAGAATTTGAGTGAACAAAAGCAACCGGTCATTGATCGGAATGGACTTTTCGGGATTGTGGTGTTTTGTGGAGGAAGGAGGGTTAGGCTTAATGAAGTGTTTGAGGCTAATGGGAGGATGAGTTTTGTTCGGCGTTGATTGACGGTTAATGGTCTATGAGGAAGATGGTTATTGGGCTTGTTTGGGCTCTGTTAAAGCAAATTCGTGTCTCATGGTAGAATGACTAAGGGGTTTGATGTTGAGGCCAAAGGAAGTGTTTGAAGATTTATGGAATCAGGTGTTGGAATGATGAAGTGTTTGAAGGTTTATTTAGACAAGGATCTCTTGTATTTTGTGGTAACATGTACCAGCTCGCCACTTATATTTCTTTTGTATTTTCTTTTGTTTTGGGATTTTCATTTTTGAATCCCCTTTTTTTGATTTTCTCTTTTCCCTTTTTTTTATGATTCTTTTCCTTCTTCGACTCGGGTGAGCTGATAAAAAGTGATGCACTATTTTTTTTATTTGGGGTGATCCTTGTCTAGGGTGATTTTTGGATTTTGGTTTTTCTTGGCTCAAGGTGGGTAGGAAAGGGACTTTCTGGGATTTTGGGGTTTTTGAGGAGATGGCCAAACTTCATTTCAAATCCCGATTACTTATTTCTATAAGACTTAACTTCAGAACGATAATTTATCTATCTTCATGTGTTTGCTCTTTTTCCTTTTTTGTGCCCTAATTTTTGCCTGGACCGCTCTTTGCGAGTTTTCAGTCCACCGGGCGCTCCTTTTTGCCTAGGCCGCCCTTTGCGGGTTTTCAACCTAGCGAGCTTGTTTTCTTGTTATATTATTATTATTATTTTTTGAGAGACTTGCACTGAAGGAATATGATATTAATCAAGGGGAATTAATGATCACAGACTTGCCCCAGCATGGAGGACTTGAACCAAAAGTCAAATACGCACTGATGGGGAGAATATGCACTTTATGGGTGGCTGGGGCGGGACTAGACTTGGACGGGAAACTGTGGTAAGGAAGGAAAACCAACGGACTCAAACAAGAGAGTGTACTCATAGCATGCACGCTCATTAGAAGAATGCTTCACAAAGAGTTAACATCAGTTAAAAATTTGTTTTTTTTCTTTGATACACTATTTCAGTCTTTTGTCATAGAATGGATGGGATGCAGTGCTTTTGAAAGAAATGCAAATGAACTATTGATTTGAAAAACTGAGTGCCTTGGAACACCTTGAGTTTGCAACCAAGTAAGGATAAACTTTTTCAAAAAGGATGATTGTTTCGCAAGAATGTCTCGCTTCTCATCACAACTCTTATTTTATGCAATGAATGAATGAACAAATTATGATATGCAAGTATGATGCAAATGCGTGGAGAATGATCACTCGAAGAGTGTGGCTTATTCTAAATAATGCAAGACAAAATATGGAATGCCAATGCGAATGATGCAAGAATGATGCCCCCTTTTCAAAATGATTTTTGATTTTGATTTTTTTTTTATTTTTTAGAGGTGAGACAAGGTACGAAATACCAATGCCCCCTTTTTCTTTTGAATGATGAAAGATGCAGGAATGATGCTTCTTTTTTTCTAAATGATGATTTTTTTTTATGGCAAGGCAAAGTATGAAATGCCAACGCCCCTTCCTTTTTTGAAAGATGCATGTATGGAGGAATGATGTATTTGAACCAAAGTGATGAGGTTAATGAAATGGTGCAGGAATGCTACATTTTGAATAAATTTGATGATGATTTTTATTCATGATTATGAATGAGATGCTTTCTTGTTTTCATTTTTTTTGTGCAATGAAATGCATGATACTCACAATGATTTTTTTTGTTTTTTAGTTTTGGGACATGATTTTGAAAATTATTTGGAGATGCGAATGATCTAAAAAAGGTTTTAGAAAGGATGTGCTTGACGGGGTATGACCCACTCCTACGTATCCCCATTGTAATGAGGAATCAAAGCTTGCGTAGTTTTACTGGGTCTTTTTTTTTTTTTAAAATAATGCTTATGCATGAATGCCATGTTTTGGATGAACTTGGCGAGGAGCTTTTTTCCTCTTTTTTGATTATAAACGAAATGCTTAAGCTATGAAGATGATAATTGTTTTTTTCATTTTTATGCAAGATGAATAATTTCTTTTAAAATTGGAACTTTATTTAATGCAAATGACGCAATGATGTAATGATGCAATGATGCAATGATGCAAGATACTTCTTTTTTTTTGAGGTTTCTGCATAAGGAGGGTATTCACAGGCGGAATTTAAGGGAAAATCATATCTTTTTTTATTTTTGAAAATCTTTGAGGGAAAAATTAACTGGACGAAATGCAACAGTGCAGCACACAATTTGGGAAGCCCTTGTGACCTAAAAGGGGGTAGAACCTATGATCTAAGGCACTTTAGGGATAATCTTCTCATGTAGCTCTATTCACACCCTCACAAAGGCTATCAGAGCCACAGTCTCTCTCATGAAAATCCCCGTAAATGCAGCAAACTGCTAGATACGAAGCATCATAAAAGAGCACAACTCTGATTGAAACTTTCACGAGTAGCCAAACGGACAAAGGTCCTGATGGGCTCCCACTACTCGAATCCACTCATCCTATGGTATCCTAATAGACCTGGGTTATGGTCTCTTTCTCTAATCATATTGCCTCAAGGTACAAGTGTGTGTGTGTGCGAAGGGCATTTCCTTAAAAAACTTCCCCACCTGCAAATGAAAATCCAGAACAGTCAAGACAATAGAAAGCAATAACATGTCGTCTACCCTAGGGTTCAATACCAATCAAATACAACTAACCTAGGGTGCCAACAACAATGCACTACTTACCTCAAGAAAGGGAGCAAAGAAGAAGGGGACATGACAAGAGATGGGAAATATGCATGAGGGAACTAAGCATTTAAGCAAAGAAGTAACTATCTATTATTTTAAACAAAAGCAAACATAGAAGAAGAATGCATATGGATGCAACATGCTTATGAAAAAGAAGAAGAATAGAGGCTGATAACTCATATTTATATGAGTTATTTATACTTATTCAAAGTTAGATCATGCAAGTTCTCTGGCAATAGTAGGTTGTTTCTATTAAGTTTCTGTTAGTTTATTGCTTTTTAGTTAGAAAGGGGCTAAATTACAAGTTCTAGGCATATTGGTGCCAATTGGCACCTTTGTGAGCGTTTTGATGCTTCTTGTGTGTGTGCAGTAAACTGAACGTGGCAACGTCACTCATCACGTCTGAAGAAGGGCAGCAGAGCAAGAAAGAAATATCTTATTTTTGGCGCACAAGAAATGATGGCCAAAGATCTAGAAGTGCAGAAGATCTTCTCTCTCCTCAGCGCTGACGCGGCTGACGCACTGTAGCAGTGCGGTGTCACTTCAGGGCAGAGTCAACTCGCAAGCAAGCTTGGAAGGTGGGGAATGACATCAGTAAGCATGTGACCCTCTTTTGACCATGGCTATTCTCTCTCTACAAAAGGAAAAGGGGGCATCATGCGAAATCATCCACGAACCCATTCATCATCCACCTTCCTCCATTTTCAGAGAGAGTTTTTCTAAAAGAAGTTCTGGACACAGACTTCTTCATTTTTAATTTTCTCAAGCTCCAATTTTTTTTCCATTCGCAACCATTACTGTGAAGCTCAGACGTTGTAACGTCTTTACAGCGTGCATGAAGGAAGGCCACTTAGGCGTATCTTTTGCGTTTAGTCTCCTTTTCTCTATGTACGGTACTTGGATTTTAACTCCTCTTATTTCTGTAAGGATGCTCAGCATGAGCTAAACATTTGTAGTTGGGTTGTTGTTTTGCATGTAATGAACCTCTAGTTTAATGCTATGAAGTATTGATGTTTATGCGTTTTAAATCTTTACATGTTAATATTTCCAAACTTGTTTTGAACTTGGCCACTTAAAACAAGTAGATTCGTAGGTACAGACATGGTCTATGAAAAGAACTCAAAGATGTATGTGAATGAAAAGGTGCACTAAAGACATTTAGGCATTTTTATCTAAATCTAGACATAGAATGGATAATAGTTCATAGGACATTGCTGTGGGTACTTAAAATACAGGAGTAGGCCTACTTAGAACCTAGACATAGGAATTCTAGTACTTGAAGCTCTGACGTTTTGTGACTGAAAAGCACAGCTCTTTTGCACAGCGTTCAAACGTTATAACGTCTATACAACATAGCATTTGTACGTGTTAACGTGTAAACGTTATAACGTCTGACTAGAGGAGATTTACTTGCATGCAGCAATCCAACTCATACTCTTCCATATTCACAACCACTTCTTGTTTACTTGCTTTATTTATGTTACTAGTCCTAATACCAACTTGTAGTGCCGATTTATTACTTATTTCACTTGTTTTTTAAAGACTTGAACTTTGAAAGTAAATCAATCCTCGTGGGAACGATCTCTTACTTCTTATCCACTTTATTACTTGTACGACGTGTATACTTGCACTAATATTGCGACTATAAAACACACGACCGCAACAGAGGCAAAGCAAGATGTTCAAATCAATTACACAAACCACACACTTAATTAATTAGGCTTGACCCACTTTTGAAAAAAATGTTTTTTAGTCCCCAGTGGAGTCGCCAGCTGTTGCGCCCGAAAAAGTCCCCGAGGGAGAACCTTCCTCGTTCACAACTTTTAAAAACAATGAAGCCGCCACCAATATTTATTAAGGAAAATATTAGGAAAACCTTTTTTGGAAAGCGATTGGTCTTGCGAAACTAGAGAATAGGGTTCGGGGGTCGGTTACGTGCAGGGAAGGTGTAAGCACCCCACACGTCCTCTCTACTGAGAGGGAACCTTTAATTAGGTGTGTGGTTTTAGAGTGTTGACTTGAAAATACATAATTTTGCCTCTCTACTTCTTATTGGAAAATTTTTAATGAAAATCTTTATTCATTATGAAAAAGGGGGAAAAAGGTTTTTTAGAAAAAAAACGCTTGACGGGACATGGCCCGCTCCTACGTATCTCCCGGTGCGATGGAGAACTCAAAGCTACGTAGTTCTTCATTGTCTTTTTGAAAAGTTTTTGTTTATCTTTTTTAGTGAGTTTTTCAAAATAGGACGAGCATTTAGTGAATGATTAAACTAACCAAGGTTATGGGTAATCACCGCTAAATACTCTTGAAAATGAGAGTCACTACCGCCAGTCAGACGAACAAAGGCTCTGATTGACTATTAGTAGCGACTCGTTTTTATTTGTTCTTTAGAAAGTGGTTTTCGAAAGAGATTGATTCGCACGATGATCAAACTAACAAAGGTTATGAGTGATCATCGCTTGCTGTTCTTTGGGGAAAAAGACATCGCCACCAATGGCTAGACGAACAAAGGTTCTGATTAACCACTAGCGACGATGGGTTGAAAATGATTTTAAAAAGGAAAAGGTTTGCGAAAGTGATTCTTTTTGTTATGAAAATAACTCTTTTCTTTTTGTTATGCAAATGCTAATTTTTATGGTTGCGCTTGACGAGAATGTGACTCCCTTCTACGTATCCCAAATGGGAATCAAAGCGACGTAGTTCTAACGAGCTTTGAAAAATCTTTTTGAAACTTCTTTTGAAAATGAGAGCTTTCATGATGATCAAACTAACAAAGGTTATGATGGATCATTACTAGTAACTCTCTTTGAAAATGCCTTTTGTAAATGCAAACTTTCATGGTGATCGAACTAACAAAAATTATGATGGATCACCGCCAAAAACTTGTTTTTGATTCTTTGATACTTAGAAAAATGCTTTTTGAAATTGGATGCGTTCATGATAACCAAACCAACAAAGGTTGTGATGGATTATCACTAGTAGCTTGCTTTATGCCTGCGAAAGTTCTTTTGAAATTGAGGCTTTCATGACAATCGAACCAACAAAGGTTGTGATGGATTGCCACTAGTAACCATTTTTATGGCAAGTCGTTTAGAAATGAAAACAATGAGTGCAAGAAAGAATTAGTGAATTCACGATCATTGGAATCAAATCATTAAGCAACAACATTTGAATTTGCAAACAAGGATCAAGCCCAAACTATATATATTAGATCACAACACAAAGGTAGGCAAGGAAGGAACTTGAAGTGGGCATTTAAGTAAGAATACAAGAGTCGGCAAGATTGAACCTAAATGCACATCTAATGGAAGATGCTAGGTGAGAACCATACTCAAATATTTCTACAAGATGCAAGGGAATCTAAATGCACATCTATTGGAAGATGCAATGTATGGAATTGACCTATCTAAGTGTTGATGATATTCTTATATGAGAGTGGACAATGAAATTGTTAGCTTAAGGAAAAGAGTTGCCTCAATCATGATCATGGGCAAGCATAAGCAAGCAAATTATTTAGCAACCAAAGTATCAAAGAATGTTGAATCACTTTAGTCAATCCTCACACCTAAGATTAAGTGCACAAGTGCACAAGTGTGAATCACCTTGCCAATCATCAACAAAAACAAGTTTATTAAAGCAAACCCAAACCCTAATTTTTTATGTTAAAACCTAGGAGCATACATACCCTAAATCAACTATTATTCATCCCCAAATCATGAAATAGACAAAAGCATTCAAGAACCCTAAACCTAGGCCCATGGCCGAATGTCATCATGCTTGAAATGAGTTTCTTATTTTGTGAAAGTTATGCAAACAAGAGTGAATATGCAAGGAAATGTGAGAAAACACAACAACAACTAGCAAATCACATTTTTATGAGTGTATGCGAAATACAACATTCCATAAAACAACATTTTATTTCATGAAAGGCAAGGATTAAGATCAACACAAATCAACATTTATCAAAGGGTGAGAAGCATCATAAGCACCCAAGCCTCCCTAAGTGCTTGTCAAAGTGCTTATGACACTTCTCACTAACAACAATCAACAATATGAGAATATGAAGATGATAGGATGAATGCTTTTTATATTTTTTGAGGAAATACTCAAAGATGATGCAAGGTTTTAAGGATTACCTTAGCTTTGAGCTAGAAAGTGAGATGAGAAGATGAAGCTAGGCACAAATTAACAAAACTCCAATATCCTTCAAAGAAGTACCTACTTGATGATGATGCTTGAACTTTGAATGAGAAATGGAGGGAGTATGTGAAAGAGGGATGCAAATGAGGTGAGTTGTTTGTTAGGGTTTTTGGTGTAGGAGAAAATGAGAAGGTTCCTTTGAGATGAAAGAAAAAACAAGAGGAAGTGAGGAAGAGGAGGGGGGCTACGAATTTCTTGGTCTTTTTGGAGAGGAGAGAAGTGAGTTGTTCTTATTCAAATCCTTGGGAGGCCAAAGATCTAATGGGTTTAAGGTTATGAGAGGGAAATAAAGAAATTAGTGTGTATTTAGTGGTGTAGAGAGAAAGAAGGTAAAAATATGTTGTGTATTGAATGTTATTGGATTCAAAGGTGTGCTTGTCATGATGAAAGGCTTTTTTTGTGATGTGCACTTGATGGGGCTGAAGTGAAGGGCATGAGGGTGGAGTGAAGGAGGTGAAGAAATTAGTGTGTATTTAGTGGTGTAGAGAGAAGGAAGGTAAAAATATGTTGTGTATTGAATGTTATTGGACTCAAAGGTGTGTTTGTCATGATGAAAGGCTTTTTTTTGGTGATGTGCACTTGATGGGGCTGAAGTGAAGGGCATGAGGGTGGAGTGAGGGAGGTTGTTTGCTTGTGAAATTGGTGCTTACTTTGGCCAAAAATGGATAAAAGCAAAAAGCACCTAAAAGGAATTAGCCCTAATTCTAAAAATACCATAAGCATCCAATATTATTTTGTTATTCTTTTTTTTATTTTGATTTCAGATTTCTATTTTTAATTATACATATTTTTGAGCCTTTTTGAAAGTGAGAGAAAAAAAAACCGTTATAATGGACCAAAATACCCTTTTTGGCTCTAAAACCCTAATTTGCCCGAAAAGTGCGTTCCAACCCTAAAAACGATTTCAAGAACCTTGGAATGCCTTCTAGGATCCGAAATGTAGTGCATAAGGCTCTTCGCTCTTCAATTTATTTATTTTTTGGAAAATTAGGGTTTTGACCTAAGCCGGACAAAATTGGGGTATGACACATATTTAAGTTTCTCGATGCCGTTAAACTGAATCGATTTATATGTTGTCTTTCAAATTATGCCTAAACTGTTAAATGCATATTTGCCTTTTGGTTAGTTTAGTCGCACTTTGTTGTCAATGTTTACATTTCTTACATCGACAAGCATCCGAATCATTATCTTATGAAAAGGAATGAATGAAATGCTTTTGAAGTTTTCTTTCAGAACAATCACATTAATTGTCATCACAAATATCCTTTCAGTTTTTAGCGAGGCTTGCCAGTTGATTATATCTTCCTCTTAATGTTTTTCATAAAGGTCAAGCTACTGCTATCCTCATAGAAACAGAAAGCAAGCAAAGACTTGCACAAGTTTCCATGAGACAAGGGTTCACTTCTCCTTAGAAAATCACTCCCACTCACTTCTACCGCAATTGAAGTTAGTAAAAATAAAATAAAAAGCAAGCAAAGACTTGCACAAGTCTTCATGAGACGAGGGTTCGCTTCTCTTTTGAAGATCACTCCCACTCACTTCTACCGCCATTGAAGTTAGTAAAAATAAAATAAAAAGCAAGCAAAGACTTGCACAAGTCTCCATGAGACGAGGGTTCGCTTCTCTTTTGAAGATCACTCCCACTCACTTCTACCGCAATTGAAGTTAGTAGAAAATAACCACTCGATCAGAAAAAGAACTGGGATCTCCCTGAGATCGTTCAAGACCAACAAAGGTCAGTGGTTACTCACCCAATTATAGGTCAAAGGAATGTTTACTCATAAACACAAAATCCTAGAACCTGGGGATAATGGGGTCATGCATGAACCTCTAAAAGCAAAATGGTTAATAAACCGAGCTCATACAAATCGGCCAAAATCACAAGAAAAAAATTACATCAAGCTAACTTGTGGGGCTGAAATTCTCAAAAAAAGAAACTCAGTAAGAAAACTGAACAAATGACTTGATTCCATTCAAAGAGCTCAGAGGCATTACAAAGCAGGGCCCAGAGGCATTACAAGAAGAAAGCAAAGTAAAAGCAAAAGGCCGAAAGCATTACAAGAGGGCCAAAATGCATTGCAAAATAGACACCTTTAAAAAACACTCAGAGCATAATGCTCCCGTGTCTGAGGGGGGGTTATACATACAAAGGTCAAATCTCAAGAAGATGCACCTTCTCGACCCATGTCGAGCACAGCACTATCTCAAAGTCAAATTCCATGGAAACGCCTTCGTGACCTATGTCAGGCAAAGCATGGCGAAATACCAGTAAAGGTGTCCATGAGATGCACATATACGATCTCCTAACAAGGACAAAATAATCCCCCGTGAGACAGCCTACAAAAGGCAACAAAGACCATCCACACGCATAATAAATCAAGGCATGCAACTTTCTTAGAAACATCGCCTTCAACCTCAACATCATGCCTAATCATCCTAATTCCAAACAAAATCATACTTCATTAAAGCCGAACTAGGCTAAGCAAATGGACACTTGGGTTAATTACTCAGCACCTGAGGCAAACTAGTCAAAAGGAAACTCACCACTCGTCGTGTAAAAAACCAGCGAAAGATGACAAAAATGACCAAGGTGATTACGAGAGCACCTAGTAATTTATCAAAATCATTGTGGATACCTGTGTTGCAGGTTATCTAATATTGCAGGATTAGTTTTGATGATGAAAAAGATAGAGCCAAGTTGATGGCCAAAGGAATGAGGTGTCAAAGCAAAGCTGATAAAAAGTATCATATATTCAAAAGTCACAATCCAAGACAATCAAACTCAAGAATTGAAGTTTCAAGATATAAGGGTAGTCCTTATAAATAAGGGTAGTCCTTAGGGTTTGGGTGTGTCTTAGGAAAAAGTGTAAGCTCTTTCGAAGGTCAGCTCATCTCTCAAAGTCCCATGATTTTCAAAATGCATGCATGCACACGTAAACACAAGAAGCATTTTTGAAAAGCATAAAATCGATTTTCTCTATTTTATTCTATATATAAAAATCAATTTTCAGGTCAATACAAAAGCTAAAGAATCGATTCATACTAGTTTCACTAAGTATGCAAATCGATTCCTAAGTATTTCTAAAAAGGAAGAATCGACTCATACTATTTTATACTAAGCATAAAAATCGATTCTCAAGTGTCTTTAAAAGGCAAGAATCGATTCATATTATTTTTACCAAAGTGCATAATCGATTCACAAGTATTTTTCAAAAAGGAAAGAATCGATTCACACTATTTTTCACTTAGCAAAAGAATCGATTCCTACATGTCTCAGGCAAGCCAAGAATCGATTCATACAAATTACATTGAGTATAAGAATCGATTCCTAGCCTTCCTGGATCTCAAGAATCGATTGTTACTCTTTCTCAAGTAAAGCAAAATCGATTCTCACTTAAAAGAAGTCATACATAAGAATCGATTCCTAGATCCAATGTTTTCAACAAAGAATCGATTCCTACATTATTTTCAACGTAAACTTGATTTTCTCATAGCCTATAAATAGAGGCCTCATAGCCTCCATTTCTTACCAACCCATTTCACGATCTATAACTTCTGAAAAACTCTTTATATTTTATTTGTGTTCTTCTCGCACCGCTGGTCCGTCAAGAGCTGATCTTTCGCTAAGAGTTAGTTGGGGTTGCATTCTTCAAGTTGTATTATCTGCCTACTCTAGAGGTATTTCTGTCTTTACGTTTGTTATTATTTAATTGTTGGTGATTTGTACTAGGGAGTGGGGTATCTCTCTAGGGTAGCTGCATGTACTAGGAAGTGGGGTATCTTTCTAGGGCAGTTGATTGTAACAGGGGTGGGGTATCTCTTGTTATTGTTATATTAGATTTGTGGGCTCTCCATAGGTGGGGTATCCTAGGAGGAGAGTGCCTGAGTCTGTAAAGGTTTTCCAAGGCACCTGTAAGCCTTGTTGGTTTGGTTAGTGGAAAATCTCACAAGGGTGTGAGGACTGGACGTAGGTCACTAGGAGGTGACCGAACCAGGATAAATCTCTGCGTGCTTTACTGCTTTCCTGCTTTACTGTTATACTGCTTTACTGCTTTATATTCTAATTCCTTCGCTTCCACTTAACCTGCGCGAAAATTGATCTAAGTCATTGAAAAGGGGAAAAACGTTTTCGAAAGATCTAAAAAGTTTTAAATCTCAATTCACCCCCCCTCTTGAGACTGAAGCCACTTGGTAACAAGTGGTATCATAGCTAGACTCTTGTATAAAGGGCCTAGCAGCTTCAAGAGAAATGGCTTCAGGTTGGTCTACGCAAGAGGGTGCATCTCTTTTCCGTCCTCTGGGATTCAACGGAGAAGACTATGCATATTGGAAAGAAAGAATGAGAATTTTTATTGAAGGGGTAGACTTAGATGTTTGGGATGCTGTGGAAAAAGGACCTTTCGTCCCCACACACATAGTAGATGGTATTCTTACAATAAAAAGTAGAAATGAATGGTCTGATGATGAGAAAAGAAAAGTGCAACTTAATTTTCGTGCTAAAAATATTATTACTTCTGCTTTGAGTGCTGATGAATTTTTTCGAGTTTCAAACTGTAAAACTGCCCAAGAAATGTGGGATAATCTTCAAGTTACTCATGAGGGTACAAGTGAAGTGAAAAGGGCAAGAACAAATACTCTTACCAGAGAATACGAATTGTTCAGAATGAATACAGGTGAAACAATATCAGAGATGCAGAAAAGGTTCACTCATATAGTGAACAAATTGGGTTCATTAGGAAAATCATTTCCTCCCGAAGACTTGATCAACAAAGTGCTAAGATGCCTAAACAGAGAATGGCAACCAAAGGTGACTGCAATAACTGAGTCAAGAAACTTGACTAGCATGACTCTCGCCACCTTGTTTGGGAAATTACTAGAGCACGAGTTAGAGCTCACTCGCCTAGCAGAGCATGAAGGAAAAGACAAGAAGAACAAAAACTTAGCTCTCAAAGCCTCCAGTTCAAGCTCATCCGACGATAGTGATGATTCGGAAGATGAAGATGAAGACGAGGAGAAAATGGAACTAATGGTTAGTAAATTCAAAAAGTTCATGAGAAGGGAAAGATCTCTCAAAAAGAATTCTCCAACCAAAAGAGGCTCAAGCAAAGAAAACTTCTCAAGTCCTCCAACTTGCTACGAATGTGGTAAATCCGGACACCTGACGATGAAGTGCCCGAACTTAGAAAGAAAATTGTCAAAGTTCAAGAAAAAGGGGTCCAAAGGAAACAATGGTAGAAAAGCCTACATAGCTTGGGAAGACAATGACATGAACTCATCAGATAATTCAGAAAATGAAAAAGCTCAAGTTGCTCTCATGGCTGACCACGACAGTGAAAACGAAACTGAGGTATATTCTAACTCTGATTCTTTACAAGATGCATATGATGAACTATATGAAGCCTTTACTGAATTGCATGATAAATCTTCAAAATTAGCTAAAGCTCTAAGCAAATCTAAGAAAGTTATCACTCATCTTGAAAATGATATCACTGCTTTAACTAAAGAAAAATTAGAGCTTAGAAAAGAAAATGATGATCTTGTTTACTTCAAGGAAAATTACGTATGTGATAAGTGTATAGAACATGAAAAGAAAATCAATGAGCTTGAATGTACAATAGACAAAATGTCCAAATTACAACATGTACATCCTAGGATTCCGAGAAATAACTTTGTGAAAAGCAATATGCATCATAGACCTAAGTTTTCCACTAGACCTTATATTAGATGTTATTATTGTGGTAAACCTGGACATACAGCTTCTGTTTGCAGGGCAAGAGGTAAACAAAATATGAAAAAGGTGTGGGTTCCCAAAGGAACCATACCAAACACTAACCCACAAGGACCCAAAGAGATTTGGGTACCTAGAATCCTGCTTTAGATCATTGCAGGTATGCTTCAAGGTATGGGGGCAGATTGATACCTTGACAGCAAAGACTCAAAGCGCATGACCGGAGACGTAATAAAGTTCTTAACACTCACCCCCGGAAAAAGCCGTCATGTGACTTGTGATAGATAGAGGAAGAATCACCGGTAAAGGTCAGATTGGTTAAAATTTTATTCACCTCTATTTTGAAAATGTGCTTAAAAATAGTTTATTAAGTCAAATATGTGACAAGTGAAACAGAGACTAATTTCATGCATCATTAAGAACAATATCTATAAGGCATGATTAGAATAACAGGAATCAACAAAAGTATTCTGGTCAACCCTCTAGGACTGATCATATAGAAATTATACATCACCTTCTTAGAGGTTATGGTTAGAAAGGCAATAGTGTGATTGAGTTAGTTGAAACGTCAAAATCGGCTAGTTGATATTTTCACAAATCCATTGCAAAAGAAAACCTGGTTCTTCACTTATTCAAATGAGGTTTTCAATTAATTGTTTTTCAAAGTGATTTTTTAAAGAAATGTGAATTTAAGTGAAATTGTGACTTGTGAATTTCTGCAGTTAAAGTGCTATGTTTTTCCTGAAATCTATTTTACAATCAACTGCTAGCACTGGTATTTTTCGAAAAATACATGCTCACAATCGTTGTTTACCTAAAATAATTTTTCTCCCATATTCTGGCTGCCATCACCAACTTTCAAACTAAGCAGCATGAAATGTATAAAGTTTAAAACAACTACTTCACAGATTTTTGAGACTCATAACTAGCTTTTACCTGTGTTTGATAAAATATTCTCTTCATGGTTTCATAAATGTTTTTTTCTTCAAGTTTTGATGATCCCTTATAAAACTGCAATGGTTCTTTTACCTTGTCAAATAGCCGTGACATTCGGTTCGCAAACTCTATCTTACGTTGACCCTCTTTGATCATGACAAAAAGGGGGAGAGAAATATAGGGTTGCATATGAGCATATAGAACTTGCATATTATGCATCTAGGCAATAAGTCAGGGGGAGCATCATGATAGGGGGAGCATCATATATATATATTATCTGTTTGAACTAACCTCCTACCTTGAGATGAGTTAATGTTTTGTCATCATCAAAAAGGGGGAGAATGTGGATACCTGTGTTGCAGGTTATCTAATATTGCAGGATTAGTTTTGATGATGAAAAAGATAAAGCCAAGTTGATGGCCAAAGGAATGAGGTGTCAAAGCAAAGCTGATAAAAAGTATCATATATTCAAAAGTCACAATCCAAGACAATCAAACTCAAGAATTGAAGTTTCAAGATATAAGGGTAGTCCTTATAAATAAGGGTAGTCCTTAGGGTTTGGGTGTGTCTTAGGAAAAAGTGTAAGCTCTTTCGAAGGTCAGCTCATCTCTCAAAGTCCCGTGATTTTCAAAATGCATGCATGCACACGTAAACACAAGAAGCATTTTTGAAAAGCATAAAATCGATTTTCTCTATTTTATTCTATATATAAAAATCGATTTTCAGGTCAATACAAAAGCTAAAGAATCGATTCATACTAGTTTCACTAAGTATGCAAATCGATTCCTAAGTATTTCTAAAAAGGAAGAATCGACTCATACTATTTTATACTAAGCATAAAAATCGATTCTCAAGTGTCTTTAAAAGGAAAGAATCGATTCATATTATTTTTACCAAAGTGCATAATCGATTCACAAGTATTTTTCAAAAAGGAAAGAATCGATTCACACTATTTTTCACTTAGCAAAAGAATCGATTCCTACATGTCTCAGGCAAGCCAAGAATCGATTCATACAAATTACATTGAGTATAAGAATCGATTCCTAGCCTTCCTGGATCTCAAGAATCGATTGTTACTCTTTCTCAAGTAAAGCAAAATCGATTCTCACTTAAAAGAAGTCATACATAAGAATCGATTCCTAGATCCAATGTTTTCAACAAAGAATCGATTCCTACATTATTTTCAACGTAAACTTGATTTTCTCATAGCCTATAAATAGAGGCCTCATAGCCTCCATTTCTTACCAACCCATTTCACGATCTATAACTTCTGAAAAACTCTTTATATTTTATTTGTGTTCTTCTCGCACCGCTGGTCCGTCAAGAGCTGATCTTTCGCTAAGAGTTAGTTGGGGTTGCATTCTTCAAGTTGTATTATCTGCCTACTCTAGAGGTATTTCTGTCTTTACTTTTGTTATTATTTAATTGTTGGTGATTTGTACTAGGGAGTGGGGTATCTCTCTAGGGTAGCTGCATGTACTAGGAAGTGGGGTATCTTTCTAGGGCAGTTGATTGTAACAGGGGTGGGGTATCTCTTGTTATTGTTATATTAGATTTGAGGGATCTCCATAGGTGGGGTATCCTAGGAGGAGAGTGCCTGAGTCTGTAAAGGTTTTCCAAGGCACCTGTAAGCCTTGTTGGTTTGGTTAGTGGAAAATCTCACAAGGGTGTGAGGACTGGACGTAGGTCACTAGGAGGTGACCGAACCAGGATAAATCTCTGCGTGCTTTACTGCTTTCCTGCTTTACTGTTATACTGCTTTACTGCTTTATATTCTAATTCCTTCGCTTCCACTTAACCTGCGCGAAAATTGATCTAAGTCATTGAAAATGGGAAAAACGTTTTCGAAAGATCTAAAAAGTTTTAAATCTCAATTCACCCCCCTCTTGAGACTGAAGCCACTTGGTAACAATCATCATCCATGAAAGACTCAACCTGACGAGTACCATATTCTCTGGACGAGATTTACCCAGTTGAAAATGGTCATTAGTTCTCCCACTCCGAAAATGAATTCTGATATGTACGACACAACAAACCACAACAGAGGTCATTTTCCCTTGGGATGAACCGAACCTATGCATAAAGGAAACCAGGTCGGCAACTATTATAGAGGAAAAAAGAGGCCAAATCTTCATTAGTTGCGCTGACTTAATACTACTTAACTATAAAGCAAATCTCCAACAACACACATGGCCGAGTCCCATGAGACTGGCCGACTTTGAGTCATTCCCAAGGGAAAAATAATGAGCCGACCTTGATTCTAACAAGCCTTCAAGAACAATTCGAAGGTATACAACTTGAACAATATGTAACAGGGGAAAACCACCTGAAGCTCCACAAGATGAGCCAACCTTGATTCTACTTCTAGGTTAAAATAAGTCTCCAAGAGACAAAGAAATTAACTCGCTTTGGGTACATCGAACCAAAACGAGCTTCCCACAAAGAGGCAAGAGACAATAATGAACCCATACTCAGAGGCTCATGACATGATTCACCGAATTGGGGGGCTCAATCACAACTTCAAAGTCACAAATCAATAAAGCGTACAAGTAAGTTTAGAGAACGCTCCATCAAGGCAGAATTACTTGTTCACACAGACTAAAACAAGATACTGGAGAGCCAACCAAGTCGAACTCGCCTATGCGAGGAAGAGCTGAAGAAATTGAATTACAAAGAAATTTGGAAACAAATTTATGCACTTGAAACCACTGTCGACCTTCCATAACCGCAATGAGAATGATAGCATTCGGTTAAAGGGTGCATTTCAAGTCACAATATCAAATAAATTTTGGCGAAGACACCAAAAGAACTCAACAACAATCAGGAACCTTAAGCGCTTCACCCTTTATAGAGCTCGCGCTTGGGGGGCTGTGGACTGTCATAGACTTTTGGGCTCGGCACACTGCAAGGCAGACCGCCTTTCAATTTCACATAAAGGCCTCGGCCCAATAAGAGAAGAGGCCCGATGAACCGAACTAATTAGACAAGCCTTCAATATGCGACACGTGGAACTCGGCATGGAGGCCAACACATCGGATAAGGACGGCAGAACTGATGAGGTGTAAGGACCGACCATACACGTGGCAACGCCGGGAAGACTCCAAGGAAAACCGCCCAGAGAAATTACACCAAAGCTCGGTTATAAAATGACAAGCCCAGTGAATGAAAAGGGGAGACATACTTGTACACAAAACACATGTAAACTAGGCACGCCGGCATAGACAAAAAGCTATCCGGCCTCCACTATTAGAATCGGATTTCATCAATGAAAATCTATTCAAGTACAATTTCCAATAGCATACTTATACCCGTTTGCACGGGTCAATTATTCTAGTAATAAGCAAACGAAAATCACATTGAGGGGAAAAATTCTTAAACAAATCATTAGAAAGGGATTAGTGGTTTTCACATTGAAATCCTAATCAGTAAAACTCTCAAGAAAAGTTAGAAGGAGTAGAAAACGGTAGCAGCTAGTTAGAAGGAGAAGAAGACAGTAGCAGCAAGTTAGAAGGAGTGGCAGGCAGCAGAGTGAAGATGACTTTTTTTCAGAAATTGGAAAAACAGGTTGGCTCTCAAGAACTTTTAGACAAAAAATGTAGAAAATATGTGCCTTAGTGTTTTTTTAAATCCGTTCGTCCTATGTTATGTTATCATTTTTTTCTTATACCTTGAATATTTATTTAAAAAAAAGTGAAGAGTAGTAGATTTGGTATAAAGAATGAGTCACTACAAGAATAGGCTGATTTAGCTACCAGATATTTCCGAGGGATTTTTTTCGGTCGCTAATACGTGTGTTTCCGACAGATAACTCCATCGCTACGTGTTTAAGGTGTTTCCCGCTTAACTTTCCGACGGATTTGAAATCCCTCGCTACTTTTCGAGGGAAATTTCCGTCGGAAACACATAAAATTCCGTCGGAAACTTTGCTCACTTAAAAATAAAAGATAGATTCATCGAATCACTCTAACTTCTCACTCTCCACTTCAGCCACCACTCACCGTAACCCTAAACCTTCTCCACTCTCAGCCACCACTCTCCCCTTCACGTCGCCGGTGACCACAACTCTCACCGGCCACCACCGTTCCTTCTTCTCATCACTTCCACTCCCTTCGTGCGATCCGACCCAAAACCTACAGCCCATGAAAGCGCTGAACCACTTCGTACCTTCGTGCGATCCGACCCACTCCCTTCCACTTCGTACTGAGTCCCAACCAGCGACCAGTTCCTCCCTTCCACTTCGTACCTTCAATCCCAACCAGCGACCAGTTCCTCCCTTCCACTTCGTTTTCATCTTGGAACCCTAACTCTTAATTTCTGGCAAAATCTGTTTGGCGACCAGTTCATCCCTTCCACTTCGTTTTCTTCTTCAATTCGGTATTTGTGAGCCTTGGGAGCTTCAAATGAGTGTTGATTCTGACTTAGGAAGACAAATACTGTAGATAGATGTTTGGTTCAGAATTTTGGGGCTGGGTGTGAAGCTAAGAATTCGTGGGAGGCTTTTGGGACCATTAGGACTTGATTTGTTGCTGAAATTCCGCTTTTGTTCGTCGGTTCTTGTCGTTTTACTCTCCGCTTCGAATTTCCTGTGAGTTCTGCGTTTTTATTGTATTTGGTTTTAGTAAAATATGTGTGTTGCTGTTCCTTGATGATAATTTGTCTTGAATGTTGGAATTGATGCTCGATTGTTGTTAATTTTGTTGTTAAAATTCACTGTTTTGATGGTCTGTTGGAAGTTTCGGTATTGCAATGACTGGGAATGAATTACTGATTGGAAAATTTTGTGGTTTGTCATTCTAGAAACTAGACTCAATGATTGGCATTTTGGCTTTAGTTTGGTTGCATTTGGACTTGTGTAGCTCAAGATATGAGCAGTACAAGTTAGGTTAGAATTCTGAAGATAATCATGTAAAATTGAAACCTAAAAACAACTATAAATTTCCAAGTGACAGTAAAATATATAAAATGTAAAATTGACATGAATTTTACAACTATAAGTTAGGTGTGAATTTCTCAAGACTGCAATTGAAACCTAAAAACAACTATAAATTTCCAAGTGACAGTAAAATATATAAAATGTAAAATTGACATGAATTTCAAAGATATCTTCAAATTCTTTTCTGCTGAACTTAATGAGTATACTACAAGTCTACAACACTAATACTAATACTAATACTAATACATAGAAACTGTAAGCAAAAATGAAACACAAAACGCAGAGTCGTTTAGGGTCTTTAAGGGCTTGTTTAGGTTCTGTTAGCTGTTTTAGGTTCTGTTGTGGTACGAAAAACAGAGGGATGAAGTCTGGGTAACTGTATGCCAGATTTGGATCTGGTTTGCATAGGGTGAATATTATTGGTTGTAGGTGAAGTGTGTGGATGGGGAGGTTCTGGAGGTGGAGTGGGGTCATGTGGTTGAGGTGTTTGGGCTTGGGCAGTGTCTGTGCTTGGAGGGGGGATGTAGTTACTGTAGCAGTAGGTGAAGGAGAGGTAACAGGTTGTGGTTGGTGATTCTGTGGGGTAGCTACTTGAGCATTAGATGACTGAGAAGCATGAGGAAGAGAACTGAGACTCACTGGAGTAGATGAGACAGTAGATGAGGATGAAGAGGAGTCAAACAAGAAGGGATAAGGAAATCTAATTTCATTGAAAATGACATCCTTTGACATCATATTTCTGTTATTGATATTGAAACAGAAACATCACTTAATATAGGGGAAAAATCTCAAAACTGAATTGAACGAGAGGGAGAAAGACACTTGTACGCTTTCTGATACCATGTGAGATAGTAACAGAATCTATAGAAGAGAGGGAAGAACGAGAGGGAAAAATCTCAAAACTGAATTGTATTTCTATTATTGATATTGAAACAGTTACATCACTTAATATTTATATGAGATCTTAACGTGTGCACACTTAACAGAAATGTATCTGAAACATTATTGAGCTAAAACACTAATGCTACACAAAATTAACAGCAGCTATATACTACACTCACATAGCGGTATAGCGGAAAGCGGGATGGCCGCAATTTAACATTTTCAAACTCAAATATAGGGTGAATCATAGAATAGTGTTTAAACTGAAAATCACAGAACAATATTAAAATAAAACAGGGGTGGAATTTCCTCCTTTGTACCGTCTTTGGATGTATGATAGGTTGTTTCCAAAAAGAGCGGGTTTGAAACAATCTTTTGTAGATGGCGTGTGGGAGTTTGTTCTTTTTGCAGTAGGACAAAAACAATTTAGAAATGAAGGGGGGATTCGATGTCCGTGCGTCAAATGCGAATGTAGAAGGATTAAGAGTCCAATGGAGGTCATTGATGACTTGAAGAATGTTGGGTTCAGGCCTAATTATTGGATTTGGACGAGTAATGGTGAAAAAGGGTTTGATGTTGTCCCAGTGGTTGGGGAAATTTGGAGGGGTGCTTCAAGTAGTTCTGCAGATATAGGATATGGTGAACAAATTGACTTGATGGAGAACATGGTTTGTGACGGTCTTGGGGTGAATGTGTCATTCGAGGAGCAACAATATGATACCATGGATGAGCTTCCGAATGAGCAAGCACAGAGATTTTATAATCTGTTGTTAGATGCAAACAAGCCATTATTTGAAGGGTCATCAAACTCAAAGTTATCGATTTGTGCGAAGCTTTTATCTCTCAAATCGTTGAGTAGTACTTCTGAGGTGGGAATGGATTTGATATGTGATATGATGTCAGCCGTGACACCTATAAATGAAAATTTGCCAAAGAGTTTTTATGAGGCTAAGAGGTTAGTTTCTAAGTTGGGATTAGAATCTAAAAGGATTGATTGCTGTCCCAAAGGTCACATGTTGTACTATAATAATGAGTTTGGGAAAAATGATGGTGCGCTACTTGAATGCAAATTTTGTAATGCACCGAGATATCATGCCCGCAAAAAGGGGACTAGTAGAAGGAGTAAACCAATTCCGGTGAAGTCAATGTTCTACTTGTCAATAATTCCAAGGTTCCAGAGAATGTTTGCATCCGAGCACACTGCAAGGCAAATGATGTGGCATTATGAGAATAGAAGTTCAGGCGTGTTGCGCCATCCGTCTGATGGTGAAGCATGGAAACACTTTGATCGAGTACATTCTGATTTTGCCAAGGATCCACGCAATGTACGACTTGGTTTATGCTCAGATGGTTTTACGCCATATATCCAAGCATCGGCTTCGCCATATTCTTGTTGGCCCGTTATTGTTACCCCGTACAATTTTCCTGCCGAGATGTGTATGACTAAACCTTACATGTTTTTGACTTGTCTGATACCTGGCCCAGAAAATCCAAAAGCAGGTATTGATATCTATTTAGAACCACTAATTGATGATTTGAAGAGGTTGTGGGATGGTGTCTTGACTTACGATTCCGCACGTAAGCAGAATTTTATGATGAGAGCCGCTTTGATGTGGACCATTAATGACTTCCCTGCTTATGGCATGTTGTCTGGTTGGCAAACTCATGGTAAATTAGCATGTCCACATTGTATGGAGCATACAAAGGCATTTACCTTGAAACACGGTGGTAAGAATTCTTGGTTTGACTCGCATCGTAGGTTTTTACCACATGATCATACACTTAGAATGAACAAGAACGCATTTAGGAAGAAGGTAGTTGAAAAGGATGGCCCGCCTCCTAGGTTGACTCCGGACCAGGTTTGGCATAGAGTTAGAGATCTGCCAAAAATCACAGATGACCCCCTTGTTTCTCGATTTGATGGATATGGACAAACGCATAATTGGACAAAGAGGAGTATATTTTGGGATCTCCCATATTGGAAAGATAATTTATTGAGGCACAATCTTGATGTTATGCACATAGAGAAGAATTTTTTTGACAATATATTTAACACAGTGATGAACATAACAGGAAAAACCAAGGACAATGATAAGGCGAGAATGGACATTGCTCTTTACTGCAATCGTAAGGACTTAAATTTGAAGTCACAAACTAATGGAAAGATGCTCAAACCCAAAGCATGTTACTCATTAACTCTTGAGCAAACAAATTCAGTTTATCAGTGGATAAAAGAACTGAAAATGCCAGATGGATATTCTTCTAATTTGGCAAGATGTGTTGATGTGAACAAGAGAAGAATGATGGGGATGAAAAGCCATGATTGTCATGTATTTATGGAATGTTTACTCCCTATTGCATTTAGTTTTTTACCAGCGTATGTTCTAAATCCGCTTACTGAAGTGAGTCAATTTTTTAAGGATTTGTGTTCTGCATCTTTAAGAGATGTTGACCTTGATAGGATGGAACAAAACATTTCATTCATTCTATGTAAGATGGAGAGAGTATTTCCACCTGGTTTCTTTGATTCTATGGAGCATCTCCCCGTTCATCTTGCATATGAAGCAAGACTTGGTGGGCCGGTTCAGTACAGGTGGATGTATCCATTTGAAAGGTAACAAAATCATCCTTTTAGGAACTAATTCATTTTTTCCATTTGAGGTCAATATAATTTTCCATCTAATCAAGTTGTTTTATAGATTCATGGGTGATTCTAAACGATCGGTGAAAAACAAGGCGGGGGTTGAAGGATCGATTTGTGCATCATACCTACACCGCGAAACAACCCAGTTTTTCTCACATTATTTCACCAACTTCACGTTGCGAAACAAAAGGAATGAAGTGCAAAATGATTGTGTTAGACACCCGTTGATGTTATCGGTCTTTGGCCAATCTGGGCGTCATTCTGGGAAGGAGTCGACTCATTGGTTAACAGATGCGGAGTATAAGTCAGCTCATGTTCATGTGTTGATCAATTGCACTGAAGTTAAACCATACATTCAGTACGTATATCAACCTTTTCACTCAATTAGTTGTCCATACCTATCAGCTCATTCAATATGTATTATCTTATTTGATCAGATCATTCTTGTTGTCTGAAGACGTAAGAGATGAACAAGCATCTGCTCATATATACGAAAATTTCCCAGCTTGGTTTAAACAACAAGTAAGTGTTGAGTTACCTTCTTGTTCCTCAACCTTAAAGATGTGTTCCCCAAGAAGTAACTTATTTGTATGTCACATACGTAGGTTTACTGTGAGGAATCAACACTTATCAATCAACATTTGAGAAATTTATCTGATGGTCCTCTTTCGGTGGTCAAAGAGTATCACACATTTTTTGTGAATGGCTACAAGTTTCATACGCACTCATGGACGGAAGGCAAAGCAACTATTAACAGCGGAGTTTATGTAAAAGGGGTCAATGAAGGAGGTGAAGATGATTTTTACGGTGTGATTCAACACATTTATGAGCTAGAGTACAATGCTTTAGACTACACTAAAAATGTAGTGCTATTTTATTGTAACTGGTTTGATCCGTCGGCTAGAGGCACTAAAATGGATCTAAAGTATAATAGAGTGGACATACGAATCGATAGAAGATATCCAGCGTTTAATCCGTTTATAATGGCACAGAATGTGAGACAACTGTACTATGTTCCTTATCCATCAACTCGAAGGGACAAGCGAGGTTGGTGTGTCGCTATCAAGACAAAGCCAAGGGGTCGCATTGAAGCAGATGAGCCAGTGGAAGAAGTTCCCTATCAGACGGATGATATGTCACCTGTAAATGAAGGTAATGAAGTTGAGTTGATTTCTAACTTACGTGATTTCGAAAACTCTGGTGAAGAAGTGGACCCAAATAACCTGGAAGGAGAAGACTCACATGAGGTTACAGTTGATGAAGATGATGAAGATGAAGATGAAGAAGAAGATGAAGCAGAATGGGCAGAAGATTAGATAATTAAGACTTGTGTTTTTGTAATGTTATATAATTAAGACTTGTGTTTTTGTAATGTTATATAATTAAGACTTGTGTTTTTGTAATATTTTATAATTGATGTTTGTGTTTGAATTGCGTGTGAATTGTTTCATGAGTTGTTTTAAAAGTAATGTTGATGTTTTAGAAGTGATGTTTATGTTGATGTTTATGTTTTGTTTCCTCTGCAGTATGGCATCAGGTGGAGGTGATGCATCACCACCTAGACCACCCCGTGATTGTAAGGGGAAGACTATTGATGTCCCTTAGAGCTGTCAATTTGGGCCCGGCCCATTCGGCCGGCCCAATGGCCCGATTTTTTGGTTGGGCCTGGGCTCTAAAATTAGTAGCCCAAAATCAACGGTATCTTTTTTGGCCCGGCCCGATGGGCCCGATGATAGTATTGGGCCAGGCCGGGTCGGCCCGATGGGCTTCGGGCCGGCCCGTTACTTTTTTGTTTTAGTTTTAAAATTTTAAAATATGGTCCAATAAAAAATGGAGCAATTTTTTTAAGTAAAAAAAAATAAAAAAGTAAATAAATTTTGTGTAAATCTCTAATATTCATCCGTTTGTGTAAATCTCTAATAAAAAAGTAAAGAACATAGAGCAATTTTTTTTAAGAAAATGAAGCAATTTTGTGTAAATCTCTAATATTTCTCTGTTTGTATTGTACCCGTCATGTCCAATGAAATAAAGGAAAAAGGTTAATTAAAGTTAGCAAACACTAAAGTACTGCGAAATTGTAAGCTACACCGTGGAAATCATAAATTGTATCAGCTCCATATTTTAACGAGACATTAAAACTATTTTTGTCAAAATTTTAAAAAGTCAATGATTTGTAGCCCGTTGGGTTGGCCCATTGGGCTGACCCGTTGGCCCATGGGCTGGTGGTGAGCGGGCTCGGGCTGTAAATTTTGCAGCCCATCAAAATATCGGGTCGACCCGACCCGTATACGTTGTTTGGCCCGATGGGCCGGGCCGGGCCGGCCCGAACCCGGCCCATTGACAGCTCTAATGTCCCTGCACCCCCTCGTCGTAAGAAGAGGGTGATTCGTGTCCAGGACATAGATAGCTATTCAGAGATTCCTATGACATCTACCCCTGCGTCGACACCCCAAGTACGTGCACGTACAGTCAGACAGTTGCATCCCACATTCACTCCTGATCCACAGTCATCCAGAGTAAGATCATTTGAGAGTCCTCAGACACAGATGAAGCAGACCTCTGGAGTCAGGTCATTACATATTGGCTCTAGTTCATCGCCACATGTGACTCCTTCACCTACTCCATCTCCTCAGGATGTACCTGGTCGTACTTCTTCAGCTCGTGTGACTCCTTCACCTACTCCATCTCCTCGGGATGTACCTGGTCGTACTTCTTCAGCACGCGTGACTCCTCCACCGTCACAAACCCCTCCATATCGTATGATTCCGGTACCGGGCATTCGTGTTATTCCTACTCCTACCCATTCGCCAGATGCTGTACCTACTCCTACCCATTCTCCAGCTGTGCTTACTCCTAGTCCTACCTATTCGCCATCACCGACAGAGGCATTTGCACATGGAGATGATGAGATGCCTGATGATGATCAGATGCATGATGTTGAGGGGAGTCAGCGTGAGGAGGATGAGATGGAGGAGTTACCTGACGGGCGACCTGTCATCCGTGTTGAGCGTGGAGGGTACGTAAAGTTTTTTTATAACTTATATTTTTAATTGATTGTTTTTTATAATTTATATTTTTAATCACTTCAATTGTTTTAAATTCTGCAGGTTCCTTCCTTCAAAGGTAGCCGCTACGGCTATCCGTAAGACTATTCAGGAGTTGTACCACTATCCATGGGCTACTTGGCGTGGGCTTAATGAGCTTGAGCGAGAGCATTTTTATAACGCTTTTAGAGTAAGTGTACCTTTTAACATATGCTTTTAAATAATTTGTTAAGTTATTTAATAACATATTGTCTTCTCTGTAGTCAATAGCGGTTGTAGCGGCACTTTTATTTCATTAAAAAATTAGTTTTTCTGTCACTTTTAGTCATCCCCTCTTTTATTTAGGCTTTTTGGTCAGTTTTAGCAAACTGAAACAGTGAGCTTAATTTGTGCCTCTATTCCTCTTTCCAATTTGTCTTTCTTGCATTGTTTCTCTTCTGCATTCATTATTTTGCATGTTTCATTCATCTATGCTGCAATTTGTGTTGTTTTTACGGTTTTTCCATTGCTATGATCAACTCAGTCACACAACCATTACTTTGTTTTCAATGTTTGTGTATTAATTTTGTGCATTCTTCTATTTTTGAGCTCTTAAAAGTTCTATTTTATTTTTTCTGCGCACTCTGCTGTTCTTCATCTTCTCTCTGCGCACTCTGCTGTACCTTTTCTCTGCACCTATAACAGTTTCTTCATCCCTTTTAATTCCAGCATCATATCTTTTATTTGTTTGTTCTATTTTTTCCCCTCTGTTTTATTTTTAGATCATTCTAGAATACTGATACCATGTAAATTGTGTATAACAGAGTAGATAGATAGAGAGAGAGAGAGAGAGAGAGAGAGAGTGAAACAGTTTTCTGAATATTCTTTTCACACTAATAAATTCTGTTACATGATCTGATATTTATATTGCTGTTATCCTGCACATCAACAGTGCTTATCCTGTGAACAACACAGCCCCTAGTGGATATATTAAACCCAAAGGGCATAACATTCAGGAAGCTTGGCAATGGAATAGTCTTAAAAACATCAGCAGTGCACTTTTATGATTAATTATGAAAACGTGTTTGTTTTTGAGTGTTCTTTGTTTTTTATGCAGAAGAAAGTTGGATGGCGTAAGTCTCAGGAGGCCGTCGTTGAGAAGCTTTTTCATAAGAAAGCTGCTGAACGACTCGCCGATATGCTCAATGATGTCCGTAGGCAGAGGAGTCGGCCTGGTTGGATGGGAGATCTAGTCTACCGTCACCTACAAGACCACTGGAATGATCCAAAATACTTGGCTAAGTGTGCGCAGAATAAGAAGAATAGGGCATCAGAGAAAGGAGGAAGCGTGCACACTGGAGGTTCTATCTCTATCTTGCAGCATGCAGAGAGATTGGTATATACTTAAACTTATCTTTTCATGTCATTATAATTAATTATAATTTATCAATTAGAAACTTATGTTATCGATTATAGGCCAAGAAGTGGGCCGAATGCCACATGTGGATGAGCTCCACCGCCACACTCATATTAGGAGAGGCACGGGCGACTTTGTAGACGAGCGTGCTCGCATTACTCAGGTATATATCTCTTTTTAAGATAATTTCAATTTGAAAATATTATTTTACCAATGACTAATTTTAACTTGTGTATTTAATAGGAGGAGTTCCACCGACGATTGTCTCAGTTAAGTATACCAGTCGATCCCGTTGAGCTAGAGAAGTTGAAAGAGGTGTTGTGGAAATATACTGTTGGAGGCCCCTATAAGATTCGCCTGTACGGGACAGGAGACATGTATACCAATTTGTTAGACTCTGGAGCATCGACGAGCGCGGGCCTTTCCTCCGAGCACCTTAGGATCATCCGGGCATTGACAACGCGGGTTGCACAATATCAGGAGCATGCTGCACGATAGGAGCAGCAGCTTGCACGACAGCAGCGGCTACTTGACCATGTATATAATCATGTCGGGATTCCAGTACCTCCACCTGAATCGCAACCGCCCGAGCAGGACCACCCCCCGCCCAGCATGGCCAGCCTGCCCAACAGGACCAGGACCATGACCAGGACCAGGACCTGGATGATGGAGGTGGTGATGACATAGACCATGCTTATGAGAAGGGTTATTGATGGCATCTAGGTAATTTGTCGTTGTTTGGCACTTGTTGAATTAGTTTTAAATGGTCTCGCTTTTGGACTTAGTTTATGTGATTTTTAGTTGCATTGGTTTGGAAATATAAGTTAGTATATGTGATATTTAGTTATATTGGTTTGGAATTATAAGTTAGTTGAAATTATTTGGTTTGGATTGAATTTCTAGTGAATTGGTAGGCTGAGTCTGAATTAAATTGGCAGGGAAGTTGTATTGCAAATAGAATTGGTATGTATGTAACCGAATGATTTATAGTTTGTGATTTTTAGTTACATTAAATTTATGGTAGGCTGAGTCTGATTTTTAGTTACATTAAATTTATGGTTCCCTTAAATTATCAAACACCGGTTAGCAATGGATAATGCAGCAAAATGTAAACAGGCTGTAAACACTAAATTTTTAGTTTGAAAATGATCACTGTTGTGTTTGCTGTAAACATTAAATTTTTAGTTTGAAAATGATCACTGTTGTGTTTGCAAAATGTAAACAGGTTGCTGTAAACATTAAATTTTTTGTCTTGTGTTTGCTGAAAATGAGTACTAGGATATAATGGAGGTGCAAATGCAATGAATATGAATATTCATAGTCATAACAACCTTGCTTCTTCTATTGAGTCTTTGAGTTCTATGAATCAGGACTTGCACTGGAAGCTGCAGCAGCAAAGATTAGCTACGCTTTTTGGAGGAGAAAACCAGAAAGAAAACAACAGTGTTTCACTTGAGAATGGGAACAACCAAAGTCAGAAACCTCAACCTATTTTGTTTCAGAATCTTGAGGTTTCAAAACCAGGTGGGGTTTTCTCTGTTGGAAATTCAAGAAAAGAAGATACAACAATTCTACCAACTGAATGGTTCTTTGGGAATTCTTATGGTTCTGTTACTCCTACACCTACTGCTAGTAGTGGTGGTCCTGGACCTGCTCATGATAATGCAACCAACTGGAGTCTTATGGTACTTAGGAAGATGAAATTAATGAATAGGCCAACTCTTTTAATTATTTGTCTCAGACTCCTTTAATTATATCTTAGTTAATTATGTATTGTTCTTTACAGTGGACGGTGTTTTGTTATTCATGTTTCTTTTTATATATAAGTTATTAGCGGAATTGTTTATTGGCTCTCAAGCAAATTAACTAGTATTATGCCAAGCAAATTTACTGACATTGTTGAATCTAATCTAATTGATTATGCTAATTTGTTTGGATCTAGTCTTATGTGGGTTCTATGCAATTACTTATTGTACCCATTGCATTATCTTAAGTGCTCAATTTAGGGCCCGTTGGACTTTTCGAGGTATTTGACATTTGAAATGTTCAAATGGTTTATTGAAATTTTCTTAAGTTTAAGATGATACCTCTTTCGATTTCATCGATCTTTGAATTAATTATAGGCTAGTTACATTTGCTGAGTCTGAATTGGCAGGAAAGTCGTATTGCAAAATAGAATGGAGTTGTTTGCATGTAATGGAAGGATTTTGGAAAATTATTTATCACCTCGTACCGACGGAATTTTCTTGAAAATTTACGAGGGATATTTCCGAGGGATTTGCGAGGGATATTTCCGAGGGATTTGCGAGGGATTTTTCCGAGGGATTTGCGAGGGATTTGCGACGGAAACGTTTCCGAGGGAATTTTCCGTCGGAAATCGTTTGCGAGGACCGTTTATCCAACAGAATTTTGTCCGTCGGAAACGTGAATTAGCGACCGATTTTCCTGCTTTTCCGAGGGATTTTTCCCTCGGAAATCACCGAAATTCTTGTAGTGAGTAGATTTTAATTAGGATTTAGAAATAAAAATATGAACATAACAAAGAAATTTTTTTTTGTGAAAAAAAAAAAGAAAGAGTTTGAAATAATATACAACGAGTAGGAGTATAGATCTCACCTCCGACCACCACAACACACGATGGCTCTCGCGGTTTCGCCACCGCGCCAACCGCGGCATTCTAACCCTACCGGCGACCCTCCGGTGATAACTAATTAAATGTTTATATATCTTGTTTTTAAAGATTAAATTATTATTGTTAAATTTTTAGTAAGAATAATTTATTGTAATTGATGATTAATCCCAATATTGGTTTAACACAATTTAATGATTTATAAATCCAAATAAATATGTTTTCATCCCACAATTTAGTTTTTTTAATTACCTAAAATGTTAGTCGGTGACCGACTTGGTGAAGGTACCGACTCACTTGGTCAAGGGTCGGATTGTGGGGTCAGTAGTTGAACTGCATGACCATTGACTCGATTTCGATTAAAAAATTTCCAAATTTTCAGGATCTATAGATTTCATATCTGTAAAACTTTGGTTACAAAAATTAAACTGAAAAACAAATGCATTGAGCTTTTTTTTTAAGAAAAAAGGTACATTTTTATAAATAAATAAATCAATAAATAAAAAAGAGTGTAATGATCAAGAATTAGTACAATGCTTTCCTAAAAAAAAGAATTATTATATTAAAAATACTTATACAATAAAACTTTAAAATATATTATGAAAAAATAATGCATTGAGCTGTTGACTTTTTTTGGTTTGTTGTTGACTTGTTTGTGAGAAAGTATAATAATGATAACCAACACGTCTAGCCCAGTGGTCGGGCTACCCTGAGCTACGTAGTGGGGGTCGATCCGGTTTGCTCCCGGGTTCGATTCCCGCCCACGTTAAAATAGCGTGTTGGCCAGCGAAATCATTGCCGCAAGTAGCGAGCGGAGATTAGTCCTTCGTTGAAAGCGTTGACCGTAAAACTGAGATTGCGGATTCGTTAACCGTTGGATCGTCTTCGTTTTTTGGACAGAAGGTTCGCGAGACATAGTTCTACACTTTCACCATTCGGATCGTCGAAACGAGGTCCGATGAGAGAGAAACCGTTTTCGCACTGAAGGTGTAGTTTTGGGTATTTTCATCTTCTTGTTCTCAATTTGTAAGCTTTTGTGCTTTATTGTATTGGGTGGTTGTTAGCACTATTTGTGCACTTTGTTGAGACTCTCTTGTACCCTTATTTGATTATAGTGAAGCTATTTCTTTGGTCTAGACGACCCGTGGTTTTTACCCTTTTCTTTGAGGGGTTTTCCACGTGTTCAATTGTGCGTTTTTATTGCGTTTTATTTGCCGCCACGTATTCGTTGTTGCTCCTCATAGGTTCTTGCAAGATTGGAGAATTTATTTCTGCTGCATATTGCTTTGTTATTACGTTTATGTGTTGATTCCCCATCACAAAGACCATGCATTGAGTTTGCTTAAAAAAAGACCATGCATCGGGTTTGATATCGTCCGTATTTTATTGAAAACCTGATCATGCCAGTTTTTAAAACACTGCCTAAACATGTTTGATATTTTTAATTGTTTTAATTACTTTAATACATTGTATGATTAATTCTCTTATATATACTTGTTTTGCATAACAATAACAATTGTTGCATGTTTCTCTTTTTTGGGTGTTCATCAAATGTAGCACTTTTTTCTTGCTTTTATCATTAGAAATATTTATCTATTAGTTTCGTTACCTGAATCTTTTCAAAAGATCGCTTTAGGCAAATAAATCATTGAGGACCGGTTATTACCTCACCGTGTGTTCATAATTTAGGTTTTGTTTGTGATTGGCAGAGTTGCTCACCAATATTCTACGACAATAATCATTCTTGGAAATGTGCCCAGAATCATCAAATAATGTGGAAATGTGCCCAGAATCATCAAACGATGTGGAAAAGTGCCAAGAATCATCAAACAATGTGAGTGTCCAAACTCCCGCAACAGGGACAGGTTCATCTTCTACTGTGCCTGCTTGCGATGAAGATTTGGAGAAATGTTGCCTGCACTGTGTCTGTTGCCCACTATACACCATTTGTTATCTCATTGGGCTACCCTTCAGAATCCTTTGTAACGCAATTTACTGCGCTACTTGTTGTTGTTGTTGTCAATGTGGTGATCTAATAAAGTAGGATTTTTTATGATTATTTTTCATTTTCTTACATTGGTTTCAATGTTCTAGTGTGTCAAGTTAAGCATAATAATGATACTTTAAATCCTAAGTAGTTGAAAGCGTTGGGACACTCCGTGGATAGCCAGCGATGGTCCGAAGCAAAATAATGATACTTTAGCTAAAAAAGAACTTGTGGATTCACCATTGTTTTGTAGCGCACATCACCAATCTTAATTCTAATTCCAAAAAAGAGTAAACTCAGTTTGCATATATTATTTAGTATACTATAGACTATAGAGTATAGTTAGGTTTGCATAAAAGAAAACATGTCGCCCAACAACATTTAGATAAAATGGTAGAGTCTCTTCCAGCTTACACTAGCGCAAAATTAGCTTTAAAAGCACTATTTTGAATCGGTTGTTTGGATAACCGATTCCA
Source organism: Astragalus membranaceus (assembly GCA_039519185.1). Taxonomy (NCBI): domain Eukaryota; kingdom Viridiplantae; phylum Streptophyta; class Magnoliopsida; order Fabales; family Fabaceae; genus Astragalus; species Astragalus membranaceus. Next base: position 157,954,243 of record CM076850.1, read on the forward strand.
AATGTGGACGCGGTGGAAAAATTTGCAATTAAATGGAATTGTGACAGATTTTTTTAGACTTTTAGAATCGGTTGTTTAAACAACCGATTCGAATTGTGCCAATTTAGACATTTAGAATCGGTTGACTGAACAACCGATTCCGAATAACTACATTCAGAATCGGTTCTTTAAACAACCGATTCATAAGGTCTGTTTCATTACAATTTTCACGATCCCCCTTGTTTTTTCAGTTTCCCTCTCACACTTTACCTCTCAAACCATAACTTGTTCTCATCCCTCTCACACGCAGCAAATCCCTCGCTCGCAGTTCATCTCTTCGTTCTCATCCCTCGCAGCTCATCACTCGTTCTCATCCCCTTCGTTCGCAGCAAATCCTCTTCGTTCTCAGCAAATCCCCTTCGTTCTCAGCAACTCCCCTTCGTTCTCAGCAAATCCCTGGCATTTGTTCGCAACAAATCTCCTTCGTTCGCAGCAAATCCCCTTCATTCGCATCTGTTCGCTGCTCATCCCTGGCATCTCTTCGCAGCTCATCCCTGGCGTCTCTTCGCAGCTCATCCCTCGTTCTGTCGCATTTCAGTTTCCTCCTTCGTTCTCCGTCGCATCTCTTCACTCCGTCGCATCCCTCTCACACGGTATTTCTCTTCTTCTCAGCATCTGTTCCCTTATAGCGCGTTCTCTTTCTCAGCTCACTTCCTCAGTTGCTGTCTTCAGGTGTAGAACGTTGCCGTCACACGTTTTCCTCACGCCGTTCCCTCATCTCGCTGCTACTAGGTTCGCCTCGTCTTTTATTTTTAGTACTAAGATTTTTGGCTGTATGAAATCATTGATATGTTTAGTTTTCAAGAGAAAGCATTCTGTTACTATTGAAATCTTAGTCTAGTTAAACGTGTTTTTAATTTTGGCAAAGTTATTAGTTGGATAATTCTGTTTCATTTGATGAAACTATAATTGATATATAATACATCTAAATAGATGTTGGATAATTTTGTTTCATTTGATTTTAGGACTAGATTGTGTTATCAAGCTTACATAATTGAGCTGTTAGTTTTGAACTGGATTCAATAATTAAGGGTGCATTTTGTTACTTTGATTTTAACTAAAATGGTTGGCTATATTGTACATAGAAAGGTGCATTTCGGGACTTTGATTGAAGTTGAAGGGTGCATTCTACATGCATTTCTTCTAGTAATGATAATCTTCAAAAACAAAAGGGACTATTATTGAATCAATAATGCTCCCTCATGGAGTTAACTAACATGAATTTTGTGTCAAGTTTGCATTATTGTTAGTTATTGTCACTAAACTCATAGTAAATTTAGAATGAGCTATTATTTCCATTTTAATGACCGAGTCTTATTATTTCCATTTTAATACATTTTTCCTTTGTTAGTTTCTTTTCTTACATATTATTATCTTTACCAATACTGCATAGACCATTGGCAACTGATTGTCTTGATCCCCGAGCAAAATACTGTTGTCTGGATGTGTTCAGATGGTAAAAAACCAGTCAAAAGAATCAAAGAGATGATTAACAAGTAAGTGTTTAATTGTTTACCTTTGTTTACATTGTAATATTTTAACTATGATAAATTTTTTATAATTAATTATAATTAACTTTTGATGTTATTAGAGCAATAGATTCTACGTTGGACACCATATGGTTACTCCCTAAGGTAAATAAGCATAATTTATTGTAGTCATTACTCTTTGCTGAGTGAGAGGAATTATGTTCAATGGTGTGTGTTTATATGCCAAGTGATTATGACCCAAGTGAAGCTAAGTTTGTATATGTGTAGGTGGCACGACAACAAAATAGGTATCATTGTGGGTACTTTGTGATGAAGTACATGATGACGATTGTGAATGCCGGTATCATAAATAGATGGGAGGAGGTATATAATAGTTTTAAAGTACATTTTATTTATCTTTAACATATTCGTTCATGTTGGTGTTAACCATTAGCTATTGAACATATATTGTCTATTTTATGAGTTAGTTAGAGCAAGCTAGTTAAACTCGTGTGTTGTGTGCTGCTTCTTCTTCGTTGCTCTACTGTTTCTACTATATTTGGTTCTATGAACCTGTTTTTTATTCCTTTTTGGCATCTCTGAACCTGCTTATTCCTTTTTTGTTCTATGAACCTGTTTATTCCTGCTTATTCCTTTTTTATTCCTGTTTCTATGAACCTGTTTCTACTATATTTGGTTCTATGAACCTGCTTCTATGAACCTGCTTCTATGAACCTGTTTCTATGAACCTGTTTCTACTATATTTGGTTCTATTCACCATTGTTTTAGTTCTATTCAAGCATTGCTTCTGTTCTTATATTCATTTCACTTTCATTGTTGTCATTAACACTGTACTCTGCTTGTTATATACTGCTCTGCCTCTGTTTGTACAGACCTCTTTGTGTCTTTTGGTTCTCATTGTGCTGAGTTTTTTTATGGACCTTTTGTAGGTATTTGATAACCAAAAGGCATACACTCATAAGGAAATTTTGGAGGTCCGCAAGCTTTGGGCGGAATTCTATTTGAAGATTCATCCAGCAGGAAATATATGATTGGCTAACAAGTTTGATTTTTTTTTTTGTGGAAAGCTAACAAGTTTGATATATATGTATTTGTTATAGTACATGTATTAGTTGCTGAATGAAACATTTAGTTGCTGAATGAAACATTTAGTTGCTGAATTAGTTGCTTCCACCTGTATTTGTTATAGTACATGTATTAGTTGCTGAATTGAAAGACTTATGTATTTAGTTCAATGTTTTAGTTGATGGTGTGTAGTTGCTGAATTGAAAGAAACATGTAGTTGCTGAATTGAATTGAAAGAAACATATTTATGTATTATTATGAGTTGCTGTAAAAATGTTATTAGGTGATTGAAAAAAAAAGGAAGAAAATAAACAGGAACTAGCTTCTGAGTTATTAACAGACATTTTGAATCGGTTGTTTATAAAACCGATTGTAAATATCTATTTATTAACAGACATTTAGAATCGGTTATATAAACAACCGATTCAAAAAATAGTCATTTAGAATCGGTTGTTTATATAACCGATTCAAAATCTCCCCGTTTGGCAGGTTCGTATTTGTTGTCTGAGATAGCATTTGGAATCGGGTTTTACAACAACCGATTCGGAATTACCCATTTCGAATCGGTTATTTAACCGATTCTAAATGTTATCACCTTTAGAATCGGGGGTAGTCGAATCGGCAAATAACCGACTCCAAATGTGCCAAACAACCGATTCAAAAAGCTTTTTTTGCAGTAGTGTTAACCAAAGTTTTGGATTCGAATCCGGCCTTGGTCATGCATGTTGTGAACTTGTGATGAGAATTATATTAATTACGGGTGTCAAAATGATCAATTTATCCTTCATCCATCTAATCTATCCACTAATAAATTCACCCAATCCATCCATAATAATTTAAAAAACTTAATGGATCGGATCCAATTCATTCATTTAATTTCATGTATGATTTTGGTACATCCACTAATTTCCAAATCCATTGGATTAATGTTAAATCTAAATAAAATATGTTTAAAAATATTTCATTTTTTAAAAAATAATTTTTTCCATAAAAGTTAATTTTTTATAAACTAAATCATTTACATATAAAAAACACCGCAGGAGGTCTCGGGAGCTTCGCTGTGGCCGCCGCCAACCACTGCAGGTCGTCGGAGCGGTGCCACCAACCACTACCGGTCCCCGGAGCTCCACCATAGTCGCCACCGGCCGCAGGAGCTCCGCCGTGGTTGTCACCGGCAGCCGCCTAACACTACACTATCACCACCATATATATATATATATATATATATATATATATATATATATATATATATATATATATATATATATATATATATATATATATATATATATATATATATATATATATATATATATATATAAATATTTTGGACATAAATAAGCATTGATCGTTTAGAATGTACTCCATTGGTATACGTCAAATTTCTTGTAGTGAACAAGATTAAATTATTATTGTTTAATTCTTATTAAGAACAATTTATTGTAATTGATGATTAATACCAAAATTGGTTTAACACAATTTATAAATACAAATAAATATTTTTCCATCCGATATGGTTATAACACAATTTAATTGTTTTAAGTACATAAGCATGTTTGGTATTTTTAATTTTTTTTATTACTTTAATAAATTGTAGGATTCTTTCTCTTATATATACCAATCATGTGCTTAGTTTAGAATTGTTGCATGTTTCCCTTTTTTGGTTAATCATCAAATCTAGCACTTTTTGTTTTTTTCTCATTAAAAAATATTTATCTCGTAGTTTTTGTTAGGCTAAAGTGCTCCCGAGGTCCCTTATCTTTATTTAAAGTAACAAATTAGTCCTTTATGTTTTTTTTGTCCCAAATAAGTCCTTTATCTTTCAAATTTTTGACACATAAATCCTTTTCCGTTAACAGTGTTGATTTATGTGTCAAAAAAAGGATTTATGTGTTAAAAATTTGAAACATAAAGGACTGATTTGGGACAGAAAAGGATTTATGTGTCAAAAATTTAAAACATAAAGGACTCATTTGGGACAAAAAAAAGATAAAAGAACAAATCGTTACTTTAAATAAAGATAAGGGACTCCGAGAGCATTTAGCCTTTTTGTTACTTGAATCTTTTCAAAAGAGCTTGATAGAGGAATTATCGTTTTAGGCAAATAAATCTTTGTGATTATAGCAGAGTTGCGCACCAATAATATTCTACGACAATAATTATTCTTGGAAATGTGCCCACACAATCACCAAACAATGTGAGTGTGTCAGCTCCCGCAACAGAGACTGGTTCTTCTTTTACTGTGTCTGCTGAGAATGCTAAGAGTTGTGAAGAAGATTTGGAGGAATGTTGTACCAATTGTTGCATTGACTGTGTCATTTGCTCACTATACACCATTTGTTTGCCCATCTTGCTACCCTTCACCATGGTTTGTGGTGCAATTTTTGTTGTTGTGGTTGTTGTAGTCCTTGTAGATCAATAGATGAGTAGGATTTTTGAAGATTATTCTTCGTTTTCTTACATTGGTTTCAATGTTTGTGGTGTGTAAAAGTTAAGTCTAATAATGATACTTTAGATAAGATAGAACTTGTAGATTCACCATTGTATTGTAGCGTGCAACACCAATCTTAATTCCAAAAGAGAATAAACTCAGTTTGCATATATATATATATATATATATATATATATATATATATATATATATATATATATATATTATAGAGTATAGTTAGCTAGCTTTGCAAAAAAGAATGTAGGTTGTGATGAGAATTATAATTAGAGTATTGCAGGTTTTAGAAGTGAAAAATTTTATTTATTTTTTGTCAAGAATGGGATTTGAACCCATGCCCTTTCGGACCAGTACCTGAAACTGGCGCCTTAGACCAACTCGGCCATCTTGACATATATGTTTTAATATTGTTGCGGAATTGTATTATAATAAACTTTGAGTTTGTTTTTGTTAATTATATTTTGCAGTGTTGAACAGAAACAAAACAGAAGAAACTCACAGTTTACGTTTCTTTCAAAAATCACAGATTACGCTAGAGGAATTTCATTTTACAAAATTACAATATACTAAATTAATTATAACAAACACTCTAGCTGGGAGAAACTTAGGCCTATGCTCGTGTTCCAGTATTTGCAAGGGAATGAACATATATCATTTTTCATTTTCTATAAAGTTTGATGTTCAGCCAGCTCATGTGAGCCTTGAATGAACAGTTCTTAATCCCCTATGTGCATGTAGGGTACTACTACTATAGGGATCTACACGATGCCCTACTTTATTATCTTAATTAGTATTTAATCAGCCATTACTTTAAAGTCGTTCTTGCTATAGAAAAATCAATATCCAAGTTCGAGCTCAAGATCTACTTTGCGTGTGTGAGTTTATCGGTAGTAATTGTCACTTTGTCAACGAACAAAAAAAGGCGGTCTCGTCCTTTAATCCAAATTAATACCTTAGAATCAATCTCAAAATTCATTTTTGTCAAAAAAAAAAATCTTGAAATTCATTTAAATTTTGTTATGACATTAGGTTTATTGAAAAGAAAAAAATAGTCCATCTCCACATTCTTTTGTACATGTCATCACCACATACTATGTGCCATAGAAACTTTATATTTACAAAGCTATATATATGATAAATCGATTATAGCATTTTCCATCCAATTTGCATTTGACACTCTGCTCAGAGAAGTGGTGCATTTTCAAAATAGCTGTTTATGCGATCTTCTTTTCCTTCACTGGTCCACGTGGAATTTTGTTGAGAAATCTCTTCTTAAACCTTCTGTATTTTTTCCTAAGATCTACTATAATATGTCCACCCAGATTGTTAATTTCTTCCTCATATCGATCATACACAATTGGCAATGATTGTATACAAAGAAAACCTTATCAACCAGAAAGAACACAACTTAGTACACTTATTTGTCAGTATCAAATCAATGACAGAAAAAAAGAAAAAAAAGATGTGCAAGTTCTTACCAATGTATAGCATATTGACAAAATCGATGTATGTTCCAATCACTGACAATATATAGAGGGAAACGATTATCTGAAATTAATTTTAAAAGTGAGATGTTAAAGTCCACTATGTTGATTGAAAACTGAAGTTAATTAAATCAATATTGGTGATAGTGTGATACCAAAATAAAGAATGGTAGGTCTGTTCCATATGAAATGTTGAGGAACATTCTAAGTAATTGGTTCAATCTTCTGTGGAAGATAGAAGCCAGAGCTTGGAAGAAAGATTCCTGTAAAATAGTTTCCAGGAACTGGGGACCATTCCTGAAGATAAATTTATCAAATGGGCATGCAGTAAAAGAGATTACTCATAAGAAAATCACCTCAACAATTCAACATCAGTAACTGTGCTTTATTAGTACAATGAATATGGAGATTAATAATTCACTATATTGGTTAAAAGACATGCTATAATAAGACATATGACATTATGACAGATGGTCATTTTGGATGCAAAATGAGTGACTCCAGACTCTAGAGTCTGGACAATAGGTACTTATTGGCAATATATATATATATATATATGAAGAGGAAAGTTTGCTAAAAATGGTACCATTTCAAGATATCTGCAACAGTGGACCATAGGTAGATTACAAGCATTGTAGTGATGGAAATGTGGGAAAGTAGGGTCACAAAATTGTACTCAGCAACCTCAAATAGAAACCATATTGCTGTCATCCCAAACAAAATAGCAGCTGATATATTTCTGTCCCTCCATAATAAAACATCTGCCACTGCATATTTATTAACCACTAAATTAGGATGATCAATTCATGTGAGTTTTGTTATTTTAGTCAAATATGTATCCTGTTCTTTTTTACATTTCATTTTCCTTCCAACTATTTTTGAGTGTGGGGCTATCCATTGGCTAAATCAATCTATAAATAAACTGAAGAGAAAGTAATAACAAAGATGAAATAATGATATACCTTTGCCTCCTCCCAGAATTTCATGTATTGGCTTTTCATGTGGAAAGATCATTGGTCGTGATGATTTGGCAAATTCATCATCAGAATCAGACGATGTGTTGTATGCCATGCTTTCCTCTTGTGTTGTGCATTTGTGCTGCTATTGATCAAGCCATATTTATATTATTATTCTTGCATATAAGGGAGGAGATTTCATGCTCAATGCAGAAGTAAGGAATGACTTGGCATGCAATTCCATGGAGTTTTCATGCAACCCACGCCAAGTAGATATTTTGTACTTGTACCATTAATCCATTATATATCCACATAAATTATGTGCATTAGTAATTTGTATTGGGAAAACTCAACCACCACGTTGATTAGAATTAGAATTGAAGTCTCACGCAAGTTTATAAGCAATTTCTCATTTACCACGAGATACATTTAATTTTGGTTAAATATGTTTTTGGTCCCTATAAAATTTGGGTTTTTTTATTTTTTATTTTAGTCCCTAAAAAAATTTCACTTACCTTCTAGTCTTCCAATTTTTTTCCTCACAAGTGTTAGTCTCCTGAGTTTTAATAGCGCTTTTTTGGCTTTAATATGATTCTAAATGCTATTTAAAGTGATGTGAGATTAAAATTGTTGACCGAAAAAATTTGGGAACCAAAAGTAGATTAAAAATCAAAGGACTATAACCAAAAAACTCAAACTTTATAAGGACCAAGAATATTTTAGTTGAGACAAATGATTGTAGTTGAGAAGGAATTTGAGTAATAACCAAACATGTTTTACAAAATACCCTAACCAATGAACGAGACCACCAAGAGACTTGTACGCCACATCTTCACCCAAAATCTTAAGGCATTGATTATATAGGTCCCCTCTCTTATATATCCTCCATATAGCTCATTCCTAGTCGATGTGGGACTAACCACTCATGCTTGAATTCCCAACAATTCCTAAGCACATGATTATAAGGAACAAAATTTCTAACCGGGAAACAAACGCCCTAAAGTGGAAATGTTACTTTCTAAGGTTTGAACTTGGGCCTCCTTATACTTTTTTGGTGTCTCTTAGCTCGCCAACTGACTTATCTACTTATTATTATTTTTTTGACGCAATCTACTTATTATTATATTCGTGGTTTGTTATGATGTACCTATAATATCAATCATTAATATATTCATTAATAGTTAATACTAATTTAGACTCTAAAGCAATAAGTATTACATTTTAGCATCTTCTTCAAAGTATTTTAAACTCATTTCTTGTTCCTTCTAAATTTTTCAATATCATATGGAGAGTTTTAGAACGTGGTGAACCTAACTCAATCCTACAAAACTCACTTGAAGAGTGAGAGATGTCTCCCACTTTATAAACTCATTTTCAGACTATATTATACTTGGTGTGGGACTCGGGTTTTTCCCAACATACCCTCTCGCGCCCAGCACTATTGTGCTTAGTGCGTGGATATGGATCTTGGATATAGGCTCTGACCACACCGATCTTAGAATGTGAGTTGGGCTTAACCAGTGACGGAGCCAAAAAATTTAAACAGTGGGGGCAATATTTATATACATTATAATTTTTCTCTTTAATTTTTCTTATCTTAGATATATTGAATGACTTTTCCTCACTGTCAACCAAGTAAAAATATATGCTCAAGCAGCTCAACTATCATCACAATAATAAAATAAGTAATGAATACATGAAAAATAGGAATATAAATAAAAAAAATTATAAATTAAAGTGCAATTTACTTTCAATTAGAAGAACAAATTGAGGAGGTGCGAGAAAAATGACAAGATAAAAGAGAAAATTAAAGTGAGGGAATGTCAAATATTCAAGTATTTTGGGAAAAATCAGAAAATATATGACATGATGGGTGGGTGTTACGGACTGACCGAGAGGGAGAATTGAAGTGAGTGGGTCAATTTTTTATGGATATAATGAGTGGGTTAAATTTCATATAGTCTTCCACTAATATATAGACCTTTACCAGGGGCATTTGCCACCACCCTCTTACGAGTACCTCCGTCTCTCTGCCCAACTCAACAGTACAAACTGACTTAAAAGCGAAGAACGTCTCCCACTTATAGTTTTTTTTTAGAATTTAGGTTGGACTTAACTCAACCTACAAATTCGGCTTGTATAGTGAGAGATGTCTCTAACTTATAAAAAAATTTCACGGCATATTATGTGCGATGTGGGACATGAGTTTTTCTCAACACCCACCACTAATAGGTTTGATGCGTGGATAATAAAGATATGCCTAACTCAACCTACAAAATTGGCTTGTACAGCGAGAGATGTCTCACACTTATAAACTCTTTTTCAGACCATATTATATGTGATTGTTGGGAAAAACCCAAGTCTCATACCAGATATAATATACCCTGAAAAAGAGTTTATAAGTTGGAGATATCCCATGTTTTACCATCCGATTTTCTAGGGTTTAGTTTGGCCCAACCCAAAATCAACGAAGAGTTAAAATTGGTCTCTCACTCCTGGTTGCATTGGAAATTTTCACAACATAGAAACACTAACTCCTGAATTCAAACCCGAGTGTGATAATATATACAATGTTTACTTGTCATTTCGTCTAAACTAAAAGAAAATGAGAGGTCAAATTTCATCTATTTATAAGGGCTCCCTTCTTCCCTTTTTGAATTTTGAGTAAAGGCTCATTTTAGTCCTTCACAATTTTTCAATAGGACAAATTGGTCTCTGACAATTTTTTGAGACAAATAAGTCCCTGACAGAGACTAATTTGTCCCCGTTTTAAAAACGTCAGGGACTTATTTGTCCCAAAAAATTATCAGGAACCAATTTATCTTATCGAAAAATTGTCGACGACTAAAATTGACCTTTACTCATCAATTTTTTACCTTAGGTACTACAATGATTAAAAGAAGTTAACTTTTCTCAATTAATAATGTATTAATGTATTTGGCCGGGTTTCGGACCGACCCATATTGTGTTTCAGGGACATCTGTTTACTATGAGAGTGTGGGGTTATTGCTTATTATAAGTTTAAGTATTCAGCCAACTTAATGATTCCTATTTCCTAGAATAAAATACTAGGCTTTTTTTTTTACCCCCATTGTATTCCATACCCCTAAATTGACCAAATGGACCAAAATGTAAGTTTTTTTCTCTAAACATCCCGGAAATAGACGTATTTCCGGAAAGATTTCCGGAAATACCATTTTTTGTGGTATTTCCGGAAGGTTAAATTCCAGGGAGAAATACCTCTTTTTGAGGTATTTTCAGAATTCCCTGGAATTTAACCTTCTGGAAATACCTCAAAAAAAGGTATTTCCGGAATGTTTTTTTCTTTTTTGAAATTTCGTTTTAATTACTTTTTTTTTCTTTTTCAGTGGCAACCAAAACAGGAAACATAGAGCGAGGCGAGATTCAGAAGCGGGAGGAGATGAGCAGAGTCCTTCTAGCAGTAGGAGTAGGTTCCGATTGAGGACTTCTGAGCGTCAGAGACGTGTCCGAGAGCGAGAGCAGCAGCAGGAGGTTGAGCCAGACGCCATGCATGTAGATGACCAGGTTGAGGCTGTGGTTGCTCAGCATGATGATGAGGCTGCTGAGCAGGTTTTATTACACCGATTGCATGTCCAATGCGTCCAGAGACTACTACAGACGGGACAGATAATACTTTTAATAATTTGTTTATTTTTTAACATTTAATTACTTTTAATAATTTATTAATTACTTTTATTTTTTTACAGGACCGAGGTAAGATTAAAGTTGCTTCTCATGGGGGGAAGATACTGCAGATGAGACCTTAGCAACACCACCCACATATAGCAGGATGGTTGCAGCAGACCCATCTGTTTGAGCTGGACATCACACCTCTCGGCAGCATCAACCACAAGCTCATATCAGCTTTTGTGGAGAGGTGGCATTCTGAGATATATGAGTATTTCCCCACCATCGTGGTGCGGAAAGACTTCGGTGCCAGTGAACTTCCACGTTGCAGCAGGTGGGCGAACAAGAAGTGGGATAGTATCAAGCTTCCAGAGTTTCGGCAGCTGCTGGATGACTTGCAGTAGGAGCAGGTCATATGGAGCCCATGGGACGACCACAGACAGTACCTCCGGTTTCACAACATTTCATTATTCAGAGGTTGGCTGCTGTGGGGGGATGTGGCGATGCCTTATATGCCAGACAGGGTCCGTTGGCAGTTTGGATATGTCCAGCAGATTCCTGATCCATCTATTTTGGGCCAACGTCCATCTCCGGAGGTCATAGTACAGCAACTGATGTTTTATCAGTCCCCAGCGCGGGCTTTCAGGGACTGCGGTCGACGGACACCCGTCCAGGGTGCTTGTGATGACGAGTACCTTCCATGGTACTTCCAGGTGTCCATTCCCCGTCGGACTCCGGCTCCGCGTTCACCTCCAGCTCCACCTTCGCCTCCAGAGGATGTTGGTCCACTTCCCTATGAGTCCAGGGAGAGAGTAGCTAGGCATGTCCATGATGCTTATGATAGTCTTTTGGCAGTCGACGACATTCCTGGGGATGTCTATGATAGTCTGTTGGCTGCTTTACAGCTTTTGAACACTTAGTTGTATTATTTTTTTGTATTTTTACTGTATTAATACTGATTATTATTGTTTAAAAAATATTTTTTTTACAAAAAATTAGGGGTATTTTAGGGATTTTTGGTAAAATGGGGGTATGGGGTCGTTGGGGGGGGGGGGTTTTAAAAAAAAAGCCAAAATACTATTAGTACTTGATTATAGTAGTATATTTTATTGGTTAAATTAATACTTATAAAATTTGGCTTTTACTTGCAGAAGTTTTTATAATTAAAATTAAAATTAAGTATATTTTTCGTACATCTAGAGCATTTTTTTTTGTTCCTAAATTTTATTTTGTTTTTTTGTCTTGTAATATAATGATTTTTGTTTTTAATTTTGTTATTTCGTTTTTGTAAAAAGTAAAATATTACTGATACATACCTACTATAATGACGAAAATTAGATCTAGCAAGTAGCACCTTAAATGGACAAATTTCAGATAGGTAGGCTACAATGAAGAAACACAACAAAACAAACCGTACCATAAAAAATATAATGCTTCACGACAATGAATCTTTTACTTTTTATACTTATATTGGAAAAGGATGGAAAACCTTCATTCTGTGACAAAGCATTGTTCATAGTAACTAGTATAAACCTTTATCTTTGAATTTAATGATTATGTACAAATTGTATAAACCATAAAAAATTTGTACATGTATTCAATAACAATACTATCCTATGTTTTTGTCAAAAAAAAAAATACTATCTCACTATGTTAGTATTCCTGAAGATATTTAAAGAAAAAAATATAAGAAAGTGTCATGTAAAATGCTTTCGGACATCATTAAAAAAATAGTACGAAAGAGAAGACAAAGGTACCAGGTTCGATTGTTTAAAGCACCATCCTTAAATTTCAATATAGAATTGCCACCAGCGGAAATAAAAATGGAAGTTAACATAGACTTCTTCGCAAATCATTGATCACAAACTCCAAAACTCCAAGCTGCAGAACACTACATCCAATCCCAATGGACTCAACTGTGTTGCATATGAAGTCACCATTCCACAGTTTCCTTCAATCTTCTCCTACAAAAAAGTCTATTACTTTTCCAAAAATCATGGCTTCAACTACATCAACAGCGAAGCCTATAGCCTATGGCTTCAAAACTTTGTTAGAAACTTTCACTGTTGATGTGCATAGAGCAGAGAACAGACCATTGAACGTTCCCTTGATTGCCCCTTTTACTATTGCTTCTTCCAGATTAGACAAACTGGAAAACGTTGCAATTAGAGTTGAACTTAGCAACGGTGCAGTTGGTTGGGGTGAGGCACCAATTTTGCCTTTTGTTACTGCAGAGGATCAACACACTGCTATGGTTAAGGCTTCTGAGGCATGTGCTTTCTTGCTCAAATGTCCTGCACTAACATTGGGTTCTATGTTGAGGGAAATTTCTGGTATTCTTCCGGGACATCGATTTGCTTCAGTGAGTCATATTTTAGATTCATCAATTTGTATTTTGCAAAATTGGTTGACTTTTTTCCTTTTGTTTGTTAGGATCTGCTAAGTGCTTTGTTTGAAAATGAAACACTTTTGTTGCATCCTTGTTTGTTTGTTTGTTTGTAAGCTGCTTGCTTTTTCTGTTCTTAATAACTGTGGCACTGAGACTTATTTTTATTCTTGTGGTGAAGGTTAGGGCTGGGGTGGAGATGGCAATAATTGATGCAGTTGCAAGTAGTATTCGTGTGCCATTGTGGAGGCTTTTTGGTGGTGCTTCAAATACCATAACCACTGATATAACAGTTAAGTTCTTATTTAATTTCAGTGATGAATATGAATATAATTTTACAAAAGTAAGTGTGAAAACATTATCTGTTAGAAAATAAATCTAAGCCATCTTATATTATATGCAGATTCCGATTGTTTCCCCAGCTGAAGCAGCTGAATTGGCTTCAAAATACTATAGAGAAGGATTCAAGACTCTAAAATTGAAGGTGGGCAAGAATCTGAATGCAGATATAGAAGTGCTTCAAGCTATACGCGTCGCCCACCCTTCGTGTCAGTTTATTCTCGATGCTAACGAGGGGTATAACGCTGATGAAGCAGTGGAAGTTCTTGAGAAATTACATGGTTAAACACTAGATTGCTAAATCTATTTCATGGGCATGTACCAATATACTATAGTACAAATTTATTGCATTATTTTTGGCAATTCAGCAAGGAACTTATATTTGTTTTCTATTATTACAGAAATGGAATTGACACCAGTTCTGTTTGAGCAACCAGTTGATAGAGATGATTGGGATGGTCTTGGATATGTAAGCAACATAGCAAGAGAAAGATTTGGAGTATCTGTTGCGGCTGATGAGAGCTGCAGAAGTTTAGTTGATGTTTACAAAATAGCAGAAGGGAATATTTTAGATGTCATTAACATTAAGCTTGCAAAAGTTGGAGTAATGGGTGCACTGGAAATTATTGAAAAAGCAAAAGCAGCAGGAATAGATTTGATGATTGGGGGTATGGTTGAGACAAGACTTGCTATGGGTTTTGCTGGCCACCTTGCTGCTGGACTTGGCTGTTTTAAGTGAGAATTATTATTTTGAATTTGAAAATGTTGAGCCTTTTTTCCTTAAGTTTTGTAACTTCATTTATTTAATATTGCAAAATATTGTATAGGTTCATTGACTTAGACACACCACTTCTGCTGTCAGACGATCCAGTTCTTGAAGGCTATGAAGGTATGCTCTAATTGTGAATCGGGAATAAATCAGGAATTAAATCAGGAATAAATCTGTGTCTGCAATTATATTTATTAGCTTTCCTATTTTAGGCTAGAAAAATTAGGAGTTGATTTGATCTCCATTAATTGTATTTATGAGTATTATTTGTTATACTTATTTAGGGTTGAGTCTTTGTATTCCCTATAAATAGGGATTAGCGTTTAGTCTTTGAAGGAAGATACTATCAAGCCAATTTTCCTGACACTAATATAATATGCCCTTATTATGTTGCTCCTAAATTTGAGGTTTTCATGAAAAGGTTGGTTTAGTTGATGTCTTTGGAATGTGATGATACAAAAGCAATTGTTTGAACAGTTTCAGGTGCGACTTATAAGTTCACAAATGCCAGGGGACATGGTGGATTTCTTCATTGGGACAATATTGCTTAGTAAGCAATGATTTTCTTGCACAATAAAACTCCAGTTTAATAAACTCAAGAGGCAGGAACATCTTGTGTAGGTGGGATATGGATTCTCTGCAATCATAAAACCTGCAGTCCCCTAAATTTAGTTATTTTCAGGATTACTTTGTCATTTATGGACTCAACACTCTATGTCTATGTAATCTCTCTCCTACCATATTTACACTAAATGCAGGAGCATGCTGTGAATGTGAACACCTTCGTTGATATATTATTTAAAACAAAAATGAACAATAGAAATATATACATTGTCAATTATAATTATGGCCATTTGCGGTTAAGATGAGACACATGCAAAAGTGGACACAAGGACAGCATTTGATCAT
The DNA here is from genome assembly GCA_039519185.1 of Astragalus membranaceus. Taxonomy (NCBI): domain Eukaryota; kingdom Viridiplantae; phylum Streptophyta; class Magnoliopsida; order Fabales; family Fabaceae; genus Astragalus; species Astragalus membranaceus. The sequence continues at coordinate 157,969,777 of CM076850.1, forward strand.
GCAGTAGGAAAACTTTCACGAATAATTTTTCAGTAAGACACTACTCAGTTTTTTTATCATCAAACGACTAATTGTTAAAAACAAACCAATAATGTTTTCTCGTTCAAGATGGATCACGAGATAGATAAAGTTGTGATTGGGGGGGGGGGGGGGGGGGATGTAGATCCTATTTTCCATAGTCCAATTCTAGCATGCTTATCCAACGGTTTATCAGTCATCAGGCATTCGTGTTTGGCTGTCCTGTGGACAAAGAAAGATACATAACGTTGAGCTGCAAACAACATGAAACTTGAGTGCCTTCTTAATTTTTTGGCACTCAACGGTCAATAGTAAATTAATGGCAAAATATCTCCCGAGGTCCCTTAACTTAAACCTTCTTCGCGTTTGCAAATTTTGTTACCCCATCACCAATTGATTGTAATTAAAATTAAAAAAATCTTCTGAATCTGATCCTTCTACGTTTGAAAGGCAAGTATTTAAAATTGTGAAATATGCATGATATTGGGGAAGTTGTTGGTGAGAGGGAGAGCACAGAGTTCTGGGTTTAATCATAATTTGTTGGTTTACGTTATTGTTGATTTGGTCTTTCCATTGGTCTTCCGAATACCTTTACAGTTCCTTGGGTCTTTCCATTGAACGCTATTGTTGATTGTGATAAACGAAATCCAGTTTGCATCTTTAATCATAATTGTTGGTTTACGTTTTTTGAATCATCAGCCAGAGTGTTTCTTTTAATTAATTTACGATTACTCTCAGATCTGCAATATTTCTGGGCAATGAATGATCAACGAACATGGAAGATGGAGTCCATGGCTTCCATGGTAGCTGCAACGATTGCATGAAGATGAAACAAATATGATTTTTTTTAATTTTAAATTAAAAATAATTATAAAATAATGAATCAGCAAATACAATTGCCACGTAAGCATTAAAAAAAGTTGCATAAAAAAGACAACGGCGCAACAATTTTAAAACTTAAGGAACCTAATCGGTATAAAAAAAGTTGAAGAACCTATTTGTTACCTAAAAAAAGTTAGGAGACCTCGGAAGATATTTTGCCTAATTTTTAATTGGTCGTCCCAGAAAGTACGCAAACCTTCGGTGTTGTTATACCAAGCATACCAACAACAATACGAGATACACTTATTATCGTATACACTTAACTCATCGTGACACAAAAAGATAAAAATAAACCTTGTATTTTAGTGTCAAACACTTCTTTCATAATCCTTTGATTTTTCCATATACTGAACAAAATGCTACTCCAAGGAGTGTTTTTTTTACAAGACTCGGAGGAGTTAATAACGTAATTTTTTATCCATGCAAAGCTCAAATTCTGCTACACAACCAATTTAACAAGGGAATGAAACATACTATCACTTAAGGGCGTATTTGCTTCATTAAGGACGTATTTGGTTCCCCATTGCAAACCAAACATACGCTTATCCCAAAACTAAACTACAAATTCTAGTAAACAAATTTCTATTCTTCATTTTATATAAAAGCTCGAGGAAAAAGTCATGTCAAAACTCAACCTTTATTTTTTATCTTGATGTCTTTAACCACATTAGTGTCTAGGGAAAACGGGTGCTAGCTACTACATAATTTAGCCAAAGATAAGTAAAGTCTGACTTTAAGTTATTACATTGCCAAGGATGGAGTGTGTTAGCCACTCACTCTCACTTTAGAGTTAAAACCTTTAATTGAACAGACCTTGCAAATTCTTGTAAACAATTTTTCACTCCTGTTACAAAAACCAAATTTGAGTAGGTAAATCGACTCTTCAAAATATATACATAATTAATTGTGGAATTCAAATAAATGATCAATTAAGAACATTCTCAAGGAGTAACAATCTTTTAATTGTCAGTAATCACTGCTGCAGTGAACATCACTTATGTACATAAATGATATTATTGCTAAAAGATAACTGAAGCATGTTTAAAAGTCAGGTAGCACACAACATTGGCTAAGGTAATAAAAATCCTGTTATGCCATGCACCAAAAAAGGAAAGATATGACTAAAGGTCAGCCTAGTTCGAGTTTCCTATCAATTTGGGGGTGAAAATCAGATGTGTGTGGCTTTACACCTGTATGCATAGTTGTTTCCCCAACTAGAACCAACCCATGATGCAACTCACATATAACAATTTTCTGAGAGATAATAATCATAAAAGAAAATAAAATTTGGGAACAATAACAAATAAAGGCAGGTGAATGGTCCGAAATTCCTGCATCAAACCTGAAAACCTCAGGCAGGAACTTCACTGGATTCTCGCAATCTCATGGACTTGGCACGCAGCCTCTCCATGAAAGCTGGATTGGCTCGGAGTCTCTCTTTGACATATGAAGTTCGGGCTGCGTCTACTAGTTTATTAGCTTTCCCGGCCTCCTCAATGAGTGAGAGAAGAGTCCTTAAGCAGTCCTTTCTGTTTTCTTCACGATGTTCAAACCTTCAATATGGAAAAGAAGATTTTAAGTACAAATGCGGCTACTTCCATCTTTTCAGTAAAGGCCCGGAGAGCTCATGTGATATAGAATTGAATAATACATAATGGTTTGTGTATATAGAATTTTACCTCTCACTAGTTATCGTCAGTTCATCCCTCCCAGGATGATAACGTTTTCCAACCAAATCTCTGAGACGGCGAAATTGGTATTTTGAAAGTCCAAGCTCCTTCACGGTGACAGATAGCTTCACTTTCCTGTTTTTGGGATGCCAAGCATTATCACCAGGAGCAAATACTGCCCGGGTTTGCCACCTGAGAATTGGGCCTTCACCAGGGGGGTCATCTATATCCTTTTTCTTCTTTTTCTTGTCTGGCACAGAAGTATCATCAGACTGCTGCACAGCTTCCTCTTTTTCGATTGTGTTCATATATTCCAAGACGAGCTCCTCCTCAAACTTCTTATACTGTTCATAAGCCGCTTCAGGTTCAAGTTCCCCTCTTTCGACAATGTCCCCTAGCTCATTAAATTTTGCTTCCACTTTCTGTTTTATATAATCTAGATAAGATATCAAAGCACAGAAAATCATCAAGAATTAGCACTAACTTAACTCAAATCACTAAAATGGCACGTGAAGACAACATTTCAACTCAAACATCAAATCAAAAGAAAACGAAATCGACGGTGAGTAAATTTCCACCAGAAGCACATGTATAAAATTCTTAGTTACAGCCTTCCACATCGAAACCAAATCTACCCCTTAAAAAACAGAGTGACAATCATCTCAGCATAGAAGATTCTAACAACAATGGCAAATTAATGACAAGTAGCACAGATTAAAAACAAACAGTACTCCCTCACATTCTCCTCTATCCTATTATTTACTAATAATTCCTACACCACACCACACTAAGTGAAATCAATCAATAATAGATTCCACCAATTTAATTAGCTTTTTTTTTACAATACCAATTTAATTAGCTTTTAAAATCACCAAAACCAGAACCAATTTGTCAAATAAATAAGTGATTGTATATTGTAGGAATATGAAGAATGGTGAATATTTGAACCTGGGAGGAGTTTGTCCCAGTTGAGCATATCCTCAAGAATCTCTTCACATTTCTTTGTTTCTTTAAGCAAACCATGATTAACCCCATCTTGAACGATCTCATCCCACTTCTTTTCATCCATATTAAAGTAGTCATCTTGGACCATCCTCTTCATAACAATGTCTCTGGCATTATACAAATCATCAGTCTCACTATCAGTTTCATGCTGTTCCTCGAAATCGGATTCGAACTCCTCATCACCCACATCATTGATTGGTTGCATGCTGAGTTCATTCATCAACTCATCGTCGGTCTCCTCGTGCTTACCGGATAATCTCCTCTGCAAAATTGACTCCATGATCGTTGGAAGTACCTCCTCGTCTCCCTTGAAGTATTTCTCAATCTGCGCTTTCAAATCTGTAACAAAAACAATAACCATTTCAAACATCATTGCGCTTGCAATTCTCGTTGCGTGAATGTAAAATTAAAGCACAATGGTTTGGTTAAGAGTGAGAAACCTTTGTTGTCGACGTCCACGGGTTCGAGAGCGACGGGGTTTTTGGGTTTTTCATCGGAGGAGAAGAACCTTAGTCGGGGGCGAGTTGAAACGGCGAGTGGGACGGCGGAAGAAGAAGATTGATGACGAAGAAGATTACGAGCGTAGAAAGAAGCATTTCTCAGCAGAGATCGTCTCATTGTTCCTTGTCTCTTTCTCCCTAGGGTTTCAATTGTATTACTCTCTCGCTGCTTTCTTGCTCTCGTGTTTACTTTTTACCATTTTAGTCCTTAAGAATTTTTCGATAAGACAAATTGGTCCCTGACAATTTTTTGGGACAAATAAGTCCCTGACGTTTTCAAAACGGGGACAAAACAATGAGACGATCTCTGCATTTTAGTCCTTATGGATTTGAGTTTTTGTTTTTCTCGCATTTGCTTGTTTTCTTGATTCCTGACCCGCTGAATGTGTAGGTTTCGGAATTCGCATTCAAGATTTGGGGTTTTTGTCCTTTGAATTTGGAAAAGTATCTAGCTGTTGAGTAACCTGTTAGGGTTTTCGTGATGTTTCTTGAACTTCCGTGGAAAAAAGATGGATTTTGACGGATTCTTATTGTTTCCCATGCGATGTATTTTCATTCATAGTATTTTTAAAGTTTTGTATGGGACCTGACCTGCTACTTACCATTCTATCAACTGCTTTTAATTATAATTTGATTTAGTAAAAACTCAATTTCATGAAGCCAACTACAGATTTAATTTCTCTATAAATAGTCAGCATAGCTATTAGCTTGACTTTGAGCATCCCTCCTTCATTCATGGCATTACTTTAACTTCTTAAACTATTTCTCCTTGCAGATTTTTAGATGTATTGGTGACATATATCTAAAAAAGACCGAGTTCAACAGAGAACCATTATATGCAACGTTTTGACTTTGTGAGCCGTTCAAAATGCCAATATTGAGCTCAAAACCACCAATATCATTGCACGAGTTGCAGCCACAGGATTCGTTCATTATATTTGCATCTGACGGGCTCTAGGAGCACCTTAGCAATCAAGAAGCAGTTGATATAGGTCAAAATAATCCCGAAATGTAAAACATACACATTATCATTATACCTTTGTTCCTCTATATATAGATTTATAAGTTAATGTAGAATTTAAATTGTTTCTACAATATTATTTTCCTCTAGAGGAGCCACGTCAACCCTTCCCCTAATGATTTTGTCAGAATTGACTATATTATTCATCTCTAGTTCAAACCAGCTATAATTGGACATCAACAAAATTTCCAATTAACATGTAATGGCTTGATCAGCAGTTAATAAAATCAAATCTGACCTGAAAGAAACCAGTGTGACGAACAGGGAAGAGGAACACGAGAGAAAGAGAAGATTCAAGGCGCCATTAAAGGTTTAGAGAAAAATCAACAACTCTGGTACAACAACACAATATTTCAAAATCACAAAACCCTAACAAAAATCGAAAACAAAAAAATTGTTAGTGGCAGAGATAGGAGAGAGAGATCTGTAGTCTTCACTAACCAGAAATACGCCATCGCCGTATCTGTGAAGCAGAGACAGGAAACGGGGACGTAGTGGCGGAGGTCACGAATGACGGATGCAGGAGAAGAGTTTCAGAGAGGAGAAACGCAGAGAAAGGGTCTGGCAAATTAATTTTTGGTCGCAAGAAAGGATGGGAAGGGTTTCACGGCTTCTGGTTTGTGTTCGTGCAGTAGAGAAGGTTTCAGAGAAAGGGGGTTAGAGAAACAATAACTAGAGGAGTTAGAAAAATTTGGACCTAAAATTAATTTTTTAACCTATCTAATTTCTAACTATAACATTTTAAATTTACAAAACATACCCCATGTTAACCTACAATAGTAAGTCATAATACATGTTTCATCGATGAAATATTTGGTTTGCTCTTTCACCCTAGAACTACCCCTAAAAATATAGTGGATTTGACCAGTCAATAACTTGCTAACAATACATGGAAGAGTGGGTAGTTACAATTTGTGAGTGTGTTCTATGCTGCCACATAACATTCTTCTCTTTCTTGCAAAAATCTCTCGTAACATCTAGCATTTTCATTTTATTATTATGGTTCTTCAATCATTTCTTCTTCTAAAAAATAGTTGTTTCTAAGGTGATGGAGCAAATCAAATCACTTACCGGTGAACCATTAAAAATGACTGTAGGATATAGTATAAAAATTTATCGACTATTGAGATTTAATACTGTTTGATTCAATCTTAATCACTCATAGTATTTTACACAATATCACACGGTCAATTTTAGTGAGTCACTGATGAGGGATTTGATTTGCTTCTTCACCCTAAAAGCACCCTAAAAAAATAAGGGGTTCTTTGTTGCTAAAATACAGTTGGTCTTTGATCTTTCACATTTTTCTCGTTTACATCCTTTATATTTTAAAAGCTTCGTTTACATCATTTATCTTTTCAAAATGGTTTAAAATGATTCTTCCGTTAAATGAAAGTTAAATAGGGCTTACGTGGGCAGTGACATGGTGAGGGATTTGATTTGCTTTCTCACCCTAGAAGCACCCTAAAAAAATAAGGGTTTTTTTTTTGCTAAATTATGGTCTTTTATCTTTCACATTTTTCTCGTTTATGTCCTTTCGTCCTTTATATTTTAAAAGATTCGTTTACATCCTTTATCATTTCAAAATGGTTTAAAACGGTCCTTCCATTAAATAAAAGTTAAATAGACTTACGTGGGCAGTGACATGGATAAATTGGCCATGTAAGCAGATGACTCTACTATTAGACCATTATATGTTTTTTCGTTTTCGTTTTTTATCCTTTTTAAAATATTCGTTTACGTCCTTTATATTTTTTAAAATATTCGTTTACGTCCTTTATTTTTTCCGAGTTAATTAAAATGGTTCTTTTAGTAAGTGAATTATGTTTCCTATTTTTTCGTTTTCATCCTATATTTTTTTTAAAATGTTCATTTACGTCCCTTATCTTTTTTAAAATGTCGGTTTACATCTTTTGTCTTTTCAATGCTAACTAAAGGAAATTGATGGATGCTACGAAACGAAAAGTGAAGAACGACTTGTAATACAACAATGCCTTTCAGTTACCTTTTATCCAGTGAAGTACGTTAAAAACCACGTTGATGGAAGTAGCCTCGGTAACCCAGGCGTTTCGGGTTTTGGAGGTCTAATTCGCAATGGGGCTGGTGCTTGGTTCCATGGTTTTGCATGCAACATTGGATATTCTAACATTCTACATGCTGAGTTATTAGCTCCCTATCATGGTTTGAAGATGGCTTGAGACTTTGGTTTCAAGGATTTGTTGTGCTACTCAGATTCCAAGTCAGTTATTAAGTTAATCTCCGAGTCGGTAAATGAATGGCATCACTATACAGCAGTTATTCATAATATTAAGGAGCTTTTATCTAGGGAGTGGCGAATTCAGATTAATCACACGTTAAGGGAGGACAATGCTTGTGCGGACTTCTTAGCTAAATTTGGTGTCGGGAATCATAAAGTGTTCTATTCTATTGTGGAGCCTCCGGTAGGGATCCTTGCTCACCTGCTAGCTGACGTTAGTGGGACTTTCTTTTCTAGATAGTTTTGTTTTCAGTCTTTCTCCATTTGTACCAAAAAAAATGGATCCTCTTATCTACGGCTTATAGCGCAATGTAGAGTCCTCCAAGCTCATCATGTATTTCACTTCCCATTTAAATTATTTATAAGAGTCTACATAAATATTATCAATGATAAAATTACAAAGTTTGAATCTTGAGTGTGACAAAAACTCTATTAAGAGGAGAGAACTAAACAGACCAACAAAGTGTAACTTGCTAATATACTTCTAAAAAACAAGTAGACCTACATTAACAATTCCATGTATAGAGACAGATAAAAAAATTTAAACTCAATCAAAATATTATTATTAATGAACTAAAATCACACATGAATTATGAAAAGGGACAAAAAATGTTACATCTTATTATTTAGGCTACATTGGACTTTTGGTCTTTTATTTTTTACTTTAGTTTCACTTTGGTCATTTATCTTTTTTTTTCTCATTTTGGTCCATCATCTTCCATTTTTGTGTCATTTTGGTCATTTTTTGGTATTTTTCATCCATTATCTTAACAGACGCCACACTGGGAGTTAAATGATGACGTGGCGTCTTAAATGTCAAGACTGACTTGAAACTCATTAAGTGATGTGGCAAATAGGGGACCAAATTGAAACTTAAAAAAAAACATAAGGGACCAAATTGACATAAACACAAAACCTTCATCTTCTTCCTCCAAACACCATCTTTATCTTCCCCGGCGTGCCACCACCACCTCCGGCGAGCCGCCACCACCACCACCACAAATCAACCACTCTTCAACTCTTATTCCCTAACCACTCCCTCAAACCCAAAACCCCCAATTTCTCAAACTTAATCCCTACATCTCAATCCTAAATCCTAAATCCCAAATCCCCAAATCTCAATCATTCTTCATTTCTCTCCCCGGTTGGATACCTCTTCCTTTCTCTCTCTCTCGCTCTGGAAATAGGTTTTTTCTCTCTGTTTGTCGTATGCTTGATTATCTTCACGCATCTACATCTGTTGCTATCTAACTCGAAATTTTGTTTTCTTAAGAAAGATCATATTCTATCAATTTGCATCTAGTTAGTAAATCGTTAAAGAACCGATTATTGTTGTATACCTTATAGTAACCTCATTTGATCAAGTTACTTCATTGCTTCCATCTTCTCGCCTCACTTTTATAGTTCCACTCTTGTCTAATATCTATTTATACAAACAAACCTCTTATGAAATTACCAATTTGGATCTCTTATTAATAAGACACATATCTAATTTAGGGGTAAAAATGTCATTACACTCTTTTTTCTTTTTTTTTTCTTTCTTCTTACACTCTCTTTCTTACTTTTCACTTTTCTCTTACACTCTCTTTCTTACTTTTCACTTTTCTCTTACACTCTCTTTCTTCCTTTTTTCTCTTTTTTCTAACACTATCTTTTCTCCTTTTCACTTTTCTCTTACACTCTCTTTCTTCATTTTTTCTTTTTACTTTACTTTTAATTTTTCCATAAATAATTATTCTCTTTCTTTTATCACTTCACTTTAATTTTTTTAACTAAATTTCTAAATTTATACAAACACTACACTATTCAAATTACCTATAAAAATGTAAATGAGTCACACAAATAAACAAAACAAAACTATCACCTTAAAATTTTAATTTTTCTCTCCAAAATCTGTTTACACTCTTATTGATAATCTACTAACACCTCTTATTGATAATCTACTGCCTATCTTTTAATATCTATTATAATCAACTAAAGAAATCAATTGAAACTACGAGATAACTGCAATGATATATAAAAATCACAGGATAACTGCACTGATATACAAAAAAACACAAGATTAATATTTGTCATTGATAATTAATATTTTTGAAGACTACTATAAACCTACTATATATCTAAAAACAATAATATTTAAAGACTATTTAAACTACTGATTAATATTTAAAACAGATATTTCTTATTGATAATATACTATCTCTCATTTACTATCTACTACAATATACTAATCAACTAAAATAATCAATTGAAATTACGAAATAACTGCATTGATATATAAAAAAACACGGGATAACTCCACTGATATATGAAAAAAACACGAGATTAATATTTGTCATTGATAATTAAATTTTTTGAAACCTACTACTACAAACCTACTATCTAAAAAATAAGCAGGCTTAATGACTACTTAAATTACTAATTAATATTTAAAACAATTATTTCTTATTGATAATCTACCATCTAACAAATTTACTATCTACTATAATCTACTATCAACTAAAATAATCAATTGAAACTACTAGATAATTGCACAGATATATAAAAAACACGGGGATAACTACAGTGATATATAAAAAAAACACGGGATTAATATTTGCCATTGATAATTATAGTTTTTGAAAACTACTATCTAAAAAAACAAGAAGGCTTAATGACTATTTAAACTGATTAATATTTAAAACACACGCGACAAATATTTGTCACTAATACCTAAAAAAGGACAAATAATTGTTACTGATATATAAAAAAAACACGGGATAAATATTTGTTATCGATAATCTACTATCTATCTTTCCCTATCTACAATAATCTACTAATCAACTCAAATAATCAATTGAAACTATGAGATAACTGCACTGATACATAAAAAAACACTGGACAACTGCACTGATATATAAAAAAATACAGGGATAATTGCAATGATATATATAAAAACACGGGATAGTTGCACTGATATATAAAAAAACATGAGATAACAACACTGATATATAAAAAAACACTGCACTGATATATAAAAACACACGGGATAAATGCACATATTGTTTTTAAATGATACTTTTACATTTTTAGTTTTAATATTTATCAATTTTTTATTTGAAACTCCTTTTTTATCTATTTTAAATTTTTCTTTATTTTCACGGGGTAATGTTCAGACTATTTAAATACTGTTTAAATTCATTCCTAAAAAGAACACGACAGCACCTGTCTGTATGCAAGTCATCATCTATATTTTACAATTGATTTTAGATTAATGAGATTTCAAACTAACGTTTCTATTTGAGGTAATCGTATGACGTAACGTGATCTGCCCGTGCGGATGCACGGGTATTGTACTAGTTTAAATATGAAATCAAACACACACAGACACACCGGTTCACTTGGCTTGAGTTGTGATTTAGGATTTGGGATTGGGATTTGGGGCTCTTTTTGGTGTTGTGGTGGTGGTGTGGCGATGGAGGAGAGGGTGACAGTGGATGTGAGGAGGAGAGGGTGGTGGTGGTGGCTCGCCGGAGAAAATGAAGATTGGAGTGTTTTTTTCAGATTTGTTAATTTTGTTAATTTGGTCCCTCAAGTTTTTTTAAGTTTCATTTTGGTCTCTTATATGCCACATAATTTAATAAATTTTAAGTCAGTCCTGACATTTAAGACGTCACGTCAGCAGTTAACTGCCAACATGGTGTCCGTTAAGAAAAACAAATGGCAGGGACCAAAACGAAACAGAAATGAAATATGAAAGACCAAAATGAAAAGAAAAAAAAAAGATAAAAGACCAAAATAAAAAACTTAAAGCAAAAATAAAACACCAAAAGCGACATTTAGCCTAATATTTATTACCTTTCATACCGTTTCTTACTCTATCACGTATTTCAATCTTCATCGAACTAATCATTAACATTGTAAAATACAAGAACAACTTGTGCGTCAATCCCAAACAAAGGATTTGCATTTCAAGAGCGTAACACTTAATTATAGAACACAAAATATTGTACAATACCATCTCTCCCTTCATCAGAGCAACTAGATGTTCTGATGTTCACCGGATAGTGCCAAAATTGGGCCTTGCTACAGCTAAATCTTAGTATTCCATCCATTTTCTTCTAAATCACAATACCTCTAAATATTTATGCTTAAAAATTAAAGGGATCTCAGCCATTATTGAACTTAAAAGGCTTGTAGAGTCTGGCTTAATCCCATACATCCTCTCAGTGATCCTGTTTGCCATATATTTAGTTTCTCTTCCATTTTCAACTTATCTGATACTTTTTCCCCATACAAAACATTTTCTTTTACACTTTGACTTTAGCAATCTCTACGACCTCATTGCTTGAGATCATTTTTTGCGCTGCTTAGGCATGTAGCAAGAACCCACAATTAGGCAGTCCCCACGCCATCACAATCTATATAGATGGATGGACTTTTATATAGTTTGCATCAAGCAATGAACACTGAAATTAATAGTTTTTTTAGCCAAAGGAATGGAACTGACATGTCACCTAATTCAGTTCATCTATAGTACGTGCCATGTGATTTAAAGAACTGATAATCCGGGTGATTCACCTGAGCTAGCCTTAACCAGTCATCTGCAGCCTGCAAGAGGGAATTCATTGCTTGACACTCACCAACTCCTTTTTTCATCCAAATAGATCCCTTTAATTTATAGGAAGCCATCGCAAAAGTAGGTATGGAAATATTTGGTACACCATCCTCATTGGGATAAATCAGAATAGGACCATCAGTAGGACCACTTCCTGAAAAATGTAATCAAAAGAAATATTTTAAAAATAAATCAGTTGACATAGCATCAAACAGAAACCATATTTCATGTTTTTGAAAGTAAGCATTATTTTTGCATATCAGCTGAGAGAGCATCAACCAGCAAGTTACTAATGTGTTATAAGAATCAGTGTTTTCCATATTTGTCAACTTCAAATTGCAATTCAATTTTCCCGGAGCATTATGCTTCTAGCAAATTATCCTTCATTAGAAGATTAGAAAGAATGTGGTTACAAATCAGTTGCAGGCTTGTACTCATTCTCTACTTAGCTGTACAGTTGACAGTTTCTAACAGAAATTCTGAAGAAGTGCCACCTGTGTAGGTGTGACTTGTGAGCACCATATTTGTAAAGTATGTGTATCTAGATTTTCCAAAAATACGATATCTGAAGAGAGGAACATGTACTAAGGTACTTTGGGCAAGTTAATAAGGAAGAATTCATTGTCATATATACCAAGGTTGGATCATATTTTAGTTGAAACATCAGCAATGCTTGAATGCTAAGAAGAAATCTCAATTAACATAACATCAAAGCCTCTGAATAACCTAGATGTTCTAAAATTGGTCAAGAAATTATTTGACCAAAAAATAAAAAGAATATCCACAATAAAAATCAAGCTTTTACCCACTAGCTGAGGTCGGCTGCATATCAAACATTGTCATAAAATCATGTCATGAATCATCTAAAGAATAAAAATAGACCATTTAACTCCAAATCTCTTTTAATGGTTTGACATAGAGTTTTCTTTGGTCTTCCTCTGCTTTTAACTATCCTTCTATCAGACCTACTCTCTTTACAGGTGCTTCTTTGGGTCTTTCCATGCATGCCCAACCATCTAAGACAAGATTCTATCATTTTGAGTTATCTCATTTTTTCTTTAATGATATCATTCCTAATCTCACCTTGTCATGTGTGACTGCTTCATTTAATTTGACATTCTATCATTGCAACACTTATCTTATTTTCTTGTTAGCTTTATAGTTGTGTGGTAAAAATTTCATACATATCTTTTATCACAAATTACATTCATAGAATTATTCCATTTCATCCACCTTGTTTGAATCTTATGGTGGACATGAGCTTTTGTAAGATGGACACAGGGATAACTCCCCAAAATTTTGTACATTCCCCAATTTTCACCTCTAAAATGGTATTTGTATGCCCCCCGCAATATACTCTGTTTTACCTCTACTTAAGCGAAAACCGTGTTGCCAAGACTTTTCTCCATATCCCTGGCTTTCTATTCATTTCTTCTCTAAACTCTCCAACTAAGAGTATCTCTTATGCAAAAAGCATACACCGAACATCGTCTCCATATACCCAGCTTACTCTTTAATAAGATAGAATTATGATCAAAATACAAACTCTCTTCCTCTGTTTTCCCCAGCCCGTATTTTGTTTACTAAAGTAATCGATCACATAATATCTGTCTTAAAGAAAATTTATAGTCTTTATTTCAATGCAAGAACCCAGATGAGGAAGCGCTTGTTTGTTACTCTGAAGACTTAAAGTCGAGTGAAAGACAAAAAATGAAATTCACCAAATACAATCCATTGGAGAAGATGCCTGTCTTTCAATCTAGCCAATGAAAAGGAGAGAGTAAACCCTAATTTGATTCTCCAAAAATACAAGAATCTTCATTTTAATCCGTCAGAAAATGTCATAAATTTAATCCCTTAATCATGAAAAGCATCATCAAATTGGTCTTTCTTTGTCCGACGCGACAGATAGAAACAAGAGTAATGAAGTCTAATTTACAGATAAGATTTTGTTTTTTGTATGATTGAGGGAATAAATAGATAACACGGCATTGAGAGAAAAATCATTGTAAGGAAATATTTGGAGGGCCAAATTGATGACACTTAGAATGCTAAGGGACTTGACTGATGATAAGAATCGTTGGAGTACCACATAATGTGACTTTCAACTTTGGAGAACAAAAACAGGGGATAACCGAAAGGAAGAAATATTAGAACGAACAATAACATCTATTAACAATATTGATCAATACAAGTGGTGTATAAGTAAAGCCAGCATGCCACTTCAGATCAATACAAGCTTGAACTTCCATAATTACCTGTCAAGGGTGTATGGAGTGTATGGTATGTTAGAAAGCAGGCATCTAAATCTTTTAAAGTTGGACCTGTGGGTATTCGATATATAGGATACCTAGAAAATGACAGTAAAATGTGTTAATTAACAGAAACAAAATAAGCAATAATGCATTATATCAAGTTATCTCGTTATGTCTATTCAAAACAGGGAAAAAACAGTAAAGAAGTTAAGCATTAGATCACCATGCAACAGACATCCAACTGGTTGGCAATAAATCACAACTTCTCAGGGACTTGAGCGCAGGATAGTGGCGTGCAAGATCTAAAATCTGTCCAAATATTGTGAAATATAAGATGGACAGATCAGATTAATGGTAAAAAAAAACCATGTATAAATTAAGATCAGTTATTGCCTTGTCAGCCAATGGTTCACGGCTATAAGGAGGATCTTGTTCCAAATACTCAAAAAGCAGATCTTGAGGATTCCCATTTTCACTATCATCACTAGAAAATCCTTCTTGCACTGTATTGTGTTTATCATATATAGACAGCGTGCTTATTTGAGAAGAGACACCACTTGTCAAGCATTTACTGCTTCTTTGTGCCATAAAACGCTGAGTCCTGTTTCCAGTTTCATAATCAATGCTACCTTCACTAGATGAATCTCTGTAGTAGTCACCATCACTATCTTCACTGGTGTACCTAATAACATGAGAAAATCAGATCTGGTTGGTACAAGCTAATGCATAAAAACAAGCACGTCTGTAGGATTCAAATAACAAAGCGCACAATTTATATAATACCGCTCACAAGTAATAATTGCAAAGAAGCAGGACAATGTCTTTCTCTCCTAGCTCCTTCCAGACATTAATAGGCATATCATCTAGTCCAACTACCTTATCATTTGCTATCATCTTTAATGTTTCCTTTACCTCATAGCTTTGGATTTTTCGATAATAAGAGTAATTTTGATCCTCCTCTCCAGTGTTTATACTTTAGTTAGTCTATTAGAGTTCAAAATATACTTGTGCATTAAAATGATTATATGAAAATAACAATTCCATCATTCCTTGATCTCTTGTTTCTTACCACTTATTTTCTGTCATTATCCTCAATGCTTTTTCTCTAACTACACTTACACTTTCTTATTTTCTTGCTTAGCTACCTTATATTTAATCAAATATTCCCCTTCTTCAAACAAGGACCGTTGTTGTATGTTGTCATCTCACCAACAAGACTCTTTACTCTTAAGCCCAAATCCCCTGGATTCTCCTAGTGTCTCTTTGGCTACCAGTTAATCTCTTTAGCCATCTTTTAATTGCTAGCAATTTATCCTACGAATGTTAACTGATCATTATTATCTACTTTCTTCATATCGCACCTTCATAACCAAAAGCCTGTGCTGGGTAGTAGCAGACGCATGGAATGAGTCTCTCGGAGAGACTCACACAAACAAACTTGCAATTTTTGTCCAAATTTCAGCAAAATGGTTTGAATGTAAAACATCACACTTTGTGATTGTGAGTTCAACGAATGCAGTGCCACAATAGAGAATACTTCCTCATTGTAATTTAAAGTAGAATTAGGCATTTTTTCTGATTAAAATCCTAAAATCTAATTTATGCCTTGCCTTCAATATCAATTTTGTAAAACCTTTGTCAAAAAAAAATCAATTTTGTAAAACCATGATCCTATATTAAACCCATAAGGCAAATGAAGAATAATCAATAAAATGCTATTCATTCTTTTTTACCATGAAAGAAGGATGAAAATGGTGCTTAAATTTATTGCAAAAATCTTAAGGAGAGAACATAAGTTGAAATTATGAAAGAGTTAATAGAGAAAAATAAATTTGCTTTAATAGATGCTTTACACATGTTTTACAAAAGACCAAGTAAAAACATGTATAGAAGAGAATAGTGTTAATCATACATTCTTCTTGAGGGGTAAACAAATTTTAATTGATAACAGTCAAACCCATCTCATTTTCTACTGTAAACAGCAAACAATATAATCTTCCTGGCATTCACCATTTTGAACCACAAAAGTTATTGAAGGCTAAAACCACACAATTATTTTGCTTTCATTTACTTCTCATTTTTTTCTTTCACCTTTCAACCAGTAAGTGCAACCACAAAGCATAATCCAACATAAAATCTATTTGAGCAAATTTATAAAACAAACAGATGCAAAACAAACAAATCACGGAGTCACATAGATATGGAGCAAGAGTTGCACATATCAACAACCAAACCATTATTTTCCAGTTACCAATTCTTATGTTGCATGCAGATATATCAAGACTGATGGAAATACCTTGGCTTTGGACTTGACTTCTCAGTAGATTGACCATACAGTTGAATAGCTGACAAATAAGGAACATAATATTGAACAACAGATTCACTCTTATCAAACATCAAAGGAACTCCCGCACCATATGCACTCCACTCCTTAAACGATTCCCAAAGATCATTCAGGGCAAAGTAAGACTGATACTCCACATCACAAGTCTTCCATCCCCTCATTGTTGTCTACACATACACAACAGAATTCATGAACCATACAAAGATAATAAAAATTTAAAAAATCAAACTTTGTACCATCCAATTATATAACATAAGTGGGTCATAAAAATAATTGTAAGCAGTTACAAATTAAAAACTAAACCAAATGCAAAATCTCAACACTATTAAAAACAACACATTTGTTTCAAAAACAACCCATTAAAAAGTGAAAAAGAAAGATAAACCTTGGAGAAGTACTGAGCCGGGACCAATAGTGCTGTGGAATCCAAGAAGCTATCAATGTTACTAGCAGACTCTACAGATGGACTTATTGACGAGCATAAAGATTGATTGGGATTGTTATTATTATCAGAAGAAGCTTCAAGTTTGCTTCTTGGGGTTAAATCTGTACTTTCATCTTCCCCATTCTTGGCTTTATGACCTTGTTTTCGTTGATTCTGATTTTTCCTTGCCTTCACCGGAATGTAAAACCGATCTTCACCGCGAACACCACCAAGTTGCAGTGCAGTTCCCAGCATTTTCCAATCCCTTTTCACCTCCGTTTGGTTACCGAGAAAACGGAGGAACTATCGTGTGATAACAAACAAGACACGATTTTTAAATTCTTTTTTTTCCCAAATAAAATTATTTGCGATGAAAAAAGAACGATATGTAGAAAAATTAATATTGGTTGAGGATCAATAAGGAGGAAACGGAAGTTGAACAGTGTGATTGATTTTCTGGGAGGGAAAAGTGAACGAAATCGGAATCAGCGATTGAAGGGAAGGGGAAGAAAGAAAGAAAGAGTGAAATGGAATATATGTGAAGAAGAATGAATGAATAGCTTCAACGCTCGCTTTCTCTTACGACAAAACAAAACAAAACGGAGTGTGGTAGGGAAGGGAATGGGGATTCTTTCATTTTCCATTTTCTTGGCTGATTCGAGAGTAATTATGTGAAAGATTTGGGTGACTTATTGAATTAGTAGGAGTTTTGTACCACTTTCATTTAATCTATAGTATAAATGCATATTAAAAAATAATTAGTCAAAGTCATGCTTATGGTTTTTTTTATAGGCAATATTAGTGGGTGGGGGAAATGTTAGTTTCCACAGGTTGAATCCGAGACCTTCTTCTTGCACTCCTTTAATGCACGTTCTGTTAAATTAATTCATTGACTAAATTACCTTCGTTAGAGTAGTAGTTAGGATTATTTAATACTCCATATCATAGATTTGAATAACAATAATAATAAATGAAGGAATAAAATATATTTTTGGTCTATTATATGACTATTTTAGGTTTTAATTTTTTTTTTTGTTCAGACCATAACTGGCTCCACCCACAGACCGTCCCAACGCTTTCAACGAAGGACTATTCTCTACTCGTGCTTAGGATCAAATTTCACACTCACCAACACCGAGTTTGTCTACTGTTGCGATCGAACCCAAGAGCACCAAGTCGACTCCGTGTTCTAGAGTAGATTTTAGGTTTTTTGTAATAAGATTTTAGGTTTTAATTTAGTATATCTACTATAGATTTATACCAATTCACCACATATAATTTTACCAATACTCTCATCTAATCTAATCTAATATCTATTTATACAAACAAACATCATATGAAATTACCAATTTGTATATCTTATTAACAAGACACATATCTAATTTAGGGGTAAAAATGTCATTATTCTTTCTTTCTTTTTCCTCTTACACTCTCTTTCCTCCTTTTCACTTTTCTCTTACACTCTCGTTCTTTCTTTTTTCTTTTTACTTTACTTTTACTTTTCTCATAAACAATTCTTCTCTTTCTCTTATCACCTCACTTTAGTTTTTTTAACTAAATTTCTAAATTTATACAAACACTACTCTACAAAAATTACCTATAAAAATGTAAATGTGTCACACTAAAAAACAAAAAAAAAACTGTCACCTTTTTGGAAAAAAGTTATCACCTTAAAATTTTAATTTTTCTCTCTGAAATCTGTTTACACTATTATCTAATATCTACTATCTAAATTTCTAAATTTATATAAACACTACTTTAATTAAAAAAATTTGAAGACTATTACTATAAACCTACTATCTAAAAAACAAGAAGACTTAATGACTATTTAAATTAGTAATTAATATTTAAAACAAATACTTCTTATTGATAATCTAATATCTATCTTTTATTATCTACTATAATCTACTAATCAACTAAAATAATCAATTGAAACTACGAGATAACTGCACTGATAAATAAAAAACACAGGATAACTGCAGTGATATATAAAAAAACACGGGATTAATATTTACCATTGATATTTATAATTTTTTTTTGACAATTTATAATTAAAAAAACACGGGATTAATATTTACAATTGATATTTATAATTTTTTTTTTGACAATTTATAATTAATATTTACCATTAATTATAATTTTGGAAAACTACTATAAACCTATTATCTACAAAAACACGGGATAACTGCAATAATCTACTAATCAACTCAAATAATCAATTGAAACTATGAGATAACTGCAATGATATATAAAAATACAAGGGATAACTACACCAATATATAAAGAAACACAAGATTAATATTTGTCATTGATAATTAAATTTTTTGAAGACTACTATAAACCTACTATCTAAAAAAGAATAAAATTTAATGACTATTTAAACTACTGATTAATATTTAAAATAAATATTTATTATTCATAATCTACTATCTCTCTTTTACTATCTACTATAATCTACTAATCAACTAAAATAATTAATTGAAACTACGAGATAACTGCACTGATATATAAAAAAACACGAGATTAATATTTGTCATTGATAATTAAAAAATTTGAAGCCTACTACTACAAACCTACTATCTAAAAAATAAGCAGACTTAATGACTATTTAAATTACTAAAATATTTTAAACTATTATTTTTATTGATAAGCGGACTTAATGACTATTTAAATTACTAATTAATATGTATTAAAAGTTTCAAATTAATTTCTTTTAAAAAAGTGATATTTATGGGATCAGGATCCTCTCCCTTTAATGGAGGGTTCCATTTGGAGAGAGAGTGACACATTGAATATTTTAATATTATTTTAATGGAACCCTCCATTAAATGGAGAGGATCCCAATCCCTGGTCTCTCGTATTTTGTTTTTCCGAAGTGACCTCTTATGTCAAGAAAGTTATACGAATACGATCTTTTTTTTACCAAAACTATAGAGAAAAAAAAATCATATATTCGTATAATTCTTGGTAACATAAAAACCACTTAAAACAAAAAACATGAAGAACTACATTGATATGATTTTTCAAAACTTTTAATACATGAATAACATATTTAAATCTAAAATAAACATTTGATAGGAGAGATCAACCCATTAAATAATCTCAGATACCTCGAAGGATTAGTCTCCGCAGTCGTCGTGGATGATACATTGGTTTACCAAAAAAAATCTAAAATAAACATAGAAATAAAAGCATAATTTAAGCTAAATAAAAATATTTTTTTGGTAAACCAATGTATCCCCCACGGCGACTGTGGAGACTAATCTTTCGAGGTATCTAAGATCCATTTAAGGGATTGACCTCTCCCAACAAATGTTTTTCTATACGCACTGGCCAGGGATCGAACTCATGACCAAATGGTTAAGGGACCCAAATATCTACCACTTGTGCCACATCGTGTTGGTTAAATAAAGATATTGTTTGAACAAATAAATAATATTCTGTATATTTTAAAATGAAAAATAGCTATAAAAAATAATAACAAAAATACACTATAGTACATGATAGACTATGGGGCTAATAATGAAGAATTTCAACATGTAAAGTTCTTCATCATTATCACATGAATTGATGTAAAAAATAAATAAAATAGAACATATGATATACGATAAAACAGACAAAGGTGAGAGCTTTGGACCACTGACCACATACATCCGTAGTCTTGATGGCATTGCTGCCATTGCATGGCTGCTAACAATTTAATAGTATTCATTGAATTGTTTCTCACTCTCTTTTTGTTAAACTGAAGAACCTTAATGCGTGTCTATCAGATGAGATGACAGTGCCACTTCTTTAAAAAGATTTCTTTTTTGTCTTTTAATGCCTATCTGTCTATTAATATGAATTGTACTACAAAATATAAATAGTAAATGAATATTCTGATGAAATAAGAGATAAAAGCAATGAACAAGATGAACAAGATGAACAAGAGCAAAGATCAAGGGTAGGGGATTGGTAAGTAGGTGGTTTACATTAAGAGACCACTACACTAGAGAGTAACACTCCCCCTTGGATGTCCACCGAGGATATGCCTCATTAAAACCTTACTAGAAAAAACCCAGTGGGATAAAAATTTAGTGAAAGAAAAAGAGTACAATATCCTGCCAGAGGGAACTGCCTCGTTAAAAACCTTTCCAGGAAAACCCAGTGGGACAAAACCTTGGCAAAGAAAAAAAGAGTGCAGTTTTTCTCCCCCTGAATGAAGCGTCACTTCAAAATATGAACTTTAACATCTGGAGTTTCTCCCTGGGTGCATATGGAGCAATCTACTCCGCTGTCACTTGTGGTGTATCATCTTTTAATGGAGCTTTGCGATCAGTATTATCTTTAAAACACCTTCATTGAATTGTTGCATGTGGGCACGAAATGAAGAAATGTGGGCACGAAATGAAGAAGTAAGAACCATAGATTGTTTTATAAATCATAAAGATATTTCCATATCACCACATGTAGATAATAGTTGTTTTGTAATCTGACTTTGATCTACATCAGAAAAATACTTTATATCTGCATTATTAATTTGTTTAACATACATAAAATGATTTATTCATTACAATAGCCAAACATAAATATGCATCTTACCCCCCTTTTTTCTAATGATTTTTGGTTTGTGATAAACTATATTACTACTAATTATCACAAAATATTTGGTAATATGCATGCATGCTTTCATAGTCTTCGGGACTGAGATATTTCATATGTACTCGATATAAATAATTTTTGAAGATCAATATGAGACTTTCTTTTTCAAAAAAAATTATTTAAAGATATTTCCTTTTATCTTGAATCCTTCTAGGATTTTCCATGTAGAGGTCACCTACAGGTTCAACCTCAAAAATCCATCAGATACAATTTGATGTCATTCATCTAAAGCTCTCTCTTTGAACAATTTATAGTTTTTTTATTGAAAGCTCTTCAGGAGCTCTAATAATATTTATGTCATCAACATAGACATCGGTTATAACAAATTCTTTTCCAAATATTTTTATAAAACTATATGGATAGGTGATGTCATTTTTGTATCCCTCCTATAGAATATAAATTTAGACGATTATATATGTGTTCAATATTATCTCATGGAGGGATTGATTCAATTTAAGTGAGAATTAGAAAAGTGTGTATCAGAATATTAATCCTTCAGGGACCTTCAAATAATTATGACTATCAAATGAGTCATACAAATAAGTTGTAGCAACATTCATCTTGTGAAAATTGAGCTCTTCATGTGCAACAAAGTTAATTAAGTATTGAAAAGTACTTGCATCCACCCTTGAGCAACATGTCGAGCTTTAAATCTCACAATTTCACCATCCTCATTCAACATCTGGTTTCACACCTTTAGGTGTTTGGACTACAAGTCCAAAAATGTTTGTAAAATGAGCTTAATTTTGCTTCAATTTCATCTTTCAATTTTGGCCAATTCTCACTTTGCCTACAATCTTTAGTAGACTTTGGTTCATGATCCTCGCTATCATTTATCACATTTAGCGCTATATTATATGTGAAAATATCGTCAACGTTGACTTCATTTCGGTTCCATTGTATTTCATTATTGACATAATTCAGTGAGATCTCTTTAATTTCAGAATTTTTCAGGTACCTGATTTGTTCTTCTAGAACTGAAATGTTAATTATGTCTGAAGACTCTTTTAGAGTTTCTATATCCTCGCTCGGACAATCTTTGGTTTTAGCTCCTTTTCTTGTTCGAGGATTTTTATCTTTGGAACCGACTGGTCTACCACGCTTCAGGCGCGATTGAGGCTCATTTGCAACATTCGATTGTCCAACAGGGACATCCATTTTATTGGAGCATTAGCAGCTGATATGTATGATTTGGTCACACTTTTGGATCAGTGAATGCATTTGGTTGATGATTTTCTAAGCTTTGCAAATGAATTATCTTTTGAACTTCTAGTTCACATTGTTTAGCTTGAGGATCAAAATGAGACAATGATAATGCATTCCTGCTGATCTCTTTTTTCAACTGCTTGTTCTCTCCCCCTAATGTTGAGAAATTTAATTCATCAAATAATAATCATCAAACTGGACTATAAACAAATCTCCAATTGTTGGCTCAAATTACTTTATAATACATGGAGATTTATATCCAATATATATTCCAAAAATTCTTTGAGGACCTATCATAGTGCATTGTGAGCGGAGTATTTGGATCATACACTGCACATCCAAAACAATTAAGATGGGAAATATTAGGTTCGTGACCAAAAACCAAATGTAAAGGGGAAGAGTTGTGATAAGTTGTTGGCTTGATGCGAATCAATATTTTATATCATGCAAAATTGCACGTTCCCAAGTAGAAATTGGAAGTTCTTATCTCATGAGTATCGGTCATATAATTAACTTTAGACATCTAAAGAATGATTCTTCAAGACCATTTTATGAATGAACATATACTACGTGATGTCCAACATCAATTCTAATAAACATATCATACTCGTCAGATGATTTCTAGACAATTTAGAAAAATGAGCTCTTAGTGACGTTAGAGTAGCAAACAAACTTCTAGTTGTGAGTTGACGACAAATACATGAGCCAATTTAGTTAATGCATCAATTAAATTCACAAAGTATCTAAATGGTCCACATGGTATCCGTAAGGTCTAGCTCAACTGGCAATTGCCGAAATTGTTAGGCTGGATACCATGTCCCAGGTTCGAACTCGAGACCTCCCAGTTGTGTGTGTGAGTTTCTAGTGGTTGTGACCACGCCGTCTATGTACCCAAAAAAATGGTCCACATGGTGAGTGTAGTGACCCACAAATATCACCATGTATACATTCCAAAAAGAATTGAGAGATTCACTTCTATTTTTTGTTGGCGATGGTCTAATTATCAACTTCCCTTGTGAACAAGAGGTACATGAGAACTTATTGGATTGAAGAATCTCCTGGTTCTTCAATTGATGACCACATGAGTTTTCAATTATTTTTCGCATCATTATGAATCCGGGATGGCCCAACCGGTCATGCCAAATAACAAATTTTTAATGATTTGTAAACTTCTGGTTTACAACAACATGTGCTTCAATCACACTGATATAAGTGTAGTACAAACCAGATGCAAAGGCATGCAGCTTTTCCACTACACTTTTTTTTCAAATGTATGTCTCGTTATTTAAAGATATTCAATATCTCCTTCATCTCTCGTTTTAATATGATAGCCATTTAGACGGATATCTTTGAAACTTAATAAATTTCGACGTGGCTTAGGGGAATATAATGCATTCTCAATGTGTAAATTTGTTCCCCTGAATAATAGAATATTAGCTCTTCCGGAGCCTTCAATTATCTGTGAAGAGCCATATATAATGCTAACATTCGTTTATCGCTTTACTAATTAACAGAAATATTTTGCATCCTTATGGGTAGTTTCTCTATTAACGAGACACATATCTCCATTATTGATGCTAGTGTCAATACTCATTCTATCCAAAAATAATAAATAAATAATGATAAGAGAAAAGCACGAGAAAGAATGAAAACTTTATAATTGAATTATCTGAACATAAGCTACGGAAGTTGAAAACACACTTAAATATACAACTTTATTATTATTAGCATAGGAAATTCAAAACATAAAAAAATTTATTTTATCATATCCATCTACAATAAGGTGATCAATATTTCCATTAGGATCAGTGAAGAAATCAGCAACATCTAAGTGAGTAACATCCGTATTACCATCATCTTCATAAGCAAAATTTGTCTCAATCCTATTATTGTTTATTTGTTACTTGAATCAGAAGTGAAAGAGGATCTTACCTTTCCCGATCTTAGATTGGTAGAACTTCGTGCTGATAACGTGTTATGAAATAAGAGATAAAAGTAATGAAAAGATGAAGAAGATGAACAAGAGCAAAGATGGAAGATGAGAGCCCTTTTCTTATTCTCTTCAAGTACACAAATACACATAGGAGATAGTCCTATTTATAGGGTAGGGGATTGGTAAGTGAGTGGTTTACATTAAGGAGAAGGGTAGTGGACATCCACTAATATAAATATTCATAACATACTCTATGTTATACCCCAATTTTGTTCGATCTTTTTACTACAATCGTTGTTATTTTTACCAGTTTACAGGTTCTATTACCGTGAGTTAGCTTTTGAGCTTGTTTGGATGCTATCTCGTTTTATTAGACATGTGCGTAGTAATTCACTTTATTGGGCCTATGTTAAATTTTTTCGATTGGGCTTTGGCCCAACTTGTTCTTTTTTAGATTTGTCTTTTAGTAAAAAATAACCTTTTATATTTTAAAAAAAAAAGCAGTTTTTAACTATTTTACAAAAAAATCATTTTTGCTTTCATTTATAATCACCAAAATATAAAATAAAGTTGCAAAAAATCAAAATTAATAGAAAAAACGAAAATAATAAAAGGGGTGTCAATAGCATCAACCTTCAGTCCAACAAGCTGCTTGCCCAGCAAACTGCTTGCCCAACAAGCTGTTTGCCCAACAAGTCTGCTTGCCCAGCAAGTCGACTTGCCTAGCAAGTCAACTTGTCAACTCTTTACCTAACCTTTCAAAAAACACCAACGCAGACTTGCTAGGCAAGTCGACTTGCTTGCCCAAAAATGAATGAGTTGCACAGCTCAAGAGTCCTAAAATCTCTATATTAAAAAACACTAACGCACAAATATTTTCTACCCAAGAACTACGTAGCTTTGATTTCTTCATCGCACCCGAAGATACGTAGGAGCGGGGGCCCACTCCCGTCAAGTGTAACAGCCCAGGTCCAACGCATTAGCCACCCCAGCACTATTACATCACGGTCTTCTCTACCCCCCTCGTAGAATTGGTAGTGGGAGGTGTGTTTAACTTGCACCAAATAGAAGGCTCTGACAACCTAGTGTTGGTGCTTCTGCACTTAGGTGCATCTGCACCTAGCAGTTCCTCAGTGCAACTGCACCAGAAATTTCAAAAAAATACACTTGGGTGGAAATTTTTCAAAAAGTGTCAGCACAACAAAATTGCAGTTGTGATCTGTGGCCTAGACTTCGTGTTGTGTCACTTAGTCCCCCACGTGTCCTCATGCATGCAGTTACACAAACACACCCCTAACGGCTACTAGCCCTCATTAAACCCACACAAGCTCCCCAAAGTGACCATTTTCCTTCACGACTAATCACTGCATCACTCACAGAAACCGCATATCACCAAATCCCCTTCTATGTCAAGAAAATCCCCAATTTCTGAGAATACCAAGTTCCATCTTCTTGCGAAAATTCCAAAGTTCCTTGCCAACAATCAACAATGGTTCGCAAACAAAGCGCAAACAAAACCTCAGGCAAGAGCAGAGCCAACACAGTCACCTCAT
Organism: Astragalus membranaceus; assembly: GCA_039519185.1. Classification (NCBI taxonomy): domain Eukaryota; kingdom Viridiplantae; phylum Streptophyta; class Magnoliopsida; order Fabales; family Fabaceae; genus Astragalus; species Astragalus membranaceus. The sequence goes on from CM076850.1 coordinate 157,996,083, forward strand.
CACAACAAATTCCAAAGAAGCAGTCCAGTGCTACTGCACCTGCTTCAAGCACTGTGGATCCAAAATTTGCACATTTCTGGGAAAGAAAATTCCTCCCTGAACGAGGCTACAGTCTGATGAAGGCACACCCTAATTTCATGGCAACAATCTCAAGTGTCCACTGGGATCTGTTCATACAACACAGAGCCTTCTATTTGGAGCAGGTTGTCAGAGAGTTCTACTCTGGGATTCAAGGCAACAAACAAGGTAACATGCGCGCTCAATTGGTAGTGGGAGGTGTGTTTAACTTGCACTTATGCCTCAGGTGCAAGGTTCGATTCCCACGGAAGGCAAAAATTCTACGAGGGGGGTAGAGAAGACCGTGATGTAATAGTGCTGGGGTGGCCAATGCGTTGGACCTGGGCTGTTACATCAAGCACAAAAAATAAATAGTTTATGAAGTCTTTTTCTTTTTAATAAAAGGGTAAAATAAACATTTTTAGGATTAACACAACTAATTAGAAGGTAACCTTCCTTAGGAAGGATGTCGTGGGGTGCTAACACCTTCCCCATGCATAACCGACCCGAACCCGAATCTGGTCTCAAGGACCCTTATCCACCTTAAAGGGATTTTCCAACCCTTAAAAATTAAACTTTGGTGGCGGCTTCATTTCAACCTTCGAAGAACCCTCACCCGGATTTTTTGGTCGCTACACTCTATATTAGGGATAAGTAAACTATATCAGAGTAGCTAAAAATATATACTGGATGGCATAAAAGGTGGAGAGCTTTTGTCAACAAAAGACAGCGGAACATTGCATTTGCAGTTACAATTTGTAATTTGATGGTTCCTAAATTTTAAAGAGGTGTTTTAAGACATAAAATTAGCTAGATGGACTAATAGTTATCAACTTGTGATTCTCTTTTCTTCAAGCGATTATGTTGAGAAAGGAACTTTGTTTCTCACCTGTCAGCTTCCTAGCTACTCCATAGAATACTGATAGGCTTAAACGTAAGATGGTTTGACTGCACTAAATTAGGCAAAGAAAATGAATAACCTAAAGGAAAGATTTATAGTTTCAATTGAAGTCTAGTCTCTATAGATCACGATCACTAGCTATATAGCTACCTATAGCTAGCGGCGAAGCTTCTCGAGAGCTAGAAGATGCCGCGGTACCCCTCAGATATATATTTTTTTACTATACTATTAAATTGCTAAAGCTACTAAATCTACTAAATCATCGTGGTCCCGCTATGTAACACCCCGGTATTTTTATTTAGTAAAAATACCCAAATGTACCATCCCTAGAATATCAGAGATATATTTCCTGCTTAGACACTGAATATCACTATAATTTTTCGCTGAATATAAACCAAACAGTCTTATACACATACAAGACGATACGGTTCTCAGACCATAAACCATCAGCAACTATAGTATTCAGTATCATACAAGAAAGCGGAAGAAAGATATAACACTAAATACATAGTGTTGCAGTACATAGACAACAAAGGAAATATAAACTTAAGCATAAAGCTAAGTCATCAGCAACCATCCGAGCTCCACCTACTCGTGCCTCTGTGGTCCTTTCTTTCCCTGTTTCTCTGTAAAACAACATATAAACAATGAGATACAATCTCAGTGAGTTCTACCGAGACCCCTACTAACACTCTCGGTTAAATTAGGAAACCTGTTTAACTCAACACGGCACTGGCTGCGCGAACGCTACTCCCGATGAACCGCATTATTTTTCACATAGCATTCCACCGACTGCGCAAACGCTACTCCCGGGGAACCTGCTATAACTCAGTACGACACCGACTGTGCGAACGCTACTCCCGGTGAACCGCACAACAAACTTTCTAACATAACACCGACTGCGCGAACGCTACTTCCGGCGAACCCCCTTACCAATAGCATTTTTCCTAATGGCACGGAGCATAGGGTAAGGGATCATGACTGCCCCGCCTAGTATGTTAACCCCATGGGTCGTCACCCAAACTCGATATAATATACACATATATCCACTATCATATGAACTCATAGTTCATTTGCATTATACTTTACCACGTAGGACTCATAGTCCGCTTTGTTATCAACAAAACATATCCGCACACGTGTACTATTATTCGGTTTTTCTAGACAATTTCAACTTCAAAAGTATTTTATAAAACCCTTTTGAAACATACCCAAAATCATGGCATTATAAGCCTAATATCATTATAGAAGGGTTGGGAAAGGATTAGGAGAAGATTGGAATCGAAACGGAATCATTTCGGGCACTTTGTAAAATTTTGACAGAACCAGGCGCACGGATCGTGCCCCCATACGCACGGATCGTGCGCCCTGTTGGGAATTCTGAAAAACAGAAACCAAACCAGGCGCACAGATCGTGCCCCTGGGACGCACTGGTCGTGCACATTTGATAGCATTGCAAAAATGGCAATTTTCATGAAAATTCGCTTTCCGATTAATCCGAAACCCGCTCCGATCGATTCCTAACTCGAAAACAGACAATACCAAGCAATATTCCAATCCAAACAACATTAATTCATTCCTCAATCAATCAACATATCAATCAAAAACTCAATCTAAACGAATTTCGTCAAAACGCGATATATTTCAAAATAACGTTTTCGGCTCAAAATCTTTCGAAACCAAATCACATAAAATTCATTTCAAAACGGAATAAACCTAAACGTGAGTAAAACTCACCTATCGTGATGAAAATCATGAAACACCGCAACTTTCTGCAACTCGAACATCCGACTCACGAGACTCGAGAAATACGCTTTTCACCTAGACACCAACATAAGCTCCTAGGCTTCAAGCTCCTCACAAAAGCCCCAACTTTGATTCCTAAGCTTTCATCTTTCAACATGAACCTCAAAATCAACCTTCATGAACACTATTCATCATCCCTAACCTCCAAATTGCTCCTATTCACCTAAAATCCCAAATTGATTTCAAAACCCTAACTCACCCAATCCTTGTTTCCTTCCCTCCAAGTTAGCACCCAAGCTTCCATTTGAACTTCCTGTGAGAACAATTTGTTGGTGGGAATAATGCTGCAACCAAAAGGAACAACCAAACATAGAAAATCATAAGTTCAAATAATTGTAAACAACATGTACAATAGAGAACAAAGGAGAAAGTGAATTCATCATTGCGCAAGACTCCATGGCGTGTATAACACTAAGCTTTAGGTTCGATTCGCCCCCACCAATCACTCTAGATTGGATGCAATAGGATGACCGACGAATCCCCTTCAGGATACAATGGAGTTCCTTGACATGGTCTGCACACCCACACCAAGCGTATCGTCAATAGTATTTACAGAACAACAGTTCCCTAACTTCAATTTGCGCATAAGAGAAGAAAGAGAATGATTTGAAATATTGAATTTGGTAGAGTTTTGTCTTAGACATATGAACAATGTATATGTGTGTTTTTCTACTTGTAAAGTTGTTCTATATATAGACCAACTCATACCATTTGGTGAAGATAAGTGTCTCTTCACTACAAATGTTCATGAAAGAGCACAACCACTAGTGAAAGCCACCAAAGGACACACCTTTAGAACCAGAAACATTGTGTTTCTCTTTCACTTTAGTGTTATTGGATTCCTATTATTTTGGAAATCCCTCACAATCCCCCACCATTTTCAAAATAAATCCAAATCCCATTATTCCGGAAATCACATGCTTTCGGCTAAGGTATCTTACGATTTGAACCTTTACTTAGTAAGTCAATGTTTCACTCAACCCCGAATAGATTGGTAGACAAGCTTTGAACCAATTATTCATTAGAACAAACGTCAATTAACTTACACATGCGATCTCGATACCATTGAACGAATTGTAAAGTGACACATTTGATAAGGCCTTGTGTCGTGTATCATTTTCATGAGAGCTTTAAGAGTCAAACCCTTAATCTCCAAGAAGCGGCCCCACTTCACTCTCATATAGGTAGACTCTATCGGAAGCACTCCCATAATAAGCACTTCTACACATATATGTTATAGGTCTATTAAGAGAAAAAGCTCAACCTTCCAACTTTATACTTATGGTCCAAGTACTTATAAACCTTGGGATGTATCTATTATCAAGTACTTGCAATTACTCTAATAGTGTACTTTCACCATTGAACTCAAGACTTAATGATACTCAAGTGTGAGTTGGGATTCCACCATTGGTAATTATTTAGATATGGGCTTGAAACTCATCCCCAACGATGTTATAAAAACATCATATCCCTTGCCAACCCTTTCGTCAAAGGATTGCAAGATTATTTCCTTTTCTTATAAAATTTTGAAGACCACTTCTTCACATAGCTATGTTTTAATCCAATGTCCTTTGACATTTCGGTTAATATACACTTTGATAGTATTGAATAACTATCACAAAAATGGACCACCAGTCCCATTGCCTTTTATTGTCCACTTGGAGGCCTTTGATATGTTGACAATCATTTGTGCCATTGGTTTAGACAAAATTGTTATAAGCATTCAATACCCATTTCATGTTAGAGTTCTACCTCTATTTCATCTATCTTAAATTATTTAAGATATCATTTATTGAATATATTAAAAATACATAACAACAACCAATGCAATTATAATTTACATACTAAAATATCTTTACACATATCTAAGTTGGGTCAATTTCAAACATACATAAATAATAACAAATAAATTCTATTTTCTTCACCTTAAAATTCATGTCAACTCCACTAGAATCATTTTCATATAACTTAGTATACAAGTAATATATGCACCACATATTCTACTAGTTAAATATTAATTACAAACTCATCATAACATTTAAATGTACTTGTTAACATAAATAAATAGCATTTAAATGTATCAAGAAAGTGTAACAACATAACATAGTATTCATGGAGAGTGACTATCATAAACAGATACAAAATAATGTCACAATATTTTCCATTCCGAGAAAATAAATAGTAATCACAATTTTCACATTTTTAAATGATTTAAACGGTATTAAACAATATAAAATTAACAAAACATATTTTTATATGTTAATTAAATATTAAACCAAGTTAGTTAACAACTAGAGGTTAATATAAACACAATGCAAAAAACGGCATGTCAAATAGAGCTTTGTATAGTCCCCACTCTCCTGCACTCTCTGGGGTCCGAGAGTGGGCGTCGTCCCGCGGTATTGTTCATCACCTTCACCCAAGAGGATCAATTTCGACCTAGATTGCAGAAAATCGAGTTTCTCAACCCAGTACCTTTTGGACATGATTTCTCCCTCGTTTTAGCACCGTTTTAAGCAATTCTTGAACCAATTTGATAGTACAGAAAACAAGGATTACAATGGTATAATTTATAGACCATAAAAACCTCAACAACATGTTTAAATATGTACCCAAATATAAAAACAAAACTGTTTCAGAAAACTGGTTTATTGCGACCCTTCACGAACCGGTGCAAGTATTCACCAAAACGTGCGGTGTTTTGATTGAGCATCATTTTATAATATCTTTGAATTTGCATCAGGTGATTTTCATGCCAAGTAACTAACAATTAACAAAAACATTATAAAAGTTGATATATGTTTCTCAAACAGTTTGAATGCACCCCCATCATAAACCAACTCCATCTGTTTCCAAACGTTGCATTCTATCTTCCAGAAACTATTCGTTTATTGTGATTTTATATTTTACAAAAACATTTGAGATGAGTTTTACAATGGTTTTACATTAAAATTGGATTAAACTAGCACCTCAAATTGAAATTGGGAAACCCCTTGAAACCAAAGGAACTGACAGAAAATGAATCATGTTATGAGTATCTATCTAAGCTTCACATGTGACTCTATTATTCATCTGTTACCAATTGTTCACGTATCAAGCATATCATTTTCATAGAAGCAATTGTGTACCTTTCACCATGATTATCAACACGCTTTTGATGAAGCATATCTCTCTCAAGTTGTGAGTAGAAAATATATCTTCTTTCCCATGCAGACATTATTAATCACAAATGCAAAATCGAACCTAAAGATTGTGAGAACAATTTGTTGGTGGGAATAATGCTGCAACCAAAAGGAACAACCAAACATAGAAAATCATAAGTTCAAATAATTGTAAACAACATGTACAATAGAGAACAAAGGAGAAAGTGAATTCATCATTGCGCAAGACTCCAAGGCGTGTATAACACTAAGCTTTAGGTTCGATTCTCCCCCACCAATCACTCTAGATTGGATGCAATAGGATGACCGACGAATCCCCTTCAGGATACAATGGAGTTCCTTGACATGGTCTGCACACCCACACCAAGCGTATCGTCAATAGTATTTACAGAACAACAGTTCCCTAACTTCAATTTGCGCATAAGAGAAGAAAGAGAATGATTTGAAATATTGAATTTGGTAGAGTTTTGTCTTAGACATATGAACAATGTATATGTGTGTTTTTCTACTTGTAAAGTTGTTCTATATATAGACCAACTCATACCATTTGGTGAAGATAAGTGTCTCTTCACTACAAATGTTCATGAAAGAGCACAACCACTAGTGAAAGCCACCAAAGGACACACCTTTAGAACCAGAAACATTGTGTTTCTCTTTCACTTTAGTGTTATTGGATTCCTATTATTTTGGAAATCCCTCACACTTCCCACACTTCCAAATCACTCAAAAGAAGAAGCAAGCTCCAAAACTCCTCTTCTCCTCAAGAAAACGAAAATGGTGGATGGAGAGAGAGTGAAACATATGATGTGATTCTTGTATCAACATGGAGAGGATGAGAAGGTGATGATTTTTGGTGAAGGAAAAATGGAGTTTGGCATGAAATCTTTCTTCCCTTCTCTCCTTCTCCTCTTCGTTTCCCTCTTTCTCTCTTTCTCCATTTCTCTTCTTTTCTTTGTTTTCTCCTCTCCCTCACGGTTCTGTATCTCTTTCTTTTCCTTTCTTTTCTTTTTAATTCTCTCTTTCACTTACACACACATATGTATATTTATTTAATATATAAGCGGTAACGTGGTCAAATTACTATATTGTCCTTAATCTCTTATTTCGATTCTAAATCGTCATTGCCCCGAATTAACCGGTTAACGATCCTAAGACAACCAATAATTATCTTTAGCACTCAATAATTTTACCAATTAAGTACTAAATTAATTCGATTGAGTTAACATCCAAATAATTCTATTAATTATTTTGAGGATGTTAAGTATTAGTGTCTCCAACAATGCAGGAGTTGTAAATTGTTCAACTTCTAAAGCCCTCAATTTTTTTTGACAATTCTAGAGCCCTCATTGATCGGTTGTTTCTGTATTACTTGAACCACAAGAAAATGTTGGGACCTTTTTTTACAAAAAAGTCTCTCAAGAAACCGAATAACCGATGGACTTTTTTTATTTCATCTCTATTATGCATTCTTACCTATCTAATTGAGAAACTATATATAGAAGCTAATAATCAAGAGAAAAGTAATGAATGTATTTTTATATCAATCAAGAGAAAAGTAATGAATGTATTTTTATATCAAAAAATAATGTGTATATTTTCACTAAAAATATAGAAAATGAGACTGATAAAAAAAACTACATATTTGGGCCAGAATACATCACAAGCTACTAGAGAGGAGGTGACCGCTATCTTAGGTGTCACTGAATGTCTGTGCGTACGGGTAAATATTTGGGACTTCCATCTATGATAAGGAGGAATAAGAAGCAACTTTTTGGTTATCTCCAGGAAAGACTTTGGAAGAGAATTCAACAGTGGTCACAGAAACATCTTTCAAAAGCAGTTAGGGAAGTTTTATTAAAATCGGTGGCTCAATCCATTCCCACTTACTGTATGAGTACTTTCATGCTTCCTACCACTCTTGGTGAGGAGCTTGAGAGGATGCTTAATTATTTTTGGTGGGTCTCGAACCACGACACAAGGAGAGGGATTCACTGGCTGAGTTGGGATAAGCTTACTGTCCGGAAAGAGTTTGGAGGTATGGGTTTCTGTCATTTTCATGGTTTCAATTTGGCAATGCTAGGGAAGCAGACATGGAATATTGCAACTCACGCAGATACTATAGTTAGCAGAGTATTCAAGGCAAAATACTTTCCAAATAGTGATTTCATGGGGGCTTGCTTGGGCCATAATCCCAGTTATGTATGGCATAGTATCTTTACTTCTCGGGTAGTGGTCAATTTGGGAGCTAGGTGGAAGATTGGAAACGGGGAATCTATTTCGGTTTGGCTTGACCCTTGGTTGAAGGGTCGCAGGGACAGTTTTGTGAGATCACCTATTGTCCCGGGCACGGAGGGGCTTCGCATGAAGGATCTTTGGTGGAATAATACTAGGAGCTGGAATTCTAACTACATTGATCAATTGTTTAATGCAGAAGAGGCGAATTTGATGAAAACTATGCCATGTTTTCAAGTGGCTGAAGAGGACAGGTTATGTTGGTGTCGTGGTCGAAATAGTTTCTTTTCCGTTCGGTCAGCATATTACGCACTCATGGAAGACTTTATAGATAGATCAAACTTCCGTGTAGAGGGTGATTGGATGTCTATTTGGAAGTGTCGTGTTCAACCGAAGGTTAAATTGTTCTTATGGAGACTTGCTAAGGGATGCCTTCCAACCCGTAGAAACTTACTACGGTGACACGTTGATTTTCAAGATCACTGCCCAATGTGCGAAGATGAGCCCGAGTCAGAGTGGCATGCTTTCTTTAATTGCTCTCGTACAGAACCCATTTGGAATGATTGTGGATTGCTTACTGAAATCCGATCTGCGATGACTAATGCTCTTGATTTTAGGAGCGGTTTCTTTTCTCTTATGCAGGTACTTAAGGAGGATAAAAGGATAAGATTTGTCATGACCCTTTGGGCCATATGACGCAGGCGTAATGATAAAGTCTGGGAGGGGGTCTTGCAGCCAGTTGCGAAGGTGGTCAGTAAAGCGATGGATCATTTCCATGAGTGGAGCTGGGCGCGAGCGAAGAACGACACAACAAGCAGAGTAACTAGGCAACATCATACAAATGAAACTCGCTGGCAGCCACCGGGTCATGGTACTCTCAAGTGTAATGTAGATGCAACACTTTTTGCATTTGAAAACAAATATGGCATCATCATGTGCATCCGGTCTTCTACCGGCAGTTTCTACAAAGGCAAGACAATGTGGTTCACAGGTATTCCAACAACACAAGAGGCGGAGGCTATGGATTATGGCAAACCATATTCTGGTTGGAGGAATTGGGGCTGACTTCTGTTTCCATATAGAACTGGATTGACATCCAGTTGTAAATGGCTTGATGGCAGACCCTTTACCAAATACCGAGTTTGGCACGCTAATATCTAAGTGTAGGACTTTTTATCTAATTTTATAAGCTTTTGGGTTAGCTTTATTCGAAGGCAAGCAAATCTTGCAGGTCATACTCTAGCAAGGGCGTCAAGATTATATGCTAACCCTCATGCTTTTGATTTGATTTCATCCTGTATCGACACTATTTTGATTAATGAAATGCCATAAGTTTATTATTGTAAAAAAAACTACATAATTTCCATTATAGAAGTTTAAAGTGAATTAATCTTAATTTTTTAAGATTTAGTAATAATAAAAGATAAAAAATATAATAGTATAATAATAACTATTAAAGATACAGTACGATTATAACTTCACCGCATGCGTTTTTGTTGGATCGAGATGATTTTATCATTTATCATTTATGGAGAGGGATCTGATTAGAGAGGAGGATTTTTCTGGACGTATAGCATTTCGGATCCGGATCCTCCAAAGCAGTTCTTTGCTGCAGTTTTCTACAGCCTATTTGCATTAATGACTGTGATTCTTAGGTGAAAAAATACCAAATTTACATCACGCGAAAGAGAAGGTGATGCTATTTGGGGACATTGTTATTCCATTGCAGCAACATCAAAAATACAGAAGATCTCAGAAGGTGTGGTTTAGCGGTTGGAGCACATCCTCCCTTAACCAAGTGTCGAGAGTTCGATCCTCGCCTTGGGTTTGATCCTCGCCTTGGGTATGAAGTAGCTTTAAATCCTTGGGCCAGCTGTCCCACCCTTCAAGGTGCCTCCAATCCATCGAGGGGATTAATCACTGCGTTCGGCAGTGGATACCCTGGTATATACAAAAAAGAAAAATACAGAAGAGAGTAAACGAATTTAATTATTATTATACATGGATGGATTAAGTTGAACGAAGATGGAAGTTTGCAGAAATGGAAGGAACAAGAGAACGAATGTGACAGTAAAGGATTTGACGCCTGGGTACAGGGCACAATAGTCACACAAACAACACTATTAGGGCGCTGGTGCCGGTAACAAAGGAATCCAAGCACTGGAGTAACAATTACTTGAATGTTACTCGAAGGGCTTGCTCAGAGAATCTAGGCACATAATTAAATGAGGTAAGAAATGATTGTTGTAATGATTGTTGCCTTTTCATTCAATGATACCTGCCTATAAATAGGACAATGATTGTACAATCAATACTTAGGAATATTCCTATATGCTGACAGCTATAGGGACAGCTCACTAAAATCTAGAAAGATCTAGCAAAGGACAAAATAACAGCTAATAAAAAAGGACAACATTGTCCTATGCAAAGAAACCCTAATGGAAACAACAATAAAACAGTAAAACATGCAATAAAACAGTAAAAATAGCTAGTTGCTGTGACCCTGTCACAATACCCTGGCTTGCAGCACACCCTTGTCCTCAAGGGTGGAACTCAGGGAACTGTTGGAGCAAGTCATAGTAGTACTCCTGATAACTCAATTTTATATAGAGTTATTTACGCTTTCAAATCTAAATAATTGTGAGAATCTCAGTAATAATGTTTTGTTAAATATAGAAATACAAAAGAAATACAACTTTTTGAGTTAAGAAAGGTTTAGGCACACTTGATGACTACTTTTATACCATCTTGTATTGCTGTTTCATTGCTCCAGCATGGCTAGGCAGAATATGCAAAGGAACTCTATTTGTGTAATTTCTATCTTATCTCCTTTCCTTTGTATTTTCAATCATATAAATATGACTCCTTATGTTTATATGAGCTTAGTTATGTCAAGCATGAACTAAATATATTAGTTGGGATGCTTTACCTTTATAATGAACTTTTAGATGGTGATTATGTTATATTGATGCTTGCAATTAGTTCTTGTGCTATAATTCTTTCAAACTTATTTTAAGGTTGATCACTTAGAATAAGTAGGGTCATGAATACAGACATGGTTTGTGATTTGAACTCAAGAACTAATATAGATAAGTGTTTTAATAAAAGTAAACTTTGTTAAATCCATGCTAAAACCCAGACATAGGATAGCATAGTCTATAGGGTGATAATGTGGGAACTTCATATACAGGGGTGAACTTATTTAGAGCTTAGACATAAGACTTATAATGAAACTCTGACGTTAGTTGCTGAAAACTATGCATCAATTGCTACAGCACCCATTGCAGGAGCAATCATTGCCCCAACAATCATTGCCCCAATAATCATTGCTCCAACATCATATATCATAATGCTATTAGAAGTGAATTACTTAGTGAAAAGTATTTCAACTATCTCTCTTAACTGATTTAAAATCAATCTTTATCCTGCTTACTTTAAATTCTGTTTCAATCACACCAATCATCTTTTATTTTAGTTTTTTACTCACTAGTATTACTACCATTTTAAACTCTAAAAAATTAATCCAATCCCTGTGGGTACGATCTCCATTTTCTACTATATTACTTGTTAAAGACTGTGTACACTTGCACACCATTTTGCACAACAACTCCCAAGTGGCTTGCTCATTAGGAAGATCCTTCCACTTAACTAACAACTTAGTAGCTGCAATTTGACCCCTCTTCACCATTTTCCTCTCTAAGATAGCTTCATGAATGCCTTTAGACATCAAGGCAGCTGCAGTCAACTGTTGAATGGCAGCATCAGATAGGTTGGGGCATAATTTTAATTAAGAGACATGGAATACATCATGTATTCCAGCAGCAGGGGGGAGTTCCAATTGATTGGCAATGGCTTGATAAGGACCATAGAACTTAGGGAGCAGCTTATGGTAAGCATGGTGCTTCAGTGACCTTTGTTTATAAGTTTGCAGCTTCAAATATACAAAATCCCCCACAGAGAAGGATCTCTCAGTCCTCCTACGATCAGCATTTTGAGACATTCTGTTCTGAGCCCTTAGTTAATGAAATCTAAGCGACTTGATTGCTTCTTCTCTAGCTCCTAGAGATCTGTCCACAGAAGCAGAATCTGATTCACCTGGCAAATAGGGAAGATGGAGTGGAGGAGCTTGCCCTTAAACAACTTCATATGGTGTAGTTTGAATAGAAGAATGAAAATTGGTGTTATACCACCATTATGCCAAACTCAACCATTGCATCCAGCTAGTAGGTTTAGAGCCACACATACAACGAATATAGGTCTCCAAAGCTTTGTTGACAATCTCGGTCTGCCCATCAGACTGATGGTGATATGTTGTGGATTTGTTCAAAGCCACTCCTTGAAGCTTGAAAAATTCATTCCAAAATTTACTCAAAAACACAGGATCTCTGTCACTTGTAAGCTAGCAGGCATACCATGGAGCTTAAAGACATGGTCCATGAATAATTCAGCTACATCAACAGCAGTGTAGGGATGAGCCAATGGTAAGAAGTGAGCATATTTGCTAAGTCTATCCACAACAACCAGAATGACTTGTTTACCCTTAGAACTATGTAAACCTTCAATGAAATCAAGACTAATGTCTTGCCAAATTTTGGTGGGGATAGGAAGAGGTTGTAATAAACCAGGAGAAGCCACCTGCTCAGGCTTACTAATTTGACAGACTCCACAGTGGTGAATGTACTACTGTATATCTTTGTTCATGCCCTTCCAAAAGAATAAAGACTTGATTCTTGAAGCTGTAATGTCTCTACCAGAGTGTCCCCCCACAGCTGAGTCATGAAGACATTTAAAAATAATGGATTTCAATGTGGAGGTGGGACTGAGAACCAATTTACCCCTTCCGCGTAACTCTTCTTTGGACCATGTGAATTTAGGATGAGAAGCAGGATCACTTCGTAACTCTTCTTTGTTAAATCCATGCTAAAACCTAGACATAGGATAGCATAGTCTATAGGGTGATAATGTGGGAACTTCATATACAAGGGTGAACTTATTTAGAGCTTAGACATAAGACTTATAATGAAACCCTGACGTTAGATGCTGAAAAGCACACATCAATTGCTACAGCACCCATTGCAGGAGCAATCTGTTGCAGGAGCAATCATTGCCCCAACAATCATTTCTCCAGCATCATATAGATATCATAATGCAATTAGAAGTGAATTACTTAGTGAAGAGCATTCCAACTATCTCTCTTAACTAATTTAAAATCAATCTCTATCTTGCTTACTTTAAATTCTGTTTCACACACACCAATCATCTTTTATTTTATTTTTTTACTCACTAGCATTACTACCATTTTAAACTCTCAAAAATTAATCCAATCCCTGTGTAGCGACCGAAAAATCCGGGCGAGGATTCCTCGAAGGTTCAAAAAATGAAGCCGCCACCAAAGTTTAGTTTAAGGGCAAACATTGGAAAATCCCTTTTGGAATGGATAAGGGTCCTTGAGACCAGATTTGGGTTCGGGAGTCGGTTATGCGTGGGGAAGGTATTAGCACCCCACGACATCCTTCCTAATTAGTTGTGAGCGGAAGTTAATTTTGAAAACATTTATTTTACCCTTTTATTGTGAATTAAAAAGAAAGAAGAAAATTGATATTTTATTTGAATTTAAGAAAGGGATTATTTAGGAAAAGACTAAAAAAGGTTTTTTATTAGTGCAGTTGACAGATGTGGGCCCCATCTGCTCCTACGTATCTCTTGGTAGAGAATCAAATCACACGTAGTTCTTGGTAGAAAATTGTTTGTTGGTTGGTATTTTTTAATATAAGGATCTTAGGACTCCTGAGTGATCAGTTCATTTGTCCTAAAATGATGACTAACTCGTCTGTACAGTCGGCTCAGTCCCCTATTTTGTGAAAATTGGGTTTTTGGAGTTTGGGAAATGATTTGAAGTGTGTTGGTTTGATTTTATTGGAATAGGGAATTTGTTTTAAATAGGGATTTTAGGACATGATCCGTGACAGTTCATTAGTGACCTAAAAAGCATACTAACCCGACTGTACAGTCGACTTAGTCCCCTATTTATATTTTTGAAAATGAAGTATTTATTTATTTATTTTTATAGGTTTTTGTAAAGGAAAGTTGTTTCCTGAAAAGAAATAAGGAAAAACGAAAAGAAGGTTGCAGTAGTAAAATGGGGTATAAATAGCCACAGGGGGGTGTATTAAAAAAGGGGAGGTGTGGACACCAGCAGCCCAGTTCGTTTTTGTGAACTGGCCTGTGTGTACCAAAAGGCTTAGTAGGGGGGTTATATCATTAGGATAAAGGGTGTAATCAGTAATCAGAAATTAAAATTTAAAATAAAAAAGGAAGAACTATATAAGAGGAAACACAACATCTGCTGGAACCCTAATTTTCCTTTTTACCATCTCAGCGCCGCATCCAAAACGGGGAGAGAGAGAGAGAGAGGCTGCGAGACTTACGGCGATGGCTCAGGCGAGAGAGAGAGTTCATGGAGAGAGGAAGAGGTTTGCGGGGAGAAGTGACGGTGAAGGAGGAGGGGAGACCGAACGCGAGATAGAGGGTGGAGAGAAAGAAATACGGTGAAGAGAGGGAGACACGGCGGTGAGAGAGATACGTCATAGAGAGCGAGAGAGAAACGAGAGGGGAAAAAAGGAAGAAAAGCGAGAGGAGGGGGACGATGATGGTAGAGCTCGTCGGAGGTCACGGCGGTGGTTGTGTCTGGTGACCGGTGCGTCCGCTGACGGCAGTGAAAAGGAAAGGGGGCTTCGATGGAGTTAGTGGTTACAGTGAGGCTCGCGACGATCAGGCTCACGACGGGGTGCTTTGCGAACGCAAAGGGGAGAGGACGACGGTGACCGGAGTTGCAGCGACCACCGTACACGGTGGCGCGAAAGGAGCGCGCGGTGTTCGTGGAGAGGGGAATACGAAGGCGGTGCATCTGGGGGGAACGACCACCGTCTACGGTGGTTGGAACTAAGAAAGTAAGTTTCCGATTCTGTATTTTTTTCTTCTATTTTGTTCCTTCTTATTTCTGCCTGCCATACTTTGATGTTTGCTTCTGATTTCTATTTTTTGATTTCTCGTTTTTTAGTTCATTTGTTTGAAAGGACTCTAAACCCTAATTTAACCAAACTTTTGCCTAATTTCTTTTTCTGAAACAGATTAACAAAACCTAGTTTTCTGCGCAACAAAACTAGTTCTGATTTTTACAAAACCCTAATTTTTCTAATCCTAATCTACTTGGAGTATCAGTATTCACAATAAAACCAGGCTTGAATGGATATGTTTGATTATTCTTGATTTTAGCCTATTAGTACGAATTAAAAAGGGAACCTATTTACAAACCCTAAGTCCTAGTTTTATTTACGGCATCAATACTCACAACAAAGCCTAAGCTGAAGTGTTTGGTTAATCTTCATTCATATGTACTGTTCAGACCTATGGTTGATTTTGGTTTATTAGAAAAAATTTATTTACAAATTAGACTTCATAAAACCCAAATGAACTAACCTCTTGTTCAGCTTCTGATTATTCTCTATTGTTTGCTCTGCTACTGCTGTGCCTCTGCTGCTGCTTTTCAAACCGCTACTGCTTCTGTTTTAGGACTTTGTGATTAGGGTTCCAGTGTGGAACCCTAACTTTTTTCGCCCTGAATTTCGTATCTGATTTTCTCTATTTTCTATGAATTTTCGTATGCCTTTGCTGTCTGTTTTTTGGGTGTGTCTAGGCTTGTTTTTATAGGTAAAAAATTAGGGTTTTTCTGATTCTTCTCCATATTTGTTTCCATTTTCAGGTACTTGGGCTTAGGTTGGAGAAAATGGGTGTTTGGTGAGCAAGAAATGGTTAGGGTTCAGCTGTTGTTGCTGCTGTTTTTTGTATTTTCGTTTTCTGATTTTTGTGTATTTTTGGTTATTATATTTTTTTGTATTTTTTTGGGCTTTTTGTACAATTTGGCATTTTTAGATTTTTGGGATTATTGTAAATTAATTTTTATTAATTTAATTATATTTCGGGATGTTTGTAAACTGCTATTTGGACAGATTTATTGTTTTTGGTCAAAGATGGAAGAGAATAATTAAATTGGGCCAAGCCCAATCAAAACTAAACATAGGCCCAATTTAGACAAATGACTGAAATAAGGCCCAATTAGAACAAATTTTTAAGATCAGGTCCAATCTAGCCACATAGGTCCATTTAGGCAAACATTAGACATAAGTCCAATTATTAAAAAAAACTGGTTCAAAACACTAAGTGTAAGCTCAAATAGACAAGCTAACGAGATCAGGCCCAAAAAGGTTGGACTTAGGCCCAATTGGATAATTTGGTCCGACTTTAAACGAAATAGCGCTTGAAATGCTATGGGTTTGTGACACGGGGCTAAAGCGATTAAGATAAAAAGACCGGGCAAAATTAGGGTATAACACCCTGTGGGTACGATCTATATTTTCTACTATATTATTTGTTAAAGACTGTGTACACTGGCACACCTTTTTGCACAACAAGTTTTTGGTGCAGTTGCTGGGGATTGCCATTAATTTTTATTGTTTGACTTAGCAGTAAATTAGTGATAATTTTACTTTGGTGTTTGTTCCTTATTGTTTCAGCAATCGTTGCTCTAGCAATCATTGCCCCAACAACAGTTGCTACAGCATATGCCCAGGTCCAACACACCAGAATTTCAGTTGGATCCTGAGATGGAGAGGAGATTTAACAGGTTGCGCAGACTTCAAAGACAAAGAGGAAGAGCTAGACAAACAATGTCTGAACAAGGAGTAGGTGAAGGTTCTAATCATGGCACAGGAAGAGGCTCTGGAAGAGGTACTGGAAGAGGCAGGGGTTCTGCTCATGGCTCACACCCTGGTCCTGAGAATGATTACAGAAACCAATTCATCAACATGGGACCTATAGGTATGATAAATGACAGGGACAGACCAATAAGAGACTATGCTGTGTTTGATCAGCAAAACATGCAAACCAGCATAGTCAGACCTCAAATTAATGCAACTCATTTTGAGTTCAAACTCATGATGTTTCAAATGCTTCAAACAGTGGGTCAATTTAGTGGTTCTCCTCATGAGGACCCTCATTTGCATCTAAGACAATTTTTAGAAATATGTAGCAATTTCATCATCCCTGGTGTTTCAGAAAATGCTTTTAGATTAAAACTTTATTCATATTCCCTCAAAGATAAAGCCAAGGCTTGGTTGAATTCCCTAGAGCCTAACTCTATCACTGAGTGGAATGAATTAGCTGAAAAATTTCTAGCAAAGTATTTTCCACCAATTAAAAATGCCAGGATGAGAAATGACATACCTTCTTTTAGACAAAAAGAAGGAGAATCACTGTTTGAAGCATGGGAAAGATGGAAAGAATTTTTAAGAAAATGTCCTCATCATGGTATACCTGTCATAATACAAATGGAAACGTTCTATAATGCTTTGGAGCCCCAAACCAGACTCATGTTGGATGCCTCATCTGGAGAAGTGTTACTAAATTCATCATACAATGAAGCATGTGAGTTGATAGATAAAATTGCAACCAACAGCTACAATTAGCCCACAGAAAGGGCAGTGCTCAAAAGAAGACAGCTGGGGTTCATGAACTCAATCAAATATCAGCTCTATCAGCTCAAGTGGCATCTCTCACCAACATGATCAAAAATCTAAATTCTACCAATGCCCCAGCATCTATTGCTGGAGCAATGACAGAACCCACTGCTGCTGCAATAGAACAAGCCCCTCCAGGAACAACTAGTTGTGTATACTGTGGAGGTGGACACTTGTATGAAGAATGTCCAAGCAACCCTATTTTTGTCAACTATGTACACTACAAGAAAAACTGATTTTTCCGGCGGATTTTTATCCGCCGAAAAATTTTCGGCGGATTTCAGGACTTACCGGCGGATTTTATCCGCCGAAACATTACCGGCGGATTTGTTGGATTTTCCGGCGGTTTTTTTTTCCTCCGCAACATTTCTGGCGGATTTGGGTCTATGATTTTTTTTTTTAAAAAAAAATCCGCTGGTAAGGTCATTTCCGGCGGATAGTTAAAAGAACCGCCAATTTTGAATTTCGAAAATCCTCCGGAAATGCGTAAAAAACTGCCGGAAATGACAACCCGACTAAAATCCGCCGGAAATGTCATTTCCGGCGGATTGTTTTGAAAAAAGCGGGGGATTTTTTCTTTTGAAAATCCGCCGAAAATCCCCTGACTCCCTAAAATCCGCCGGATTTGATTTCCCACACCCCTCCCTACTCACCCCCAAACCCCCTAAAACCATAAAATACCCCTAACTCAAAACACTCTTTCTCCCTCTCAAACCCCTCACACACACCAAAAACACACCCAGCCGAAACCCTCTCCCTCTCCCTCACCCTCTTCAACTTCTCCCTCTCCCAAACCCACTCAATCTTCGATTTTAACCTTCAAACTCATTTTCGAAACATAAGGTACACGATTTCTAACCCTCATTTACTTGCATTTTGCTTGATTTGCTGTGTTTTGTCGTTTTTTCACTTCTGCATTTTCGCGAAGCATTCGGTTGACGACAACCGAATGCTCCTGGGACGAAGAAAAATGGACCCATTCGGTTGAGGTCAACCGAATACGTTCGGTTGAGGTCAACCGAATACGTTCGGTTGAGTTCAATCGAATCATACTTATACTGATTGTGTTTGATATGTTCGGTTGCAGGTATGATCCAATTCGTTACCCTCATTGAACGAAATGCTGGGAGGATTTCCATTCCAAATGAGATTTGGAGACTAAAGTTGCCTTGTTCCGTTTATTTTGTTTGGAAGTTGGCCCTTGTATTCGTGGTGTCAACAACATGCGCTGTGGCAACATCCTTACTAATACGCATGCCATCTGCCAAGTGTATGGGGGTGTTGAGAGTGTGGAAGCCTCATTAACATACTATCAGACCGGGAGCTTCAAGGTCGCCAGGATTATGCCGGCAGTTGCCTCTGATGGGAGTGGGAGTGACAGTGATACTGCGAGTGATGCTAGATCCGGCTCTGTTGTTACCCAGTTGTAGTTTTTTACTGTTATTTTGTTTATCAATAATTGTAATTGAACGTCACTGATTTAGTAATGAATAAAAATTGGGTTGATTATTTTTTGGTTTATAGTACCGTTTAAATTAAACAACAATTTTATTAGGGTTAAAGGTATCTTTCGTCCCTGCAAATATCACAATAATCCAGTTTCGTCCCTGTAAAAAAAAAGTTTTAAAACAGCCCTTGCAATTACCAAACGCTTCTAGTTTCGTCCCTGCTGTTAACTTTCCATCCAAAAAACTAACGGTTGCCACGTCATCAACCCTTGCCCAAAAAAAAGTTTTAAAACAACCCTTGCAATTACCAAACGCTTCTAGTTTCGTCCCTGCTATTAACTATTCATCATCTTCAACCTCTTGATTGTCTTCTTCAAACCCAAATCCCATCAAATCTCCTTAAAACAACCCTTGCCCATAACATAACACCAATTAATTTTGAATTTTGAATAAAACCCATTTTAATCTCTAGTCATATAGCAGCAAATTAAACAAACAACTCAGAAAATTAAAAGAAAATAAATTCCCTCATGTTAACAAAGGTGATCATGTTCATCATTAACATCAACATCATCTCATCGATCGATAGCTGATAATATAAAAACTAAACAAATTAAAAAAAAGTAACTAATTAATTAACCGGTAGCATACCATAGATACTCAAGTCTCAACCTATCTAACAAGATATTATTTTTCCTCTCTTTCATTAAAGATCAAGAAGAAGATGATGACCCATTAGCACGAACAGTTACTCCACCCTCATTCCTGTAATGATCCTCAGCGTTGCTATTGTTGTTGATGTTGCTGTTGGGGTGAGAATGAGATTTTGTGTCATTATTTGGTGTTTGTGGTGAGAATGAGATTTTGTGTAAGGAAATAAGGAGATTTGATGGGATTTGGGTTTGAAGAAGACAATCAAGAGGTTGAAGATGATGAATAGTTAATAGCAGGGACGAAACTAGAAGCGTTTGGTAATTGCAAGGGTTGTTTTAAAACTTTTTTTTGGGCAAGGGTTGATGACGTGGCAACCGTTAGTTTTTTGGATGGAAAGTTAACAGCAGGGACGAAACTAGAAGCGTTTGGTAATTGCAAGGGTTGTTTTAAAAGTTTTTTTTTACAGGGACGAAACTGGATTATTGTGATATTTGCAGGGACGAAACATACCTTTAACCCATTTTATTATTAAAAAGCGTCACCGTACATAAAACTCGAAATACACGAAAACGATAAAATGACAGAAACTACTGAGCTGGTGGAGTTAAACGACTAAGGATCTCAGCGACGGTCCGTGTGGTTTCCACGTACAAATGCAGATAGCCCTTCCATTTAAACAGGACATAAATGGACATCATTACTTGGACGTCATCGTCGTTCTTGACATCTATTGTAGACCGGTGCACACGTCCATCAGACCAATCGGGTTTCCGATAAACTATACGAGTTATCTCTCGCTTGTCGCCCTCCAATTGCACCTTACCCAGTAGTTTATCTTTTAGGGCAGCGAATGTTATGTTGTGTTTAAGCCTACACTGCATTGTGTCTCGCCCCTCGAAACAGACACCATCAACTTTGTTGGTGATGATGCCCTGATGATGAATGATAGTGAGGGAAGAATCCTCTGAGTATTGTGTTAGGGGAATTTTTTTTGTGTTTATACGATTTGGTGGAGAAGAAGCAGAGAAGGGGTTAGGGTTTTTGTGAAGTAGGAGGGAAAGCTGAAGCCCAATTTATAATAGGCGTGGGGAAACATGAGTCGTTGATCAAAATTTTAGATCACAAATTTGAGCCGTTTATTTTCTATCCGTTGGGTCACAATTTCCAAAGGAAATGCCATCCACTCCTTTTCCTGACACGTTTGATTGGTTGTGAGCCGTTGGCTAAAAGTGTCGGTGGAATCTGAGCCGTTCAATTTTTTTTTAAAAAAAACCCATAACCGACGGATTTGTTGGATTTTCCGGTGGATTTTTTCCTCCGCAACATTTCCGGCGGATTTTTGGGTATTTCCGGCGGATTTTGGTCTACGATTTTTTTTTTAAAAATCCACCGGTAAGGTCATTTCCGGCGGATAGTTAAAAGAACCGCCAATTTTGAATTTTGAAAATTCGCTGGAAATGCGTAAAAATCTGCTAGAAATGACGCCCGACTAAAATCCGCCGGAAACGTTATTTTCGACGGATTTTTTTGAAAAAAGCGGGGGATTTGATTTTTGAAAATCCGCCGGAAATCCTTGAAAATCCGCCGGAAATCCCCTATATCCGCCGGTAAATGACATTTCCGACGGATTCTGCCTTTTGACCGTTTGACTTCGTTTCTTTTATATAAATCCCTTCTCCATTCTCCACTTCTTCTTCACACCTCTACCAATACTCTCCTTCTCTCTACTAAATCGCTTCTTGAAATTCCTCTCTTCCTCCCTACGAATTCTCTTCTTCTCTCTACTAAATCTCTTCCTATCTTTGGCAAATTTCTTCGATCTAAGGTATGTTTGTAACATGAGTTAATAGTTTTAGATTTAGACTTATTTTATAATATGAGTTTGTTACTAATTGTGGTTTTGTTTGTTTAGGTATTGTTTGAGTTTGCGTTCCTCTTTTTTCCTCTTTGTTTGAGTTGGGGATACACTTCAAGTCAGAGTCTTCTCTTCACTACGGTTAGTTATCAAAGTAAAGTAATTAATATATCAATATATATATATATATATATATATGGATTTTTTGTTTTTAGTGTCTAAAAAATTTTTACCAACTTTTGGTCACCGTAAAATTTGCATTTTTTCTTTAAGTCCTTGGTGACTTTTAATAACGCTTATTGTCGATGATTTGAATACATGTTCCTGTGTCTCATTGTCGTGTCTTAGAAGTTGGTTTTCTCAAATCACATTTTTGGTACAATATTAAAATTAATAAAATATTAATTACTTCACTATTTATAGTAAAATTTTGTTACAAATTTTGTTTGCAATAATAATACAAAATAATTTATATTGAAAAAACTTATTTATTAAGTTCACTTATAAATTTTATTAACAGATATTGTCTTATAAAATTTAAAATTAAATTTGCAATTATTATTTATAATGTTTATATTATTAATATATAACATTATCTAAAAATTCATTGTGTTGCTGGTAATTGATAGTTTATTGATATATCAAAATAAAGTAATTAATATATCAATATATATCAAAATATAAAGTAATTGATAGTTTATTTGATAGTTTATTTCATTTACGTTGTAGTTTAGTACATAAATCTTGAAATTATGGATTGTAGTTGGATGTATGATCGATTGTTTCCTGGAAGCTCTGGTTTAAAGCGACGTTTTGTAGAAGGAGTAGAAGAGTTTATTTTTTGTGCTGAGTGTCATGAAGAATTTGCGCGATAAGGCGGTATTAGATGTCCGTGCTTGAAATGTTCCTTTCGATTTATAAAAAATGAAGAAGAAGTTAGACTTGATTTGTACAATAATGGGTTTAGGCCAAATTATTGGATATGGAGTCGTCACGGGGAAGTAGGACCAGGGGTAGTTGCAGTTCCTGCGGTTAATGTTCCGGTTGAAGTAGTAGCTCCCACATCAAGTAGTTATCCAGCGACTACGACATCTGAAGGCCAAATTATACAACCGTTAGATGTTTATCAGGGAATGATATCTGACGCTATTGGAGTAAATTTGGATTTTGAAGAACCAGAATATGATGCTGAAGAAGTTCCAAATGAGGAAGCTCAAAGATTTTACATGTATTTGAGTGAGACAAATAATCCATTATTTGAAGGATCTAAAGACTCAAAATTATCAATGTGTGTTCGGTTGTTGGGTCTTAAGTCTCAATTTAATGTTGTTGAGTTGTGCATGGAATATATGACCAAAATGATGTTGGATGCAACCCCCATTAGAGGGCTTTTGCCGCAAAGTTATTATGAAGCTAAAAGACTGGTATCAAAGCTTGGCTTAAAATCTAAAAGAATTGATTGTTGTGTGTCTGGTTGCATGCTCTATTATAACAATGAGTTTGACATAAATGATTGAGAGTTGTCGGAATGCAAGTTGTGTGGAGAGCCACGCTATCGTGTTAGTAGGAAAGGGATGAGCAGAGGCAAACCGGTTCCACGAAAAGCAATGTTCTATCTGGCGCTTATACCAAGGCTACTGAGGATGTTTACTTCAATGGAGACCGCGGGTAAAATGACGTGGCACCATCAAAATAGAAATAATTCTGGTGAATTACATCACCCATCTGATGGTGAAGCTTGGAAGCATTTTGATCGTGTTCATCCAGATTTTGCCAGTGATCCACGCAATGTTCGGCTTGGTTTATGCTCTGTTGGTTTCACACCATATATTCAAGCCTCGGCAACACCGTATTCATGTTGGCCAGTTATTGTTACCCCATACAACCTTCCTCCAGAAATGTGTATGTCTAAACCATACATGTTTTTAAATTCTATTATTCCAGGGCCAAGTAATCCAACAGCTGGTATTGACATATATTTGCAACCTTTGATTGAAGACCTAAAAAGGTTGTGGAATGGTGTTTTAACTTATGATGCAGCACGCAAACAAAATTTTATGATGAGGGCGACTTTGATGTGGACCATTAATGACTTCCCTGCCTATGGAATGTTGTCTGGATGGGGGACACATGGTAAGATGGCGTGTCCGATTTGCATTGTTGACACAAAGGCTTTTAGTCTTAAATACGGAGGAAAAACTTTAGGGTTTGACTCGCACCGTAGATTCTTACCTATGGATCACCCATTTAGAAAGCAGAAATATGCGTTCATCAAGGGAAATGTTGAAACAGCTGGACCTCCTCGTAAGTTGACACCAGAGGAAGTTTGGAATAATGTTCAGCCTAGGCGTGTTGTTCAGCCTGCTATGGGCTGAACACGACGCCCTAGGCGGAAGACTTCTACTCGCCTAGGGCATCACGTTCAGCCTGCTCGTGTTGTTGTTTCTGGTGACAGATATTTGCCACCACCTAGGTCTTAGGGTGCTAGTACTAGTACTGCAGGGGACCCAGTGATTCCTGCTGGTACTGAGGGCTTAGCCCCGACAGATGTTGATGCAGATGGGGTACGCACATTCACTGTTGACCGTGAGGCGGTGAGGTATACAACTGATGGGCGTATTTGGAGACTGCTGGCGATTCGTAAGTATGTGTGTATATATATATATATATTTATATTATTTATTAATTTATTTTTGTTGCCTTTTATATAACTTATATAATTTGGTGTAATAAAATTCTTTTTTTTTAATGCAGGTTTCTTCCTTCGAAGGGTACAGCTACCACCATCACAAAAACAATCAAGGAGAATTTCACCAGCAGCTGGAAGAATTGGACGGCTGTTAGAAAAGATAAATAGGCAATTGAGAGGATGTTAAATCATTTTTGGTAAGTTGTTTCTACGAAATAATTAATTTGGTGTATTATCTTATTGACTTGATTAATTAATTTGTCTTATAATTAACAACATTATTGTAAATTTCTTAAATAGGAAAAATGTACATGGTTACCAGAGCAGCAAAGAGAAGTTGAGAGAGTGTTCCATAAGAGATGTTCCCATCGCTATTCTGAATTACTGCGGGAGGCGCGCGGTAAGAATGCGAAGCCATCTTATATGGGAGACTCAACTTGGGCTGGGTTAGAGGAGTACTAGCAGACACCAAAATTTAGGAATTATTGTGAGAAAGCCAAGAAAAACCGTGCTTCTGAAAAAGGTGGTTGCACACACAGGGGGGAGTGTTAATACTGCAACGCATCACATGCGTTTGGTAAATTTATTACTTTATTACTTGATTAATTAATTATTTATAATTAACTAGTCATTTTCATGTGTATTAATTAATAATATGTATATATATAGGAGGCGAGGGAACAAAGGACAATCACTTTGCCTGAGTTGCATCGCTACCTTCATATGCGGGAGGACTGATAACTCTTATCTATAAGAGTTATTTATGCTTTCTAGACTTAAACAAATGCGAGTTCTGAAGTAATAATAATTTTTTTTAAGAGAAAGATATTGTTGTTGTCTTGTTTGTGCAGTTAATCTATGTAATTGTTTTATTATTGTTGTGTTGTTTGTTATTTGTCAAGCGTCATTACTTGAGAACAAGCAATGGTTTAAGTTTGGGGGTGTGATAGCTCATATTTAGATGTGTTATTTATGCTCTTATCACTTAAATCAACACAAGTTCTCAAGTAATATTCGTGTTTTATTAGGTAAATATTAGTTGTTTAGAGGAAAGAAGGGTTAGGAGCTTGTTTGTTATCATTTGACACATTTGGTGCCTTTTTGAGTATTTTAATCTTTCTGCTAAGTGATGCAGCGGTAAGCGCTATAGCGCTATATGACAGTTGGCCACTTGGATATTTATTAAGCCACTAGCTGCTTGATGAGTCATCATTCTGATCTTCTTCTTCTCAGCCTGACATTGAAGCCTCCAAGTGGATTCAATAAGACACTTGGCGCCTCCTAATTGAAGCTTATTTGATAGTTGGTGATGATTGTAATCATTGCCCTTTTTGTAAAGCTACTTTATGAGATGTGGATAATATCTATCTCACTTCTTCTTCCTCAAACTTAGATTTGGAAATAAGGAGAGTTTTTGGAGAGGAAAACTTGACACCCTTCTCCTCCATTGATCCTCCACTTCAAGCTTTTATTTTTCAAGAGAAGATCATCATTTCCAGCGCTGTGAAGCCGTGCTGTAGCGTCAGCAACCCGTCACATGAGAAGGAGGCCACTACGTGCATCTTTTGCAACCTTGCTTCTTCTTTTCATTTTCGGTAATATAAGCTTTTTGGTTTGTATTGTGTTGATGATGCTCATCATGAGTGTTAAGATATTGGCAAGTGTACCAAATCGTTAAAGTAATAAAATCGGTAAGAACCGGATATCGTCCTCAAGGATCGAAGTTAATTTACTAAGACGTTAACAACAGCTAATAGAAACCAAATTAAAAGGGGTTTGTTTGATAATTGTTGAGCTATGAAGCTCGAAGGTAAAGCAATTAAATATTTTTGGGTTTTTATTACGAGAGACGGAACGTTTGGGGGAGAATATGATGAGAAGATGCTAGGGATGAATGCCTTTCAATTTCATGCTATTGCCACTGATTTAATTCCAAAAGATAATCTCACTCTCATTTGCTATTGAATCCACAATCCTAACCAAGCCCTAATCCCTTAGGTGAATAGTCCTTTGTTAATTAATAAAAGTCCTAATTCCTTAAGCACATCTACTAACAACAAGCAATAACAACGAGGATTCGCAACATACATCAATTCATAGATTATTCCTAAGCTACAAATTGAAGGAATTGAAATTCAAACATTCTAACGACAAAATTCCCATTTGATCATTGAATAAAGATAAGTTCTACAACTTTCCAATCATAGAAATGTTTAAGCCCAGAAAATCAATTCACAAATGATGAAAGAACATGAAGAACATCAATTTAAATCAGCAACAATAGCACTACATTAAAATTTATCCATCCCTAACATTGAGGTTTAGTTACACATGATAAAAGGAGAGAAAAAGGGAGAATTACAAGTTGAAGGAGAAGATGAATGCATTAGAATTCTCAATTCTTGTTCCCAAGTCTTGATTCTTCACTTGCCGTCAGCTGGAAGGAACTCTCTTCGCGTGCTAGGGTTTCCCAAACGTCCAAAAGTCCATGAAAAACGCGTCTGTCCCTTGTTTTAACGTGTTTCCAGTATTTTGCGCTGCACTCGCGCTTCCAGCGCCACTTACGCGCAGATGGAGGACGCTACAGTGCAGTTTTTGCGCCTCAGTTGCGCCTCACGCGCAACTGCAGCGCAATTTGGCAGGAACTCCTGTGACTCTGCGCTCCGTTTGCGCTCCGTGCGCAACTGCAGCGCAATTGCAGCGCAATGCTCACTTCCTTGTATTTTTGAGTCTGCTTGCTTGCATTTCTTCGTTCCTCTCTTCACCTAGTCCCTGGGCACAAAAACACCACAAAACCCAGCATAAACACTGCAAAGCAATTAAATCTCAAATAGAACAACTCATTAATTTTCTCCTAACAATTTCCATTCATTCATCAAATTATCAAGTAAAATTCCCCTTTTTCGCAGTGAAAAACATCATGTGATGGGGATTCATCACAACCCCCAACTTGGACATTTGCTTGTCCTCAAGCAAAGACAAGACAAGACAATATCAACATCAGATAACATGCAATCAATGGTGAATCCCTTTCTAAACAAGACAATCACGAACAACCAAAAGACAAGTTGAGCAGCAACTTTCAGACTGGTCACTCAATGTCCAACCCACACGTGGTACTTTTACTAGCATAATCTTGCTCAATAGTGCGTGTGTGACACTTAACTCAGTTGGACCAGAGCTAGTTTCAAAATGTATTCACCTAAAACTAGAGGGTTTCCTTCCGAGAATGCCAAAGATGGTTCAAAATATAGGGTAGATTAACGTTTCCACATAAGGATCAATGGGCTTCAAGCACAACAAAGGGTCTTAAATAGGCATTTCAGATTAGACCAGTGCACTAACTAATACCACACACACATTTCAGACGCTACGGCGTTGAACACACGCAACACAACTACGCACATTTGTTTTTGGGCTGCAACCCCTTTCATTACATTGGTGTTTGGATTTGATCAACATTTGCTTTGGGACATTGCAGCAATTATCAGTTTAAACAACACAACACGGCATACACTTTAGCGTTACGGGTAGACGCTACAGTGCTGCACACACACACCCCGACACACACGGCATACACTATAGCGTTACGGGTAGACGCCACGGTGCTGCACACACACATTAACACACTCACGGCATACACTACAGCGTTACGGGTAGACGTTACAGTGCTGCACACACGCACCCAATGCACTGATCATCCTACAATCCTCATGCCCAGCCTTAGTACAACTGATGCACCCCCAACTTAGCTTCTACAACTACCCTAAATTTTTAGTAAAAATTTGGCGACTCCCATGGTCCACCACACTAGCTTAGCTGCCCACATCTCTAGGATCACTAAGTTCCACTGGTTAGTGTTTTAAGTGTGGAAGCAAGATTGTACTAATTTGATCCCCACAGGGGTATTATTCGCTCAGTTCTCCCGAATCATCACTAAGTTTGCTCAACTGTCTCTTTTCTTTTTTTTTAGCAAGAAATTCACCACATGACTGCATTTTTTCCTGATACTAACACTGACAATAGGTCCTCCCCCCCACTTAAACATAGCAGTGTCCTCACTGATTAATTTAGGGGAAGACCTATTTACAAAGACTAAGACTAAAACAAAAATAAAATTAAAAATAAACCTACGAAACTACAACTACTAAAGGAAACACAAGGTGCACAATCAAATAAAGCAAAAGAGAAGGGACAGATAAAAAGTCACCTGGCGGTGAGTAGACTACTCAACCGCGTCCAGAGTTTGGAGGAGGCGCCTGAAAGATGTCCGCCTCAGGATCCAACTGCTCTCCCCGCTGCACCATGCACATAGCTCTGTACATGTTTCTCATCCCTACTTCCATCCGCTCCTGTCTGGCTGCAGAAACACTGATTGTGACTAAATGCATCCTAAAGCACCTAATCTAGGAAAAATAATGCGAAAAATTAAAAAGATAAGGATTGAGAAACTTGGGTTGCCTCCCAAGAAGCGCTTGTTTATCGTCTATAGCTTGACGTTGCAATTCCACACTCTCAAGGTGGAATATATGACACGAAGAACACATCATCCTTCTTCTTCCGTTTATGAGGCAGAAAATTCATGAACTTGAGGTACAAATTCATATGCTTCCATACCCTCTCAAGGTGAAGGATGATGAACAAAGCATAGAAGGAGTCTAAATATCGATCAAGCTCTTCACTCCCATATTCCTTGCTTCTCAAAGGATGAGTAGGAAAACTGATTTTTTGGGTGATTTCTTGTTGGATTTCCACACCTTCCCAAGATTGAGAATTTTTAGCTTCCTTCCAAACAAGAGGATCCTCACGTTCAATTCTTTTTTCTTCCCCATCTTTGTTTTTCTCCCATGATTCTTCTATTAGTAAGCCATTTTCTTCTTGTTCTGAATTTTGAATAAGTGGTTATTCATCTGCTAACCAGTCATCCGCTAACCAGGGATATGATGTGTCAATAACTATCCACTCTGGCTCCTCAAGAATTTTAGGTTGAGCCAACCAAGGATGACACCCAGTAATGAGTACCCATTCTGGCTCACAAGAGCAGTACACAAGATCCTTTCCACAAATATCACAATATGAGTGTGTCTCACAATTACCAGTTAAATGTGGTCCTCCACAACAACAACAACAAAGTTGCGGTAGTATGGACTCCATGATTTACAAAATATTCACCTGGCTTTCATAGAATCAAGGGAGTAAAAGTGGTAACAAGATAAAAACAATATGTATAAACTAAAAAGAAATAAGAAAACTAAAAACAAACTAAAGTATGTACGGGTTCAAATTAGTTGTTGCCTTCGAATTACTAGTAAATGTAATTTCGATCCCCGACAACGGCGCCAAAAACTTGTTAAGATATTGGCAAGTGTACCAAATCGTTCAAGTAATAAAATCGGTAAGAACCGGATATCGTCCTCAAGGATCGAAGTTAATTTACTAAGACGTTAACAACAGCTAATAGAAACCAAATTAAAAGGGGTTTGTTTGATAATTGTTGAGCTATGAAGCTCGAAGGTAAAGCAATTAAATATTTTTGGGTTTTTATTACGAGAGACGGAACGTTTGGGGGAGAATATGATGAGAAGATGCTAGGGATGAATGCCTTTCAATTTCATGCTATTGTCACTGATTTAATTCCAAAAGATAATCTCACTCTCATTTGCTATTGAATCCACAATCCTAACCAAGCCCTAATCCCTTAGGTGAATAGTCCTTTGTTAATTAATAAAAGTCCTAATTCCTTAAGCACATCTACTAACAACAAGCAATAACAACGAGGATTCGCAACATACATCAATTCATAGATTATTCCTAAGCTACAAATTGAAGGAATTGAAATTCAAACATTCTAACGACAAAATTCCCATTTGATCATTGAATAAAGATAAGTTCTACAACTTTCCAATCATAGAAATGTTTAAGCCCAGAAAATCAATTCACAAATGATGAAAGAACATGAAGAACATCAATTTAAATCAGCAACAATAGCACTACATTAAAATTTATCCATCCCTAACATTGAGGTTTAGTTACACATGATAAAAGAAGAGAAAAAGGGAGAATTACAAGTTGAAGGAGAAGATGAATGCATTAGAATTCTCAATTCTTGTTCCCAAGTCTTGATTCTTCACTTGCCGTCAGCTGGAAGGAGCTCTCTTCGCGTGCTAGGGTTTCCCAAACGTCCAAAAGTCCATGAAAAACGCGTCTGTCCCTTGTTTTAACGTGTTTCCAGTATTTTGCGCTGCACTCGCGCTTCCAGCGCCACTTACGCGCAGATGGAGGACGCTACAGTGCAGTTTTTGCGCCTCAGTTGCGCCTCACGCGCAACTGCAGCGCAATTTGGCAGGAACTCCTGTGATTCTGCGCTCCGTTTGCGCTCCGTTTGCGCTCCGTGCGCAACTGCAACGCAATTGCAGCGCAATGCTCACTTCCTTGTATTTTTGAGTCTGCTTGCTTGCATTTCTTCGTTCCCCTCTTCACCTAGTCCCTGGGCACAAAAACACCACAAAACCCAGCATAAACACTGCAAAGCAATTAAATCTCAAATAGAACAACTCATTAATTTTCTCCTAACAATTTCCATTCATTCATCAAATTATCAAGTAAAATTCCCCTTTTTCGCAGTGAAAAACATCATGTGATGGGGATTCATCAATGAGCTAAACACTTAGTAGTTGGATTGTTTTAAGCTTTGTAATGACTCTTTAGTATTGTTAATATAACGTTATGGTGTTTGTGTTTCAATCCTTGTATTTTAATGCTTTCAAACTTGTTTTGGGATTGATCAACTGAAACGAGTAGATTCATGGGTACAGACATGGTCCATGATTCGAACTCAATGATTGATATGAATGAAAGGTTGTTTAAAGACATTTAGACAATTTGTGCTTAACTCTAGACATAGGGGAGCAATTAGTGTTTCTTGTGTCGTTGGGAGAGGCGCCCTAGGCGCCCAGTAGTGTTTCTGTGTTGTTGGGGAAGGCGCCCTAGGCGCCCAGTGATGTTCCCATGTTCTGCTGTTGCTGGTTGCCTGCCTGTGTCGCTGATGTGCTAGGCGCCCTGCTCCTGGGCGCCAAGTCTGTTGTTGTTGCGGTTGTGCTAGGCGCCCTGCTCCTAGGCGCCAAGTCTGTTGTTGCCACTGTTGTGCTAGGCGCCCTGCTCCTGGGTGCCAAGTCTGTTCCTATTGCTGTTGTGCTAGGCGCCCTGCTCCTGGGTGCCAGTTCCTGTTGTGTTGCTGTTGCACTAGGCGCCCTGTTGCTGGGCGCCAGTTTCTGTTGTGCTGTTGCCTGTGTTGGCGCCCTGTTGCTGGGCGTCAGTTTCTGTTGTGTTGTTGCCTGTGTTGGCGCCCTGTTGCTGGGCGCCAGTTCTTGCCATGTCTAATAAATGTTGCTGTCTTCTAAAAATGGTGTTGCTGTCACTGTAAAACAAATGTTGCTGTCTTCTAAAAATGGTGTTGCTGTCACTGTAAAACAAATGTTGCTGTCTTCTAAAAATGGTGTTGTTGTCACTGTAAAACAAATGTTGCTGTCTTCTAAAAATGGTGTTGCTGTCACTGTAAAACAAATGTTGCTATTGCTGTAAAATATATGTGTTGTTCCCGTAAAATAGATGTTGTTGTTGCTGTAAAATAAATGTTGCTGTTGCTGTAAAATAAATGTTGTTGTTTGTTGTAAATCTATTGGTGTTTTTGGTGTCGGTGGTTGTTGATGTTACGGTCAAGTTGTTAGACTGTACTATAGGTGTTGGTGTTATCGGTGATGATGTAACAAGTGATGTGCCTATTTCATGGGCTAAGGTGATAGGTGATGGGTCTATGACCATTTGTTGATATTGGTGTTGATTGTGTCACATAGATGACTATTGTTGTTGATTGTCTCTGGTGCATTGTTCATGGTGTCTCATACATTCCATATGCATTGTTTTGGTGATGAAGGCTTCGGCCTTGGAGCTATAGGTGATGATGGTGATGCTCATACAGGTGATGTTGCCCTTATTGGCTATTTTATTGGTGATGATTGGTACCACATGCCTATACCCGTTGGTGTGGGGTTGCATCTCATATACTTACTCATGATGTTGGTGATAATTCTTGGTGATTTGTAATTTGATGTTGTTGTGAAGCGGTAGATATAGTTGTCGTAACTCTAGCATATTGCCTATCATATATGCTATTATAATGTTAGATATCTCACCCCTTCTGTTTGAATGTTACCCCTATGTTGGTAACGTGCAGGTGATTGCGAGTGAAGGCATGTCTACCTTCGCTAGTTGAGTCGATGTCGTCGCTCTGATACGTAGCACTCGGGGGGATGAACGCTAGTTTTTATTAATTGTCTTTATTATTTAACTTCTGTAGTTTTACGGTGATGTTATGATTAATTGTTGAACCTTTATTTTATTCCGCTGCGTGGTGATGGAGTTACTGTTATGTATCGTACTATTTTAATGGTGAATTTTATTTATTGACGTGTGATGTTTTAATGGTGTAAATGTGGCATCCCTTGTGGGTGTAGTTAAAAGTGTTTTTGAAACTCTGATTTTCGTCAAAAATTTTCCGGGTAGAAAAGGGGTGTTACAAGTTGGTCCCCAAAAGAGTAATTGTATGGTAGGATCAGGTGGTATTGGACCGACTGCTTTCCGAACAAGCATTATTCCGAGTCTATCAGCTTCACATTCTGGATCCTCGAGTACTGGTCGCTCTTATGTTCCCAATGTTGGTGAGTTGAATGCTGTTACGCAACTGACACAGCAACTGAGTGAGGCCCAGTGTCAGTTTGCCGAGCGGCAGGAGCAAAATGAACGGGAAGTGCATGTGCTTCAGGAGAAAGCCAGGATAGCTGAGCAGCGCATGGAGGAGCAGGCTAGGGTAGCTGCGGAGCAGGCTAGGCTAAATGAGGAGCGCTTTAAGTTTTTGCAGGATCAGCTGATGTCTCAGCACTCGAGGCCATCCTCATCAGTTTGCCGAGCCGCAGCAGCATTACGGCGGTGCATTTCAGCAGTGGCCTCAGCAGCAGTATGCACCCCAGTATTCCCAGCAGTATGCACCTCAGCCATACCAGGCTACCAGCAGCCCCAGCAGCAGTTACCCCACCAGCCAAACCAGCACCCCTAGCGGCGGTCACCCCAGCAGCCCCACATCGATCTTAATATCGATGCGATTAGTGCTTTTCTTGCATCTGATGATACCTATTATCATGGTGATGACACAGACCATCAGCCACCCCAGTAGCTTTGGATTATTTTATTTTGTTGCATGAATTTTTTTTTATTGTAAGGATATTTTTGTTGTTGTATGGATATTTATTTAAATTAATTATTAATTTTCATTCCTAATTTTTGTTCTTTTAAATAGTAAGTTAATTAATTATTAAATTTATTTTTTATCAATAATTAAATTTTTTAATAAAATAATTAATTAAAGTTTTTAATAAAATAATATTAATTTTTTTAAATAAAACAATTTTTAAAAAAATTAGTATTTATTTTTTAAAAATAATTAATTTTTTAAAATAAAAAACGGTTTTCCGGCGGATAATCCACCGGAAATTTTCGGCGGATTTGTGGACTTTCTGGCGGATAAACCCATGCGAATTTTTTTTTTGGATTTTCCGGCGCCAAAAATCCGCCGGAAAGTCCACATTTTCGGCGAATTTTTGGCTTTTCCGGCAGATTTTGCCCGTCGAAAAGTCCAATTTTTCTTGTAGTGGTAGGATACAACAAAAACAACAATCCTTACTCAAATACCTACAATCCTGAGTGGAGAAATCATTCAAATTTCAATTGGAGTAACAATGCGGCTACATCATTCAATGTTGCAGCACCCTCCACTCCACCAGGATTCCACTCTCAAAATTACCAAAGACCTCCTGCACCAGAAAATGATAACTCATTGGAAGCCATGTTCAAAGTATACATGGGCAAAACAGATGGCTTCATAAGTGAAGCAAGAACTGCAAGGCAAGCTCATGATGCTTCTATCAAAAATTTGGAGAATCAAATGGGGCAATTAGCTACAACTTTATACCAAAGGCCACATGGATCACTTTCATCCACCACAGAAACTTCAACCTCACAAAAGCATGGTAAGGAGCAGGTAAAAGCTATCTCTTTAAGAAGTAGAAAATATTTGTCAGAACCACATACAGAAGGTGAAGGTAAAGTAGAAAAAGAAAAAAAAATTCAACTAATGTTGCAGCATCCAATGCGCCAGCATCATATTCAAGCAATGCTGCAGCATCCAAAACTGCTTCTTTGCCACCACCAAGGTTAGTTCCAGAGTACCCTCCTCCTCCTTTTCCACAAAGATTGAAGAAGGCACATGAAGAAAAACAATTTGGTAAGTTCCTTGAGGTACTTAAGCAACTACACATCAATGTACCCCTTGTTGAAGGATGTGCTTACAAAGAGAAGAAGATTGGGGGAACTTGTGACAGTAGCTATGTCAAAAGAATGCAGCATGATCATGCAGAACAAAATTCCAAGGAAGTTAAAGGATCCTGGCAGTTTCACTCTACCATTTTCAATTGGAAAACTTGATACTGGTCATGCACTATGTGATTTAGGTGCAAGTATCAACTTGATGCCTAAATTCATATTCACACAACTTGGTCCTGGAAATGCCAGACCTACCACTGCGACCCTTCAATTAGCAGATAGGTCAATAGTCTATCCTGAAGGGATCATAGAGGATGTTTTAATTAAAATTGACAAATTTGTGTTTCCTGCATATTTTGTTATCCTTGATTTTGATGCATATAAGGAGGTACCAATCATACTTGGAAGACCATTCCTGGCTACTTGAAAGACACTCATTGATGTACAGAAAGGTGAATTGAACATGAGAGTCAATGATCAAGAGGTAAAATTTAATGTTATGAATGCTCTCAAGTATCCTAACGAGGATACTGAGGAGTGTTCACTTTTAGTCTCTTTGGATCAAGTAGTGCAGAAATATTTCCACAAGAAGCATGACCACTTGGTCAATGCTCTAACAATGACAGAAAAAGAAAAGCTTGTGGAAGAATGTTTGTTACAAGGTGAGGCTGCTGAAAAAGAAATTTGGACAAGAAAACATGAGTCAATGGAGCTGGAAGACTCAAGCATCAAAGGAAATGTCCCAACAACTGAAAGTTTTAAGGAGAGTGAAATAGGAAGAAATGGATCAGAAGAAGAAGGGAGTGCTAAAGAGATTGAGCCTGAGCCAGATCTAAAATAGCCCTCAACCAACAACAAACCCCATCACCTCAATCTCCACTCACAAAAATCCATCTCGAGAATCACCACACAAACAGCCCATACCACAACCCCATCCAGAGCCACACGTTGAAGTGAATCATGTTGTAGCATCTGTTGTTACAGCATCTGTTAAACAAGTGAATGCTGCAGCAACTGCTGTAGTAACCAAGAAACTCCAAAGACAAGAGCTAAATAAATTCTACTAATTCCACATTCAAAGTCAATGGACAAAGAGTGAAAGTGTACTATGGTGAACATGTGGTGAGAGACAAAGTCACCACTCATTTCCAAAATCTCTAAATCAATGAGATAGTCAGGCTGAAAGACTCTTAATTCAAGCGCTTTCTGGGAGGCAACCCATGAATTTTTGATTTACTAATTAACTTGTTTGTTTTAGTGTGTTTTTGTTATTTTTGCAGATACAAAAAGTGGAAGCATTCAAAATTGCTGGAGCATCCATTGCTCCAGTAGTG
Organism: Astragalus membranaceus; assembly: GCA_039519185.1. NCBI lineage: Eukaryota > Viridiplantae > Streptophyta > Magnoliopsida > Fabales > Fabaceae > Astragalus > Astragalus membranaceus. Next base: position 158,032,169 of record CM076850.1, read on the forward strand.
AAGGAAATCCATTGCTCCAGCAATAAAGGAAGTCTATTGCTCCAGCTATGAAACATCAAGTTCCAACAAGGGAAAGCAACAGGCTGAGGAGTGGAACTCCAAAGCAGTAAAAGTTTCTTTTAACAGTTGATATATATGTTTTGTATGACTGTCTTATATATATAGTTTGTGATCATAGCATATGCAAGTGTTTTTATTGGTTCTCCCCTTATTATATAAGCAGTGAGGACACTGCTAATGCTTAAGTTGGGGGGGGGGGGGAAGACTAATTATTTTTTGAACTTTAAATATTTTGTGAAAATATGCTATGTTAGAAGTACACACTCACATAAATGGGTAGCAATAACCTTGAATGTTGAAAAGAACATATGGCTATGAATTTCTATGAAAATCCAACGCGAAGTTCTAGAAGTGCACTTGTTGAAAACATATTTTTGAAAAGTCTAGCTGATCTGTTCTTCTGAAAAATCAAAACCTTTTGTTTTTAAATTTTGTCTAGTTCAAGTGTCATTACTTGAGGACAAGAAATGGTTTAAGTTTGGGGGTGTGATAAATCTATTTTATATAGAGTTATTTTCGCTTTCAAATCTAAATAATTGTGAGAATCTCAAGAATAATGTTTTGTTAAATATAGAAATACAAAAGAAATACAACTTTTTGAGTTAAGAAAGGTTTAGGCACACTTCATGACTATTTTATATGATTTGTGGTATTTTATGTGTTTGCTCAATTGCTGCAGCAATCAATTGCCCCAGCAATGGATGCCCCAGCAATAGAGACAGAAGCATTGCCCCAACCATCTTCACAACACAAAATGCTTCAGCATCCTAGTGATGACATCATGGTGCGTCAAAAGCAAATGCAAGTGGCCATGTGGGAGAAATGCGGCGCCTGCCATTTACCCTCTAGCTCACAAGAGTCACACCTCTAAGGGACACATGTCCTCTCATCAATGGACCTCTTCTTTTTACATGATGGGTGATCACATGGAAGCTTTTAAGATAAAATTAAAAAAGGAAAACCTAACTTCATCTCAAAGTAACATTGGTGCTCAAGACAACTCCACTCCAAGAAGCCTATAAATACATCTCCTCCTCTTCATTGGAAATCATCTCAAATTTTAGGAAGTAGTCTTAGAAATAATATTTTGGTTCGAAGGAGAGAAAGAAATTGACAACTTCTCCCTCTACTTTTATACCATCTTGTATTGCTGTTTCATTGCTCCAGCATTGCTAGGCAGAATATGCAAAGGAACTCCATTTGTGTAATTTCTATCTTATCACCTTTCCTTTGTATTTTCAATCATATAAATATGACTCCTTATGTTTATATGAGCTTAGTTATGTCAAGCATGAACAAAATATATTAGTTGGGATGCTTTAGCTTTATAATGAACTTTTAGATAGTGATTATGCTATATTGATGCTTGCAATTTAGTTCTTGTGCTATAATTCTTTCAAACTTATTTTGAGGTTGATCACTTAGAATAATTAGGGTCATGAATACAGACATGGTTTGTGATTTGAACTCAAGAACTAATATGGATAACTGTTTTAATAAAAGGAAACTTTGTTAAATCCATGCTAAAACCTAGACATAGGATAGCGTAGTCCATAGGGTGATAATGTGGGAACTTCATATACAGGGGTGAACTTATTTAGAGCTTAGACATAAGACTTATAATGAAACTCTGACGTTAGTTGCTGAAAACCACGCATCAATTGCTACAACACCCATTGCAGGAGCAATCCATTGCAGGAGCAATCATTGCCCCAACAATCATTGCTCCAGCATCATATATATCATAATGCTATTAGAAGTGAATTACTTAGTGAAGAGCATTCCTACTATCTCTCTTAAGTGATTTAAAATCAATCCCTATCTTACTTTAAATTCAGTTTCACTCACACCAATCATCTTTTATTTTATTTTCTTATTCACTAGTATTACTACCATTTTAAACTCTAAAAAATTAATCTAATCCCTGTGGGTACGATCTCTATTTTCTACTATATTACTTGTTAAAGACTGTGTACACTTGCACACCTTTTTGCACAACAACTCCCAAGTGGCTTGCTCATTAGGAAGATCCTTCCACTTAACTAACACCTTAGTAGCTACAATTCGACCCGTCTTCACCATTTTACTCTCTAAGATAGCTTCAGGAATGCCTTTAGACATCAAGGCAGCAGCCGTCAACTGTTGAATGGCAGCATCAGATGAGTTGGGGCATAATTTTAACTAAGAGACATGGAATACATCATGTATTCCAGCAGCAAGGGGAAGTTCCAATTGATTGGCATTGACTTGATAAGGACCATAGAACTTAGGGAGCAGCTTACGGTAAGCATGGTGCTTCAGTGAACTTTGTTTATAAGTTTGCAGCTTCAAATATACAACCCCCCCCCCCCCCCACAGAGAAGGATCTCTCAGTCCTCCTACGATCAGCATTTTGAGACATTCTGTTATGAGCCCTTAGTAAATGAAATCTAAGCAGCTTGATTGCTTCTTCTCTAGCTCCCAGAGATCTGTGCACAGAAGCAGAATCTGATTCACCTGTCAAATAAGGAAGATGGAGTGGAGGAGCTTGCCCATAAACAACCTCATATGGTGTAGTTTGAATAGAAGAATGAAAATTGGTGTTATACCACCATTTTGCCAAACTTAACCATTGCATCCAGGTAGTAGGTTTAGCGCCACCCATACAACGAAGATAGGTCTCCAAAGCTTTGTTGACAATCTCGGTCTGCCCATCAGACTGAGGGTGATATGTTGTGGATTTGTTCAAAGCCACTCCTTGAAGTTTGAAAAATTCATTCCAAAATTTACTCAAAACACAGGATCTCTGTAACTTGTAAGCTAGCAGGCATACCATGGAGCTTAAAGACATGGTCCATGAATAATTCAGCTACATCAACAGCAGTGTAGGGATGAGCCAATGGTAAGAAGTGAGCATATTTGCTTACTCTATCCGCAACAACCAGAATGACTTGTTTACTCTTAGAACTATGTAAACCTTCAATGAAATCAAGACTAATGTCTTGCCAAATTTTGGTGGGGATAGGAAGAGGTTGTAATAAACCAGGAGAAGCCACCTGCTCAGGCTTACTAATTTGACAGATTCCACAGTGGCGAATGTACTACTGTATATCTTTGTTCATGCCCTTCCAAAAGAATAAAGACTTGATTCTTGAAGCTGTAATGTCTCTACCAGAGTGTCCCCCCACAGCTGAGTCTTGAAGCCATTTAAAAATAATGGATTTCAATGTGGAGGTGGGACTAAGAACCCATTTACCCCTTCTGCGTAACTCTTCTTTGGACCATGTGAATTTAGGATGAGAAGCAGGATCACTTCTTAACTCAGTGATTAATTTTTTTAGAGCAGGATTAGTATGCCATTCCCTCTGAATATTAGCAAATAATTCTGAATGAGCATTGTTCAACAAAAGTGGTAACCATTCTGCTTCCTCCATACGAGATAGAGCATCAGCAGCTGAATTAGAGCTCCCCTCTTTGTATTGAATATCAAACTCAAAGCCCATAAGCTTGGATATCCAAACTTGTTGAAAAGGAGTGGTCAATCTTTGCTCAAGAATATGTTTGATACTCTTTTGATCAGTTCCAATAGTGAATGGTGCAAAAGCCAAGTATGTGCTCCACTTTTGTATAGCATAGCTAATTGCAAGTAACTCACACTCATAGATAGAAAGCGCCTGTTGTTTGGGACCCAAGGACTTACTGATGTAAGCTATAGGATACTGCTCTTGCATTAAGACAGCTCCTAAACCTTTGCTCGAGGCATTAGTTTCGACAACAAATTTATTGCTAAAGTCAGACAATGTAGGCACCAGTGCTGAGATCAAGGCACTCTTAAGAGCATAAAAGGCTGCCATAGACTCTGGAGTCCAGGTGAAAGAATCCCTCTTTAACATTTCTGTCAAAGGCTTAGCAATAGTACCAAAGTTTCTCACAAAACGTCTATAGTAACCTGCCAAGCCTAAGAATCCCCTTAGCTGCTTTAAATTGGAAGGCATAGGCCAATTACTTACTACTTCAATTTTAGAAGGATCGGTGTTGACACCTTCTGGAGTGATGAAATGGCCCAAGTATTCAACCTTGGAAGTAGCAAATTGGCAGTTAGAACGATTAAGGTAGAGATGCTCTCTTCTGACAGTGTCAAAAATCAAAGACAAGTGTTCTACATGCTCATCAAAACTCTTGCTATAAACAAGAATGTCATCAAAAAAGATTATCACAATTTTTTTTAAAAAAGTGTGAAACACATGATTCATCAATGCTTGAAAGGTGGCCGGAGCATTGGCAAGTCCAAAAGGCATGACAAGATATTCAAAATGCCCACAATGAGTTTTAAAAGCAGTTTTATGTTATTCACCAAGGTCCATCCTAACTTGATGGTAGCCTGACCTTAAATCAAACTTAGAAAATATAGTGGCTCCCCCCAATTCATCCATAAGATCTTCAATAAGGGGAATGGGGAATCTATCTTTAATAGTACTAGAATTAAGCCTTCTAAAATCAACACATAGGCGCCAAGAGCCATCCTTTTTCCTAACTAGTACAGCAGGAGAAGCAAAGGGACTAGTACTATGTTGAATAACCCCTTGATCAAGCATTTCAGCCACTAATTTATCAACGATATTTTTATGTATAGCTGAGTATCTATAAGGCCTTAAATTAAAAGGTTGCGTACATTCTTTGAGAGGAATTCTGTGATCAAACCTGGTCTACGAGGGGGTAATGCAGTTGGCTCCGAGAATAATCAGCATAAGAATCCATTAGTTGAGTAATGGCTGTAGGAATCTCCGCAGGTAACTCAGCATGCAGCAACTGACAATATGGCAGAGAAAATTGAGGGAAATCCTCATGTATTGTAAGGAGACACATCTCAGCTCCTTGTTGAACAGCTTGAGAAAATGATTTGTTTTTAATAAGCTTCACAGAAGGTGTTCTAGCTCCTCTAAGAACAAATATGCGCCCTTGAGTTGAAAACTCCATTTGCAACTTGTCAAAATCCCATAAAATAGGCCCTAGAGACTTCAACCATTGAACACCCAATATCACATCATAGCTATCCATAGGTAAGACAATCATATCAGCTCTAAAAGTGGCTTACTGTAATTTCCACTGAATCCCTTGCAAATATAAGGAGCCGTGAGTTTATGGCCTCCTCCAGTAGTAATAGGAAGCAAATCAGCCACCTCTAGCTTACAACCAAGTTTCTTAGCTATGTCCAAATCCAAAAAATTGTGTGTGCTACCACTATCAAGCAACATGTGTAGCAATTTCTTATCATACATGCCTGTCACACGCATGGTTTGATAACAATTCATACAAGTCATGGCCTGTAGAAACAGTAAGGGTGGGTCACTGTGTTGGGTGGTTTCTGAGGTGGGTGTACGGTTTGTCTCAGTTGGATTAGGCTCTAGTGGTTCATCATCATCCATTTGAAGGATCATCAATTGGTTTCTCCTATGTTTAAGGTGATGGCCAGGGGTAAAAGGCTCATCACAAAACATACAAAGCCCTTTTGCTCTTCTATCTGCCATGCCCGCAACAGAAAATCTTCTATTGGTCTTAGTGAATAATGGTTTTGTGGTAGGATCAGAGGGTGAGGTTAGTGTTTGGGGTGAAGGGAGGGTTTCCAAGTGTTTACACGGTTTAAGGGTTTAGTGGTAATTTGTTTAGAGGCTTCATGGAGTTTGGCTAGGTTAACAACATGAGCAATAGAGGTTGGATTAAACATTCTAACAGCCATTTGTGTATTATTTTCTAATCCAGCCAAAAAAATGCTAAGTGAATGTTCCTGCACTTTGCCAGTATATTCCTGCACTTTGCCAGCATGTTTGAGCTGCACCAAGGAAGAAAGAGGATCTTCATAGGCATCCCCAAAACGAGCTGTGACATCTACCACATATTGTGGCCATAAGGGGTAAATATCAAACTTTTGGCGCATGTAGTTAAGGTGCCATTGTAAGGCCAACCCTTCAAGGTGAATGGAAGCCAATCTAACTCTTGACTCAACTGGTGTTTCAACCCAAAGGAAGAATTGATCACATTTATAGAGCCACTCACGAACATTCTTTCCATCAAAATGTGGAAATTCAACTTTGGAGATACGGGTTGAATAGTGGTGGGGTGGTGGGGGTTGATTTAGGTTAAAGACAGGTGGTGGAGGAGGTGGTGGTGGAGTGGGTAAGGTAGTGGCTTGCTGAATAGAACGTAGAATGTTACCTATTTCAGCCATACCATCGGTTACTCGTGCGTTAAGCTGGTCAAGGCGAGCACCAAGTGCTTCGGTGGTGGTCGTCAAACGTTGGTCAATGTCCGAAACAACTTGGCTCAATGTCATGGTGAGAACCGTCCTTCTTTGATACCAATTGTAACAGTAAAGGATTTGGCGCCCGGGTACAGGGCACAATAGTCACACAAACAACACTGTTAGGGCGCTGGCACCGGTAACAGAGGGATCCAAGCACTGGAGTAACAATTACTTGAATGTTACTCAAAGGGCTTGCTCAGAGAATCTAGGCACATAATTAAATGAGGTAAGAAATGATTATTGTAATGATTGTTACCTTTTCATTCAATGATAGCTGCTTATAAATAAGACAATAATTGTACAATAATACTTAGAAATATTCCTATATGCTGACAGCTATATGGACAACTCACTAAAATCTAGAAAGATCTAGCAAAGGACAAAATAACAGCTAATAAAAAAGGACAACACTGTCCTATGCAAAGAAACCCTAATGGCAACAACAATAAAACAGTAAAAATAGCTAGTTACTGTGACCCTATCACAACGGAGAGACAGACAGATGACAGGTGCACCGGCGTGGGAAATCAAAAGAAAAAATGGGAGTTATAGTTTTTGGTGAAGTAAGAAAACATGGGAGTGAGACTGCATAGTCTTTTATTATTTTTTATTATTTATCATTTACTATCACAACCATTAAATTAATCTTACGACTGAAATGGTTGCTGTAGGCTTGCTGTAGACAATTGCACCCATACTATTAAGTTGTATCTATGGTAACAAAATTTGTCGCCTCATGGAATAACAATGTACACTCACTTTAAAACCGAAAAGACAAAACATTTAATAAAAATAAAATTGATATTAAAACAATAAATATACACTAAAAATTGAAATAATTTTTTATATTTAAGACTAAAATTAAGTCCAAAAATCTTCTTATAACAAATACTGTACTTGTAGAGACAGATTTATTCATGATAAATTCCTGATTGGGATTTATTCCTGCAAGTATGTGTAAGTGTACTTAAAGTCGAACACTAAAATTATTGCCTATACAAGTACGGTAGTATAGACAATCTTTTTAGACATGAATATGAAAAGTTGAAAACAGATACTACAGCAGCACCATATCCGGAGTATGGCCATTGTCATCCTCCCATCATGTTCGATTGGATTGGATGGATAATTAAAATGGCTAATTATTTGGTATTTGAATTTGTCAAACTAATATACTGCATCGGTCAAATTGTCCTTTGTCAGCCTGTATATCATAAAGATTGTTGAGACAATTGAAATGGTATTTTAAATGGACCAAATATATAATCAAACTTTCAAGAAACTAATACTTAAAACTTGGTTAAACTACCTGATAACTCGCTAGCCCATGTTACAACTTCCTTAATTCAAAGTCAACACTAAATACATTTGTTTACATAAATATATATCATCAGAAACACATTCACTATTCAAACAGAGGACACATGTAGGTAATAGATTTTGAACATTCAAAGGTCATATATCAAAATCTGCCGATTTTGAACATTCAAAGGTCAAATGATAAAAGAGAAATATTAAAAACAAAAACTCTAGTATATCACACCTTGTTTTGTTTTCATTTCTCATAGTTCTTCTTCTATGGCTTTCCCTATAGATGATCACGTTCACATGATCCTAGTGTCCTTATTCTTCTTCCTGATAATTTTGCCAACATCAATTTCCCAAGAACAAGACAAACATGCAGAGTGTAGTAAACCATACACATGTGGATTAATATCCAACATATACTATCCTTTTTGGGGAGAGAAAAGACCAAGTTATTGTGGCAGCAATAAGCAATTTCAGCTAAAGTGCGATACTCATAAAAACACATCAATTCAAATTGGCTCACAAAGTTTCCAAGTGTTGAGCATTGATCAAGTGGCTTACACCATGAGATTGGTTAGAAAAGAGCTTTCTTATGATCATTGTTATTCTGATTTGACCAACACTTCTTTGAACTCAACTCTCTTTCATTACACGTCTGATGTGAGGAATATCACTATCTTCTACAATTGCACTGATATCAAGTTTTCAAATGGAACAAATAGAAACTATTTTCCTTGCAAGGAAGATAGGAACAAGCGTGGTTTCTATGTGGATTCTGTAGCTGAGAAAGTCGAAAATTGTGGAGGTATTGAAGTTCAGGTAACAAAGGAAGGGGAGTTGAAGCTTGGTGGAGGAATTGAAGGGCTTAACAAGGCTTTGAGTGATGGGTTTGATGTGAGATATGTTACAGATTCTCAAGCATGTTTGAGATGTTTTTCAAGTAATGGAAGTTGTGGGACCAATGATAGGTCTCAGTTTTCTTGTTATTGCCCTGATGGAACTGTTGCTTTGGATTGTTTTCATAACCACAGTATGCCTTCTTTTCTTTTTCTCAAAGAATTAGATATCGGTTTAATTAAGCTTCTAAGAGTAGATTTGCATGCATTGCATCAAAGTCTTTATGATTTGCTAAACTCAACAACAGTTATTTTATTGAACAACCTTCAACTGTCTTGACACAACAACAGAATCAACTCTATGTTTGACAGCAATTGTAGAAATGTCCTTACTCATCTTTATTTTCTATGTTAACTTTCTCAGGCAATGGATGGAATTGGCAAAAGAGGGTGAGTGTAGGTAATAGATTCAATCATCATCCATTACAAACTTCTTTTCATTATCTTGTATTTAACTTCATTAATATACATATATCTATATTTATTTATTTAGACTAATTGAAACTTCCAATAATACCTCTTAGGTGTTGCTGTCGTCAGTGCAGTTGCAATTGGCATTTCCTTTTGTATCTGTTATTGGCAAAAGAAGAAGAAGAAGAATAGCCATGCAGTATCCTCTGTACTATCTCAGAGGACCTGTTCAGTAGACACTGAGAAGGGAAGAAGATGCCTTGGACTCCTCCACTTCTTCACCTACAATGAACTTAAAGAAGCCACAAACAACTTTGATTCTTCCAGAGCACTAGGATATGGAGGCTTTGGGACAGTGTATTTTGGTACAAGCCAGCAGCATCCAATGTTATCTTATATAACTATTAGAATTTCGCATGCTTAATTTCAATAATCACAACCTTATTATAATTCTTGATGGAAAGACATAAATAAGAGAAGAACGTAGAAAAGTGAAATAGAAATTGTATTGATAAATTAATGAGAATATAACTAACTAACTAACTTTTATATCTCTAACAGACATTGACCGATATTCTTTGTGATGGTAGGAAAACTCCGGGATGGGCGTTTGGTGGCGGTGAAACGGATGTATGAGAGTAATTACAGGAGAGTTGAGCAATTCTTGAATGAAGTTGACATCTTAACAGGCTTACACCATCAAAATCTGGTGTCACTATATGGATGCACTTCTAGCCAAAGCCGCGAACTTCTTCTTGTATATGAATATATTCCTAATGGAACTGTTGCTGATCACCTTCATGGTCAACTAGCGAAACCTGGGATGCTTCCATGGCATATCAGAATCAACATTGCCATAGAAACTGCTAGTGCATTAGTATATCTTCATGCCTCTGACATCATCCATAGAGATGTGAAAACCAACAACATTCTCCTTGACAATCACTTCAGTGTCAAAGTAGCAGATTTCGGACTTTCGCGCCTTTTTCCAAACCATGTCACACACATTTCAACTGCTCCACAAGGAACTCCTGGTTATTTGGATCCAGAATACCATGAGTATTATCAGCTTACTGATAAAAGTGATGTTTATAGCTTTGGAGTTGTGTTGATTGAGTTAATATCATCTATGCCTGCTGTTGATATTGGTAGGCATAGGGATGAAATCAATTTGTCTAATATGGCAGTTAAGAAGATTCAAAATGGGACTTTACATGAGTTTGTGGACCCAACACTTGGATTTGAATCAGATTTTAAGGTGAGGAAAATGATCAATGCAGTAGCTGAGTTAGCATTTCAATGCTTGCAGAGTTCTAAAGATGTTAGGCCTTCTATGGTACAAGTGCTGGAAAGGCTGAAGAAGAAGGATATAGAGAGTGAGAGTGAGAGTGAGAGTGGTGGGGTATATAAAGGTATACCTGAAGTGATGGATATATCACAAGATGGTGCTGCTTTGTTGAAGAATGTAGTTGAACCACCACCACCATCACCAGATTCAAAATTAGTAAGCATATCTTCTCCACCTAATGGAAGAGATTATTAAGTTATAAGTTATACATACATTATAGTATTAGTATACACCTTTCTCATCTCATTATTCAAACCAAATTCATATACCTGAGATGGCATCAACCTAGGTAACATTCCCCGGGTTTATTGCTAATTACGAAACTCATTTGCTGTGTAATGACACGTTTCCACATTATAATGGATCACAAGATCCCCGTATATATATCACTTTCTGCTTTCCGTTCCTAAATCACTTTCTACATGCTTCACAGAGTATTTGATATTAGTTCTGTATCAACCATTCAAGCAAATGGCCTATAAAATAAAACAATAATATCAAATACTCTCCGAAGCATGTAAAATAAAACCGAAAAAGCTAAGGCCTAGCAAAAGGAAGTCCTAGAGGATAGCTGCAACATAGCAATGAAAGGAGCATCGAGGGCCACATGTGCTTACTCCGGTGCACCGAGCTTGGTAAGATAATCCGCACAGAAATTAGCTTCCCAAAAAATATGCTGAATTTTTACGTCCCACAACCAAGATAATAAATTCCTGAAAAAGCAACAACTAATTTTGAGAGACTATATAATATGGCAAATTGCATTCAATGAAGGTTAAAAGAATTAATTTATAAAATTAAGGATGAAAATTATTTTTTGGATTTAATTTATAGACACTATTGCGCGGTAAAGTTTCTTTACACGGTCAATCCTTAAAATGGTTGAGTCTTCTCTCAACTATATGAAAAGTCATCTGAATCGTAATTTGTGATCGAATTCAGGATACTTTTGATTTTCAATTGTCTAAATTTTTTGGTAAGAAAAAGAAACAAAAGCCTCTATTTTCTTAAATTCCAAGTCTATATGACCTTTTTTGTACTTAATATATGGACCACTTGTTTGAAAATAAGTATGAAAACAAAGAGTTGTCAAACTGGGCAACTCGGCTCGGCTCCACCTGGCCCGCTAGACTAAAACGTAAAAGTGGGTTGGGCTGGGCTAGCTCAGTTATCTGTTGAGTTGTGTTTTTGCAGCCCGACTCAAAACACTGGCCAGTGGGCCGACCCGATTCAGTCCAACTTTTAACAAAGAAAACAACAAAAAATGAAAAAACATTAAAAAAAATGAGCCCAACCTGATTCATGTGGGTCAACTGGACTGGGCCAAAACAGCTCGGTTCTTTTCTGGACCTTCATTTAGCGAACTCAGCCTAGCCCAAAACACTGGACAATCGGGCAGCTCGTTGTGCTGAACCAAAATTGACACTTCTAAAAAATACTATGTCCTTAAGACGTGCAATACTTTGTTGAAGCTAAAATCTCCCAGAATTATTTTACACTCTTCTAGATCCCAAAAACTAATATTCGAAGGGACTGTAGTTAACTCTATTTCAATTGTGAATCATGTTAAATATGTGTCTTTGGGGTGGTTTATGTTTAGTACCTTGCAGTGGCTGTGGAGACTGCAGTTGGTAGGTTTCCTGCTGTTCGAGTGATGCGTTAGAATGATCTCGGGTGGGGCACCTGCGACGTCACTCCAACGCTCAAGTCAGTATTGAGAATAAGAGAGTAGTATATCTAGGAATGAATATGTACCTATTAATGACAATGTTGACCAGTATTTATAGGGATTCGTGCTGGTTTTGAGTCATTGGATCGATTGGATGAATATGATCCGTCCAAGTATGAGAGTCATAAATGAGTTGATTTATTGTGGATATGAATCAAAGTGATTGGCCTTATCCATGTCTAATTGCTGAATGGGCCTATTGGTCCGGTCCAGAACAGTTTATATCTAGAAAGGGTAGGAGTACTAGTTTGAATTTGGTTGATCGGATGAATTGCCCAATGGGTTGTGTGATGTCTAATTAACTAAGGGTACTCTTCTTCCTCTCCTGGTCTTCTTCCCTTAGGGTTTTGGCCCCCAAAGGTTTTAACGAGGCTCATTGTTCCTTACGTTGTAAGGGTTGGTGCACAAGGGGTGCTTCCGTTAATGAATTCTTTGGCTTATAAAAAAACATCACTGCAAGAATATAATATTAGTTAACCTAGTTCACAAAATGAAGAATAGAAGGAAAGGAAGAAAGATTTCTTCAGATTTCAGAGATGCAAAAACATTTCCGTGGTGAGCAAAAATAAAATTTATGGGATTAAACTAGGTTGAGAAAATAAAATGTTAAAGAAAAATTATGTTTTTTTTAAAAGAAGAAATAAGGTTAAAGTCAAAAAAAAAAAGCATTAGACCAAATCAAAATCTTATCTTCTAGACCAAATCAAAACCTTAAAATTATTTAAAGTTAAATTGAGTGACCCCAAATAATTTTAGCCCAATCTAACCCATCTCGAAATTGTCTCCGGCCTGAATAGACCAGCCCAAATTGATAGCTCTACATTCATAGACCAAATGACTATTTATCCGAAATTTTATTCACCACTTGGTAATGTGAGCTCTACAACTTTCAAACTTATGGATAGACATAAATTTTCTAGCAGTAATTGCATTGCTCATCACTTGGTAAAGCAGATAGATCTCTTCATTTGTTTTATTCTCCGTATCCTTGCTCTAGCATCTTAAACCAAATCTTCTAAGAGATTCTTAAATACTTAAATAATACATCTCACACGAGTTAACTTTTGTTATAAAATATTTAAAATAGGCTAAATAGCACTTTTGGTCTTTTATCTTTGCTCCAGATTTCACTTTGGTCATTTATCTTTTTTTTGTCCGTTTTGGTCCCTCATGTTTCATTTTGGTTTTATTTTGGTCCCTGACGTTAGTTTTGACTAACTGACGTTAATTTCATTAATGACGTGGCAAAAATTAATATTATTTAATTCAATTAATTCAATTAATTCAATTAAAACAATTAAAAAAATAAAACATAATTTAACAAATTAAAATAGAAAACCCAGAATCAGCATCTCCTCTTCTCTCTTCTCAGCATCTCCGTCGCCACCCTCCCATCTTCTCTCTTCTCAGCGCTCCTCTTCTCTCTCACTCGTCCTTCTCTCTTCTCTCTCACTGACAATCACGAACTAGCGCTCTCACTCTCCCTCTCCCAGAAACATAACCCGTCGTGATGAAGAGAAGAAGCAAATCTGTGGTGGATCTGTGGGTTCGTTGTCTGGGTTCGATTTGTCTCTTCTCACTGGGTTGCGATTTCGTCACTGGGTTGCGATTTCGTCACTGGGTTCGTCAAAGGGGGTGCGATTTCGTCACTGGGTTCGATCTGTGGGTTTGATTTGTCTGGGTTGCGAAACTGAGGAGAGAGAGAGAGAGATCGAAGACAGAGGGTGCGTGGCGAGGGGAGAGACAGAGGGTGCGTGGTGATGGTGGCTGACGGTGGTTGCGCGAAGAGAAACAGTGGTGGTGGAGGGGAGAGAAGCAGTGGTGATGGTGGCTGACAGTGGGTGATGGTGGCTGACAGTGGTGGATCTGTGGTGATGGTGGCTGACAGTGTGATGGTGGCTGACAGTGGTGGTGGAGGAGAGAGAAACAGTGGTGATGGTGGCTGACAGTGGGTAATGGTGGCTGACAGTGGTGGATCTGTGGTGGTGATGGTGGCTGACAGTGTGATGGTGGCTGACAGTGTTTAGTTGAATTAATTGAATTAATTGAATTAAATAATATTAATTTTTGCCACGTCATTAATGAAATTAACGTCAGTTAGTCAAAACTAACGTCAGGGACCAAAATGAAACAAAATGAAACATGAGGGACCAAAACGGACCAAAAAAAAGTTAAAGGACCAAATTGAAATTTGGAGCAAAGACAAAGGACCAAAGGTGCTATTTAGCCTTTAAAATATTATAAACTAATATGTAGGTACATATTCAGTTTGTGTAACAGGAAGTGCATTATAAACTAATATTATAAATAGGAGGTTTTGTATTCGAATTGCTATTTTTAGTGTAGGATAACCTTGAATTGCCGACAGCTTCCGTTGATTACCGTGTTTTGATTATTATATTACCGTGTAGTCCCATATTTTATTGTGTAACAGGGAGTACACTATGTTGAATCTGCAGAAAAAAAAGACAATTAGCGGCGCTTCTTATAAAAGCGCTAGTGAATGTGCCAAGAAAAGAGGGGAAAGAGTAGCGCTTCCAATACGAAGCACTGCCTATTGTAATAAAATAAGAAGCGCTTCTAGTAAAAAGCGCTGGCTAATCTAAGAGAATAGGAAGTACTTCCGTTAAAAGCATCGCCTATTCTTAACATTCAGGAGCACTTCAAAAGTGCTGCTGGTTGGTATCGTGCCTTTAGCAGCGCATTGATTAACAGTGTTTGAAAGCATTGTTAAAGGCCAAAAAGAAGCGCTCTTAAAGGTGTTTTTCTGTAGTAGTGGTCAAGAGATGCTGACATAAATCGTGTAGTTATGCCTTGTCATCCACTTCATGCAGCAGTCATGAGCAGTTGAGCACTAACATATTTTTGTGAAAATTATTCAATTATCTCCCACAATTTTTTCTTTGCTCGTATAGATTACTTGCTCAGTACCTAACAATTTTGTGCGTGTAGAATATGCAACTATTATATGTCGATATCTTTTAAATAAGATAATATACATAGAATAAAATATCACCTGCACTATATGGAGTGAATAATGAAGACAGAGACCCACTAAACTAAAGAAGCTGATATGATTTATTGGATTCATTGGGTCGTGCCAATTACTACTACTCTACTTGTTGTCTTAATCAATCAAAGGCCCAAGTGGATAATATAATTAATAATGGAAAAGAATGAAAGTAGAAAACATATGCATATTTCACATCCACTTATAAGAAGGAGCCAAGAGAAACATCAATTATATTATATATTCAATAAAGAGCTAAACTCCAGGAAAATAAAATTGATATATAAAAAGGCAAGTAGGCATAAAGACAAGCAACGTGATGCCTTTCAGGATATCTTCAATCAAAGGGATTTTATTTTATACTAATATTAAATAGTAACGGGTATGATTAAATTAGGGAAAACTTACGCAAACAATTTATGATATTTTGTAAGTTGTTTTAAGCTTATTTTCATACTCTGAAAAAAAAAACAGCTTAGATAGTTTATGAGAGGAAAGGGACCAAAGCATATATGATGTGATGATAGCCACCTCTAACATACATGCATGGACTCAGTATTAATACACACAAGGATGTGGGCTTTTTGTTTGCTACATAGACTCTCTATTTTCTGAGAGTTAAAGTTAAGGGCGTTATTTTATTATTTTATTTATAAACCCGCAACAATATCTATAATATTGTAGAGGATGCATGTCCCTCATGTTTCATAGTGATGGAAGAATATGAAGTGAACAGGATCGAATTTGTCACTTGTCTGCAGGTTCTTAAGGGGCATCTGGAACTACACCACCTGATTTTCACGTGGAGGTGGTGCTAACATATTCGGGAAAAAAACGATTTTAGGGTAAAAAAAAAATTTATTTACCTAAATAATACACATTATGGGTTATATAAAAAAATAGGGCAAAAAATTTTTTTAGTACAGATTTTTAAAATCAGTTCAGAAGTCGCCCCCCAGGGGCGACTTCACTACTGTCTTTTGCAATTTTTTTTTTAAAATCAGTTCAGAAGTCGCCCCCCCAGGGTGACTTCTAAACTGTGTTTTTTAATTTTTTTTGTTTTATTATATATTAAAATATAAATACCTAAATAAACTATAAATAAATTTATAAAAATGATTATACCTATTTATAATTTAATTACATTAATATTCACGAAAAAAAATTAACAGATTAAAAATTGGAACATTATATAATATAGAAAAAAACTGAAATAAACAACAAAATTTGCAGAAATACAAGAAGAGGAAAACATGATTGAAACTAATTCATCCAAACATTTTACGCCGGAGGGAAAACCCGACGGATGATCTCATCGATAGACATTTCGGTTTTGACGCACAATTCGATAGGACTCCGAGTATGAGGGAAATACATCTCATGGTGGTGAAACATCTGTCGAACGTCACCGTCACTCTTGATAGGCATTTGGCCCCACCAAATACGATTACATTCGCCGATCCGGGGGGGGCGATAAACGATACTAGTGATTCTTTGCTCCTCACCCTCCAGCTGCGCCTTTTCCGTTAGTTTTTCATTCAGTTCGGCGAAGGTGATGTTGTTCTTAAGCCTGGAATAAATGTTGTTTGGACCCATAAAAAACACACCATCTTCTTCCCTGTGCAGAACATGAGCCTGACAGTGAAGTGTACAGTAGTGGTTGATGACTCTTTCCTGTATGATTTGTTGTGGTGGGGGTGGTCGCAGAAGATGCATGATTTCTTCCGGAGTGCGTATTGTGTCCACGTACAGCTCCAAGATACTACGTCCCATTGGAATGTTAGCATGAGCTTCCATCATTGCGCGAACGTCGTCGTCGCTTCGGATCTCCATGACAGAATACCTGTATGTCCCGTCATCTCCACAATTGTACTTTCTGTAACGGATACGATCCACGTCTTTACGCCACCCTCCCTCTGGTCGTATCTTCCTCTCAGCCTTCTCCTTGAGTTGGGCGAATGTGATGTCCTTATTCATCCTACAGAAGATATGATTAGGACAACGAAAGACAACACCATGTTCATCGGTGGTTACAGTTCCACTGTGATGAAGGGCGGTTAAGAATTTGTCATTTGAGTACTGGGTTGGGCACAACTGCCATTCCATTTCAGCGGGTTGGGCGATGGTGTTTGGGAAGAACCAGAGAAGAGAAGATGAATCAGAAATATAGGTTAAGGGTAAACTGTTGGTGTGAAGATCAGTGTAATGTGAGAATGTATTTATAATAGGGGTGATCGTATGTGAGCCGTTGATTTTGGAATATCTTAACCGTTGATTTTAGGGTTTAGTGTCGGTAAAATCTAGGCCGTTAAATAATGTCGGCAAAATCTAGGCCGTTAAATAGTGTCGGCAAAATCTAGGCCGTTAAATAGTGTCGGCAAAATCTAGACCGTTAAATAGTGTCGGCAAAATCTAGACCGTTAAATAGTGTCGGCAAAATCTAGACCGTTAATAATAACTGCCCTTTTTATTTAAGACTGTTACACATATAAAAAAATTAATTAAGGCAAATAGTACCAAAAAGAAAAGTCAGCTATTTGTTACATGTGTGGACAAAATAAATAAATACAAATAGTACAAAATATATATATATATAAATAAAAGGTACAAAAAAAATTAATTAAAAATTACAAACTAAATAAATGTCACATAAGATTAAAACCTTAAAATTAATAACTTAGTTAATTTAAAATTACAATAATTGATAAAAGACTAATCCGAAATATTACAACACATTATTTGCGGTTAGGGCAGTTGTTTCTGTTGTGACCCTCATTTCTACAAATTCCGCATCTTTTGGTGCGTGTACCCCTTTCTCTTTGATCCATCTCTGTACGAATACGGGTAGACTGTGGACGACCCTTTTTATCTCTACGTTTAGTTGGATCATGTTGTAGTTCTAAAGTATTGAAATCAGGCCATGACGTCTCAGTTGGCAAGGGTGGGAACTCCACAATGTAAGTATTGAAAACATTCTCCATTGTGTACGCTGGATCCACGAATTGCATGTGGTCGTAATTGCATTTTGAGCATGCTGCGATGACATGTGAACAAGGGTAGTGAAGTGCCTGGAATTCCCCACACTCACACGTTTTTGCTCTGAAGTTCACCACGAATGTCAGGGCAGGTCTACCACTTTGTGGTCGTGCAAGTTCTTCAACTCGGAACAATTGTTGGGCACGATCGTGAACTGCGACGTTATGCGTTTTAGAGACTTTTATGTTCCTGGCAATATTTTCCAACAATTTTTCAGAGTACATAGTTCCGGATCTCAACATTGCATGTGCCTGTGTTCCCCTTTTGACGAAAACCTCGTTCATCCTGAAGTATGTTGCATCTATCAATGAACGAATAGGGAGATTCCGCACCCCCTTAAGGACATTGTTGATGTACTCTGCAAGGTTTGTTGTCATGTGCCCCCAACGGGAACCTCCATCGCACGACTGCAACAATTGTTCTGCGGTTATGTCTTCAACCCAAGCCACCCCCTCAGGACCTACTTCCTGACCAATTTTTTGTTTGTAGTGATTGGCCGATTCTTCCGTCATTGAATATGCTGAAGAAAAAAAGATGTTGGTAAGTATGGAATGGAAATTTGAAACTAATTAATTAAAAAAATGTTAAAAATACTCACCCATATTGATGACATGTTTCCTGGCAGGAGTGTTTTTGAAGTGTCTCATGAAGTTTTGTGCTATGTGGCGAACACAGAAGACGTGTTTCCAATTGGTGTTTAGTCGCGTAACAGCACTTTTGGTAGACTCGTGTCTATCTGATATCAAACAAATACCCTCCTGTGGTGTCAAATAGTGTCTTAAACGAGATAGGAAGAAAAACCAAGCCTCCGCTGTCTCACCCTCGACCACTGCATATGCAATTGGGAAGGTGTTGTTTCTTCCATCTTGTGCGATTGCCAAAAGAAGACACCCTTTGTACCTACAGAGACAACTGGTTTGCAAAATTGAAAGCCTTTAATACACGGGCCAAAACTCCAAAAGATGCGGTGGAATACACCTTTGTCGCCAACTAGTTGTCCATTCTCATAGAATGGTTTGTACTGCCAGTCGTGAAATGTGTCTGGAATATAGTAAGAGAAAGCATGTAGCCACCTAGTTACTTCATTGTAAGAGTCCTCCCAATTACCGAAGATAAGCTCGATTGCTTTTTGTTTAGCAATCCAAGCCTTTCTGTAGGAACTCTGGTACGTGAACCGCTCCTTGATGTGTGCAATCAACACAGCCACTGATATTGTCGGGTCCTTCCTTACAAGTGGAAGTATATGAGTACACATGAAGGAGGAGGCCAGCTGGCAGTGATCTTGGGAAATAGTCGATGTTGTACATGTGTGTGGGTGAGTCAACTGTGTAATCCCCCAATATCCAGTTTTTGCTCCTAGTCTCACTAAACACCTCCACAAACAGGTTTCATGAAGACAACAAACAGTCCAACATGTTGGTTTAGACTCACAGACTTTGTATGCAACTGAATGGTTTAAGTGATATGTTTGGATGAATTGTTGGGCTATTTCTTTTGTGGGAAATTTCATTTTGAGTTTGAGTTCGTTTGGGTCTTCATTGGATAAAAGTTGGTTCCTGTCCATGGAATGGCCAAACTCTACATCATAAGGTTCTGGGTTATCAGCTGTGACGTTTTGAAAGTGTGGGACAGGCTCGCGGAATGCAACACCTATGTTGGGGTTAGCTTCAATTGGTTCTTCAGCGACGTGACGCTGGAGAATTTCATCTTCATCTTCGCTAAAGTCCCCAACGTCTTCATTATGGACACCAACAAACATACTAAACGGTGGGGTATTAGCTTGAGTATGTAGAGGGTGGCTTGTGTTAAGGTCAATGGGTGTGTTTGAGGATGATGGTGCAGAGTGATGGTGAGGTGTTGAAGGACTGTAATGCATGTCAGTTTGGGATGATGAAGGATTGAATTGAGGGTAAATAGGTGGAATGAAGTCAGTGTATGGTATTTCTGTTTCTTGAGGAAAACGTACGTTCAGTTGTGATGAAGATGGAATAGAGTGGCCGTGACTTACCTGGGTGTAGTTAGAAGGAGCCTCAACCAAATCTGCGTATATTTCTGGTGTACATATACCAAGGTGTCTATCTTCTTTGAAATGCTCTATCATAAGTTCAACATCATCGTCGGAATTTATTTCGAACCCCCCATAAAAGGTATGGCCAGTACTGAGAGTTGTGGGGTACCGATATGTAAGACTAGCAACCATTTTTGAATGGTCAGGAGAGATTTTTTTTTCAATGGCTTGTTTAACTTGAGCTAGTTTGGATTTAGAGTTGAGTTTGACAAGGGTGTTGTTATCACACCTAAAAAAGATACCTTCAGTATTTGTTTTTTCAACATAACCATTGTAAAAGACCGTGATGAAAACATTCGTTGGAGCCATTGACGAAGTTGGGAGTAGGAGGGTGTGTTTGAGTTTCAGTTGGTAGTAGGAGAAACTATGGCACTTGGGTGTTTAGTGGTGAGAGATTTAGGGGCTATTTATTGAAATTTGAATGGTCTGGATTTCACCCATGGTTTTGAAGGCCAGGATTGCACCGCCACTTTTAAAGGCCAGGATTGCACCGACACTTTCAATTATTCTGTTTTCTGTAATCATGACTTTTTGGTCAAGTTCTGATCATGGAAGACAAAGCATCTCTGCTTTTGTTCCCCACCAGATCAATCAGCAGAAGCAGACAAAAGAATCTGCTTTCATCATTTCGCATCATGACAGATGTCAAGACATCAGCAACACGGTAGTATTATACTTTGTCGAGAAGGCACAATTTTTAAAAAATTAAAATTAAAATTAATTAGTCAAAAAAACAGATCAAAAGATAGGTTAAAAACCAATTTTGGACACTAAAAAAAATGACTTTTGTTACACTTTGTTGTACATAATGTAGATATTAAAAACATTTGTAAGTCTTTTTTTAAACACAACACGGTAGTATTATACTTTGTCGAGAAGGCACAATTTTTAAAAAATTAAAATTAAAATTAATTAGTCAAAAAAACAGATCAAAAGATAGGTTAAAAACCAATTTTGGACACTAAAAAAATGACTTTTGTTACACTTTGTTGTACAGAATGTTGATATTAAAAACATTTGTAAGTCTTTTTTTAAACACAAAACGGTAGTATTATACTTTGTCTATAAGGCACAATTTTAAAAAAATTAAAATTAAAATTAATTAGTCAAAAAAACAGATCAAAAGATAGGTTAAAAACCAATTTTGGACACTAAAAAAATGACTTTTGTTACACTTTGTTGTACAGAATGTAGATATTAAAAACATTTGTAAGTCTTTTTTTAAACACAACACGGTAGTATTATACTTTGTCGAGAAGGCACAATTTTTAAAAAATTAAAATTAAAATTAATTAGTCAAAAAACAAGATCAAAAGATAGGTTAAAAACCAATTTTGGACACTAAAAAAATGACTTTTGTTACACTTTGTTGTACAGAATGTACATATTAAAAACATTTGTAAGTCTTTTTTTAAACACAACACGGTAGCATTATACTTTGTCTAGAAGGCACAATTTTTAAAAAATTAAAATTAAAATTAATTAGTCAAAAAAACAGATCAAAAGATAGGTTAAAAACCAATTTTAGACACTAAAAAAATGACTTTTGTTACACTTTGTTGTACAGAATGTAGATATTAAAAACATTTGTAAGTCTTTTTTTAAACACAACACGGTAGTATTATACTTTGTCTAGAAGGAACAATTTTTAAAAAATTAAAATTAAAATGAATTAGTCAAAAAAACAGATCAAAAGATAGGTTAAAAACCAATTTTGGACACTAAAAAAATGACTTTTGTTACACTTTGTTGTACAGAATGTACATATTAAAAACATTTGTAAGTCTTTTTTTAAACACAACACGGTAGTGTTATACTTTGTCTAGAAGGCACAATTTTTAAAAAATTAAAATTAAAATTAATTAGTCAAAAAATTGCACCGACGGTTTTGAAGGCCAGGATTGCACCGACAGTTTTGAAGGCCTTGGATTCCAAACAGTTCAAGTCATTACTGCACAGTGCAGGTCACCTAAGTGCACAGTTCAAGTCATCAATCATAGGATTCCGAATAGTAGTATGTTACTGTTTATACCGGTTAGTAACCGGTTACTATTCTTTCAATTTCTATATAAGCGTGCTTAGGCTATTGTTAGACACGCTTCATACACTCTTGAAACAAACTTCAATTACTTCTCTGTATAAGTCTAGTAAGAAGTCAGAGCTTGTAAGCCTACTTCTTCCTCTTCTTCAATCTTCAATCTGTAACTCATAGACAGTTCTCTACATACTTATGCTACATACTTCTTCTCTGTCTCTTTAATATTTTTTATGGAAGGCTTTGCCTCCTAATCTAACTGTCTTTTATGGAAGGCTTTGCCTCCTAATCTAACTGTATTTTATGGAAGGCTTTGCCTCCTAATATAACTATTCAAAAACTAATTATATTGGTTACTTATCTGAATTATGCTTTGCAGTTACTTATAATTTGTTCATAATCATATAAGTGCCAGTTACGGATATTATTTCTGAAGTTGATATTATTCTAAAAAATGTTATACTATAGTGTACTCTTTGACTATAGCTAAACAGCCAAATGCGTACCGCAATACAGCTGTCAGGCAAGGGCAGTTGATATGCTGTATTTACTCAGTTACACCTCTTGGAGGGCCCACTAATGTGGGTATGACCATGGGTTCTGAGTAATCCTATAGTCAATAAGTCTACTATTTTATGTTATATATCCAGAGGTTTATGGTTCATGATTAATGTCTTCCCTAAAAATCTCTTCCAGGCCAATTTCTTCATTCAGACTTACTTAAAAATGTCTTCCTTACTAAACGAACAACCTCACATTTCCATGCTTCTCAAGGATGACCCAATGGAAGTTCATCACGCATTCAAGCTTCCCGAACCAGATGCCTCTATATTACCATTGATAGAAAGAGCTGGGTTTCGTGACATTGCTTCAATTGGCGCATTCAAAATAAATCCAGCTTTGGTGGCAGCAATGGTCGAACGCTGGAGACCAGAAACACACACTTTTCATCTTCCAGTAGGGGAGTGCACAATAACTCTCCAAGACGTGGCGTTGCAGTTGGGGCTTCCCGTTGATGGAAATGCCGTTACTGGAAGTTGTCAACAAAATTGGGATCGAGTATGCAAACAACTTTTGGGTAAGCCTATCCCAGCAGATGGCATTGTAGGCAACCAAATTAAGTTCACTTGGCTACAACGTGAATTTAATAATGTTTCAGAGGGTGCTTCCGACAAAGTGCGAAGACAATATTGTAGGGCGTACCTATTGCAGTTGATCGGGGGATACGTACTCCCAGACAAATCATCAAACAGAGTCAACATAAAATACCTACCCCTATTGAAAAATTTCGATGAAATTTCAAGTTATAGCTGGGGGTCAGCATGTCTAACCAACTTATACAGAATGTTGTGTAAGACAGCTACATGCTCCTCACGCACAATGGGTGGATGTACTCTATTGTTACAGTCTTGGGTCTGGTACCGCATGTCGTTCCTAGCACCAGGCTGCAACAGTCCTTATCAATAGCCACTAGCAAAGTGGTAAACATTTGACACAATTTATGAATACTAACAATTATATTTCTTCTTTATGTTAACAATTTATTTGTTTTACTAGATGGGTTCGCACGCCACTTAGCCACACTAAGTGTCCATCAAGCCTTGTTTTGCACAGATCAACAATAGATCGCATCACACATGAAGAGTTTGAGTGGTTGCCATATCGGGAATTCAACTTGCCAGAAATAGCATTTCGGCACTACGGCATATGGACTACAAACACGGCTATGGTCTGTTTCCATATGGTAGAATGGCACCATGCGGATAGAGTGACCTTGCAATTTGGCCTCGTCCAAGACATACCATCAGCACCAAAAGATATGAGCCACATGCACAACATCACCATGCAGGGACAGACTGATGTCAATTGGGCTGTATATCACAGACAGTCAATTGATTTATGGAATGATAGACAAAATACATGTGTTGTGGGTCGACCGTGCTTTGCTAAACCGACGCAGTCAGATAAATACATGCGCTGGTTTCTAAAAAAATCAAGGCCATACATTTCAGCAGACCAACATCTAAGGGATCCACGTGGTCTTGCAAATGTTGGTGATGTGGATGAAGAAGATGAACAAGACGTGCCAGCTCCCCCAACTACTCAAACCGAACGTCAAGAACGTAACCGTAATCGACATCGACGTGCACCACCAACTCAACAGAGGACCAAGAAGATGTGCCTCACCGCCACTCTATCTCCCACACACCAACTTTCGAAGAAGATGTGCCTCACCCCCACTCTATCTCCCACACACCAACATTCCAAGAACATACTCCTTTTCAAGATACATATCGATACTCTACGACCGAAAGGGACCCCGATATGCTCTATGAGTGCTTTGGGGTCCAACCCGGCTCTGCGCAATCTATGGCGTTGCTACGTCAAATGGAAGACCAGGCCGGCGGTGGTAGTTCTTCATCAGTTCCCCAGTTTTTTCCAGAGCCACCGCCCTCTGCCCCTACTGAGGAAGAACAACAACCACCACATCGGCATGAACGTCCACGGCGTGTCCCCAAACCTCGAAAGTGTGGAACTGGGTCTCATATTCTTCGTTAATTTTTTTGTACTGTCTTTTTAAATTATCAGTGTGGAACTGTCTTTAGTTTAATTTATCAATTATTGTAATTTTAAATTAACTACGTTATTAATAGGTATAATAATTTTTATAAATTTATTTATAGTTTATTTAGGTATTTATATATTAATATATAATAAAATAAAAAATTAAAAAAACACAGTTCAGAAGTCACCCTGGTGGGGGGCGACTTCTGAACTGCATTTTTAAAAAAATTGCAAAAAACAGTTCAGAAGTCACCCTGGTGGGGGGCGACTTCTGAACTGAATTTTAAAAAAAAATTGCAAAACACAGTTCAGAAGTCACCCTGGTGGGGGGCGACTTCTGAACTGAATTTTAAACAAAAATTGCAAAAAACAGTTCAGAAGTCGCCCCTGCTGGGGGTGACTTCTGAACTAGAAAAAAAAATCTGCCCTACTTTGGTATATAACCCAGAATGTATATTATTTTAGTAAATAAATTTTTTTTTTTTTGCACTAAGATGGTTTTTTTGCCAACATATTCAGTGTTTTTATACCTGTCAGTGTATGCTTTCAAAATCCATCTTCAGGCTATTGATCGAACCAATATATCGTATATGCGACGACACTCTCTCTGATAGTTTTCATGTGGTCCAGCAGCACAAACAAGTTGAGTGATGATCGAAATTCGAATCAAATTAAATTCCACTATATATATAGCTGGAACATTTATACATTGAAAATACCTTAGTTTTCAAGAAGCTAGCTACTTCCACTTTTTTCTATATATGAGTCAAAGCTAACTATGACTTGGGAATGCGAACAATTATAAATCTTAATTAATTTATGAAGAACAAAAAAAGAAACTGAAGTATATATAACCATATTAGCTTAGCAATAGAAAGGAATCTGCATGTGGACATATGATCAGGTATATATTGGATTAAGCTACTAATAATATGAATTTAAAGATGCATCAGAACAAGGAAAATCTGAGATTGGAGAAAAGGTCGTGCATAAACCGAATGTCCATGCTTCGGTTGCTTTAGAGGATGGTAAAATATTGTCTCCTATGGTGCAGACGCAAGAGATTGCTTTAATCCAGAAGTTGCTCTTTGCTTCTACACCTAGCACCTCTGATGCTAGTCGGGTTAGTAGTGATTCCACTCAACCTCCCACCACTAGACTAGATTCGCTATTTGCCTGTGTCTGACATGGTAGCTTCTGACATGAGTATTTCGGGGAAACTTTGGGGTGATGTGTCAGACGACGCTGATGATCCTATGACCTATGAAACTGTTGCTGAAAAATGTGAACTGCAGGTGTCTACAACCCGAAAGAAGAAACACAAAAAGAAACTAGTTGAGAAAACAGTTGACTATAACACTCGCTCTAAGACGAATTGTGTCTCTGTTTCTTTTTTATCTACCTTTTGTAAGTAGGTCCTAGATTTTTTAGAAAACCAGCTCTTGGCCATTCTTTGGTTGGTTATATCTCCTTTTTCAATGATATATTCTATTTATCTAATTATTGTTAGTTAGCTTTAATAGTTTCTAGGTTGTGTTTTAGGGGCCTATTTTAGGGGCTCTCTATTATACCAAGAGTTTTGGCCTACTCCCCCTTGTCTTTTTTCTCTTTTTTTTAATAAATTCTAGGAGGATATATGCCTCTTTGATTAATATATATATATATATATATATATATATATATATATATATATATATATATATATATATCGGATTGTATGACTTCCTAAAGAGGGCCCTTTGTATGGCCTCTCGCTTTCAACATGAGTACGTGGAGCAATGGGTCCACATAGACATGATGAATTTTTACAATAAAAGTCAAAAGGAAAAGCATTTGGTTGGTTTAAATTAAGCTGCACTCTCCTATCAACATTTGAAGCTTTAGGAAGATAAATCATACTTAATTAGGCAATACTATATTTATATATCAATAGATGGGTGGAAGGATATATGCTACAGCTTAGTTTCCAGCTTTGTGTCGGTAGATTACTAAATATATATGTTTATAGTCCTTAAAGATATTACTTCTTTTAACTTTGGTCTCTATTGAAAAATTTCTCCATGCTCTTAAATTTTTGCTGATTTGGGTAGGTAAATTTTAGGTCAAGGTAACTCTTAGAAAAAAGTGGGAAATTTACTCGATCTCACTTGTATTCCTCAAAATTTGGCACACATGTATCCCACTAATTTAATATCAATTTATTGTAAATGTACAAAAATACAATAAATAGAGACCTAAAAGTTTAGATTATTTTGGTCCTACTCGGTTGTTCCGTCGAGACAGACTGGGCCCATTTTTTTGTATTTTAAGTTTCCATTGTTAAAAATTTCAGGCTGGGCTTGTTTTTTTTCTGTTTTTAGAGTGACAAAAAAAAGTTAAGAGACCTATTTGTTATAAATAAATAAGTTAAGGGACCTCGGGAGATATTTTACATTTATTCAAAGATGATTAGTTTGACCGTGCTGGATATTAGGTCATGAGAGGAATATGAGGATCATCCATATTGAATTAAGAGCAACCACATAAGTGAATTGATCACCACATCTTAACACAAAACCTTAAAGCGGTTATATATCGGTCAACTATAATTTTTTCATGGAGTACTTCCACCTCAAACTTGAATACAAGAATGACCACACTTAATAGAAGAGGATCCATATGGGGTATTTTCCACGTTTATAACATAGTGGTAGTATGGGTGGCGCGTCTAGTTGTGGGAGTGGGTGTTGGCAGGAAAGAAGTGGGGACTGCTTTTTCATGTCTCTGCTGTTTCCTTTCCTTCATCCTTTCCTTTTTATTATCACAAACCAAACAAACAAACATCTCACAGACACAGAAAAGAGAAACGTTCACACACACACACACACTCACTCAGTCACTCACTTAACCCTTTGTTATCGCCTAAAGCCAACAACTATAGCAAACACACAAACACAGTTAGTTATTAGCTAACAACACAAAAACCAAAACAACTCCTTTTTACTGTAAATCTAATCTTATCTCTTTTTAAGTATTCACTCACTCACCCCCTTTTCCTTTCCTTGATGCTAAAGCTAAACATAAAACAAACCATCTTCCCCTCTGCTTTTGCTTCTTCCTCATACTCTTCCCACTCGCTCGCAGTTTTTCTTCCTACCGTATTATGTTATGTAAGTACCTCTTTAATTTTACTCATCTCATCACCTAATTTTTTGTTTCTTTATGTACTTTCTTCCATGCATTTCACCGCCTTCTTCTTCGCTCTGCTTTACTTTTTTTTTTGTTTTCATTTTTATTCACCTTTTTATTGTGTTTTGGAGTTTCTCGAAGCTCTCTACTTTAGCTTGCAAATGAAATTTTAGAATTTTGAATTATTTTTTATTATAAAAAAGGTTACTTTGAAGAGTGATTATTATTATTATTATTATATGAGCGGAATCCTAAGGAAAGAGAATGATTGTGCTTCCTAAGTGGTTGAGTATTGAAATTTAGATCTACCTTGTGTTGTGAGTAGCAACGGAAAGCCTAATTTGATGTTAATAGCATCTATCTGTTCACTGATTTTAGTAAGAAACTGCTTAACTTAATTAGTCCATTGCAAGTTATCATATTACTAATTAATTGATGATCAGTAATGTTGGAATCCTTCGGTGGAGATAACTTACTTCTACGCAAATTTCTCGGATTTTTAGGTGATGATGACTTTCCTCTGAGTGAGTCTTCTGTTTAACCTTATTTCTTCATGCATTGAATCTGATTTCATATGCTTTTGAGGCCACTGAGGGCACAGCTATCATTACCACTTCTTCTTCCTAACCACCATTTTTTCTTTCTGAGAAAAAAAAGGACTGTGGTTAGGTACGCAACTATGTTCTGCAGAAGTTTTTGGTTTCTGTAAAATCTGCTGCAGTGGGCCAAGTTGGTCATTAAATCTTCAATAGACCACTTCTTTGTGGAGAAAACTTCAACGCTAGAGCTTTACAGGGTAAATAAAGGGATATTAATGGTATCAAAATATGATAGAATTGCATGACATTAAGGGACCCAACTATATTGGAAACATGTGAGATGTTTTCTATCTTCAAACCTTCTTTAACAGAGCCAATGGCCCCTACTTCAATTCACCCACAACTGATTAGTATTTAAACAAGAAACAAACATTTGTCCATCTTCTCACATTAAGCAGGGCCATTATTGAGTATGATTGTAATCCTTAACAAGACTTATTTTAGTTTATTCTTTCCTATATTCCTCTCTACCCTTATGCGCCCATGTTTTTTTTTGTGACTTCCATGTATGTTATTACTTATCTTCTTACATATACTGTTATATCTGAAATTCTCAAACTAACACAATTACCTGAACCACCATTCAAATAGCATGTTGAGAGTCTCGTGTCGTATGTGATATGGCTTCAAAGAATGTTTATACATGGTAAACATCTCTCTCCTTACAAGTCGGTTTTGTAGAGTGTATTCAAGATCCGTTGGGCTACCCACTATCAGGCCACTCAGACACACTCCAATTGTCTGGTCTGAGTGTGAGGGGAGTGTGTTGAGAGTCTCACATCAGATGTGATAGGACTAAAAGAATGTTTATAAGTGGGAGGCATCCGTTTCCTTATAAGCCAGTTTTGTTGGGTTAAGTTAGAATAAATTAGAATTTAGACAACTAGTTCATAATTAAGAAACACGCTTATACTTGTATCTGGGAATTGTAGAATGAAAATGCATCATCCTACAATAACCAAATGGTATTGTGGAAAAGGGATTATGTAAAAAAACTGTATAACTGGCATTTAAAAAAGAACATGTAGTAGGAGTGTTTTATACTTTTACTATATCAGTTTGTATTGTGGTGCGTTATTCCCTTTCCTATCATGCATGATTTCTCAAACTGATAATTGGGCAACGTTTTTTGGGTGATATTTTGTTCAAAGTAGAACTTCTATATTCTAAATAACAATAGGTAAGCTTATGTTACATACACAAAAATTCCCAATTTTGCATAGAAATAATCTAATTTCATTATCATGTAGGTGACAGTATCATAATAAGCTGATCAAAGTATCAGATTGGTTCAGTATAAACATTCTGGAAAAGAAGTTAGCTCTTGGCAGATTCATATAAACATGAGAACTCCAAACTTGAACTTGGAACCTGAAAATCATTCAGAAGACTGCAGTCAAGTGGTTTCCAATATATCCTTACAAGAAGCATCTCATGATCTTACCAAAGACAGCACCACCACTTCTTCCCATCTTACAAATCTCACAAATCCAGATTCTGTTACCCTTGACTTGACACTCAACTTTCATTCCAGTGATGGTGACTTGAAGACTCCAAGTGATGCTAGTAATGAAGGTGGAGTTGAACCACAACCTTCAACATCAGCAACTCCAAGAGTTTTCTCTTGTAATTATTGTAAAAGAAAGTTCTTCAGCTCGCAAGCATTAGGGGGTCATCAGAATGCTCATAAAAGGGAGAGGACAATAGCAAAACGCGCAATGCGAATGGGGATGTTCACTGAGAGGTATACAAGCCTAGCATCTCTACCTCTTCATGGTTCACCTTATAGGTCTCTTGGTATTGAAGCACATGCTGCAATGCACCAAAGACATATACCATCATCATCAACATCACTGAGAGCTCCTGATATGAGAGCTGGTGCAAAGTTTGAAAAAAACAATTTTGGATCATTAGTTTTCTTGGAAGATGATGATGTTGGTTTCTTTTGGCCTGGAAGTTTCAGACAAGTGGATCAGGGAGCTGGCATTAATCTAGCACATGCTCAAACTTCAAATTCTAGTTTTGAAATTCCAATGGTACCTCCTCCACCACAAGCATCTACATCTCCTGATCTCACATTGAAGCTATAAGATTTTATAAATTATACATACACATGCAAACCCCCTCACAAAATAATAAGTAGGTGGCTAGGAAGTGGCTTATACATTGCTTAATACTTGGGCAAAATTTCTCAATCACACATTTATTATTTTTTTGTGAGGGGTTTATGATTTATGAGGTTTTTGTTGCATGTATTGTACAGTGAGATGTGTCTTTGATCTCATTCTCTTGAGACATAAATTATTAAATTGATAGGGCATGCATTGTACAGTGAGATGTGTTATTTTATTTCCAATGGCGATTTTAGCTTATTTTAATTTCACGTTATTAATGGTCTCCTATAGTTTGTATTTTGCTTCATTGTTGATGATATTGCAGCTACTGCCCTTACGAAAATAGGGGTAGGTGGTTTATGTCCAAATCTATCACTGAAATTTGATAGAATTGTGAGATTTGGTAGTCTTGAAATCCTTTTTTTTTGTCTTCCCTGAAAAGTCAGTTAAGAAAAATGCTATCTTTAAAAACTATATTCAATGTTCAACAAAATAATCATGTAAAGTATTTGTTGGTTCATGATAAAGAATCGTGAACTTTATGAACTAGGAATATATTTTTTTTTTATTGCCGTCTATCCAGGCTATTATTGTGTTTATTTCTTGGACTTTAAATTGTTGCCAAACGAAAGTAGACATGTTAAGCATCATTTTGATAAAAGAAAAATTGTAAAAATCAAACTTACAGTGCATTTCTGGTGTCTTTAATAAGTTTGACCTTCCTTTATGGATGCTTAGCAAGATCTTTGCTTTTTTTTTTGCTTTGTAAATGCTAATTTTGCTGCGAAACAAAGCACTAGTGGTTTTAGGTGACTTCTAGCATGGTCCCATCAAAAGATGTATCCACCATGGGTATATTGCTTCTGACCATTGATCTGATCTAACAATAAAGAAAACTATCTATCAAGATTTGTGGTGTGCAACTGATAACACTTTTTAGTAAACGCGTTACTTCCGTTCTAATACAGCAGTAAAATACTAAAGTATTAGGTATCGTATCCACAGAGACTTGGTGATATTGTCAGCCGTTCAATCAGATTTTCAAATCTTAAGTTACAAAGAGATAGTTGTTTGTTTGTTTTGTAAACTTTAAAACTAAAAACGATAATTTGATAAAAGGAATTAACAAGTAATAAAAAGATGTTGAGATTAGATTTTATTAACTTATTCCAATGTATTTAACTAGTTCATATACATAACTTTATTTTATTCATTGATTCATCATCACCGTATCATCCAAGTTAGCTAATTCCTTAGACTAATATGAAATCAACAACTAATTTGCGTAAACAAAGATTCATCAACTATTTAAGCAAATAGTAGCATTAAGATTAGGTGATATATTGACTAGAAAACATGATTCTATTCCTAGATATCAAGCTTAATAGGCGATTGAATTTAGTACATAACCAAAAGCTTATTTTCCAATACAACTTTTAGATTCAAAGATCAAGTATAGGAGATCAAACTATAACAAGCATTAAGAACAACATTCAATCACTAAATCAATTCATAAAACGAGATACATATATTCTTAAATTAGGTTCAATACATGGATATAAGATAATTAAACCTAACCTCAACAAAAGAGAGTTTAGCTACTCATTTTCATGATAGCTATCATACAAAATATAAAAGAGATGAAAAACCTCAAGAATGTAGCACCCTTGATCCCTCAAAATGATGCTCCAAGCCTTGATTCTTCACTCCCTTTCGTTTTTGTATTCAGTGTATGGTTATGTATTTCAAAATATGATGCTCTTAAAGTTCAGAAATGAAGTCCCTTTTATAGGAAAAATTGTTAGCTAAGCTAAGGTCTGTTGTCGCTTAGCTAACAAATGGTGTGTTGTTGCCTTTGCATTCCCTTTCTTGTTAGCTAAGCTAAGGGTTAAGATTGCTTAGCTAACAAGACTTGTGTTACATTCTCCTTCTTCTTAGCTAAGCTAATGCTTGATGTTGCTTAGCTACAAAATTGTGTGTTGCATTATCCTTCTTGTTAGCTAAGCTAAGGCTTGATGTTGCTTAGCTACAAAATTGTGTGTTGCATTCTCTTTATTTTTAGCTAAGCTAAGAAATGGAGTTGCTTAGCTAACAATAGCCACCTTTACTTTCTCTCTCTTGTTAGCTAAGCTAAGATATGAAGTTGCTTAGCTAACAGTAACCGCCTTTACTTTCTCTCTCTTGATAGCTAAGCTAAGACATGAAGTTGTTTGGCTAACAAAAGGTGTGTAGCCTCTTCCGATGTGTCTCTTTCTTCACAGTGAAGCAACGCTATTCTGGTTAAGCGAATGTTAGCTTTAGCTGCTACCAATATCTTCTGATTTTGCTTCTTTTTTGCTGTTCTTTAGGCCTTGCTTAACACATAACTGCACAACTTTTCATATAAAAGGATAACTTCATAAAAGACACATGCATTTACTATTTTTTGTAATATTCACTAATATTTATGGAAAAAGTTCAATTAATTTGTATTTAAGTCAAATAAGTGCTTGTAAATTCTTTAGAAATTTGATGTAAATCAAGCACTTATCAAACTCTCCCCAACTTAGAATTTTGTTTGTCCCCAAACAAAAAGTCCAAGATTTCAGTTTTTAAGTGGGGGATGGTTTTTAAACAATCAAAAAGAATTGCATGATCTTTCTTCATTTCACCAAACTTGATAATTTAAAAAGGAAACTTTGTTTTATGGTGTTTTTACATATGAGAACATAATTGCCCTACACTTGCAATACAATTCTGAAAAATTTCAAATGTACTCAATCAATTGTCAGTCAATCAGGAAACAACATCCTCACATAAAAGTGTATCTCTCAAAGGTGAGTGTTTCTCTCAATTCAATAATTGAATTCACAAATGTCAATTTTGTTACCTGACTCCTCAACTGTAAAAATCATATGTTCAAACATGGATCACTAAGGTCTTTTGAGGCTTGTAATGGGGCTTGGCTACAAACAGATTTGGTTTTTCTGGATATTCAAAAGAACCTAAAAGGTCTAAGAGAGCAATCAAAAGTAGTTTATTCAATTAATTCACACCCTCATTTCCTTCTTTCCTTTCAACCAAACATCTTTTGTTTTTGATTTACCGTAAATCTCTCTTCTTTTTTCTTTCATTTCCTTTTTCTTTTTTTTTTTCCATTTGCATTTGTTGTTGTTGTTGTTGTTGTTGTGTATAAACTTTAGATGAGAAGATTATGGTTTTTCAACTTATTCCTTTTTCGCCACATTCCTTATTGTTAGTACCACTCTACCATTCCAAAGAACCTTTCCCCCCAACTTGAATATAACCAACTCATGAGTACTCTCTTATCCTAATAGGTATGGGAGAGATTATTTGTTTTTCTTTTAAGGCTTAAAGGGTTATATACAAGAAGAAATTTTCTTTTTCGGCTCAAAAGGGGTGATCAAAGGATTTAATTTCAAGGTTGGCTTTTTGGCTAAGTGGCTTAAATGAAACAGATGCCTTGATCATATCCATGTATCACATATAACTCTAACAGTAGGAGACTCAAGCAAAACCAACAAAGTGAAAACAATTATGACTCTCATTTTAAGTGTTTAGGATGCACACAACTCACTTGGCTTTAGGTTATGCATTTCCTGATATCAAACAATTTCTTGATTTCATCTTCAAAATTTCATTCAAGATTTTTGACAAGATATAAACATTTATGCTCACAATGCACACAACCACTAATTCACATTGTTCCCTTTCAAAAAATTCAAAGATTGATCATGCAATTAACTTGATTTTTCAAAAACCAAATCATTTCAAAAAGCTCTTTCCTATTTAAACAACTACAAACTAGAAAATATATTTAACAGTATTTAATCAACCCTAAAGGTATTCAAAACATAACTCAGTACCAAAAGTATTTAGCAAAATGATAGTTAAGAAAATTAGGTTGCCTCCCAATAAGCGCTTCTTTAACGTCACTAGCTTGACGCATGATTTTGGTTTTAAGGATTTTTAAGATAGATCACCATGGCAATTCTCTTAAAATCCTCTCCCAAATAAGGTTTTAATCTTTGTCTGTTCACAATCCAAGTTCTTTTCGAGGAAGGTTCCTCTAGTTCAATTGCCCCATAGGGCTTAACTTCTTTAATTGTGAAAGGACCAGACCATTTGGACTTCAATTTACCAGGAAACAATTTCAACCTAGAATTAAACAATAGAACCTGTTGTCCTGGCCTGAATTCTCTTTTGAGAATCTTCTTGTCGTGATATTTCTTGACTTTTTGCTTGTACAATTTGGATGACTCATAGGCTTGACACCTAAGTTCTTCCAATTCATGTAGTTGCACCTTTCTTTTTTCACCTGCCTTCTTTAAATCAAAGTTCAACAGCTTTAAAGCCCAATAGGCTTTGTGTTCCAACTCCACTGGTGATAAGTCTATTTTTAGAGTCTTTTTAATAGTTATTTTCATTAAGTTTTTTTAGGTATTTTAATTATATTTTATATCTTTGAACTATTTTACTACATATGTTTGCTTTTTATTTTCAGGTTTTATTTTGGAGCAAAAGAGAAAATATGAGCTAAAATGAAGAAAAAAGGAAATATTTGAGGAGGAGCAATTTTTAAAGCACTAGACACCCTCATGGGCGCCAAGGGCCCCAAAAACTGAAAACTGGCCAAAGGCGCCAAGCAGCAAAACTGGCGCAGCACAGGGCGCCAAGGGCGCCAAGCAGCAAAAACTGGCACAGAGCCTGCGCACGACCCTGGCAGATAGGCGCACGACCCTGGTAAAAACTGGCGCAGAGCCTGCGCACGACCCTGGGTGCACCACGCACGACCAGTGCGTGTTTTCAACTGAAAATGGCCCATTTTGGCAGAACAATGCGCACGACCCTGGCACATAGGCACACGACCCATGCTTGCCAGGAACGCAGAACAGCTGTTTCCAGCACATGGCGCACGACCCTGGCACCATAGGCGCACGACCCTAGTGCAAAACTGGCGCAGAGCAGCCAAAATTGACTGGCCAGGGCGCACGACCCAGGCACATGGGCGCACGACCCTGGCACCAGACAAGTCAATTTTGGCTGCACCCACTTGCTGATGGCTTTCCCTTGCCACTTGATTTGCCACTTTTTTTATGACCATTTTGCCCCTCCTCTCAAGTGCCTTAGACCTAATATTTTCCTATAAATAGAGGCTTGATCCTCACTTGTAACCAAGCTTGAATTTTGTTAGAAAATCAATGACAAAGGCTCTCTAAAGATTCATGACTTCAATTTACTCTTCATGTTTTTATGATTCTTGCTTATTTACTTTATTGCCCCTTTAATTTCTCGCTCTTTACTTTCTCGCTCTTTACTTTTCGCTCTTTACTTTTTCGCTCTTTTATTTTCCCTGCTATTTACTTTCTTGCCCTTTTACTTTCCAAGTCATTTACTTTCATTGCTATTTAAATTCTCGCTCTTTACTTTCTCGCTCTTTACTTTTCGCTCTTTACTTTTTCGCTCTTTTATTTTCCCTGCTATTTACTTTCTTGCCCTTTTATTTTCCAAGTCATTTACTTTCATTGCTATTTAATTTCTCGCTCTTTACTTTTCGCTCTTTACTTTTCCGCTCTTTTATTTTCCTTGTTATTTACTTTTTTGCCCTTTAAATTTCCAAGTCAAGTAAACTACTGGCAAGTCAAGTAAATTACTGGCAATTTTCTTTTCAAGCAATTTACTTTCTTGTCATTTACAATTCCGCTATTTATAAATTTGCACTTTACCGCTTTCTTTTATTTCTCGCTATTTAACTTTATGTTTTCTTCTTTTATTTCCTTTTCTCCTCTTTTGTCTACAATGATCATGAGTGAGTAGACTTTACTAAAACATTCCTTCTTTCTAAAAACACTTTCTTTTCAGTTAATCAACTTTGAAAAATTAAATTGGTATTCACTTAGGCTCTCCCTGTGGACCGATACTCTTTTATTACGCGATACGACCCGTGCACTTGCGGGGCTATCAACTGGAAGGTGGCATGATTTTCCATATATCATTTGGAAGGGTGTAAAACCTATTGGTGACTTGAAAGCTGTTCTATAAGCCCATAGTGCTTCATCAAGTTTAGAGGACCAATCTTTTCTAGAAAGAGAAACAGTTTTTTCTAAAATCCTCTTAATTTCCCTATTTGATACCTCAGCTTGACCATTGGTCTGAGGGTGATAGGGTGAAGCAACTTTGTGTCTTACTCCATAATGTTCTAAAGCTTTTGCTAATTGTAGATTGCAAAAATGTGACCCCCCATCACTGATGAGTACTCTTGGAGTACCAAAACGGGTGAAAATGTTTTTCTTTAAAAATTTTATTACCGTTTTGCCATCAGCTTTGGGGCAAGCAATAGCTTCAACCCATTTGGAAACATAATCAACTGCCACTAGAATATATTCATTTGAAAACGAAGATGGCAATGGTCCAACGAAATCAATGCCCCGACAATCAAAAACTTCAATTTCTAAAATGGTTTGCAAGGGCATTTAATTTCTCTTGGATATTGTACCACTCCTTTGACAGTTATCACATTTCTGTGCATGTTCATATGCATCTTTAAAAATTGAGGGCCAGAAAAAACCTGATTGGAGAACCTTTGCTGCAGTCCTCTCTCCATTGTAGTGTCCTCCATAAGGTGAATTGTGGCAGTGCCACAAGATGTTTGCAGATTCTTCTTTGGTTACACATCTCCTCAAGATATTGTCTACTCCAATTTTGAACAGATGAGGATCATCCCAAACATAGTGTGTTGCGTCTCTGAGGAATTTCTTCTTTTGATGCCAATTTAAATCATCGGGCATTACACCTGCTGCCTTGAAATTTGCTAAGTCAGCAAACCAGGGTCTTTCCTGTACAACTAATAATTTTTCATCAGGAAATTTATCAGAAATTTCTTTTTCTCTTACTGTCACCTCTTCATTTATTAATCTAGAAAGATGGTCTGCAACCAAATTCTCTCTACCAGCTTTGTCTTTGATTTCTAGGTCAAATTCTTGTAACAACAAAATCCATCTAATCAATCTTGGTTTAGAATCTGATTTAGTCAATAAATACTTAATTGCTGCATGATCAGTATATATCACAACTTTTGAACCTATCAGATAAGATCTAAATTTCTCTAATGCATACACTATTGCTAGCAATTCTTTTTCTGTAGTTGCATAATTAATTTGAGCTTCATTTAAAACCTTGCTAGCATAATGTATGGCATAAAAGATTTTGTCTTTCCTTTGACCCAAAACTGCTCCTACAGCATAATCACTTGCATCACACATTAATTCAAAATCAAGATTCCAATTAGGTGCAATGATTATAGGTGCAGAAATCAGTTTTTCTTTTAAAGATTCAAAAGCGTTTAAACAAGAATTATCAAACCGGAATGGTGTTTCTTTGTTGAGCAGATTGCTCAATGGCTTGGCAATTTTTGAGAAGTCTTGGATAAAACGTCTGTAAAATCCTGCATGTCCAAGAAAACTTCTAATGCCTTTCACATTTGTTGGTGGAGGAAGTTTTCCAATCACCTCCACTTTTGCTTTATCAACCTCTATACCTTTGGAAGATATCTTATGGCCAAGTACAATTCCTTCTGTCACCATGAAGTGACATTTCTCCCAATTTAAAACCAAGTTAGTTTCCACGCACCGCTTCAGTACGGTGTCTAAATTTGTCAAGCATAAATCAAAAGATGGTCCAAAAACAGAGAAATCATCCATAAAGACCTCAATACATTTTTCTACCAAATCTGAGAAAATTGCCAACATACATCTTTGAAATGTCGCTGGTGCATTACATAGTCCAAATGGCATTTTTCTATAAGCAAAAACACCAAATGGACATGTGAATGCAGTTTTCTCCTGATCTTCAAGATTTACTGCAATTTGGTTATATTCTGAGTAACCATTTAAAAAGCAATAAAAAGCCTGACCAGATAATCTTTCTAGCATCTGATCCATGAAGGGTAGTGGAAAATGATCCTTTCTAGTTGCGTTGTTCAGCTTTCGGTAGTCAATGCACATTCTCCATCCGGTGACAGTGCGTGTAGGGATTAATTCATCCTTGTTGTTTTTGATGACTGTCATTCCACCCTTCTTTGGTACCACCTGCACAGGACTAACCCAAGAACTGTCAGAAATAGGATAAATCATACCTGTGTCTAGGAGTTTCACGACCTCTTTTCTGACTACTTCTTTCATTGTAGGATTTAAACGACGCTGTGGTTGAGCCACTGGTTTGAAATCCTTCTCCATCATGATTTTGTGCATGCAGTATGAAGGGCTAATTCCCTTGATATCAGCTAAGGTACAACCAATAGCTTCTTTATTTACTTTCAACACTTTGATTAGCTGCTTCTCCTCATTGCTGGATAAGGAATTGCTGATAATTATCGGTTTGTTGCTTCCATCTTCAAGAAACACATACTTTAGGTGAGAAGGTAACACCTTTAACTCCGGCTTCTGCTCATTTGATTTCTTATCACCGGCTTGTAATTCTTCTAGAACTACCTGATGAGAAGGAATCTCTTTTGAAATATCAAGATCCTTCAGGTACTTCTCAATTTCTTTTTCTTCCTCTTCATTCAGTTCATCAAAGGCATTGATTAAAGCTTTTTCTAGAGGACTTGGAGAATGTATTTGCTTCTTGGCTTCATAAATGAGTTTATCTATGGCATCAATCTTGAAGCAGCTTCCTTTATCTTTGGGATGGTGCATCGCTTCAAACACATTGAAATTTACCTCTTCGTCCTGCACTCTGACTTTTAATTGACCATCATCAACATCAATGATGACCTTTGCAGTTTTCATAAATGGTCTCCCCAATATCAAAGGAACTTCTACATCTTCCTCCATATCCATCACTACAAAATCGACTGGAAACATAAACTTGTCCACTTTCACAAGGACATCTTCTACCACACCATGAGGATGTTTGACAGTTCTATCAGCCAACTGTAGTGTCATTCTAGTTGGCCTTACCTCCAAGTCTCCAATTCTCTCCAGCATAGAGAGAGGCATTAAGTTAATGCTAGCCCCAAGATCCATAGGAGATTTACCTACTGAAAGATTGCCAATTGTGACTGGTAGTGTGAAGCTCCCTGGATCCTTAGACTTTAGAGGTAAGGATTTTTGAATTATTGCACTGCAACCTGCTTCTAGTTCAATTGTGTATTCTTCAATGAATCTCCTCTTCTTGGGGAGTAATTCTTTCATGAATTCTGCATATGTAGGCATCTGCTCTAAGGCTTCAGAAAATGGGATATTGATTTGCAATCTTTTGAATATCTCCATAAACCTTGCAAATTGCATTTCTTTATCCTTTTTAGTTGGCCCATGAGGGTAAGGTAGATTTTTCACTGGTGGGCTCTTCACTCCATTTTTTTCTCCTTCTACCTCATACTTCTTTCTCTTTTCATTTTTCTTTTCTTTCTCTATTTTTTCTTTTTCTACTACATTTTCTTCTTTATTTACAATCTCTTTATTTTCTCCCTCAACTCTCTCTTTTTCTACTTCTTCCACAACATTCTCCTCAACAGCTAAATTATCCCCAATATCTTTTCCAATTGTGATGCCACTCCTTGTTGTTATGGCTTTGCAATGTTCATTCGGATTGGTTTGAGTATTTGCAGAGAAGCCTCCTACTTTTGACTCAGATAACTATTTTGCTAGTTGTCCAACCTGTATTTCAAGATTTTTAATTGAAGCATCAGTATTCTTTTGGTTAGACATACTTACTTGCATAAACTGCGTGGGAGTTTCCTCCAATTTTGAAGTTTTGTCTTGAATTGCCGGATGTTGGTTATACTGCTGGTATGGAGTTTGTCTAGCTGATGGTCCTGCTTCCTGTTTCCACCCTTGATTAAAATTTTGATTATTGCCTCTGGGATAGTTGTAATTCTGAAATTGCCCTTGTCTTGGCTGATTTCCCATGTACTTTGCCTCCTCATTTGGTAGACAATAACCTGTAGGGTGATCGATCTCACAGCTATCACATCTCATAGCTTGTTGTTTTGATGTTGTCTCCTGCATACCCTTCAACTGCTGTGGTAAGGCGGCCATCTGCTTTGTAAGCTCTTCCAATTGCTGAGTCAATAACTTGTTTTGGGCCAAAATTGCATCATTGGTGCCGAATTCAATCACTCCTCTCTTAGCTGAAGAACCTCTGTTGTAATGACTCTGATGATCATTAGTAGCCATAGACTCAATGATCTGAATAGCTTCTGTAGAACTTTTTGCCATCAGAGACCCTCCTGCAGTTGCGTCAAGTAGCAACTTCGGTTGTTGAAGAAGTCCATTGCAGAACATGTGTACTTGAGTTTGATCGTCAAATCCATGATTTGGACATCTTCTCAGCAATGATTTGTACCTCTCCCAGGCTTCACATAAAGTTTCATTGGGCGCCTGTGTAAATACTGAAATAGTTGTTTTAGCATCCATTAACCTAGACTGAGGAAAATACCTGGCCATGAATTTTTCTTCCAACTGGTTCCAATTGGATAAGGTAGTTTGTGGTTGATCCAAGTACCAATCCTTGGCTTTTTCAATTAGTGAAAAAGGAAATAGCCTCAGAAAATTGGTTTCTTCTTCTTGCTCTGTTGCCCCCAATGTTCCACATAGCTCATAGAATTTGATGAGATGAGCATATGGGTCTTCATGATCAAGACCTGCATAAGGGTTAGCATATAAAAGTTGGAGCAAACCTGTTTTCATTTCTGTTGTCTTTGCTCCTTCTTGACTTCCAGTTCTAGCAAGCCTCGAGAGATACCTAGGACTGTTATGAGCAAACGCTCCTTCTGGTGTTGCCATTGGTTCTTTTTGAGCTTCAGATGAAGTTGAAGTTGAAGTAGAGGACTCCTTTTGTTGTTGTCTTTGCTTAGCTAGTTGCTTTTTATTTCTTGTCTTGCTATTGTTTTTCCTAGCCGTTTTCTCGATTTCTAGATCAAACAATAGTTGCTCGATGGGAGTCTTACCTTGCATAAAAAAAATTTCAGCAACTAAACAAACAAATTAGTCAAACAAAAGGTTTTAAAATTAAATAAGTTCTATTTACAAATATACTTGCTTAAGATCATAAAAATCTATTGCAATGCTTAAATATCTAGCGCAAGTCCCCGGCAACGGCGCCAAATTTTGATAACACTTTTTAGTAAAAGCGTTACTTCCGTTCTAATACAGCAGTAAACTACTCAAGTATTAGGTATCGTATCCACAGAGACTTGGTGATATTGTCAGCCGTTCAATCAGATTTTCAAATCTTAAGTTACAAAGAGATAGTTGTTTGTTTGTTTTGTAAACTTTAAAACTAAAAACGATAATTTGATAAAAGGAATTAACAAGTAATAAAAAGATGTTGAGATTAGATTTTATTAACTTATTCCAATGTATTTAACTAGTTCATATACATAACTCTATTTTATTCATTGATTCATCATCACCGTATCATCCAAGTTAGCTAATTCCTTAGACTAATATGAAATCAACAACTAATTTGCGTAAACAAAGATTCCTCAACTATTTAAGCAAATAGTAGCATTAAGATTAGGTGATATATTGACTAGAAAATATGATTCTATTCCTAGATATCAAGCTTAATAGGCGATTGAATTTAGTACATAACCAAAAGCTTATTTTCCAATACACCTTTTAGATTCAAAGATCAAGTATAGGAGATCAAACTATAACAAGCATTAAGAACAACATTCAATCACTAAATCAATTCATAAAACGAGATACATATATTCTTAAATTAGGTTCAATACATGGATATAAGATAATTAAACCTAACCTCAACAAAAGAGAGTTTAGCTGCTCATTTTCATGATAGCTATCATACAAAATATAAAAGAGATGAAAAACCTCAAGAATGTAGCACCCTTGATCCCTCAAAATGATGCTCCAAGCCTTGATTCTTCACTCCCTTTCGTTTTTGTATTCAGTGTATGGTTATGTATTTCAAAATATGATGCTCTTAAAGTTCAGAAATGAAGTCCCTTTTATAGGAAAAATTGTTAGCTAAGCTAAGGTCTGTTGTCGCTTAGCTAACAAATGGTGTGTTGTTGCCTTGCATTCCCTTTCTTGTTAGCTAAGCTAAGGGTTAAGATTGCTTAGCTAACAAGACTTGTGTTGCATTCTCCTTCTTCTTAGCTAAGCTAATGCTTGATGTTGCTTAGCTACAAAATTGTGTGTTGCATTCTCTTTATTTTTAGCTAAGCTAAGAAATGGAGTTGCTTAGCTAACAATAGCCACCTTTACTTTCTCTCTCTTGTTAGCTAAGCTAAGATATGAAGTTGCTTAGCTAACAGTAACCGCCTTTACTTTCTCTCTCTTGATAGCTAAGCTAAGACATGAAGTTGTTTGGCTAACAAAAGGTGTGTAGCCTCTTCCGATGTGTCTCTTTCTTCACGGTGAAGCAACGCTATTCTAGTTAAGCAAATGTTAGCTTTAGCTGCTACCAGTATCTTCTGATTTTGCTTCTTTTTTGTTGTTCTTTAGGCCTTGCTTAACACCTAACTGCACAACTTTTCATATAAAAGGATAACTTCATAAAAGACACATGCATTTACTATTTTTGTAATATTCACTAATATTTATGGAAAAAGTTCAATTAATTTGTATTTAAGTCAAATAAGTGCTTGTAAATTCTTTAGGAATTTGATGTAAATCAAGCACTTATCAACAACCTAATATACATACTAACTAGGGAAATACCCGTGCGTTGCACGGATTGTTATAATATATTTTTATTTAGTTTTCTTGAGTTTATGTATAAAATACATACCTTTTTAATTGTTAATATAAACATATAAGTATATATAGAATATAGTTTAATATAAATATGAGCTAAATTTTTTATATCAAAATTATCTATTTTAGCCGGTATTCTTATATATTGTATGTGTTTTTCAATATAAATGTTTGTTAATAATTTTTATCAGATAAATTGTTTCGAAATATGATTTTACAAAGTTTATTGAATATTTTATTGTTGAAATATTTGTAAATATGCTTTCATCCTAACTTTTAGAGTAGTGCAACATTTTTTTTGACAGAAGAGTAGTGCAACATTTGTCACTATATTTAATAAGATATATAATATAATATGGCCTGTTGTGTTAAATGAAAGTTTGACTCACAAGTTAAGATAAGTGTGGAATACTTGCCATGATTAAATTGTGTGGGGGTTGTTATACCCCAATTTTGTCCGCTTCTTTTTACTTCTTTTTTTACTAAGTCAGTTTCGAGCTTACTTGGGGCCTACTCTTCTTATTTGGTCATACGCTTGTGAATTTGGGCCTTATTTTAGCGTTTGTTGAATTTGGGCTTTGTTTTAGCATTTGTTCAATTCGCGCCCGATTTTAGCGTTTGCAATTGGGTTTGATTTTAGCGTTTGTCTAATTGGGCCTATGTTAGTCTTTCGATTGGGCTTGGCCCAATTTAATCCTTTTTCTTCCATATGACAAAAATAATAATAACAGAATAAAATCAGAAAATAAAAAAATATATTACAATATTAATGTTTACAAAATGTCTAAATATGTACAATAATGTCCAAAAAATACAAAAATGATAATACTAAAAATACCAAAAAATACAAATCCGAAAATAATAACCAAAAATACAAAAAAAAAATAGGAAAAAACGAAAATTACAAAAAAAATGAGAAAAAGACAGCAGCTGCGCCTCTCTTCTTTCTTGCTCTCCTTGGTGAACAAGCCTTCTCAACCCTAATTCAGCAACTTGGGGAGCAAGTTTTCAACTCTAGGCCCAAACCTGAAATAGGAAAACAAAATCAAGGAGAATCAGAAATTAATTGCCAAAACCCCAACAATTGGCCTATATAAACAAAATAATTCAGACATACAGGGGGCAGATAGGAGAGACAGAAAATACACAGATTCAGAACCAAAAGATTAGGGTTTTCACATTGAAGCCCTAATCGCAAAACCCTAAAAAATCCAGAAACAGCCACACAGAACAGAAGCAGAGGTAGAGGAGAATAGAAGCAGCAGCAATCAGTGTTAGCAACAATAAAACAAGAGTTCAGAGGCTGGAAAACAGGTTGGTGTTCCTTTTATTCAAAAACACAAAAACATATAGGTATAGGTGCAGGTGTAATCTGTTATATGTTAGTTTCTCAGATGTTCATATAGCAATTGCAAGCATGTTTGTTTCTTAGTATCCTTGGCCATGTCTGTGTATATATCTTCTAAACAGATTAAGTTGAAAAATTTAGGATTCAATTAGGTTTTTAATTTAAAATTAGGTTCAGAAAATTAGGTATCACGAACAGGCAGCACCACAGACAGTTTC
Source organism: Astragalus membranaceus (assembly GCA_039519185.1). Classification (NCBI taxonomy): domain Eukaryota; kingdom Viridiplantae; phylum Streptophyta; class Magnoliopsida; order Fabales; family Fabaceae; genus Astragalus; species Astragalus membranaceus. The sequence continues at coordinate 158,077,087 of CM076850.1, forward strand.
TCTTCCAGTTAAAAAAATTAGGTTTAGTTTAAGTAATAGGTAATCGGTTTAGGTTTAGAAAATTAGGTTTTTTCAGAAAACAAATCATAGACACAAAATTGGAAAAGAACAGAAGAAAAAAAAAAGGAGAAAACGATAGGGACCGAAGCATACCTTTTCAGTTCCGGCCACCGTAGGCGGTGGCCGTTGGCTCCAAACAGAACACCGACGAAACAATCTTTCCCCCATCGTGAGCCCATGGTAACAATCAGCACCGTCCTTCGTTCAACGTCGTAGCCTACGGTCACCACCACCGCACCAAGAATCCCCAAAGAAACAGCAAAAACAAACGTCAAAAATAAAGAAAATAGAATAGGATGAGAGAAGAGAAAAACAAACAGCAAACAGAATAGAATAGGAAAGGACAGAAGCTACCTCCGGCCACCGTGTACGGTGGTTGGCTCTCAAGACCACCGTCAGGGCCTCCTCCCCATTTACGTCATTACCGTAGCCTCAAAACGAAAAAACATCGCAAGCCTCCGTGAGCGTTCGTTGCTGTCATCACCGTTGCGACCATCACCGGTCTTCTTCTCGCACCGTCGCGAGTTCTTCTCCTCCAGCGATCTCACCGCCGTTGACCTCCCCCTTTCTCCCACCTTCGTGAAACTCTTCTTTCCCCTCTCTCACAGCGTAAATCTCTCCCTCTTTCCCTTTCGCTTTCCTCTCTCTCTCTCTCTCTCACTCATAAAATTTCGCTTTTCTCCCTCTCTCTCCATTCTGGGTGGCGCGGCTGAGAGATTGAGGAATTGAGAAATTAGGGTTGAAGCTTGGACGGCGCCGTGGAGAGAGTGGTAGGAGAAATTAGGTTTAGGTTTTTTTTTTGATTACCTTATATAGTATGGACATCTGGGGACATTTCAGTCTTTTCATTTAACTCAACACTACCCACACCCCTTTTTCTGTATACGCCTCCCCTCTGAAAGGCCCATGAACTCGTGGACCAGTCTGCAAACTGGGCTGCTGCTTTTCGCACCCAGTTTTCAATAATACAACCCCCCTTCTAATGACACCCTATTTTACCATTTCACCCCCCATTCTTGTTTTTTTAATTTAATTTAATTCTCTTCAAGATAAAATAATTTCTCATAAATCAAAAACTTTGTTAATAGTCTTGTGAAGCCTTTGCTTGCATGATTATTAACAACGAGGTACTAGTGGTGGTCACTTGGAGCCTTTGCTCAATTGATCATCATGAATGCCTGAATTTTCCTAAAGAGTTTCACTAAATCAAAAAAAACTTTGTTTATAGTCTTGTGAAGCCTTTGCTTGCATGATTATTAACAACGAGATACTAGTGGTGGTCACTTGGAGCCTTTGCTCAATTGATCATCATGAATGCCTGAATTTTCCTAAAGAGTTTCACTAAATCAAAAAAAACTTTGTTTATAGTCTTGTGAAGCCTTTGCTTGCATGATTATTAACAATGGAGCGCTAGTGGTGATCACTTGGAGCCCTTGCTCAATTGATCGTCATGAAAGCTCAACTCTCACAATTAAACAAGATAAAAAACAAAAACCGTTTTCCAAAAGAACCTAGAACTACGTCGCCTTTGATTCTCCACCCGGAGATACGTAGGAGCAGGGCCACGCCCCTGTCAAGCGCAAAAATAAACAATTTCTAAAATTAAAGAATATACAAACAGATCTCCTTCATTTCAAAAGCAAAAGTCTTATTTTCAAAGTAGGGGATTAAGTCGGTCGTACGGCCGGGTTAATCATCGTTTTAAGATAAGTGAACTGTGGTCCCTCAGAGCCCCAGCGCTCCTTCAACCCTCAGCGGCCCTTCAGAGCCCCAGTGCTCCTTCAAACCCCCAGTGGTCCTCCAACACAGATCACACAGTCCTAAAACCCCTACATTAAAAAACACCAACCCACAAACATTTTCTACACAGAAGAACTACGTAGCTTTGAGTTCTCCATCGCACCTGGAGATACGTAGGAGCGGGCCATGTCCCGTCAAACACTTTTTTTCTAAAAAACCATTTTCCCCCTTTTTCATAATAAATAAAGATTTTCATTAAGATTTTTTCAATAAGAAGTAGAGAGGCAAAATTAAGTATTTTCAAGTCAACACACTAAAACCACACATTTAATTAAAGGTTCCCTCTCAGTAGAGAGGACGCGTGAGGTGCTAATACCTTCCCCGCGCGTAACCGACCCCCGAACCCTATTCTCTAGTTTCGCAAGACCAATCGCTTTCCAAAAAAAGGTTTTCCTAATATTTTCCTTAATAAATATTGGTGGCGGCTTCATTGTCTTAAGAAAAGTTGTGAACGAGGAAGGTTCTCCCTCGGGGACTTTTTCGGGCGCAACAGCTGGCGACTTCACTGGGGACACTAAATTTTTTTTTAAAAGTGGGTCAAGCCTAATTAATTAAATGTGTGGTTTATATGATTGATTTGAATATCTTGCTTTGCCTCTCTTCTTCTTCCTTTTTCATAAGCATGTTACGTCCATGTGCATTCTTATTCTATGTTTGCTTTTGCAATAGATAGTTACTTCTTTGCTTAGTTCCCTCATGCATTTCTTCCCCTTTCTTATCATGTCCCCTTCTTCTCTGCTCCCTTTCCTATGGTAAGCACATGCATACTTCCCTTTTCTTATCATGTCCCCTTCTTCTTTGCTCCCTTTCTTGAGGTAAGTAGTGCATTGTTATTGGCACCCTAGATTAGTTTATATTGGATCGATATTGAACCCTAGGATAAACAACATGCTATTTGTCTGGACTGCTCTGGATTTTCATTTGCAGGTGGGGAAGGGTAGTAATACCTTCCCCGCGCGTAACCGACCCCCGAACCCTATTCTCTAGTTTCGCAAGACCAATCGCTTTCCAAAAAAAGGTTTTCCTAATATTTTCCTTAATAAATATTGGTGGCGGCTTCATTGTCTTAAGAAAAGTTGTGAACGAGGAAGGTTCTCCCTCGGGGACTTTTTCGGGCGCAACAGGGGTATAGATGCATGTGGTGGGGGTACAAAAAAAAACCCTGATTTTTCTACCCCCCTCCTTGGCCCACCTACCCACCTAAATTCCCAAACTTCCAATAATAATAACCAAGTTCTTTAAAAAACAAAACAATTCATCGTTCTTCTCATATTTCCGAAACCACGAGTAAGTGGTGTTTTTCTGTTTTTCCTAAATTCGGAAGTCATTTGTTTCCGGATTTATCCCCTAAGGATAATTCCGGAATACAAACTGACTTCCAGATTTATCCTATTTGACGTAATTTCGAACGAATTCTTCTGGGAAATGCGCTTAAAAGATAAATCAAGATTTCTGGATTTATCTTTTAGGCGTATTTCCAGGAAGTATTCTTCCAGAATTACGCCAATGAGGGTGATTCCGTTTTTTTTTTTAAATTTTAGTTTTAAATTATATATTGATTTATTGTCATTTTTTTGTAGCGGCGCACACTAGAGTCGGGGCCGAATCCCAGGGGGATCACAAGGATTGACATCACGGACATCTGCACCTGACCCCGAGCAGACTCTGGTTTCTGAACGTACTTTTGTGTATTAAGGCTCTGTTTGGCGCTTCACATCCGCTAGCGGATAACGGATGAAATTAGCGGATGAATCTAGCGGGGTGAAGACTACACGTGTTTAGTAAGCATTAGCGTTTAGCGTTTTTCGGGTAGCGGATATCGTCTCACTTTTTTTTGGCATTTTGACCCTTTTCATTTTCCTTAAATTTCTTCTCTATCCTTATTAAATAAATATAATCATGAATTAAATAAATATATCCATTTATGTCATTTTACATTTATCAGCTAGTTCAACCGCTAGTTTTACCAAACACATCAATTGCTATCAGCTAGCTTATCCGCTATCCACTAGCTCATCCGCTATCCACTATCCACTCATCTGCCATCCGCTACTTTTTACCAAACAGAGTCTAAGTATTAACAACTGTTGAGATATTCTTTTGTATTTGGTTTGAGCACACCTAATACTTCTATCAAGGATATCATTGCTTATAAAAAAAAACCAAGATATAGTTGTTGTAAGACTGCAAATACAATTCCTTCCATGCATATTATTGGTTTCGTTTTTTCTATTTGATATTTTGAGAGATTTGATTTTGAAGAATTATTGTTAAGAGAACTGATTTTAAATAATGAGTTTAAAGAATTAGTTTTTGTTTGACAATAATATTTGAACTTTATGTAAAGCTATTCTTTTTGGTGGTGATTATTATTATTGTACAAAATCATTTATGAGAAAATTTAACTATTTTCTTCCAAAGGTGACCTCAATATTTAAAAAGATAAATTGATGAAAAATGAAATGAGAGAAACTTCACAATCAAGAAGCTTGACTTTTTGTTTGATGTGTTGATGTTGAATGAGTCTTCAAGTGGCAATAAAACGCATGTGACCCAAAAAAAAATTACTAAAATAGAATACTTTTTAGATTAATTACCAAAGCAAAACACTTTTTTTTTCAGGCTAGAAGTCGCCCCTTGTGGTAGCGACTTCTACATTGCAATTTTGCAATTTTTTTTTTTGTTTTACAGTGCAGAAGTCGCACACTGTGGGAGAGACTTCTGAACTGTGTTTTTTTATTTTTCAATTTCTTTTATATTAATATATATAAACCTAATTAAATTCTAAAATTAATTTTAAAAATTAATTTTGTTATTTCTAAAATAATTAGATAATTAATGATTAAAAAAATAATTTACGCTATATAGAAATATGGAAATAATTGTATATTTCCATAACCGTCACGAACGTAACTGTAACCGTAATCGACGTGCGGCACCAGCTCAACGGGTGACCCAAATTCCCCAAAGCTTTCAAGAAACCCAACAAGATGTGCCTCACCGCCACTCTATCTCCTACACGCCAACATGTCAGGATTATGAACCATTCAACCAGTCAGCGAAACATACGTCAATTCAAGATTATCATAGACATTCTACGGCTTCCACTGACCCAGATTGGTTCTATATTCTGTTTGGTGTCCACCCTGGTACGCCGAAATCAATTGATTATCTTCGTAGGCTTCAAGAGGAGGCCGGTGCTAGTTGATTATCTTAGGGAAAATTTAACTATTTTCTTCCAAATGTGACCTCAATATTTAAAAAGATAAATTGATGAAAAATGAAATGAGAGATACTTCACAATCAAGAAGCTTGACTTTTTGTTTGATGTGTTGATGTTGAATGCGTCTTCAAGTCACGTAGTATTTATGAGGAATTTCTTGTCTTACTATTATCCCATTTATGTATATCCAAATGAATTGGTGAGTTTGTTTGCTTACAAAAAGCGTTGCAGAGCGGTGTGCAATGCATCATGTTGACTTTGAACGAGTAAAGGAAGCAACGTGCTTGTTTCATCCCTTCAAGCCGGCTTCTTCTCGCTGATAAAATCATCATCATCATCATACATTAAATAATAAATACAACTATCTCAATTGGATAGAATTTTTAGTTTTTACTAAAAAAATATATTTGTACAAATATAAGATGTTCCCTTTGTAGAAAACTACTTATTTTTTTCTCAATCTTAACGTTACTGGAAAACTTGATAAAATTACAACCAATCACGTATAAAAAAAAAGAATAACCGATCGTAGACTTGTATGTAGTAAAAATTGCGCGATAAGAATCAACACAATTGGTCCAGTAGTTTGAGCCATCTTGAGACAGACACATAGAGTACTCTCAGATTCAATTCGCGATGAGAACTTGGTGTTGGTTGTGAAAATTTTACTTTTAAATATGAGCAAAATTAATCTTTCGTTAAAAGTGGTTAGACACTTTCTGGTAGTCGTCATAATCACGGAAAAAAAAGTTGTGATGAGAATAAAAAATCCAAATTCGAAATAGTGTAATTATATCTATTAGTCTATTTTCCCTTGCTTAAAAAATATGGTACCTCAAATTAAGATAAAATCAACCCCTGTAGTATTAAAAAATTGATATGCACAGTGAAGTGGGTATAACAAAATTTTACGATTACAATCAATAAAAATTCATGATTTTTAAAATTATGAATTGATTTGGTCAAAAATAAATTATGAGTTGATTTTGGAAATTCTGATTGTTTTTTTTTACAAAAAGACCGCAAAATAACCTCCTTTGCAGCTCCTTTACACTTTTTATTACCATATTTTTAGTGTGCAGTTTTCATTGGTTTTGTCGATTACTAATCTGCGTCGGAGAATCTAACTGACCACGAATACCTAACTTTATTGGCCCGTGTGGTTCTCTTCTATCGAAATTATTGCCACACCTAAAATTCAAACCTGAAATATTGGGGTGGGATTCGAAGCTGCTTTACACTTTGGTAAATCACGGTGAAAGAGTAATATTTGTGAAATCTGTTGTATCCAAAAATGTTCAACCTTGGTCTAAAAGAAAGTTCGTATGTGCAAAGAAGTGAAAACAGCAGAAGACGAAATTTTGTCCAAATTCAAGGGATAAGACTGTAATATCACACACAAATACAGAAAAGCATCGCCGTTTTTTTTTGTGGCACAGTGTGAACGGTTGAAAAATAAAAAAATCCAGCCGTTGCTTTGCTTTAGAACAGAACATAGCGTTGTAGTGTTAGGACTTAGGACCAAAACCTAGTAGAGAACATAAAAACCTTTTTTCATTCTCCGTTTTATTTTCTTTCTCAATTCATAAAAACCTTACTTGTCTTTGCATCCGTTTCTCTCTCTCTCTCTCTAATTCTCTCTCTAGTTCCTTTGGCCATGGTTACAAGTAAAGATCTTGGCAATGGTGGTGTTGACTCTGAGGGTGAGAACTCAAGGAGCAAGCTATCAAGACCAAATTTTGAGCCTACCAAGGGTTACCCAGAGAGAAGAGGTGTTGATTTTCTCAGAGATTCGGATATGGGTAGCGGTGTTGATGGGATTCTTCATTCAAAACCCACCAAGGTTTTTTCCGGTGGCAGTTCAGGGTTTCAAGAGCTGACCCTCAGTTACCTTTGTGATAACTCAAAATTGAATCTTGCTGATAGAAGCTTGTTGAATTCCTTGACCCACAAAGGTAAAGAGGTTATTGATGTTTCTGATAATAATTCAAATCAAGATGGGAAATGGGTAGAAAGAGATTTCCTCAGTTTAAGTGAAACCAGAGAGGATTCTTCAAAGCGATCTGTTGATGAAGATGTTGATGTTGAAAGGGGTAGTAATAGGGAAAAGAAACAAAAATTAGAGACACTCAATCTCTCTCTAGGTTTACCTGATGTCTCACTTTCTCTCACAGCTTCAAACGCCTTACAAAATGGTGATCATCAAGCTAGGACTAAACCTACCTATACCTCTTATTCAAATGATTATACTGCACCAGCTTCTTTATCTTACTCTTATTCCCACCCTTTCTCACACAACCCAAGTTGCTCCCTCACCCGTAATTCAACAGATAATTTTGATTACTCAATGAGCAAAGATGATCAAATTTGGAATTGTGGTGAAGGGACTAATGGTTCTGTTCATAGTAGGTTCAAACCAATAGGAGATGGTGTTGGTGTTGCGTTGGCCAATCATGCTGCTGCTGCTGGTGGTCTTGGTTCCTTCATGCAAGGTAATAGTCAGTACAATAAAACTACTAGTTCTGATAATCATTCTTTTTTCCCTTCTGAATTGCCTGCTAGACCAAGATTTGAGGCTCAGACTCAATCAGGTGACTCAAGGGGAAGGAATTCTGAAAATCTGAGAGTCTTGGAAGGTTTAGATGGTGGGGTTGGGAAAATGAACAAGCCTTCTAATTCTAGACCAGAGAGAATTGTTAGGGAAATTGTTTATGAGTCTATTCCTATCATGTCCTTGACAATTCAGGAGCTTAGTGATGAAGCTATAGCATCAACTAAAGAATACTTGAAGAATCTGATTGAGAATCCTGATAGGAAACAGGAATTGGCTACTCTTCAAAACAGGCTTGAGAGAAGGTCTGATCTTACAAAGGAGACTCTTTCAAAGTGCAACAAAGTTCAATTAGAGATTTTAGTTGCTGTCAAAATGGGACTGGTAAGCTTCTTATCAGGAAAAGTTTCATTGTCTGAGATGGTAGAGGTTTTCTTGTATAGGAGGTGTAGAAATGTGACCTGCAAGAACTTGCTTCCTGTTGATGACTGTGACTGCAAGATTTGTTCAGGAAATAAAGGGTTTTGTAGTTCTTGTATGTGTCCTATATGTCTGAACTTTGATTGTGCAAGTAATACTTGTAGTTGGATTGGATGTGATGTTTGTTCTCATTGGTGTCATGCTGTTTGTGGCCTCCAAAAGAAACTCATCAAACCTGGTCCTAGCTTGAAGGGTCCTTCAGGTACCTCAGAGATGCAGTTTCATTGTATTGGCTGTGGTCATGCTTCGGAGATGTTTGGGTTCGTAAAGGATGTGTTTGTATGTTGTGCAAAGGATTGGGGACTTGAAACCTTGTTGAAAGAGCTTGATTGTGTAAGGAGGATTTTCATGGGTAGTGAAGATCGCAAAGGGAAGGAATTGAATTTTAAAGCAGATGATATGCTATTAAAGCTTCAAACTAAATTAGTATCTCCTTCCGATGCCTGCAATTACATCATACAGTTTTTCAGCTGTAAGTGTCTGGACTGTGGCATTTTCATATTTAAGTTTGTGTTTATTTCATATTTTATTTGCCTTGTACAGCATTTAAATGTTAATTATGCACTAAGAATCCATCATAATTTGCTTTGTCTCACCAAGGAGTGAGGGGCTAGTCCATTTTATTCACTTGATATGCTAACCTTTCTGCTCTTGAACCTATATATTCAATAGTAGTTGCATAAAAGCATTCAATTCATATACAGGGTTTGGGGTACCACTATTTAGAAATGAGTTATAAATTACTGGCCTTTGTTTTGTGATATCGGTAGGATTGGTTGTTAATAAATATATGTGAGCCTGACACATACTATGTGCAGATTAGTAAGTCGAATAAAAATGCAACATAAATTAGAAGGAAATGAGACCAGATGATATGTAAATTTTTGATGAATGGATACCTGTTGAATGTTATATGTCCATCTGCATAGAATGCCTTTTATTGCTTTAGCTTTATTTCTTGCTAAGCTTTTAGTGATTAAGGCTTGTTTGGTTTATTGAAATAACCGACACAAACACTTCAATTACTTGTATTTTTCAAATTAAAACCGGTGTCTGTGTGTCCATGTATGTGTCGTGTCCGGTGTCCGTGTTTGTGTCTGTGCTTCATAGATGATATCTGATATCTAACTTTTGAAAGTTAACTTTCTGATTAACAGATGCGGACAGCATGCCAGACTTTCCTGCATCAAGTATTGCTTCGAAGGAATTGGTAGCCTCTCAAGCCAGCCTTCCAAAGGATACGCCACCACTTTCACTTACGAAATCTAATTCTTTGATGCCAAAATATGGTTATGACATGAGCTATTCAAGGCCACATTCTGATGCACTTTCAAATGATCTTCATCAAAAAGATCTCAAAGCTTCCCTCTTAAGTGAACTGAAAAATGATGTCGATATCCAATTAGCGGCTTTACTAAGGAAAGGTGGAGTTGAAAGTTTAGAGAGCATCGTGCGAATAAAGGAGGCAGAAGCCAAAATGTTCCAAACCAAAGCAGATGAAGCAAGGAGGGAGGCAGAAGGGTTCCAGAAGATGATCAGGACCAAGACTGCACAGATGGATGAAGAGTATGCAACAAAGCTTTCTAAACTGTGTTTGCATGAGACCGAGGAAACGCAGAGGAAGAAATTGGATGAGCTGAAAGTGTTGGAAAATTCTTATTTTGATTATTATAAAATGAAAAAGAGAATGCAAGATGAGATTGATGGTCTATTGCAGAGAATGGAGGCAACAAAGCAGCAATGGGTTTAACTTTTTAATTTTTTGTTGTTTTTCTTATGTTTTCTTATACTCAGGATACTGCTAAACCTTGCGTTATTTATTTATATATTTTGCTTTGACATTCTGGTTGTTTCAGAATGAATGATTTTCAACTGATAGATTCGGGAATTTTGTGTTTCATCCTTTCTTTCTTGCTTGCTTTCATTTTTTGCATTATTTGAGATGCCATAAAAATGTGAAACAGAACAAGTTATGTGTATAACTTATGAATTTTCCTTCATTTTTTTATGAACAGATTGGTTGTTGTCCTGACTCCTTGATTTACATTTTTATACTGAAAGATACTCTTAAAAGCTTTATGAGAAAATGTTTGACATGATTGGTGTCTTGGTGGTTGCGCATAAATAAATAAGGATAATGCTAAAAAAGCACTTTGCTTAGATTACTCATTTATGCTCAGATGCACTTTGGTTAAATATTGTATTAAAAAAGCACTTTGCTTAGATTACTCATTTATGCTCAGATGCACTTTGGTTAAATATTGTATTTCTGGGATCTGTTTATTTGGCCACCATTGAATTTTGTTTCAGAAGTGCTTTGCCCCAAGGTCATGATGATGAAATGGAATCTGAATTCTTTCACAGTTTCATTTTGTTTCAGAAGTGCTTTGCCCCAAGGTCATGAAGATGAAATGGAATCTGAATTCTTTCACAGTTTCATTTTTGAACTGTGTTTTTTCATTTTAATCTTATCTTATACTACCCCTGACCTAAAAATATGCAAATTATGCTCTGTTTGGCGTGTTCCATTCGCTAGCGGATAGTGGATGAGACTAGTAACCAGTAGGTGACGAGTATAAGTGTTTGGTAATTACTAGTGGCTATTTAAGATGGTTAATTACCTTTATTAGTTTTTTAATCTCATCTGAACTTCATTTTCTAAACGTTTTTTTTGAAGGAGCTTGTTAAACTTCTTAGTTAAATTTTTTTTATTTTATAGAAATTATCAAATAAGCATTAAACAAAGAATATTTTAGAAATAATTTAGTTAGATTTGGTGAAATAAATTAAGATTTACTTATGCAGTACTGATAGAGTCAAACCTCACTATGTTTGGTTTGGTAATTGCGACTGTCACCGAATATTTGTTTATTTATGCAACCAAAACACTTTCAATTTGTGATTGCATTAAAGTAGAACGAACTTCATCATGCTTGAGAAATGTAATCATAATTATACTCTTTGATGTGTATTTTTACGGGGAGCGAAGCTCTCACTAATCTGAAGTTCGGTCAGAAGTTAAGTAAAATTTGACTCTAGGTTATTCCTTTCTGACAAGGTCGGCTATGGGCCTGTGCGGGATGTGCTGCCGCACAAGGCATGTCATTTTTTTAGGGTCCAAAAAAAGTATTACTCACTACTTTTTTAATCTTTGGTACTTTTGATGTTTTATTTTTATTCCAAAATAATAGTTCTTTTTAAAAATCTAATGTACAAATTACCAAACTTTTTCAAATAGACTCTTTATATTTATCAAGTCTTTTGCACACTCAAGATAATTATTAACTCTTTTATTTTGATTTCAATCATCCCAAGAAACTACAAAAAGAGTATTATACTCCCTGCGGACTCATTTTTTAGCAACAAAAAAATGTCATTTATTTTTTTTCTAAAATATAAGCAACTTTTCCTACCTTTTATCCCCTCTAATGTACCATTCCAAAAATACCCTTACTTAAAGTCATTTAGCTTTCAAATGATCAAATTAGTCACCCTTCAGTCAATTTTTAGTGAGGGTAATATTGTAAATATCATCAATTTTTTTAGTTAAAATTAATAAAAAGTGACCAATTTAACTATCTTTCTTAATTCTTGTGCGCCACATTTTTGTTGCTAAAAAACGAGTCCAGAGGGAGTAGTACTAAGCTAGCACAAATTAAGTATACCTTAATTTGGGTGTAACAAGCATAAAGTACCAAAGATTAGGAATTGAGGAGTACGTTTTTCAAAAAAAAAAAACTTAAACATTCTACTTCTTTTTTCAAGAAAAGAGACGTGGGTTAGCCTAGCCAACGTTCTACTTCTTACAAAAACTTCTTTTTTGAAAAGTATTTCTTTATAAAAAAATTAATCCAAGAAGAGAATTTGTTTTTTTTTTTACTAAAAGGAGACAAATTCTTACAAATTGTTGATAAATTTCTTATGTGGATTTTAATTTATCTTAAAAATGGAGTAATTTGTGGGATTCGATTTGATAAAAGTAGGGGCCTAATTTTTAAGATTTGAACAGAGCCTCTAAATTGTTTATGATGACCCTGCATCTCGAGGGGTCGAACTCGAGTACTAGACGAACTAGTTTCTTTAAATGTTGTGTGTTAACCACTCACATCCAACCTTAGAGTTTAAATATGTTTTAACACTCATTAGTCTAACTAATACTCGTAAAGCCTGGGTTTATTTTCACACTTATCCGTTTTAAAAAAAGGTGTATAGGAAATAGGGAAGTCGTTAATACAAGTCTCAATTTAAAAAAGAGTAAAAAAGAAAATTAATAGTTAGGTCTTCTATAGGTTAATATGCAATTTTGGTTTTTAAGTTATTTTTAAAAGACGAAAATTGCATTCTAGTCTATAGAGAACCTAAGTATAAGTATTTTTTCTTTTCTTTCCCTTATTGTAGGGGTGTTCGCGGTGCGGTTTGGTTCGGTTTTGAGATAAAAAGTGAACCGAACCGCAAGGTAAAACTACATGCGATTTGGTTTGGTTCGGTTGGCTTCCTAAAATAAAACCGAACCCCAACCGAACCAAACCAAACCAAACTAATGCGGTTTGGATTGGTTCGGTTGGTTCGGTTTTTTCCAAGACAAAACATAATTTAAAACGAAGTTAAAATTAACTAACATAAAAAATGGCTAACATAAATGTTTAAGAAAAAATCTACTCAAATATATGTAGTATATAAATTATGCTCTTTTAATTCTTTTAAGACAGTTATGACAATGTTTAAAAGAATTTGAATTAAATATTTTATTGTAATTTTTAAATATAACAACAATATAGATTTTTTGTAAATGAGTCAAAGAATTAATTGTATTTGGGCTAGTAAGAGTTGGGTTTTAGTTGCATTTGGGCTAGTAAGTTAGTAAGGAATGTTGTAAGTCAATAAGTCTTAGTGTTACTTGCGGTTTGGTTTGGTTTGGTTCGGTTTCTATAATCAAAACCTCAAACCGAACCAAACCGCGCGGTGCAATGAAAAAAAGAACCGAACTAAACCAATAAGAAGCGGTTTTTTGCGGTTTTCGGTTTGGTTTGGTTCGGTTTGCGGTTTTCTATTGGTTTGGTTCGGTTTTTAACACCACTACCTTATTGTACCAAAAAAATCATCTTTACATTTAATCATCTTTAAATGAAATTGTGGTGGTATGATAGCATATGATCCACCTCCATGTTCTCTCTCCCCTCATCTTTTTTTGGTTCGGACCATCGCTGGCTACCCAGGAGTGTCCCAACGCTTTCAACGAAAGACTAATCTCCGCTCGTGCTTAGGATCAAATTTCACACTGGCCAACACCGAGTTTGTACACTGCGTGAATCGAACCCGGGAGCACCAAGTCGACCCCTCGTGTACTAAGGTAGATTAAGCCACTAGGCCAACGGTGTTGTTCATGTGGCTAAAATTACCGGCTTTTATTTTGTAACACTAATTAAAGCACGTCTGCTTTCTTCACAATTATACTGTATCGTTTATTTATTATATATAAAAATTCACATTAAATAAACTTAATTTTTAATATCAAAGCAAACCACCTGAATCACCCAACTTACATCTCAAACAAGTGAAAAGGAAATTAAGAAAATATTATACAGACAACAACAGAATTACATAATTCACAAAATCCACAATATAAATCCCCAAGGATGAAATTAAGAAATGGTTGGATCAATCCAATCTGTGATGGGCCAAACCAACTGATACTTCCACAAAAACACCAAACAAGAGAATTGAGAGACCCAAGAAGTTGATCAAATGAGATTCTCTCTGGAATGGAAGTAGTCTCAACATAGTATACCTCTCCATCAAGCCTGTTAATGCAGCACAAATTGCCATGAAAAATAGTGCTCTACCACCTGCTACGTGCAATGGAGCCATTGCAGCCCTTGATTGTGGTGATCCTTGAAACATGAACATCAGTCCAAAAAGCCACTGCAACCAAGAATTAGCACAAACCCTATTATACTAAAATGTAATTCATGAACATTTGTGTATTATTATTATTGGGATAGATTTTACCTGCAAGCCAAACAAGCAAAAGGTTCCAATGCCAATCCATGAATGGAGGCTGTAAACATCTTCCATGTTGACCATATCATGGTACTTGAAAGCAGCACAGATACCAACAATTCCAAGAATTATAGCAATGAAATGAAGTGTCATGTGAACCAGCTTCTGTGTTTGATGTAGTCCTGGTACTGTTTGGTATGATAGTATTGCTGCTCAAATTAAACAATAAACCCAATTTGTGAACATAGTATTTATTTATGTATTCATATATTTATAAGTTGTTAAATACTTAAATTTATCTTGTGTAGGTAAATTAACATATATAGTTAGTTACCTTGACCAACAAGGAAAATGAACCCAAAGAACATCAGAAAAGGGTGAACCTGCAGAAAGACTCAAAAAATGTGATTGCTGTGTATAAAATAACAATTAAAGAAGAATTAACAAAAAAAAAAAACAAGAAAGAGTGTTAAAATTACAATACATTGAAAACGCGAAGTGCATTGTCAGAATCATATTCAATTCCTTCACGGTAATGGAGCAACCAAACAAGCATGAGAATGATGGCAAGGATGCCAAACAAGTGAGCCAAAATTGTGGTACTGTAAGAAGGCATTCTGTTTATGACTAACCACAGTAGGAGGTGGTGGCAGAGGAGATAGATATACAAGTGCAAATTAAGAGCTAGCTAGGAAACTTTGTTTTTAGACAAGTTTATTCTAATGTCGTGTCAGTTTTATAGAGTTTTCCTTTTGATAAAGTTCATAAAGGAGGGAATTGCTTGATCTATTGGTTTTGGAATTTTGAATGAACAAGAAACTTTGGGCTTTAGTATAAGCATCTTAATTCGTTTCAAAATAAGCCAACTCTATATCTAGCTGTATCTAATCTAAAGTATATATTCTTGTGTAAAATGGTGTATGCATATTTTTAGACTTTTTACATTGGGATTGGTATCTTGTACACTGTCACAGAACCTCACACATTATTATACATAAATCATGTCTAAATTTAGACCAATTTCTGTGTAGCAATGTAATGTAACTTTCAAACTTCAACTTAATACAAAAAAATTGAACACACTATTAAATTTTCACGTGAAAGACAAGGGTTTAGGGTCTTTTCAAAACTCCAATTTAGGATGGGGGAAAATAATCTAATAATGAAAGTGTTTTTTTTTACAAAATTTGACAAATTGTTATTAGTTATGACCTTACAAATTTATGAGTATAATTATATATATTGTGTTTTCTTTTTTAAGACTTATGAAGATCACCCGTCCAAAGTTTATGAATTTATTGTTTTGGATGATTATTCTGATACTTACTCATTTTTTATGTTTGAATGCTTTTATTTAGTAAAATAATATGGTTTGTAAACACCCAAAAAATAATAATTTGGTTTGCAATGTTTTGTAAATAGATTTAAAAGATTTTTGAATCAATTTTTTTTGCATAAAAAATAATTAAAATATTTTTGAATTCTTTTTTAGTTGTTAGAGTGTTCTTTTTATTATGGGTTAAATATGTTTTTAATTTCTATAAAAAATGAAATTTTAATTATTAGAGTGTTCTTTTTTTAATGATTAGAATGAAGAATTTAAAGATGATCCGAACAAAAAAAACAATGAAGAATTTAAAGTATAACAAGATGATGTTAGATAGGGATGGCAACCGGCCGAGTCGGGTGGGTTTTACCTCCCCATCCCCGCCCCATCTATAATAGGGTCGGATTTTGTCCGACCAATCCCCGTCCTAAACGGGGCCAAGTTTCATCACTTTGTAGAAAAATTCAAAATTTATATTTACGAAAATTCAAATAATAAAATTATAATTATTATACAATGATAAAATAAAGTTAAAAACATAAAAATAGATTTTTCAATTGAAAAGATATCAAAATTAAAAATAAACAAAATATATGTATAAGTATATTTGCATAAAACAAATAATTAATTTTTGCACATGCAGTATTAGTAAGCATACTGTTAAGCCATGCAATTTCTGATGGGTTAATGAGGGTTTTTGTTAGGGAGTTAAATAAGAATTATATTAGGTGTTAAATTTTAGCTTGTTGGACTTAGGGAGTTAGGAATTAGGATAGAATTTTATTAGGTGTTAAATCTTAGTTAGTTGGGCTTTGATTTTAGTGTTCTTTTATTCGGCCTTTTTAGCTTTTAGGCCTTTAATCCTACTTCCTTTTGAGACACTTGTCAAAACCATCAATGAATGAATTATAATTTTTAGTTGCTTAATTTTTTTTATTGTCGTTCTGCTTTTACCATTTTAGCTAGTTTTTTTAGAATATTGAATTAGTTTCGTATCAGTTTTGGTGTTGTGAGCACACAAATCCTGATAATGGGCCTGCTTCCACCTCTAAACAAATCCCACCCCCATCAACTCCCATTTACCCCCACTCAATATCGTAATCTCGAAAATACCCTTTACATAAATTATAAAAATTGACTTTTGAAAGATTCTCTAGTGGGGGACCACTTTATCTGGTAATCGGATTTACCTAAATGGAAGGTAAATCCGATTAGCTTTAAATACGTATTAAATTCACACGCATAAGTCAAATCGGATCTATCAAACTGACAGATAAATCCGATTTGACCATTTAATTCAGAACAGAAAGCGAAATTTTAATAAATCGGATTTAGCTAAATCCGATGCGCAATCGGATTTACCTAAATCTGCTTATATCTTTTAATGAATCGGATTTACCTGGATGGGGGTATATCTGATTTGTAAAAAATACAAAGCGGATTTACATTTGAGGCACGTAAATCCGATTTGTTTTTTTTTAAATTATTTTCTGTATAACTGTTGTTCTATTTTGAAACAGATATTGGGCATACAGAGTCGCAGATTGTTCCTTTCGTGGTAGACACTACAGAGGCATTCTGGACGGAGAGGGTATATTTTTCAAACTAATTTTCTTAATCAAAGTTTGGTAGATATTTAATTAATTACCTAAATGGGGTTAGATCCGCTTTGCAATGGGGGTAGATCGGCTTTGATCAACGGTGCAGATTGCACCGACAATATCAACGGATGATAATCATTGACGAATTCTATAAATACCTATTGCCAACCTCATTCTTGTCACTCCCAAATTTCACTCTCACTCACTCCCTAACTCATTATCTGCTTCTTCTTCTCCACAAAAAAATGCCCCTAATACAATACTCAGGATTCATCCCTCACTATCATTCATCATCAGGGCATCATCACTAACAAAGTTGATGGTGTCTGTTTCGAGGGGCGTGACACAATGCAGTGTAGGCTTAAACACAACATAACATTCGTTGTCACTCAGTTATTATTATTGTAGTTTAACTCCACCAGCTCAGTATGTATCTTTTATATTTTATTGTTATTGTCGTTGGTTATGTTTTATCTTGTATCGCATGATATCGAAATTATATCTTTTATCCACAAATATAATAAACAAGAAATACTAATAATCAAGTAATATAAAAATAGTTCAAGCATACAATCACACAAAACCCCCTAGTCACGCCCCCTCGGTAGCATATCCAGTAATCGGGTGAGGCGAGCGTATGTCTGACTACCCATCCTAATGTCTCCGCTCCGAAGCCCCCTCCGAATCTCGTCCTCCACAATCTCTAGCAAATCTGGCTGTACTGGTGGTGCAACTGGCTGTACCGGTGGTGGTGGTGGTGGTGGTGATGCAACCGGTAAGAGTCTAGGAATAGATGCTCTCACATACCAATGTATGTAGTCCGGAGCAACCTGGCCCAACTCCTCAGCATCATAAGTAGTACGCAAAACGTCCTGCAGGCATATAATGTGCAATCCGAAAAATGCAGTCTGCATGGCTCGAACGACTGGTAAGAGGGTGACGTGGGATGACCTGCACGTACCCAAACTGTCTGAGGCACCTATCGGACATGTAGGGAACAGTGATGTCTCCCCAGCTGATGTGGCCCCTGTATAATGAGACCTGCTCAAAGTCTCTATCCTCCTCCCGGTGCTCCTTAAACGGTCGCCAGCAGACATCATCCGAGGTCTGTGCATCAATCCTCTGCTTGTATACCCCCAGCTTCACTCCATCTGTCTTCTTCTTCCTCCAACGCCCACACAGTGCTCCAGTCTGCAATCCACTCCTCCTCTCCACCAGTTGAGGGAAATACCATAAAATCCAGCTCTGAAAAAAAGAAGATAAACAACATGGTGAATTAAAAACTATTTAACAGAAATTTAACCAAACTCGGAAAAAATTAACTTAAAATTATTACCTGTAAGAGGGTCGCATACCCTCCTAACTGATGCGCCTGGTCCAAGCAGGAGTAGTTCATTTGGTCATACATGAAATCAAGCCCTGCTTTCCCCCATGCATATGATCCCACTCCATCTGCACTGACATCCTCAAGTAGCAGCAGCCACTTAGCCTCAGCCCTGTCGCCGGTCTTGACCGTGAAGATGGACCAGCTCAAGATCAGAAGGATAAAGGCCCTGATAGCAGGACGCATGTCATTCCCTATGGACCCTCTAGTAACAATCTCCTGCAGCCACTCAAAACGGTAATATGGGCCAGATGAAGCTCGACACTCCAGCCCCGCCTCCTCCATAGTCACACCTAGATAAACATGTGCTAGGTGGATGGCCTGATCAGTGGTGACCGAAGTAGGTGGGGCTCTGTAGTAGTTCCCCGTAATGGGTAGATCCAGCAAACAGGAGACATCATCCAAAGTAATCATCATTTCACCAAATGGTAGGTGAAATGACGATGTCTCTGAGTGCCACCTCTCAACAAAAGCAGACATCAGCTCATGGTCCACCTTTGTATGTCTGGTCGGGACGAGGGGGCTAATTTGGAACCAGTGATAAAATCCCACATTCGGTGGTTTTGGGCAAACCCAAGCAGTCTCTGAGCCAGCTTGTTACCATGGTTGGTAACCTTCAATTTCCGCTCATATGTCTGTATTATAAAAGTATCAGAAATAAGTCTATGTAAATAAATTAAACTAAGAAGGCTATGTAAATAAATTAAACTTACCGGGTCTCTCAATATAATGGAACAGACATGAGATCCTAGCCCAGTGAATAGAGGAGACTGCTCATCATGCTGCTCCTCATGCTGCTGAGGCTGATGGTAGTGTTCCTCCTGGTACTGCTGATACTGCTGCTGATAATACTGCTGCTCAGACATAGAATCCTCATCAAGAGGATGCCATTGCTGGCCCTCCTCATACTGATAGTCAGGGGCCTCCTCCACCTGCTGATACTGCTGCTGTCACCTATGGCGGGTAGACGCATGTCCCGCAATCCTGTGGCGGGTGCGTGTACTCAGAGGAGATGGCGATGCCCGAGACGATGACTCCCCTCGATACCTGTTAGACACTGGAAAAAAAACAAATTAAAAAAAAAAACAAAGCGGATCTACCTATATCCGATGGGAAATCGGATATAGGTAAATACGATGGGGAATCGGATTTAGCTAAATCTGACTTACTGTTAGCGCTGTCTCTTGGGGAATCGGAAGTACGTAGATCTGATGCGTAAATTCGAACTGAAAATCGGATATAGCTCTGAATGGTAAATCTGATTATCTCTGGTAAATTTCTGGTCAAACGTATGCAAGTGAGAAATGGTAAATGTTTTATAATTTTGTCAAAATTTTAAGGGTATTTTGGTATTTTCAGAGGGATGATGGGGGGTAGATGGGAGTTGATGGGGGTAAAAAAAAACCATCCCTTTTCTATGGTAACCCAACAATAATGACGGAATGACATTACTTCTTCTAAGAACCATTCATGATCATTATTGTTAATGGTCTATATTTGAGGTAGTGTGTGATTTACTAGTTCTCTAACTCTCATGATCATTACTAGTTTTGAGTGATTGTGTGCAACCTTGCTATACTTAAATTGAATTTTGACTGTCTTTGGGGACTGTTTTTGACTTAATAAATGTTTCATACATGACACGTTCGAGGAGGTTGTGTTGGGGAAAAACAACATAGAGAAATAAAATGAGCACAATCGGAACACAAGACTTTAACGTGGAAAACTCTAAAACCGGAGAAAAACCACGAACGACAACCAGAGAATAACACTATGTGAGAATTGTTACAACACATAGACATCTCTCAACACCCCATGGCCCCAGTACACCCACACTCTCCAAAGAAAATATTTAACTACATCTCACAACACTCTAAAACCAGACTATAAGAGGAAAAAAAAGTCAAATACAACTTAAGGTGTTTCTGACTGGTGCATCTTGTAATGAAGAACTTGATCCCATTATATAGCATTGGTCTCTGTAACACCCCAATTCTACCCGTTTGTTTTATTACATATCAGAGTGCGGAAATTAAACTTAAAACAGACAATGGAGCGTCACATGCAACATTTCAAAAACCAACAACGTATAATCAAGTAAAAACGTGGAAGAACAACATCAACTTAGTTTACAACCCCGAATATTTGTTCAAATACTTCAAACCACCTATCCATGTTTCAAAAACAACTAATGCAACAAGCAATTGAAAACAGTGTTCTTCCCATCCCCGGGTGCTACGTATCAGAGACGACACTGACTCGGCTACTAAAAGACCCTTGGTCTTCATTTGCGACTACCTGCACGTTACCCACGTAGAGGTAACATTCAAACAGAAAGGGTGAGTCTCTAACAGCATAAAAGCATATATGATAGATAATATACTAGAGAATAGACAACTATAACTACCATAGCACATCAAAAGTCATAAGTACAACTATCACGGAGCAACGCCAACAAGTAACAATATAAGCAAAACGACGAGCAACACCAACAAGTAACAACATAAGCAAAACGACGAGCAACACCAACAAGTAACAACATAAGCAAGACGACAAGCAACGACACCATGGGTACAACGTGTATGTATGAAATGCAACCCACACCGACGGGTATATGCATGTGGTACCGATCAACGTAAATAGCCTTTGTGGCTTCATCATCAACACTGAGCAAAGCTCTATGGCCGAAGCCTACATCAACGTAATAATGCATTATGCCATGCATGAGACACCATGTACAACGCATCGGAACAATCAACAACATAATCATGCTATGCACAACAACGTCAACAACATCATCATTGGTCATATTCGACCCAACCACATCATCATCGAGTTTTGGTCATATTTGACCCAGCAACAACAACAACAAGATTTAGTCACATTGACTCAACAACAAGAACAGCAAATTTAGTCTTATTAGACACAACAAAACATCACAACACTGAGGTAGCACAAAGTGGCGCCTAGGAAACAATACCAGCAACACAGACACAACACATTAGCGCCCAACAGCACATAAAAGGGCGCCTGAGGCAAACTGCGCCACCCTGGGCGCCAAAACAGACAGCACGTGGCGTCATACAGCAACACAATCCTAGACACAAACTGCAACACAGTCACAAACTAAGACACAAACAGCAACACAGTCACAAACTAAGACACAAACAGCAACACAGTCACAAACTAAGACACAAACAGCAACACAGTCCTAGACACAAACTAAGACACAAACTGCAACACAGCAGGCAACATAGACACTAAAACTGGCGCCTGGTGGCAACCTGCGCCACATTCTGGGCAACCTGCGCCACTCTGGGCGTAACACAGCAAGCAACCTGGCGCACACAGGGCAGCAACATGGCGCCCTGGCGCAGCACAGCACTAGTGCAGAATTTCCTACAGCAGTGCACCTACTTCGGCGAATTAATTAAAATAGCAAACGATATCGGAATTTATCAAAAGACCACTCATTGGGAAGCTCTGAGTGTAGTTTCTGCCTATGATTTTCATCTTTCAAAATAAGTATCCAGTAGGTACAGTTTTTCAAAACACTACACTGAGGTACCAAAATCGGACAGAATTCTTTACCCAACTTGCAACTAAATTTTCTTCCTCATTTCTTAATGAAATTTCGTGAAACCAGTGCCTATTTCGTAGAGGATTAAGTCTACTTTCCAATGAAACAAGAATTATTCAAAACGGAGTTCGATTGAGAACACAAAACCTACAAAAACCGAACCTACTCACAGTTTGATTCCGGAATTTAGACCTAAATTTGGAGACTCATAACTTGAGCTACACAACTCCAAATTGAACGGAACCAGTGCCAAAACGACCGGCTTTAAGTCTATTTTCAAAAAAAATCAGCCACATAATTTTTGGATCAACGGAACAGTACCAGTTTTAGAAGGACCGAAACAGTGTCCAGAAACGCACAAAAGACCATCAACACTCAAAACAACACCAACAACATGCATATAATTTCATAATTCATTCATGCATATTATCAAACAACTCCTAGGCATCATAGGTTCAACCCTCCTATATACTACCCATCATATAACCCTTTATACTATGAGACTCCCCTTACCTTAAGAATCGTTGGAGAGCACCGAATCCCTTGAATCAAGTCACCTACAGTAATCTCAGCAACACGGCTCCTCTCTTCCCTTGGATTATGCGAACCCCTCTTCTCCTCTCCCCTTGAGTGTGCGCTAAACCTCTTCTCCTCTCCTCTCTCTATTTTGCGACTTCTCTCTTTTCTCTCCTCTTCGCAAATCTTCCTTTCTTTTTCCTCTCCCTATGCGAAATGCACTAACCCTCACTAACACTCCCTCATGCGCCTACACCTTGGGCTTGGATCGCGGGCTTCCTCCAGCTTAAGCCCGATCACTAACTCCATCCCCTAATATTTATTTACACACCCCTTGATCAAATGCTAATATAATTATACACCAAGTAAATAAATAAATAATTGGATACCTAAATATTTAATTAAATAATTAGCTAATTATTTTGGGGCGTTACAGTCTCCCTCTTCCTTCACAAAACTAAGCAATGTGGGACTTTTTCAAGATGCTAATTTCAATCAACTCCAACAGGGTGGTAATATGTTCAATTGGAAAAACTTTGTACAAATTATTCCTATATATGAAGTTGAATAAATTCCCGGTTTGTGACATTTTCCATTTGTCCAAGCAAACAAAACATCCCATTATCCAGCAGGGAACTTCAAGGGTTGTGAGGTAACTTCAAGGGAATTTATGGGATAACCCCATAAATTTTGGACTTGGATTCTCTCCTTCCACTCTCCATACATCTCCCTCCATCCTCTTTATCTCTCTCTTAGTTTCACTCTCTCTCATTATTTATTTATAATTTTTTAATGATGAGAGAGAGATAGAGAGGAAGGAGGGAGATGTAGGAAAAGTGGAAGGAGAGGATCCAAAGTGATAAATTTTATGTGTAACAAGATAACCCCATCGAGTACTTAACAAAAAGCCTACCATTGTAATTTGTAACCAAACTTCTTACACTACTTTGATGCCTAGAATCCATTGTTTTTGAGAGGTTCCACTCTCTAAAGATTGCTCAAAGAAACATACACTTATTTAAGTGGAGAGGTGTCATACTACGATTATTAAGAAAGAATCTTTTTGGTAAGGAGAGTAGAGCCACCAAAGAGAGTAACAAGAGGAAATACTTGTTCCATTTTTCAGTAACTTGTCAATGTAAAATCGTTGTTGGAGATTTGTTCACCGTTTTTTATAAGAAAGTTATATAAATTTGGGAGTGCTAGAGGTACTTCAACCCTATACAAATAGAATCAAGCAAAAAACTTTGAAAGTTGTAAACAATACATAGGGGAATTCTACCAATTCGAAAGCAACAAAACACAAAAGCTTACAAATGCTTATAAGAAGCTAAAAATACGCCAAAAATGCAGCTTTTGTGCGACTGCAATATTTCCTGCACCAGACCTACTTTTGCAGATCCAACCAATGAAAATAAAGAACCATGAGTTCTGAACCTGCCCTCAAAAAACCTGCTCGGACCAACTGTGAACGAATTTCGTTTTGAAATGGAATTGGAAGGTATTCCCCATCAGGAATAACTCGCCCTCGAGTTTAACTTTTTCTTCCCTTATATTGGTACTTTACTACTTCCTTTGATATTTCTTTAGCCACTGAGGGCACCAATGGCTTAGGTATCTTCTTCATTTCATTAGATGTTATGGCACTAGTTTGACTTTTACTGCATCCTTCTTAAAGAATGGTGTTAGCATAACCGGTGTATATGACATGACTATCAAATTGTCAATGTCTTCCAAAGTTCCAAATAGATTGTAACAGATATCCATAGGAATCGCGGGAATCTGTCATACCCCAATTTTGTCCGACTAATTAAAAATCAGATAAAAATGTATTTGTGTGAACATCCAATTCTAATCTGTACTTTCTCGTTTTCAAAGGCATATCGTCATTTGAGCCAAATCGTGTACGCATTTTATTCCCGCTGTGCTCATGTCACTTCCATCGGGTGTGTGTTGCTCCTAATTAAGTGCACATGTTTATTTAGACGCGTGTTTATTTAGGTGCGCGTGTTTGTTTGAGTACGCGTGTTTATTCTTGTAGTGTGCATTATTTTACCAATCAAGTGCGCGTTTACCATACGAGAATTACGCTAATCGCGGGTATCTTTCGATTATCATTATTGTTATTTGTATTTATTTATTAGTAGTTATAAGCAAAAGAGAAAAAACAAAAATAGTCAAAAGGTTGGTCTTATTTAAATCTGTTCCTTTTACATAATAAAATAATATATTAGTATTACATTTTCTTGTTACAAAAAAATATAAAAGGAAAAAAACACAAAAAAAAAAAACAAAACAAACGTCAGAGAGAGACGTTGTTGTTGTTGCTTGTTGCTGCCGAAAGCATTTTGAGCTACAAGCTCAACCTCTTTCACCTTGTCTCTTTGGCTTTTTGCATCTTTGGCAATAACATGTCAGCTCACCTCTTGCTGATCCACCATGTCTCTGCTACCCCATAACCAACTGGTCTCCTCAAGCAATAATCCCCTGCATCTCATCCACGCCTACACCACAATAAGAGCACTATAAATACACATGAAACAGCAACAGAAGAAAGAGGGAACGGTAGGGGAACTAGGAAACAGAGAAAATAATTTTATCAACACACACAAGGGAGAGAGAATGAAAGACAACCATTTTTTCAAGACAGTGACATCGGGGGGAACCATGAGGGGCACTGGGAACACAAAAAAGAAAAGAAAGAATTAAACAGCACAACAACACACACACAGAAAGAAAAAAAGTGGAAGCAAAGGGGTGGGGGCGCACTGTAGCAATAACAAAAAATTAATATCAACACCACAACAACACACACACACAGAGGAGAAACAGAAACAAAAAGGGGGAAAGCACCACTCACCACCTCCTCCCTCCCAACAACCAACAACCACCCCTCACCACCGTAAAATCACCACCACCGTAAAATCTCCACCACCCACCACTCTCTCTCACGCGGCCACCTCACCACCGTGACAACCCCTCCAAAACCGCCACCCACAGCCACCACAAACTCATGGTCGAACCACCACCACCATCAAACTCATGGCCTCTCCACCGTCCGCCTCCCCCTCTCTCTCTCTCCACTGTCCGCCTCCTCCTCTCTCTCTCTCCACCATCACCACCGTGAGCACCACTCCCTCCACCGTCGTATCTCTCTCACTCTCCCTCTCATTTTTTGCAAAATCCTCCTCCATCTCTCTCTCTTCGTTTTTCCTTTCTCTCTCTCTCTCCTTTCTCAAATTTTTTTTCTCTCTCCTCTGGAAGTGATGAAAACGGCGCCTGAGAAAGAGGAAATTAGGTTTAGGATTTGTGAAGTTTGCCTTATATACTCCCCATTTATTCATTCTAAAATTAAAATAATCAGTTTACTGCCCACACCTCTCTGTTTTCATCACTACAGCCCCCAGAAGCCCACCTTTTTTTTCTTTCCGTGGACCAGCTCACCAAAAAACGAATTGGGCTTACTCTTCCCACCCCTTTTTTAATACAACACCTTTCTCTGTTAAGTACACCCTTATTTATTTATTTCACCCCCTTTTTATTTACACTCTATTTTACTGTTACCACCCCCCATGTTTACTTTATACATCCCCTACTTTTAAAAGCCTAAAATATTGGGCTTTGCTTTTGGCACTCCTGTTTTAATAATACAAGCTCCCAGCGTGCTAATTGCACCCCAGTTTTAATAATACAAGCTCCCTGCAGCTAGTTGCACCCCCTCATTTCCACACATGAGCATCTTTTGCCTCTCATTTTCACCCTAGCACGCCAAAAACCTCTCCCTTTCCCTCTCCAAAACCGTGGCCTCCCTACCCTTCTCCTTCATCCATTTTTGATTTTCTCTTCACCAAAACACCACCATCTCACTTCATTCTTATCCCTCTTTCACATATCTTCTCCAATTTCCATTCAAGTTCAAGCATTATCATCAAGGAAGGTTTTCATCAAGCTTCCTTGGGTTGGAGTTGAAGTTCCTTGGAGGTTCTTTGTTTTGTATGATAACAAATTACACCTTATCTACTAATGGTTCAAGTTGAATTAAGTACAGGACATAAAGCAAAGAGCAGGAAGATTAAAATGGAGCAGCTTGGAGAAGAAGCCACCTCAGCAGTTCAAGACCTATTTGTTTATCCGCTTTCTTTAGGACACTGTGTAAGGTCCTATCACTGAAGGTCTATGACTTTTAGTAGCTGAGAGATGACTTTTGAAAACATGCATCATGCATCAAAATTAGGGTTTTGAAAATATGTTATGCATGAATGGCAAACTTTGGAAAATATTTTATGCATGCATGGCAAAGCCCTAAACCTAAAAATAATTTTGTGGAAAGCTAGAAATCGATTTCTATCATTTTCTAAATCATGAAATCGATTTCCTAATCCTATTTTAGAGGTTGAAATCGATTTCCCTAGCCTATGTTAAAACAAAGAATCGATTTCTACATATACATAAGCCAAAGCCATGAATCGATTCTTACTATTTTGCATAGGCCTTGAAATCGATTGTCAAGTCATCCCATAGGCCATGAATCGATTCCTCATTGTTTTAACTAAGTGAAGAATCGATTTTCACCTATAAAGGATGTCCTGAAAATCGATTGTTACTTTTTCCCTAAAAGGCAAGAATCGATTTCTCCTTGTTTTAACTAAACTTGAAATCGATTACACACTTCTTTAAACTAAGCACATAATCGATTCATTTGATTTCTAAGGAACTAAGAATCGATTCTTCATTATTT
Source organism: Astragalus membranaceus (assembly GCA_039519185.1). Classification (NCBI taxonomy): domain Eukaryota; kingdom Viridiplantae; phylum Streptophyta; class Magnoliopsida; order Fabales; family Fabaceae; genus Astragalus; species Astragalus membranaceus. The sequence continues at coordinate 158,104,347 of CM076850.1, forward strand.
TAACTAAACACATAATCGATTCTTGTGATTTCTAAAAGGTTAAGAATCGATTATACACTTGTTACACTTCATCAAACAATCGATTCATCTTTGCAATAAATGTTTTTTTCAAATTTCTACGTTTTCCTAAACCTATAAATAGGGAGGTGCTTCACACTCTTCAGACACTCAACCACACGAAAAATTACAACAAATCTCTCTACTTCTCACGTACATTTTCTAGATCTGAGAAAGAGAAAAATAGAGCTATCACTTTCATATCATTTTTTATAGATCTAGTCACTCATCTCTCTCAGCTGTTATATTGTCATATTATCTGAGGTGATTAGATCATAGCTTCTATATTGTAATCTACTATTGTGGGGGTCGCTTTGAAATCCTGGGAATTGTTCTTGGGTCTCTCAATCAGGAGATTGAGTTGGTTTGAAATCCTGGGAAGTTTTCTTGGGTCTCTCAATCAGGAGATTGAGTTGGTTTGAAATCCTGGGAGGTGATCTTGGGTCGTTCAATCGGGGAAGATTGAAGTGGTATTGAAATCCTGGGAGCTGCTCTTGGGTCGTTCAATCAGGAGATTGAAGCGGTTGCGAAATCCTTAGCTGTGTGCTCGGGTTCTCAATTAGGGTTAACTGAGATTAGCTATAGGGAAGTTGCTTGCTTGTAAACATTGAAGAGGTTCTTCTCATATAGTGGTTGTTATCAAGTCCAAAGGTTGCAAAGCCGGAGGCCGAGGACGTAGGGCTTTTATCCCGAACCTCGTAAAATTCCTGGTGTATCTCTATCCCTCTCTCTTTACTTTATTTACTGTTTATATGTTTATAATATCACTCAGTGGATTTAACTATATCCCTACTCTGATCTGAATCTGTTAATCTGGTTATAGTTATACTCATTGTACTACAGATCTGTTTATCTATCATCTTCTCTATCACTACTGTAGATCTGCTATATTCAATATCATTGCATTACTTACAAAACAACCTTATTGTGAATATTGAATATAGAGTAATATCTCATTGTGCCTGATCTGCCTGCTTGCATATATCTAATAAGTTCAAATCTCTTTTTCCGCATTTGATTTAAACAAACTTATCATTTATTTTGAAAAGAATCCAAGATTTACACATAACCTTATTCACCCCCCTCTAAGGTTATATTATAGTCTAACAAGTGGTATCAAAGCTAGAAATTGCATATAGAGCTTAACATCTCGCAATTTTAATTTTATTTATCTATCTGTGATTATGGGTTCTTTTTTGAAATAGGGGATGTCTTTATTTAGGCCACCCCTGTTTGATGGGACTAACTATGACTACTGGAGTAGTCGAATGAAATGTCATGTGCAGGTTATAGATTTCACCTTAAGGAGGATCATTGCAGATGGACCACTGATCCCAATGAAAATCAAAAGTAAAGCTACCGGCAAAGAAGAAGAAGTGCCAGTTGAAGATATCTACACCATCAACCTGAGTGAACTGAGGAAGTCTGAGTTAGACAAGATTTCTCAAAACGCCAGAGCAATGAACGTTCTTCACGTATCTCTATGTGAAGAAGAATATGGAAAAATAAAAGGTTGTCAGACAGCAAAAGAGATTTGGGAGTACTTGGAAGCCACACACGGTACAAGCCAAATGGAGGCTAAATGGGACAATTATGACACTGATAGTGAATCTGAGGAGGTTGCAAATGCCATTTGTCTCACGGCATGTGAAACACCTAAGGCTACTATATGGGATTGTCTTGGCACTGATAGCGACACAGACGAAGAAGAGCAAATTGCAAATGGTGTTTGTCATATGGCAAATGACTCATCTAAGGTAAGCCTTAACTCTTCTAGTCTTTCTGATTCCTCTATGCATGATGATTTACTTGATGATAGTTTTAGTAGTCAAGATTTGAGTGAGGCTTTTGATGCTCTCTATTTTGAACATGAAACTCTGTTGTTAAAATCTAAGAAATTGGCAAAGAGTAACAAAAGCATGCTCACTCAAATTGAGACACTTGAAAATGAAGTAGATAGATTAAAGAATGAACTGCATAAATCTGTCAACCTTGAGTTTTGTGAGCTTAAACAAAATTTTGAAAATGCCAAGGTTGAAAATGAACTTTTGAAAGAAACATTGAAAAAGTTTGAGGGTGGTGAAAAGACCTTGACTCAATTGCTTCACTCTCAACATCAATATGTTGATAGGAGAGGAATTGGGTACAAAGGTAATTCCACCTCCTCCATTTTAATCAAGAAATTAACTTTTGTTGCATCTACTTCAAGTTATAAACCCATTGTTTTCTCATGCACCTACTGCCAAAAGGGAAACCATAGCTCACCTAGATGTCCTATCCGTAAATTATGTGAGCTTGGTACCCTTATACCTGCTTGTGAGAAACCAAGGTGGATTGTGAAAACAAACCCCTTGATGACTAACCCCAAAGGACCCAAAGAGAATTGGGTACCAAAATTTTCTACTTGATCTTAGTGAGGGTGTGCTACAGGGTATGGGGGTTAGATCAATACCTTGATAACAGAGACTCGAAGTTCATGACTGGAGACACAAAAAGATTCGTAATACTCAGAAACAGCAGTCATGTGACTCGTGATAACAACAATAGAGGAAGAATCACTGGTGAAGGTTAGATTGGTAAAGTTTTATTCACCTCTGTTGAAAATGTGTTACAAAGTAGAAATTAAATATAACTCAACAAGTATTAGACACATATTTGAAAGTAATTGTTTGTATGCATCAAAGCTTTTTCTCAAGTACTATTATACTAGATCTTTGATGCAACATACTTTTTGATGTTAAAAATGATACTTATATTGTTGAACCAAGGATGATTATCTTGGGTATCATATTTTTAAATCATGATGATCCACCCTCTTTTTGCTAAGCTTTGCATTCTAATATTAATAAGGGGGATCACCAAGTAAGGGGGAGCATAGCATGAACTACTGATTTTGATATATCATATGCTATGCAATGCTGCTTATTTATTATGCAGGTTTATAAAGTGCTTATGTTGTATGTATTCACCCCACCTCCTTTTTGATGAAAACAAAGGGGGAGAAATTGTATGCAAAAGGGAGAGAATATGCATGTTAAGGGAGAGAATATGCATGTTATTATTTAATGGGGGAGAAAATAATTGCTGCTATCCTGCTGATGTACTGTTTATTTTATTATGCATATGCTTAGGGGGAGCTTTTTGAAAAAGTTCCATTACTATCAAACCCCCTATGCATAATGTAATTTGTTATCATCAAAAAGGGGGAGTTTGTTGAACCAATGGCAAACACTCTTTGTTTTGTATGATAACAAATTACACCTTATCTACTAATGGTTCAAGTTGAATTAAGTACAGGACATAAAGCAAAGAGCAGGAAGATTAAAATGGAGCAGCTTGGAGAAGAAGCCACCTCAGCAGTTCAAGACCTATTTGTTTATCCGCTTTCTTTAGGACACTGTGTAAGGTCCTATCACTGAAGGTCTATGACTTTTAGTAGCTGAGAGATGACTTTTGAAAACATGCATCATGCATCAAAATTAGGGTTTTGAAAATATGTTATGCATGCATGGCAAAGCTTTGGAAAATATTTTATGCATGCATGGCAAAGCCCTAAACCTAAAAATAATTTTGTGGAAAGCTAGAAATCGATTTCTATCATTTTCTAAATCATGAAATCGATTTCCTAATCCTATTTTAAAGGTTGAAATCGATTTCCCTAGCCTATGTTAAAACAAAGAATTTATTTCTACATATACATAAGCCAAAGCCATGAATCGATTCTTACTATTTTGCATAGGCCTTGAAATCGATTGTCAAGCCATCCCATAGGCCATGAATCGATTCCTCATTGTTTTAACTAAGTGAAGAATCGATTTTCACCTATAAAGGATGTCCTGAAAATCGATTGTTACTTTTTCCCTAAAAGGCAAGAATCGATTTCTCCTTGTTTTAACTAAACTTGAAATCGATTACACACTTCTTTAAACTAAGCACATAATCGATTCATTTGATTTCTAAGGAACTAAGAATCGATTCTTCATTATTTTAACTAAACACATAATCGATTCTTGTGATTTCTAAAAGGTTAAGAATCGATTATACACTTGTTACACTTCATCAAACAATCGATTCATCTTTGCAATAAATGTTTTTTTCAAATTTCTACGTTTTCCTAAACCTATAAATAGGGAGGTGCTTCACACTCTTCAGACACTCAACCACACGAAAAATTACAACAAATCTCTCTACTTCTCACGTACATTTTCTAGATCTGAGAAAGAGAAAAATAGAGCTATCACTTTCATATCATTTTTTATAGATCTAGTCACTCATATCTCTCAGCTGTTATATTGTCATATTATCTGAGGTGATTAGATCATAGCTTCTATATTGTAATCTACTATTGTGGGGGTCGCTTTGAAATCCTGGGAATTGTTCTTGGGTCTCTCAATCAAGAGATTGAGTTGGTTTGAAATCCTGGGAAGTTTTCTTGGGTCTCTCAATCAGGAGATTGAGTTGGTTTGAAATCCTGGGAGGTGATCTTGGGTCGTTCAATCGGGGAAGATTGAAGTGGTATTGAAATCCTGGGAGCTGCTCTTGGGTCGTTCAATCAGGAGATTGAAGCGGTTGCGAAATCCTTAGCTGTGTGCTCGGGTTCTCAATTAGGGTTAACTGAGATTAGCTATAGGGAAGTTGCTTGCTTGTAAACATTGAAGAGGTTCTTCTCATATAGTGGTTGTTATCAAGTCCAAAGGTTGCAAAGCCGGAGGCCGAGGACGTAGGGCTTTTATCCCGAACCTCGTAAAATTCCTGGTGTATCTCTATCCCTCTCTCTTTACTTTATTTACTGTTTATATCTGTTTATAATATCACTCAGTGGATTTAACTATATCCCTACTCTGATCTGAATCTGTTAATCTGGTTATAGTTATACTCACTGTACTACAGATCTGTTTATCTATCATCTTCTCTATCACTACTGTAGATCTGCTATATTCAATATCATTGCATTACTTACAAAACAACCTTATTGTGAATATTGAATATAGAGTAATATCTCATTGTGCCTGATCTGCCTGCTTGCATATATCTGATAAGTTCAAATCTCTTTTTCCGCATTTGATTTAAACAAACTTATCATTTATTTTGAAAAGAATCCAAGATTTACACATAACCTTATTCGCCCCCCCCCCCCCCCCTCTAAGGTTATATTATAGTCTAACAATAAATATATGTAAAATGTGATTTGTTGTTTGTTGTTGGTGAGAGGAGCCTTAAACACTCTTGACAAGCACTTAGGGTGGCTTGGGGTGTTTAAGGTGCCTCTCACTCTTGAATAAATTGAGTCATGTTGTTTTGTGTTGATTTTTTGCATTTGTTGTGAAATAAAATTGGTGTTTCATGTGTTGTTTGGTTCGCATATCCTATTAAAGTTAGCTTTAATTTGATTTTGTTGTTTCTCTTTGCTTGATGGGGCTTAATCATGTTGTAGATATTTGATTTTAGTGTTTTCATGCTTAGATACTTTGTTTAGGTTTGCAAATTTCTTTTCCCACATAGATTTCGCAAAAAGTAAAGAGTTTGAGAATAAATGTTGATTTGAGGTTTTAGTGTTTAAATTATGTGATTAATTGTTCCTAAGTCTTGTTAGTATCTTTTGCTTGCTTGATTTTGGGAGTTTGATGAATAAATTTATGGTTTGACTATGTATTGGTTTCGCAAGTCATGAAGAATAAATAGAGTTTTTATATGTTTGCTTATTGTCTCATGTTGATGATAGGCAATATGATTCTCACTTGTGCCTAGTGCACCTTGCTTAAAGTGATGAGGATTGTTCTATATGATTCAACCCTTTTGGTTTATATGTTGTTTAAGTTGATGATTGGCAAGAAGATTCACACTTGTGCACTTGCGCCCACTAATTTAAGTGTTGAGGATTGACCAAAGTGATTCAACATGCTTTGGTGTTTTGATTGTTAAGATGACTTGCTTGTTTAGGGTTTGCCAATGATCATGCTTGAGGCTACTCTTTTGAATTCATTTGTGCCCATCACTTCCTTGTCTACTCTCATGTGGAATCATTAATACTTAGATAGGCTCATTCCTTACATTGCATCTTCCACTAGATGTGCATTTAGATTCCCTTGCGTTTTGTAGAAATATTTGAGCATGGTTCTCGCCTAGCATCTTCCACTAGATGTGCATTTAGGTTCAATCTTGCCTACTCTTATATTTTTGCTTAATGCCCAATTCAAGTTCATTCTTTGCCTATTTATGTGTTGTGGTCCAACATGTGTAGTCTAGGCCAATACTTGCTCAAGAATTCAAATGAGATTGTTGCTTGCCTAAGGATTCGATTTGCATTCATTGCTTTCTTTTCTAAATAGTTTAGCATGAAAATGGTGACTAGTGACAATCACCCATAACCTTTGTTAGTTTGGTTGTCCTAAGAGCCTAAATTTCAAAAAAAGATGTTTTCATATGCATAAGCTACTAGTGATAATCACCCATAACCTTTGTTAGTTTGATTATCATGAACGCTTTCAATTTCAAAAGATATTTTCCTAAGCATCAAAAGTCATAGCAAGTGCTAGTGATGGCCACCCATAACCTTTGTTAGTTTGGTCATCATGAAGGCTTTATTTCTCAAAAGGAGATTTTTACATGCACTTAAGTGAGTTTTAGTAATGATCATCCATAACCTTTGTTAGTTTGATCATTATGGACGCCCTTCACTTTTCAAAGCCAAAGCAAAAAGACTTTCCTTTTCAAGGCTCGTTAGAACTACGTCGCTTTGATTCCCATTTGGGATACGTAGGAGCGAGTCACATTCTCGTCAAGCGCAACCATAAAAAGTTTAGCATTTGAATAACAAAAAGAAAAGAATTATTTTCGTAACAAAAAAAGGAATCACTTTCGCAAACCAAGATCATTTTCAGAACAAAAACCTTTTCTTTTATAAAATCATTTTCAACCCATCGTCGCTAGTGGTTAATCAGAACCTTTGTTCGTCTAGCCATTGGTGGCGATGTCTTTTTCCCAAAAGAACAACAAGCGATGTTCACTCATAACCTTTGTTAGTTTGATCATTCGTGCCAATCAATCTCTTTCGAAAACCACTTTCAAAAAAGCAAACAAGAACCGGGTTGCTACTAATAGTCAATCAGAACCTTTGTTCGTCTAACTGGCGGTAGTGACTCTCATTTTCAAGAGTACTTAGCGGTGATTACCCATAACCTTGGTTAGTTTAATCATTCACTAAATGCTCTCCCTATTTCGAAAACTCACTAAAAAGATAAAAGACAAAAAACTTTTCAGGATAAAGAAGAACTACGTAGCTTTGAGTTCTCCATCGCACCGGGAGATACGTAGGAGCGGGCCTTGTCCCGTCAAGCGTTTTTTTTCTAAAAACTCATTCTTCCCCCTTTTCTTTTTCATAATAAATAAAGATTTTCATTAAGAATTTTTCAATAAGAAGTAGAGAGGCAAAATTAAGTATTTTCAAGTCAACACACTAAAACACACATTTAATTAAAGGTTCCCTCTCAGTAGAGAGGACGTGTGGGGTGCTAACACCTTCCCTGCGCGTAACCGACCCCCGAACCCTATTCTCTAGTTTCGCAAGACCAATCGCTTTCCAAAAAAGGTTTTCCTAATGTTTTCCTTAATAAATATATACTGGTGGCGGCTTCATTGTCTTAGGAAAAGTTGTGAACGAGGAAGGTTCTCCCTCGGGGACTTTTTCGGGCGCAACAGAATCCACACAGTGTCGCCCACTATTATGACTTCTTCATAGCAATATATAAACAATATTGTGTGTTTACTTCATTATCTTCATTTAGCCTCCCTAACTTGTATGGATGTGAATGATCATGTGTTGACAAGTTCAATTTAATTACCATTCTACATTTTTTCAACTCTTACTATCTATGATAACTTCACATATCTTTCCAACAATTGTGCAACAAGTGTGGAAAATATTGTGCTTTCACTAAGGATTCTTCTAGTGCTCTCTGTGGGCTTTGTCTCCCAATCAATATTTGGCGAGACATCTTCAATTTCTTTGTCTTCCTCATTATCTACCTCCTTAATGGTACTCCCTCCGGTCCCTAGTATAAGAAAAAAATTGGAATATTTTTTTGTCCTAATTATAAGAAAAATATACATTTTTCAAAGCATATTAATTGCTAGAATTTCTTTTATACCCCTATTTAATATGAGATATAAGTTTACTAGAAAGTCATATATAGTGGGTATAAAAATTTATTACTGGGGATATATTTGGGATAAGGTTTAAATTACATCACATTTAATAACCTCATTGGTCTATGTGTTTTTTGTAAAATCTTATTGTAATAGTGACCAGAGGGAGAATTTATAGACCTTATTATAGTTGGAAAATCAGAGGTTATGCCTGAAACCCCGACATTTGTAACACTTGACCACTATGAAACCCGGATACGGGATACGATACGGATACGGGGATACGGAAAAATTTTGAAAATCAAGATACGACACGACTGAGATACTTTAATAAAAAACTAAATTAAAATTTAAATATACAAAAACATAACAGAAAAAAATGGAATAGAAACACAAAAAGAAAAAGTGGTAGTTACGTATATCATTAGTCAATATATGATGATCGCATTGTAGATATAAATACTTGTGATAATATCAAGTAGAGATAGTTACGTATATTTATCCCACCCATATCACAATGTATTATTTCTTCTATGATTGTGTTATGAAAAAACATATAATTTTGTCTTTTAGCTATTGAAGTATTAAAATGTATCATATATGAGTGACAATCATGTGCTTAGTTGGTAAGAGGTATCAAAAATGAATCTGAGAAGTATCCTTAGTTAGTAAGAAGTATCAAATATGTATCTGAAAAGTATCGAGTAAAATATTTTTTAAAAAGAATTAAAAAATTATTGGATACTCTTTGGGTACGTATCAGGGAGTATCGGGTGTGTGTCGGTATCAGATACGTATTCGACACGAGTACGTTTCTATTTTTGAAGTATCCGGGCTCCATAGGTTGACCACTTTGTAGCTTATCTCTTTGGTGGATTGGTATGTGAGTAAATCTTAGATGTACGTAGGTATATTTTGTGAGGCAATGACTTATGATACTAATGAATTCCTTAGTAACAATTACGTACTAAATTTTTCGGTGATCATTATACAACAATTCAATGGTTAGTACATACTAACCACAATTTAGTGTTTGTGTGGTGAATGAGCGGGTAAATGAAAACAATGGTTAGTACATACTAACCACAATTTAGCGTTGGTGTGGTCACCGAATTTTTTCATTGATGGAAAAATGATGACTATTACGCCCATTTAGTAACAATTACTAATGAATTCCTTAGCACTCTAAGTCAGACTCATTTTGTGAGATGGGTTGCAAGGTTTTTAATGTCGTGGCCGAAAAATCATTTGTTGAGGAAGATAGTTGTTGGGGTGAAGTCCTTGGGTATAAAGATTTTTGCATAAATGTTATTGTACATTTTTTTGACTGCAGGTGGAATGACAAATACCACTCATAAACTCACACATGTAAATTGGAGATCTTGGGTTCGAATCTGGATAACTAGGGATGTCAATGGGGCGGGCGAACAATGGTAGTGGTTACCCGCTACCCGCCCCGTTGGATATAAATGCTACTCGTACCCGCTCCGTACCTGCGCAGATACCTGCATGTGTAGATGGTTTTTCACGGATATTGTCTCCTCGTTGGTACTCAAAGTTACCCATGGATACTTTTAATATTAATTGAAATATTTTTTTATAAAATAAAATTTGAAATACACGGCTTTTTCTATTCATTCACATAAAAATTATAAGTACTTCATTATGCATTTATGTTATCATTTTTTTTGACCCAATTTATGTTATCATTAATTCTAGTATTATTATTTATATTATATTATATATTGTATACCTTAAACTAAAAAAGAAATAAAAAAAGGGGGGTCCCTTTTAGAAATAATTTTTTTTTATTGTATTTATATCCATCGGGACTGACGGGGCTCGAAGCCGTAGCTTCTGCCTTGACAGGGCGGTGCTCTGACCAATTGAACTACAATCCCAGGGAATAAATCGTATAGCATACATATTCTTACAATTTCATTTAAACCCTTTTTTTCTATTTGATTTGAGATTCAACCGTTGTACTGTAACTGAAAGAAGCGGGCTTTTTTATATATTGATATAAAATATATATATATATATATATATATATATATATATATATATATATATATATTGATTTGATATAAAAAATATATATGGATCTGCACTTTAGCGCAGATCGACACGGATTACTCGTAATCCATTCGTTATTGCCAAATCAATTGAAAAATTAATCAATGAAAAAAATGACGTTTTTTTTACTTTAATGTTTTTCTTAGACTTTATACTTACAGATTCTGTACGGAATTTAGCAAAATCCTAATTCCTATTTTGTAGAAAAAATATGTAATGTAATACGAACGTATCCGAGCACATCGGTCATTTTCATAAAACAACAAATGGTGGATCATCCAATTTTTGGGCCGAGCTGGATTTGAACCAGCGTAGACATATTGTCAACGAATTTACAGTTCGCCCCCATTAACCACTCGGGCATTGACCCAGGAAGAATCAATTTCAGTCGTTAATTGATAATCCCGGATTGATCAATCTGACTATGCTACACAACTGTCATTGTTCACACATCACATGTGGATTGGTGGATTTCTCATAGTTGGTGCTGCTGCACATGCAGCCATTTTTATGGTAAGAGACTATGATCCAACTACTCGATACAACGATCTATTAGATCGTGTCCTTAAACATCGCGATGCAATCATATCACATCTCAACTGGGTATGTATATTTTTAGGATTTCAATCCTTAAGATATGTTTTCAGTCCTTAAACAACGTGATGCAATCCTTAAACATCGCGCCCTCAAGATATGTTTTCAGTCTTTCAGATACCGCTATACAATTACAATCGGTCTTTGCTCAATGGATACAAAATACCCACGCTTTAGCACCTGGCACAACGGCCCCTGGTGCAACAGCAAGCACCAACTTGACTTGGGGGGTGGTGATTTAGTGGCAGTGGGCAACAAAGTAGCTTTGTTACCTATTCCATTAGGAACTGCAGATTTTTTAGTGCATCATATTCATGCATTTACAATTCATGTGACTGTATTGATACTCCTAAAAGGTGTTCTATTTGCTCGTAGCTCACGATTGATACCGGATAAAGCAAATCTTGGTTTTCGTTTCCCTTGTGATGGGCCTGGAAGAGGAGGGACATGCCAAGTATCCGCTTGGGATCATGTCCTCTTAGGACTATTTTGGATGTACAATTCAATTTCGGTAGTAATTATCCATTTCAGTTGGAAAATGCAGTCAGATGTTTGGGGTACTATAACGATCAAGGGGTAGTAACTCAAATCACAGCAGGAAACTTTGCCCAGAGTTCCATTACCATAAATGGTTGGCTCCGCGATTTCTTATGGGCGCAGGCATCCCAGGTAATTCAATCTTATGGTTCCTCATTATCTGCATATGGTCTTTTTTTCTTGGGTGCCCATTTTGTCTGGGCTTTTAGTTTAATGTTTCTATTCAGTGGACGTGGTTATTGGCAAGAACTTATTGAATAAATACCGCGACTGCGATCTTTTTCAACAAAATCATCACGTAGTAAATCAACAAAACCTAAAGTAATCTCCCTTTCTCCTTCAAGTTTACCTACTACAGTACCAGAGTGAATATGATCTCCACCGGACTGACGTAACGCTTTAGCTAATACACGAAAGTGCATACCATGATTTTTCTGTCTATCGATAACTGCATGCATTGCACGGTGGATATGAAGAAGTAGACCATTATCCCAGCAATAGTGAGCCAAACTAGTATTTGCAGTGAATCCCCCTGTTAAGTAGTCATGCATGACGATAGGAACACCAAATTCTCTGGCAAATATAGCTCTTTTCAGCATTTCTTCACATGTAACTACTATAAGGTAACAAATAATACGCCTCGTTTATTGACGGGTAGTCTAACTACCCGTTTATTTAACCTGCGGGTACCTGTTAAGCTACATGCATCGTACCTGTCACATATTATACCCGTGTGTACCCATAGTTGCGGGGTTTTTTTGTCATCTCTATGGATAACCATAAAAAATATTTGGCCTAACAACAACGATTTTGTCGATTGTGTGCTAGGACTCGAATAAATATCGTTCTATTTAATCTCTCTCATTTATTACCATTTTTTTATTATTATTTACTATACTTGTGTGTTGCCAAGAAAAACTATAAAATTGAGAAATTAAGTATATTTAATTTTAGAAATAGAAAGTATATTGACTGAACTACTCTTAGTTATTATGTCTCGGGAGAATAGCGCCGTGGTAAAACACATATAACATAAGTGCCATATCCAGTGACAGATTTAGGACCTAATGCCAGGGGTTAGTTTTTTTAAAAAAAATCACGCGTTACTTAAAATAAAATTTTAATATATTTAATTAAATAAATTACACAATTGATAATTGTCCTCTATGCACACGCAAGGGATACAAATTGATGTGAATGATTGTGTGAGTGTGGACCTTTGGTGTGGTGTGTACTGGGAGCAAAATTAGGGATTTGGATGCAAATTATTTTTTCAGACTTTGCAAACTATTTTTTATAGGAGGTAAGTCTAATTTCATTTTTTGAGGATGTGCACTTGATCCCCCACAAATAGAGTAGGTCCACCCATGGCTATGTGAGCCTTTGAGAATAGGTTTCCAACCCGGTACGCTCATTTCCCCCTCCTCATCCCTCACACTCGGAGGCTCAGACTATTTGCCTATGCTTACAACATTAGTGAATTAGTTTAAGAACTTTTAAAAAGAATAACATTAAATATTATAGTAGATTAATTGATATTTCCAGATATTTTAGCTAGCCAAATTTAGATAATTTTAATTTTACTTATGATTAATTTGGATGGAACAATGTCATACGAGATCTTCTAATTAATGTCATAATCGGAGCCATTAATTTTAATTTAATGGTTATAATTAAATATTCTCATTTTTTTAGTAAAAATCAAATATTTTCGCCGGAACCGCCGTGTATATATATTCATACTGTGATCGATACATTGCTTTACTCTTACTTCTAGTAATAATTACTGGCATCTTTGGTGCCATATATTCTACGTATATATATGTCTTGAGAATTTTATATAGTGTCATAGAAATCTGTTTTTGGTTTAGTTAATTTACTATTGGATCTAGGTCTGGCTTGTATGTACAGAAACTTGTAATGCACATCGAAAATATACTTAATTTGGATGCAAAGGGTTATTAGAATTTTTTATTTGTGTTTAATTAAAAAGAATGACAAATTTCAATTAAATAAATGGAAAAATAAATAAAGTAAAGAGATAATTGCAAATTTGCAATCCCTCTCAATTATCATGTTGAGGCCTGGGAGCTGGGATACCCAAATACACATCTCTCGCCATGATATTTCATGTGGAGACAACAATATAGGGTGCAGATATACATACATGTCGACGCAACAGATAAGACCCCTGCTTGGCTCAACCCCACCAAAGTGCAAGTGTGCAACAATGTCCTTCTTCATTCTATTGCCCTACCCACGAAACCTTTCAATTCTTAAAAGTTCCCATTGTCCAATATTATTGAATACTACATTTTTCTTAATAAATTAGTATAAGTCACTATACAACTGTTTATTCATATAATTCGAGTGATATAGTGCAACCTCGTCATTTTGTGCTCTTCGTGTTTACTGGTTTGGCAAATGGCCACATATGAAATGGATAAAGCTCATCTTTATTAGTATTTTGTATTGTTGGGTCAGGATAAAATTGAATGGATCCAAAACACCAAAAGAATACTTGAACTGAATGGATGAGCCTGAACCGAGTCCAGCTCAGACAGAAAATAAAAAAGATGCCGCTCCCGAGGAGAGAGAGAGAGGGACCATTCTTCATGACATGGCAGTTTATGTTCGATGACTACTCATCATTGGACCCTATCCCCTTATTCATGGGTGTAAGCATAACTTCAAATATTCTTTGTTTTCCACAAAAAAGTTTCACACTTATTGATCGTTATGCTTCATTGAATTATGAGAAATACTCCCTCGTTGTAATATAATAAGAAAATACAAAAACCATCACCATCAAGGAACTTATTTAACTAGCGCGTGGACCCGTGCGTTGCACGGGGCTAAAACTTTAGTTAATACAAAAAATTTTGTTGAGGTAAAATTTATTTCTTAAATTGCAATATAAAAAAGTTTTATCTAAATTGAATGTCGGTAGGAATAAAAAACAAAATCATTTGCCTAAACAAAAATTTAAATACTTCCATACACAGAATTCATAGCCTTAATCAGAAAGTTAAAAGAAGCCGTGTCTGTATCAAAGTATGCTTGACCACCAATATATTGCAAACAAAGTGATACTAAAAAGGGAGCAATGGAAAAGGCCAATACTAAACAAAATAAAGAAACACAACACAAGTTCAACCTCTTCAACCTCTTTCAAACAGGATTGTTTATGAATATGAATAGACAGAGTTATAAAGATAGAGTTATAATTACATGACACTTTTCCTAGATTAATGATATCTTGTAGAAGTATGTCATAAAATCACGAAATTAGGGAAGTCCAATTCCATCTAAATGAGACATAATTATCTCCTTTGGTAGTGTTATTTTTAACCAATTATAGACAAATAATAGGGGTGGGGTATATAGCCAAGGTTAAGCTGTTGGTCCAGGCAAAATAGAAAATAAAAGTGTTAATTGTAGGTACTCGGGTGATTTCCTATCCACATTTTGCCTTCGTATCGTTGTATCTCGTGAATCATGGTGATTTCTTCAACCCACATCCTTTTATTATCCCAAAATGTTACCACTACCTTAGAGGCTTAGACACTAACGGAAATATACAGAACTTATTCAATGAATACATAGGGGTTGCTACTTAGTACTTATTAAGATCTTAGTCCCTATTTTCTCTTCTTCTTTATAGCAGCAGCAAAGCCATAAGTTTGTGCTTAACAACAACCTCCTGTCATAAAGCAAAAGTGGTTTTAGTGGAGCTACAAATTGTAATAATAATATCCAACTCATGCTATTATTATTTCCAGAAAAGAATAGCAAGACCTATTAAATTGCTCAAAAGTGTGATGTGCATCTTTCACAAATCCTATTGTTGGATCCTCAATGAGCCTTAGCATTATTACTATTAGACTAAAAATAACCATTTCAGCAAATTGACGCATTTGTAAATAGACTTAAGGTCTTTTTTTACAATGTATGGGAACCTAAGCCTAACCAAAAATTAGTATGCTTCTGCTGCTATAAACTAAATAATGAATGGGTGTAAAGGATTTGGAACTTTATATCAACTTAAAAGATAAGTTCATAAGTCACCAAAATAAAATCAGCAGATTTCAAGTGGTACCTTATCATAGAAATCTGGAAGGTTATTATGGGGATGTGCTTCAAAATATCTTTCCAAAAGCATACTGTCAAGCTACATTCAACAAAAAGACGACCATCAGCAACTGCTAACATCACATTATTAATCAATTAAGCATAAAAATACCTATGTATATAAAGAGTTGCAAAACATTAATTATAAATTTGTAAACCTTAGATACATTAACAGTGATTGGGGAGATTTAGAAGATACTGGTATCTTGCTGCAGCAGATATCTCCCATTTCATAAGTGAAGAGCCAGATGTAGTTACTATGTCGAATCCGAAATAGTGAAATTAGGCAACATGAATTTGAAGAAGGCGTCAGAATCAAAGAACGAATTCATAAAATTAGCAGCACACAGGATTCAAAACTCAAGTCACACACAAATGGAACAAAGAAAATGGAGAGGAAAGCGATGAAAGATGAGATTTGAGTAGAAAGCGAGGAAACTCAAATCGCACTCAAATCTGAAATGGAGTATAAATCGCCCTAACTTGAAGAGACTTAAATCACACCAAAATAACAGTTAATCAGAAATGTCGATGAGAGCAAGAGCAAGTGCAAGAGAACCTCACCTGCTGCAGGCAAACATGCATTATCAGAGATTTTTGCATCGTGATTAAGGAATCTCCAAATGCAAGTAAATATTGCAAGTGAAAAGCATATTAATTATCAGACTTGTAAACAACAAAGAACCAAAAAATTAGCATAGCTTAATCAAAGTTCAATAATGTCAACAACTAATATACCAAAATTTTCCATATAGGAACTAATTAATTTAACAACGAATACACGACAAAAAGTTGGAAAAATATCAAAGGAGCAAATGGGACACAAATAATGAAATAAGTAAATAAAGCAAGCAAGGAAATTGGAATAAGTTATGTACCAGAAGAAAAATTCGACTACCTTCCTGAAGGCCAACACCACCAACGAAGAGAAAAAGCAAAGAAAGAAGCTGTGGAAAAAGAAAAGCAAATAATCAGAAAAAGCAGCAAATCAAAAAGAAGAAGAAAACAATCGAATTAAAAGAGTACCCTAAAACAAACACTCCATTCAAATTGATGACATCAAAATAAACTTCTTCAAATCACTCCATTCAAATTGATGATATCAAAATGAACTTCTCCATCTGCACATTAACACCTGAAACAAACACAAAGCACCAGAAATTGAAGTTCAAATTATTCGAAGCAAAAACAAAAAGCTAAAAAAACCCTAGATAAAGTGCATACCCAAATAAAGCTCCCCAAACGATCCATTCCCTATCTTCCTCCCAAGCTTAAATTTTCCACCAAAAAGATGATCCATGATTTAAATCTATTATAATTATCTCATCATAGATTCAAAAAAAATCATATTCTTCTATAGCAAAAGCAAAAGGCTAGGTGAATAAAAAATGGCAGAATAGAAAATCAATATAAGCAGAATTTGCAGCTCTTTTTCATGGACATAACATTTCCTGGAAGCCTATGCAGTTAAGTTTTGTCATTCAAAGCAACAACTCTCTTGTACCATCTTCCTTCCATGCCTCTGCAGTTAAGTGTAGTGTAGTATGTGAGACTAATATTAAGAAAGAAGCAGCTATAGACATCACAGTTTATAAAAGTAAACCAAATGGTAAGAAAACCAAAAAAGATACGAAAGATAGAAAAGCAACATACTAATATTGCTGCTTAAATGAAAGTTTAAGCACATGATACTTGATAAAGCAAATAGTAGTTAACTATCCTCTGTCTGTTAGTAGTTAATTCATAGTATTTCAGCATTACCTATTTCCAATGATCAAAGAAGGAATCAAACGCAAAACTCAATCCTAATTCATCTATACCAATCACAACTTCACCAATGCAGAATTTAAAGAGGATAGAGCAAAAAAAATGGAGATCTCACTTTGTAGTTTGAAAGATATACCATAAATGAGCTGCTTCTCTGCCTTCTCGTTACAGTTTCCCCTTCACCATGGCATAAGACACTCTTAAGTCCTCACCCCTTCAACCAGACAGTGCAATAATCATCAAAACAATGATAATGGGTTCTTCCTAGGCCTATTAATGTCATGCTTCATAGCAGGTGGATGCTCCCTTGGCAAAAAAATCGTAAGGAATCTCCCCTCCCACCTTTGGTAGTTTGGTTTTTTGCATCAAATGATTCTCATCCTCGTACATGCAAAACCAAGAAGAACATCAAGAAGCCACTTCCAGTCTAAATAGTCTTAGGACATCTCATTTAAACAATAGAACCCTATGTTCTAAAACAAAAGTATTAAAATCAAACATCAAAAAGAAGTATCGCAGAAGAAAGAACAAAAGGGGATTAAAATATGTAGAAGACAAAAATCCAAATTACGTAAAGAAGATTTTTTAGCAAATCATGAAGCTGAAGATTTAACCAAGTATTGAGAAGTCACAAAAAACACATGAAAGAAGTTATTAGAAAGTAAAAACGAAGGAATAAACTTACCACACCATATTTTATAGAATATCCCCTGTGATGTTGTACCGACTCCTATGAAAATAAGTCATGAGAGGTAGAGCTGTAGATCAAAAGCCACTTATATGTCTCCTCGATGCTTCTGGAATCAAGAGAAGAGTAAAAGCATGTGAATAGCAAAAGCCAAAATAGTAATTGATTCCATGTTAGCTTCCAGCTGCTTACCAAAAACTGTAACATGTGCTTACAACCAAAAAGTAATAGACATTGCATTCTAACAATATCTTTCATGAAAAATGCCTTTGTAACAGCTTTAAATTCAATAGACATGTTGAAGAAACAGCTCTTGCAACCATAAGTACAACCATATCCTTGTCAACACCTTTGACAAAAATCTGCCAGATATTGATGATTGTTGGAAGGAAAAAAAAGAGACATATACATAGACAGGTGTAAACATGAACCGGGTCCAATGTGCAAATTTGTTTTTACCTATATTGCCTAATGTAGTATAAATTCAAATAAAGGCGTACCCAAAAAATACCCAAATGAGTAAGTATGCCCACGAATCAAATTAAACCAAAAAAATGTAAGGATTCAACAATGGAAGAAACTCCAATTTCAAGACCTTTTGAATAAACCATAAAATCAAGATTAAGAGGAATGAAAGAAGCAATAAGCCTTAAACATGTTCTTTTCCCTGTAAACTACCCAATACAAACTGCATGATGTACACTATCAGTTCTAATGGTACTTTATGATTCTTATTTAAATGTAATAAATGTAAAATTCAACATCAATGACTTCATTGGTCGTAGGTTTTGTGTTTGATACTAACAGATATGCACACTCTTTTGCAGCTATGTAAGGAAAAATATAGCAAACTTGGTTAATCATTATTAGTTTTTAATTTGCCGGGGCTTAATTAGAAGAGGGGAAATGGGTGGGGAAGATAAGCAGAAACTGAGGAGTATTCTTTGGCACAAAAAGTTATGGCTTATTTACCTCTTTTTCTCAGCGTCCTATTTTTGCTAAGGAAGGAGGAAGAGTTGTTGTGGTTTTTGTCTTCTTCACTGCAAAATGAAGAGAGTTATTGAAGCAATATGTTCTTATGGGGATTCAAGGTGGTGAAATGAAAAAGAAAAAAACATTCAGTCAGTAAGGAGGAGGGCAAGGCATGGGACTCACCTCAGTCACCTGAGATGCAGATTATGCTGAAGAAATATTGTTCCTTCGAACCACCACGGTGCGGCGCCGCACCGCCACCGGCCTCATAGCAACCACCGCGTACAATAGCTGTTACATCTCTCTAGGTCCTCCCTCTCACTCTACTCATCATCTCTCCCTCACTCTTGCCCTTTCTCTCTCCACCGTGCCTTTTCTCTCTCCACCGCGCCCTCTGTCTCACCTCAATAAACATCTCTGTCATCGCATTTTCCTTTCTCATCCCCCCTTTCCACATCTCTCCCTACATCCCTCTATCCCCAATGACCTGCTTTGCGTGTGCGAAATCCTTTGTGCATGCAACCCTTGAAGATGAAAAGCCTGAAACTTTATTGAATACAAATGAGAAGGATAGAGAAAAACAACACAAAATAGAGAAACAAATTAGGATTGGGGAAGATGAGAAAGTTAATCGAAAATGGAGATCCACAGCAATGCAGAGGAAGAGTGAAGAAGCAGCGTCGCGGACAGAGGACATCGTGTTCGTCACGGGGGAGGAATGTTGAGGTCACGAACGGACTGAAGTGGAAGCTCGCGAACAGAGGGAAGAGGCGAGCTCGCGAACAGAGGCAGCTTGAGCTCGCGAACGGTGGATGTTGAGGTCACGGCGGAGGAGGCAGCTTGAGAGCTTGGGGTTGCGCGTACGGATGGGAGTGATTGGCGTGGATAAGGCTACCACAGTTTTGGGAAATGGTGTTAGGTTGATACAGCGAATGAAGGTGAAATGACGTGAGAGAGTGAGAGATGAGAAGCAACAGTGTAGTTGTTTAGCAAAGTGGTTCTCTTCTTTCTCTCTGTACCTGTCTTTTCAGTTGTACCTGTCTTTTCAGCTGACTAACATGGGAGTGGCAGGAAGACACATGGCATTATTCTATTGGCTGGAACTTTTGGGCGGGAAAGCTAAAAATTGGCGCCAAAATGCTGAGCTGGAGAAGCCCTCGGGATGTAAATGTAGAGATTCTTGTGTACTACTCTCACTCACCTTGAGAACTAAAAAGACAAAGCATTCAATGAAGGTAAAACTGGTATTTAAGCAATAAATATGCACTAAAAGTTGGAATAGTTTCTTATAATTGGGACCAAAATTAACTCCAAAATCATCTTATAATAGGGACGAGATGGAGTACGTATAAATAATTACTTATATTAATAAGTGTGCAAGTAATTTATTACCGATTGTGTACA
The DNA here is from genome assembly GCA_039519185.1 of Astragalus membranaceus. Taxonomy (NCBI): domain Eukaryota; kingdom Viridiplantae; phylum Streptophyta; class Magnoliopsida; order Fabales; family Fabaceae; genus Astragalus; species Astragalus membranaceus. The sequence continues at coordinate 158,124,718 of CM076850.1, forward strand.
TATATGTATTTATCAGATTACTGACGGTTGTAATGTACTTATATTTAACTACAGTTAGTTTAGTGAATTAGATAGTTCGTAGTTAGTTATAATCTGGTTAAACTGTGGTTATTCTGTTAGCAGTATGGTTAGATTAGTTAGATGAAGAATATCAATTGTATATAGTAGAAACACTGTACAGAGTTACAATTAATTGAATGAGAAGATGCATTTCATAACTTTCCCTTCTTCTTCCTTTTGTATCTCTGAGTTTAACATGGTATCAGAGCTCAATCATTGAGCTCTGGTTCATCACCGAAAACCCTAAATCTTCACAAATTGTTCAATCTTCCATTCAATTCCTTCGTCTACTTTCGCGATTCTTCTCAAGGATAAATTTCAACCAGCAATTATGGTGAACTAGACACTTGATTCTTACTCAGATTTGGCGACAAATTCGTCGAATCCGTTCAACATTCATCTGAATGAGAATCCTGCGGTGACGCTCGTTCAACTACAACTTGAAGGAAGCAAAAAATTTCAATCGTGGATACGTTCGATGCAAGTTGCCCTAATTTCAAAGAACAAGATGATTTTTGTAGATGGGACGATTACGGCACCAGAAAACACAAATTCACTGTATAATCAGTGGTTTAGATGCAACAACATGGTTCTTGCTTGGATCCAGAGGTCGGTTAGCGCTAATGTGCTCAAATCGATCATTTTCTTCGACAAAGGTTACGATGCGTGGAAAGATTTGAAAGATCGCTGATATATTCAAGATCACAGATCTACAAGGCGATTTGTGCAAGGTAACTCAGGGAACTAGAGACATCTCAGATTATTGCACTGAATTGAAGGCGATGTGGGATGAGCTCGACAATTACAGGCCACTGCCGTCGTGTACGTGCGCCACTCCGTGTGCTTGCGGTGCAATTCAATCCATCAGGAAGATTCGTAACCAAGACTACACAATTAAATTTCTGAAAGGTCTCAATGAAGAATACTCTCATGTTCGGAGTCAAATAATGATGATGGATCCATTTCCACCGATCTTTAAAGCCTTCTCGCTCGTCATTCAACAAGAATGTCATCTTCAAGTTGTGGCTCCAACGGTGACTGAAGCAGAAAATCAGGTCAAGACTCTTGCATTTGCCAACAACGTCTCCTTCAATTGTGGTGGATTCAACAACAATCGTGGATGAGGAAGGTTTGGACGTGGTCAATGGCGAGGACAAGGAACGAATCGGTTATGCACTCACTGTGGAAAGACTAATCACACAATTGAATGGATCCAAAACACCAACAAAAAAATCCTTGAACTGAATGGATGAGCCTGAACCGAGTCCAATTCAGACAAAATAAAAAAGATGCCACGATTCGCGAGGAGAGAGAGGGGGACCATTCTTCATGACGTGGAAGTTTACGTTCGATGACGACTCATCATTGGACCCTATCCCCTTATTGGTGTAAGCGTAACTTCAAATATTCTTTGCTTTCCACAAAAAAAGTTTCACACTTATTGATCGTTATGCTGCATTGAATTATGAGAAATACTCCTTTGGACATAATATTCTGGAATGTTTCTTTTGTTGATCAGATTTTTAATCCACATGAGGGTGCCATAATTAAGTCTATGCCACGGTTTAATGCTATTGAGGAAGACAGATTGTGCTGGTTAGGGATGGCAATTTCTACCCGTAAGTGGGGATCTCCGCGGGGATTGCCCCGTTCAGAGCCCGGTGGGCGGGGAATTTTCCCCGTGGGGACGGGGATGGGGGAGAAAATCTCCCCGCAGTCAAAGTGGTGATGGGGACGGGAATCATACCCCCCGCCCCGCGGGGACTCCTCCCCGAAATATATTACATAATTAAATATTTTTATTATAGATGTATATTATACTATAAGTATTAATTTTTTAGTCTTTTTATACGTGTTTCTAATTTAAAATATTTAATTGTTCTAACTTTTATACTTTTTAAATATTAAAATATAAAAGTAAGACTAACTTTTATATTTTTTGTATTAAAATGTTAAAGTTTTGTTTTTTAGTCTTACTTTTATATATTTATTCAATTTTATTATATTTTAATTTATATTTTTTCAAACTTTTAATAAATTTTCGGATTCCCCGCGGGGACCGTGGGGATCCGTGGGGATGGGGATTGAGGAGGAAAACTCCCCGAAGCGGGGATCGAGGATGGGGACAGGGGACAACTTGGGAGGCGGGGGAGTACTCCCCGCCCCCGCCCCGCCCCATTGCCATCCCTAGTGCTGGTGGAGAAGTAAGACAGGTTGCTATTCGGTCCGCTAATTATGCTCTTATGGAAGATCTAATTGTCAACTCACACTTACGTGTAGATGGCGCTTGGATGACTATATGGAAGTGTAGTATACCCCCAAAGGTCAAGCTGCTACTTTAGAGGCTTGCACGTGGATGTCTTCCAACTCGTGTAAACCTTCAACGAAGACATGTAAATTGTGATATACAATGTCCTATGTGTGATCGTGAGCCAGAATCAGAGTGGCATGCTTTCCTCAGCTGCCCTCAAGCTACTGCTGTGTGGGAGGCTGCTGGTTTTGCGCAGGATATTCATTCAATTATGTGCATTGCTGCTGATTTTCGTGACTGTTTTTTCAGGTTGATGCAATCCTTGATTGACACTAACCGAAACAAATTTGTGATGATTCTCTGGTCCCTGTGGCGTAGGCGAAATCACAATCGGTCACTCACACTGTACGAGCAGCGGCAGATTCTCTTCGAGAATGGTCCTGGGAGCGAAAGAAAAATTCTGGTGCAGATGGCGTTCGTGACCAGCAGCACCGGGAGGAGGTTCGGTGTCAGAAACCATTTGTCGGAACTTATAAGTGTAACGTGGATGCTGCACTATTTGCTAATGAGAATAAATTTGGTATTGGTATGTGCATTCGAACATCTACGGCCATTTTTTACAAGAGCAAGACTATGTGGTTTCCAGGTACTCCAACACCACAAGAAGCTGAGGCAATTGGACTTTGGCAAACCTTACTCTGGTTGGAGGGATTGGGGCTGACTTCTGTTTCCATTCCGGTTCTAAATGGCTTGATGGCAGACCCTTTACCAAATACCGAGTTTGGTACGCTAAGTTCATATTGTAAAGATTTTTTGGTTAATTTTCCAAGCTTTCAGGTTAGCTTTATTAGGTGACAAGCTAATATTGCCGCTCCTACTCTAGCTCGAGCATCAAGATCGCTAGCTCCAATGTTTTTGATTTGGTTCCATCATGTATCGACACTACTTTATAATGAAATGATCTAAGTTTGTTATTGTAAAAAAAAAAAATACAAAAATCATCAATACCAAGTAACTCATTTAATTTTTGTCTTTTTTAAGTTAAGTCTACAAAATGCCCTCTACTCAACTCCACATGTGAAATAACTCTCAATTTATGTGTACTACTCCCACTCACCATGAGAACTAAAAAGACAAAACATTCATTGAGGGTAAAATTGGTATTTAAGCAATAAATATGCACTAAAAGTTGGAATAGTTTTTTATATTTGGGACCAAAATTAACTCAAAAAATCTTCTTATAATAGGGACCGACGGGAGTACATATAAATAATTACTTATACTAATAAGTGTGCAAGTAATTACTTATAATATTATTAAGTGTGCAAACACAAATATTTAAAATAATATAAGACTATTATTATTAAGAGATTGGTTTGCATGTACTATCGGTGTAAGAAAAAATACACCATCAACTAAACAAAATCATAATATTGGTGACTTTGAAGGTAATTGTGATATTGGTGCATATAAATTTAGTTCGCATTAAAATGATAAAAATCATTATGTGACCGGCTTTAACTTTGTGTCGTATATCTACCACTTTTGAGAAATAGAGAAGATCCTAATCCTCATTTTAGTATTCATTTAAGTTATGCTCCATTTGTTCCTTACCTTTGGTACCTTTAGGTGTATAAGTTAAATACCAAAATACCCCATCTCTACCATTAATTATCTGCAACTTTCTATATACATTAGGTTTTTAAAAGAGTCATTCTAATATATCAAGTTCGAATTAATCAATATACATTAGGTTTTTAAAAGAGTCATTATTTTGGAACAAAAGTATAAAGCTAAGTTCCAATAATAAGGAACGATGTGAGTAATTTTTTTAGTTAACGTGTTATTGGTGTACAATATCCATCAGCTTTGATTAATTAATATTAGGGAATCTATCTGGTCACGCATACCGATTTGTCAGCATGTGTGGTTTTGTCTTCTCAACATAGTTTTTTATACATCCAATTAAGATTCGAACTTGATACCTTAGAATGAGCACGAAACTTAGTTACCAATTAGACGGATAGCGAGGTAAATATAGAAATAGAATTACAGTTTTAAAATCTTTTTCACACAAAAAAAAACACTTTTAAAATCTTTTTCTCTAACGGTCCGAATACTCCTATGTCATTAATTGGATTGGATACCGAACGAAGTAATTTCAGATAGATAAACGCTACTATTTCCAAGTCAACAACATTAATGTGTCTTCAATTTCTGAAACAGCAACTCACCTCACCAACTTAACCCAACAAGCAATTAAGAAGCTTATATAAAAAAAAACAAGCAATGAAGTAATAAAATGAACGGCTGAGATAGTTACCCTTGGGATTTTAACCAAAACTCACGTGCATGTATATCCACCCAATACAGCATCATCAACTATGCTGCACCTTGGGATCCAGTTTCACAGAGGGATCCCAATCCCCCATCTCCATGTCCCAAAGCGGTTCACTACACGCGTATGTTAGGGAGTTCATGTGTGCATGGTCTAAAATACGCCTACAGGGAAACGACACCGTTAGGTGCTGGCTACTTTCCCATAAAGCACGCGTTTCCCAATGGAGAAAAAATGACAACATTTTACTACCAAATCTTTTTTTAAAATTAATGAAAAAGAAAAAAGTGGCAAATAATTGATTGATTAAACAGTATTTTATTCGTGCGCGTGAAAATTGGGTCCCGTTTGGCGAGCAGGTAGGGTCGGGTCAGAGGACAGTTTTTTTTAACCCCCCATCGTACTCCGTACCCTCAAATTGACCAAACGAACTAAAATATCTCTAAAAAATGTTAAAAAAATGAATTCATTCCTCATTCCATCATATTTTCGGAAAAAGTACGTTTTTTTCCCTAAACTTCCCAAAAATACACGTATTTTTGGAAAGAATTCCGGAAATACGCCAAATTACGGTATTTTCAGAAGGTTAATTTCCAGAAAATTCTGGAGGTATTTCCGGAATTCCCTGAAAATTAACCTTCCGGAAATACCGTAATTTGGCGTATTTCCGGAATTTTTTTTTTCAATTTCGTTTTAATTAATTTTTTTTTTTGCTTTTTCAATGGCAACCAGAACAGGAAACACAGACAGGCCGGACCAGGTTCAGATGAGCAGAACAGGAACCAGAACGAGGAGATGAGCAGATTCCTTCTGGTAGTAGGACCAGGTTCAGATTGAGGACTAGACAGACCGGACACACGTCTGAACGTCAGAGGCGTGTCCGAGAGCGAGAGCAGCAAGAGCAGGAGCATTACTATCACGAGCCTGCTGAGCCAGACGCCATGCATGTAGATGACCAGACTGAGGCTGAGGTTGCTCAGCATGATGATGAGGCTGCTGAGCAGGTTTTATTACACCGGTTGCATATCCACTGCATCCACACACTACTACAGACGGGAGAGGTAATACTTTTAATAATTTGTTTATTTTTTAACAATTAATTACTTTTAATAACTTATTAATTACTTTTAATTTTTTACATGACCAGGGTAAGATTAAAGTTGCTTCTCATGGGGGGAAGATATTGAAGATGAGACCTCAGCAGCACCACCCACATAAAGCAGGATGGTTGCAGCAGGAGCATCTGTTTGAGCTGGACATCACACCTCTCGGCAACATCAACCACGAGCTCATATCAGCTTTTGTGGAGAGGTGGCATTCTGAGACCAGCTCATTCCACATGCCGTGGGGGGAGATGATAGTAACGTTGGACGACGTGTTCGCGTTGCTCCACTTTCCGCTCACCGGCACACCGTTGGCGCATCGACCACATTTTGACACTACCGATGCTATTCGGGCTGGAGTTGACCTGCTAGGCGTAGACCACACAGCCTGCTGGGCAGAGTGTCAGTTCAACAGGGGACCGACATTCCGATTTTCTTTCTTGATGGCCGTATACACACAGAACACGGAGCGCGACCATCTTGATCAAGCGACACGGTGCTATCTCATATACTTGTTGGGCAGCACCATTTTTGCCGACAAGAGTCACACATCTGTCCCTATCAAGTGGGTGACTCTTATTTTTGACCTTGACCTGTGTGGCCAGTGGGCTTGGGGTCCAGCTGCTCTAGCTATTCTCTACGAGCAGCTGAATGATGCTTGTTACTTGGAGACGTCGCAGATTGGCGGATACGCTTCTCTGCTGCAGGTAATTAATTAATTAATTAATTATTTTTATTTATTTTTAATTACTTTTATTTATATAATTACTTATTTGTTTTTTTAATTATTTTAGTGCTGGATATATGAGTATTTCCCCACCATCGTGGTGCGGAAAGACTTCGGTGCCAGTGAACTTCCACGTTGCAGCAGGTGGGCGAACAAGAAGTGTGATAGTATCAAGCTTCCGCAGTTTCGGCACCTGCTGGATGACTTGCAGAGGGAGCAGGTCATATGGAGCCCCTAGGACGACAACAGACAGTACCTCCGGTTTCACAACATTTCATTATTCAGAGGTTGGCTGCTGTGGGGGGATGTGGATGTGCCTTATATGCCATACAGGGTCCGTTGGCAGTTTAGATATGTCCAGCAGATTTCTGATCCACCTATTTCAGGCCCACGTCCATCTACGAAGTTCATAGTGTACATCAGCTGATGTTCTATCAGTCTCCAGCGCGGGCCTTCAGGGACAGCGGTCGACGGACACCAGTCCAGGGTGCTTGTGATGACGAGTACCTACCATGGTACTTGCAAGTGTCCATTCCCGCCTGACTCCGGCTTCGCCTTCACCTCCAGCTCCGCCTTCGCCACCAGAGGATGCACTTGAGGATGTTGGTCCAATTCCCTTAGAGTCCAGGATGGAGAGAGCAGATAGGCATTTCCAGGATGTCTATGATAGTCTTTTGGCAGTCGACGGCATTCCTGGGGATGTCTATGATAGTCTGTTGGCTACTTTACAGCTTTTGGACATTTAGTTGTATTAATTTTTGTAATTTTACTGTATTGATACTATATTATTATTGTTTATTAGTTTAGCGAGTTTCGTTACATTTAATTATTTATTTTTTTTTAACAAGAGCAGAAATATTTTAAAATTTCCAGAAGGCAGAAATATGGGTTTTCCGGAAATACCTCAAAAAGAGGTATTTCCGAAAATACCTATTTTTGATGCATTTCCGGAAAACCCATATTTCCTCATTTCGGAAATACGTGTATTTCCGGAATTTCTAAAAAAAACAATTTTTTTTAACAAAAAATTAATGGTATTTTAGGAATTTATGGTAAAATAGGGGTATGAGGTCTAATGAGGGGGTAAAAAAAACTGTCGGGTCAGAGAGGTCACTCACAGGATTTGATGACTGTGAAAAGAGGAGTAACGCCGTTCTTGTTGGACGTTACGAAAGGGCAACGGGTGAAAGGGCCGCACAGCGATTGGGGATGGTATAGTTTGACTCCGTGAATGACTGGGAGATTGGGGTCCAGGTTGGAAAAACGGCTAGTTGCGTGATGATGTGGAGGAGACAGCATGTCCCGTCAGCTGTCAAGCACCAAGTAATAACCTGTCCCTGCCCTTTGGAGTTTGAAGATTCATTATTCGGAAAACAAGGTACAATAATTACTACAAATTTTTTAAATTATAAGTAAAGTCTACCAATTTTGTTACATTTATTAATATTATCTTTAATTCAATTTTTATGCAATCACAATTACACAATTTTTATAAATCGAAATTTTCTATGCGCAGTTGTATAGATTAATCCTTCGAATCAAATAGGACTACAACAAGCGAAAAAACTCTCTCAAAAAATTTTACACTTCTACATTTCCAAAGCTGAATTTTAACTCAGGACCTAAATTAAATTTGGAGAAATCCAAATCATCTCATCAAAGCACTTTGTAAGTAGTACTCCCTCTCGTTCTTATTATAAGAAGAAAATACAAAAATCATCACTACTAAAGAGCTCATTTAATTATTGTCTTTTTTAAGTTGAGTCTCCAAAATACCTTTCACTCAACTCCACATATGAAATAACTCCGCTCAAGTTAGATTTATGTGCACTACTCCCACTCATCTTCAAAACTGAAAAGACAGCATTCAATGAGGGTAAAATTAGTATTTAAGTAATAAATATACATTAAAAACTGAAATAATTTCTTATATTTGAGACCAAAATTAACCCCAAAAATCTTTTTTATAAAAAGGACCGGATGGAGTACAAGTTTATGAGTTTAAATGTCAAATAAAATGGAACAAATATGATACTCTCTCTTGGTCTTTATTATAAGAAAAAAATACAAAAAATCATATGAAGTAGTGTATTTAATTTTTTAAACAAAATCGTAGGTGCTGTCAAAAAAAAACAAAATCATAGGAATGATGCATTTTGATTGGATGGCGCGTCAAATTCGGCACTAAAGAAAAATTAGATATCCACGTGAGAACAACGTGGCAAGTCACAGGGGCGCCGAATTTTGAATGCTGGCCCACGCAATTCTTATTCCCCGTTCAATTGATGGTAGAGATTCGGAGCGTTCAATTTTTTCGTTCCATTAATGCCCTTCTCTATCATACCCATTTACGCATGAGGTACGTGGCATTAATGTCTTTCTGGTTCTGAAATGAACTATGCCACGCTTGGGGACAACCAAACCGGCAAACAGGAGCGGTGTGAGTCGGTTCTGAACCAGATGCTTAATTCCCAATTTAGCCCTCTAAAGGGATTCTCCTTTTTGTTTGGGTGCTAAAACTGTTTATGGAATATGATATGATTATTTTTGCTCTAATCATTCATACGCCGTTTTTGACTATTGGGTATGGTTTCTTGCTTTGCTGTTTTCTACTACTACTTCATCTGTTCATACTTGCTTTTGTTATTTTATATTAAAAAAAAAATATATTTGTTCTTGTTATTATTGTTGTTAGTATCAGTATCAGCATCACTATTATTGATTTTGACACTTTATCCCCTTCTCAAGCCTTCAAAAGCTTAATTTTCAAGCTTTAATTATTTTTTTATTTAATATCATTATAAATCAGATGTCCTTAAAGGCTTAAGCTATAATTAAGTATCTCCTTCTTTCCAAATCTTTGAACTTAAGATACAACATACTTACAAGTGTCCTCATCCAAGACAAGTTCATCAATCATCAATAATTAACAAACCTTTAAAAATAATGTTCTTTTAATTTTGGGTAAATATAAAATTGAAAGACAAAATTATTTTTAATATTGATATTTTACTTCAAAAAGCATTTTTATCCCTGTCATATTAACATAATATAGTAAAAATTGGTTTTATTTTTTAAAAACAAATACTAGACAAGACTCTAATTAGAGCATCAATACATTTTTTTAGAATAATAAAACCACTCTATTTATTTTTGTCTGATGTAACAAAAAAGATTTGGCAAAATATTAAAGAGGTTCAATGAGATTAGCGTTGCTTTAGGTAGAAGAAGGGGACAGAATCACAAGAGAGGATATTATGTTAAGATGAATGAATTTATTTAAAACTCCGTCTATTTAACGTTACTTAATTGTGAATCAATGAAAATGAGCGTTTCAATTAATCACTTTTTTCTTAAATAAACTATTTAAAACAATTTGTCCATATTTGAACACAGCTCAGCTCAGCTCAATAAATAAATAAAATAAAATTCATTTGGCTGTGGCTTTCTCTACACCAAGCTAAGAAGTTCTTTTCGCCTCTCTCTATCGCTTCTAGCTGTAGAACTACAAGTAATTCCAAACCTCTCTTCTTCTATCTATCTCTTTATCACCCTTTTCCATTTCTCCTTCTTCTCCATCACCCTTCTCTGCACCACTTCTTATATATCCACACATTAATCTTCTTTACTGTGTAATCAAATAATCATTTATTATGGAAACTTCTCATATGGGGTTGCTTTTGTTTTTCTTTATGCTTTTTGTTCTTGCTTCTGCTTCATCAAGAAACCTACCTATCATAGCTTTTGATGAAGGGTATACACACTTGTTTGGAGACAATAACTTGTTTATCCATAGGGATGGGAAATCGGTTCATCTTTCACTCGATGAGAGAACAGGTTTTCTTTTTTTGCCCTTTTAATAAATCTATATGAAGTTCTCTGATTCTTCTTTTGATTGTGATTTTTGACCTAAAGTCTTGACCTTTTTGGTTTTTCCATTTCTGGGTTGTTTTTGTTTTCAGGTTCTGGATTTGCGTCTCATGATCTTTACCTTCATGGGTATTTCAGTGCTTCCATTAAGTTGCCTGCTGATTACACTGCTGGAGTTGTTGTTGCCTTTTATGTTAGTCATTTCCTCTAACTATTCATGAAATTTAACATTTTTTGTTGATTTTTAAATTTGTAAACTTGAGAATATAACATCAAGGTTTTAAAGACATGCATGTAATGTTTTTTGTATTACAGGAATCAATCAGACAGTTTTCAATTTTATTTTTATTTGAAATCACATGCTTGCTCACTGATGGAGATGGAAATTAATTTAGAGTTTTATACTATTTTTTATTTAAACATTATTTAATGACATTTTACATGGTCAATGTTTATATATGGACTATTTGAACCAGAAGCGTCAGGGTTATAAAAGGAATAGGAATAATGTTTCATCATATTTTTTTTCTATCTGCAGATGTCAAATGGTGACATGTATGAGAAGAACCATGATGAAATAGACTTTGAGTTTTTGGGAAACATTAGAGGAAAAGACTGGAGGATTCAGACCAATGTTTATGGCAATGGAAGTACCAGCATTGGCAGAGAAGAAAGATATGGTCTCTGGTTTGATCCTGCTGAGGATTTTCATCAGTACAGCATTCTCTGGACAGATTCTAAGATCATGTGAGCCTCTACCTAATAACCCTCTTAGATAACCATATTTGGTTCCCTTTTGGATTTTACTCAACAACAATATGGCTATATCTTTTCTATTATAGTGACTTTTTCATTATTCTTAACATGATCCTTCTTCATAAGTAGTAAGTAACTTATGGATTTTGTTGTTGGATTCATGATGTTTTGTTCAGAGATTTCTCTGAACAGCCAATCTTTTTCTATTAGAGTATTATTACTATTATAGGCTATAGCTAATGATTTAAAACCAGATACTTGCACATGGGTTTGAAAATTCTCTACTCACCTATTCTTTCCTTATTTATGCCCCTTATATAATATCTAGGAGGTATAAGGAAATCAGCATGAATTCTGGTTTTCTTGTCAACCATGTTAAATTGTTAACCATGTTTTCCTAATATTGTTTTACTGTTTTCCTTGTACAGATTTTATGTAGATAACATTCCTATTAGAGAAGTTACTCGAACAGAATCAATGGGAGGAGATTTCCCTTCTAAACCAATGACTCTATATGCAACAATATGGGATGCATCTAATTGGGCTACAAATGGAGGAAAATACAGGGTAAATTACAAGTATGCACCCTATGTTGCTGAATTCTCAGACTTTGTCTTGCATGGTTGTGCAGTCGATCCAATCGAGCACGTAGCCAAGTGTGACAGTTCTCAAAGTTCTAAAGCAGTTCCTTCTGGTGTTACACCAACACAAAAAACCAAAATGGAGAACTTCAGAAAGAAGCACATGACATACTCTTACTGTTATGACAAAGTCAGGTACAATTCCCCTCCATCGGAGTGCACGATCAATCCTCAAGAAGCCGAAAGACTAAGAAGATTCGATCCTGTCACGTTTGGTAGCGGCCGACATCACCATGGAAAACGACACCATCACAACAGAGGAAAACAAGCAGAAGCTGCTTCATTTTAAGCAGGTTCTTCCATATGGGAGATCTGTTTTCATTACCTGGGTTATTTTTTCTTTTTTGGTGTATAGAGAGAAAAGGGGCATAGAATTCATGAATATGATCATAGTTTTGATATGGTTCCTTTGGTGAGGAGGGGGGAGGGGGGGGGGGGGGTGGTATGTGTATAGTTCATACCTTTAGGTTCCCAGGTATTTTGTCATTCATGGTTTGCACTTTACCTCAGGTTTTCAATAAATTATTTAGCTTGATTTATTTTTCAGGAATTTATTTAGGTATGAATTATTTCTTTTGACTGTTATATATGAAACATGAGACATTGATTTAACTTGAGTTGTTTTATTCTTTTGTCCATGAATCCTTGATATTATTCATTACCTGTCTGGTATGTGGTCATTTATACTTGTCAGCTTCTGGACATAACGGTCATTTTATCAAATGTGAAATGGTATCCAAAGTCTAGTTGGAGAATGATAATGGAGTCCTGCATGCAGGTCAATGAAGTGGGCTTCCACTTAATATTAATTATTATTTTGTACCAAAGTTTATGTCTTCACTTCCCTTTTCTCTCATGTTTTCTTCATAAGGTGCGTGATTGATTGATTGAATGAATTGAGATTTGAAAGTGGTAGTTGAGTTCTCTATGGATTCAATTCAACATTATTATAGGTAGTTACTTGTTTCTAAGATTCTAACCTACACCATGTGTCTCTGTTGTAAAGAAGCCAAAAATAAAATTACACATTATTTTTTGACACACTATACAAGGCAAATTAGGTAAATATATTATTAGGGGAATATAAACGTTAGCAGAAAACAACGTACTAGTACTATATATAAACGGTGGCACCAACCGACCATTTTAGCTGTGATTTAGGTGAACATTTTTGTAAATGTTGAATATATTTTTTTTATATTCTTGGTTTTTTGTTTTTAACAGCATTTTATATTCTTGGCTTTGCCTTTATAAGTGCTTTATATATGAAACATAATTCTGACACAGCCCGAGCATGTCTTCATTGATATTCTATTTTAAATATTAAATTTTCGCCAACAGATTTCTTATAATGGAACCCAAAACTATTTTCGCCACAAGATTAAGAAAATGAGGAAAAAATTGGGTATCAAAGGGCTGAGTTTGAATTAAAAATGTTATATTAGTTCAGCATGTTATTTGCTTAATTTGGTCAAAAATAGCATGCGATTAGCTCAAGAGAAATCTATTTTCAACCAAAAATGTCAAATAAAAAGCTTAAAGAAAACAAATTAATGCTACTGCAAAGACTTTTTAACTAAGTTTTCTTGTATTATTTTCTCTACAACAAATTTTTTTTTATAGAATTTTGAAAAGCTATTATTTTGATGCATACATGATTTTGATTCGTTATGACTTAGGTGAAGAAAAAAACTTATCTTCAAATGTTTTGTGAGCAATATTTAATAGTGTTGTCTTATATAAAAAAATAATGAAAAATTTTTAAATTGAAAACTGCTATTTTTTTGTCACGAGAGAGATGTCTAATATATAATACGTGTTCAATTTCTGAAGATTCAGATAATTATAAACTCTTTCTTGTCAAAAAAGATAAATATAAACTTTTCCTTCTCATGAAAAAAATAAAACACGGATAGTCAATAAGAAGCGTTTGACCCAAGAGTACTTGGAAAAAATAGTAGGGGTCTCTTTCATCTTAACCAAGGTCCTGAATTCGAATATAGCTTTGGGCATGTAACAGTGTTAAATTTTTGAGGGAGACGCCTATTGTGGTCCTACCCGGCTCGAGGGATTAGTCTCTGCATTTGCGCACAGAAGATACCCGATTTATTAAAAAAAAGCGCTTGTGATCTTGGCAAAAAAAAGAAGCATTTGTGATCTTGTCAAAAAAAGAGCACATCTTATTATATAGAACAAAACCCTTGGCAAAAGAGAAGATAAAGTCAAAACAAAAAATAGGGAGCCCCTAACAGAGCCCCTTAAAACACGGCATCCTAGGTTTGGGTCTTGGACACCACCAGTTCGAACGTATCATAATGCGCATTTGTTCCTTGGGTAGGACCATCAGCGTCATCTAACACATCACCCTAAATCTTCCCCAAAATTTTCATGTCAGATGCTACACCTAAATTAGAAGTAGCATCAGACTCTGATGCATTTAGCGAATCTAGCCTGATAGTGGGAGGTTGAGTGGAGGAAGAATTAATAAAATCACTACCATCCCGGCTAGTGATTTGAACGGTGTTGTTTTAAGCTGATGCCTGTGTGCTGGGGGTAGAAGCATTAGTCATCTTCTGAATCCAGTTCAAAGATATCTACGGCGCCTGCATAACCGCATGCGACATTTGCTTACCATCAACCGAAGCAACCGAGTATTGGACAACAGATGAGGAAATATTACTTACCGCCTATAAAATTATTTTTATTTTGTTCATGAAAGTACTTATATTTATAAACGAATATTGTGCTTTAGAGTCTTGATAGGAAAAATACACGTTATTGGTGTATTTATTTTTGTGAGATTTACGATCACTAAGGAAATCCTTAAAAAATGAAGGAAATAATTTTTTTTTTTGATTTTTCTCATTTCAATTTATATGTTTCATCGACTAAAACATATTCTAAATTAAAACAAATTTACCAAACAAGTATTTTTATTGGCTAAATAGCACTTTTGGTCCTTCATGTTTGTTCTAGGTTTCACTTTGTTCCTTTATCTTTTTTTTGGTCCGTTTTGGTCCCTCATGTTTCATTTTGGTCCCTGCCGTCAGTTTTGACTAACGGACACCACGCTGGCAGTTAACTGCTGACGTGGCGTCCTCAATTCAATAAATGACGTGGCAGGCATAGGTGACTGGGTTTCCACATCAGCAAATTCGTTTTTTAATTTAAATAAAAAATAACACATAAAACAAACATAAAACATAACCTTCAAACCCAGATTCATAAAAAAAAACCCAGATTCAAACCTTCAAATCTTCAAACCCAGATTCTGTTTCTTTAAATCTTAACTCAAGTTTGTTTCATTTTGCCCAAATCGTTTTGCCCAGATTTCGTTTCATTTTGCCCAAATCGTTTTTTCATCTCCAAATCAAAACCCCACAACTCAATCTTCAAATCTTAACTCAAGTTCTTTTTCTTCTTCTACTGCGTATCATTTTCTTCTTCTACTGCGTTCTTTTAATTGGACACTGTAATCAGAATCAGAACTGAAAACAGATCTGGACATTGAAGATGAGGTATATGAAAGAGGTGAGACATGGAAATCTGGGTTTGAAATCGCAGAGAGAAATAGGAATGAAGGAACGATTGTGTCTGGGTTTGAAATAGGAACGAAGGAACGAAATCTGGGTTTGAAACAATATAGTGTCTTCTCCTTCTTCGCTAAAGAACAAAGGAACGATTGTGAACAGATCTGAGTTCCAGATCTGAGTTTTCTGTTGAACAACGTTTTCTATTATTTCTTTAATTTGTTATTTAATTGGTCATTTCATGTTAGCCGTAATGTTTCAATTTGGTCCTTTAAGTGTGTCATCTAGTTTCATTTTGGTTCTTTGTGTGGTGTTATTGAGTGAACTCAACCAAAAAATAGAGGAGCTATTTGAAACTAAATAAACTTAGAGGACCTATTTGAAACTAAATACAAACTTATGACCAAATTAAAAAGACCAAAGATAACTGCAACGACATTTTTGTTAAAAAAAATTAAGAGATTTTTTTTTAAAAAAACTACACGTCATTATATAAATTCGACGTCACCAGGTGTCCATCAACATATAATTGACAGATCATCAACTGTTAAGTCAGATGGACAGAAAGAACTTACGTGTAACGATTTTGAGACTTGAGAGACCAAACTGAGAAAAAAACTTAAACGAAGAAAGTGAGAAAAATAAATAACTTAAAAGACCAAAAATGTATTTTAGCCTAAAAATTATTCATGCTATTCACTTTTATTTTTGAATAATGATATTTGGACACAGATTTTAGACACAAACCAATTTACAATACCAAATAACCAAATTTTTTAGGCTAATACTATAACCAACCTGCTGCCTTTTCACTGTTTTTTAGGCCATTGTCTAAAAGCTTGGTTATTTAGTTAGTTACTTAATGACCTAAAAAGTGTTGCAAATTGGTTTTTGTGGATTTTGTGTTAGAAAATGTGCGTTCAAATATCATTTATCTTTTTATTTTTTTGTTTATTTAGATGAAATGAGCGATAACATCACACGCTATCATGCTAACACCCGAGTTCAAACAGCGTCCCATCTTGCTGAAATTGCCCAAGACACTAAGCACTTTTATTGACAAAGACGATGCTGGACATTCCCGGTAGATACCAGATGGTTCGAATTCAGGAATCAGGATCTCCTACTTTGGGTACTTGGAGTGCGTAAGTAGTAAGCAGGGATTGAAGAAGTCGAACCAAGCGCAAGACCGGGCATGTCAGAGTCAGAGGTGGAGGAGTTTGAACCCCAAATCCAACAACAACACCGGCGACGCCTTTTCATTCCCAACCT
Organism: Astragalus membranaceus; assembly: GCA_039519185.1. Classification (NCBI taxonomy): domain Eukaryota; kingdom Viridiplantae; phylum Streptophyta; class Magnoliopsida; order Fabales; family Fabaceae; genus Astragalus; species Astragalus membranaceus. The sequence continues at coordinate 158,141,266 of CM076850.1, forward strand.
CCTCTCCCTTCATGAATGCAGGGTTTGTTCGTTCGTTCGTTTGTTTTGTATTTCTTCCCTTTTTTTTATTATTATTCCCGTTCTTCCAATTAACCATATCATTTTCCAATTATCTTATTTGAAGGAGTTGGAATTCATCCACAAAAGTTGCAGCACCGTGGGTTACAGACCTAATGTCTTCTCTACTACTCTCTCCCATCTCATTGCCACCAATTCTTCCCACTTCATCATCCCTTTTATTCCCATTCGAGGTTACATCAAAATCCATCTTTATTATTCTTTTCCTCTACACTCTGATGATTTATCATCTGTATATTTATTTATTTATTTATTTATTTTGCAAATTTGATGACAGAAAGATTGAAAGAGAAGGTAGAGGAGTATTTCCAATGTGAATATGAACTATTTATTGAATTCACCGGTTTAATCAGCTGGAGCAAAGGAGCCACCATTGGATGGCATACTGATGATAACAGGCCCTACCTCAAACAACGTCACTTTTCAGTATGTGTTCTAGAAATTCAATTGAATTCCTGTTATCTAATTTCCCCCTTCCTCACACTCAGCTTTTGTGTAATGCTGTGAAAGGTAGTATGTTATTTGAATACATATGGGAAGGATTTCAATGGTGGACTCTTTCACTTCCAGGATGATCAACCCGCATCAATTACGCCCCATGCCGGAGTGAGTTTTGCTCCCCTTCTATATCAAACTAATTCATTCAATCGGATATTAATATTCCAATGGTAGTGGACTGTTTTCTCAAAAATTTCATTAGTGAGTTATATAATATGTTCTGTTATAATTAAAAAGCAGTAAATGAGTTCACTGTTTTTGTTTACTTCAAACTTGAGAATGTTTGATTTTCTCATTTCATTTTCTTTTTCAGGATGTTGTGATGTACACAGCTGACCACCATAACATTCATTCTGTCGATGAGGTATAATTCAAGTGCACTCCTTTATTTCACCTGCATATTTAAATATGTCATATTTTTATATTTATATTATACCCTCATTTGTAAACTTTTTTAGTTTACTTTAGAACCATGCTTATCTATGGAGTGTCCTTGATATCATCAGAATATGCAGAACACTTTTATTTGATCCTTTCTTTCTGGTCTCTTAGCATGTTACATTCAAGGCATATTATTGTATATTCTTTTTTCTTTTGAGGAATGAATTGATGTTATATCATTCTTTTAGGGACCTAAATTCTAATGGTAGTTTACTCATCAATTAATATATGCCCATCTTAAATCTTTCTGATATGAAGTTTTCTTTGACAGATAACTGATGGAGAAAGACTCACACTTGCTTTATGGTTCAGTCGTGATGGTTCACATGATGAGGATATGAAGCTTGTTTCTCTTCTTTCCCTACACCTATTACATGAGAACATGGCTGGTTCTTACCTACCTTTGCCTGCATCCAGTATTATGTACTGGTTTTCTCAGGACCAAGCTTCCAATGGTCAGTTTGGTTTTAATATTTGTTGGGCTAGATTGCATGTTCTCGGATATGACATATATATTTCTCAAGACAATAGCACCGAATCTGATGTCTCTGAATTAATGCTAAAGCCAGTGCGCCTAGTGAGGGGAAGTGAGTTGCTAGACCAAGAGTTTGTCAATATTTTGCACGCGCTTCAGGTATTTTCAGGAATCCTAATTAAGTTGTAGTTTCTGTTCGTATTTAAAGATCAAGTGTATAAAAATGCACATACTTATAAATTGAAAGCCTGTGAGAAGTGATCATGAATTCTTCTTTCTCACCATTTACAGAAATAGGTTTATGAATGCCACTGTTTAGAACTGTAGTTTTCCCATTGGGTACAATCCTCTACTTTATGGTCTAATTATTATTATTATTGGGATTGATATTGGGATTGATAAATGAATAAGTTCATTATTACCATTATAAAGCATAGTAGATTTAATCACTGAAAGCCAATGATAGTAGAACAGTGTGGAGTTCTTGCAATTAAATTATGGTTAAATTATGGAGCATGCTTTCTTGTACTGCGAACCTGAGTGGATTGCATTACCTAGGACTCTTTACATCTTGATATTAAAAGAATAAAACTCAAATGTAGCACCTGTTTTCAAAATTTTGTTGTCAAAGGTTTGGATGGTTACTTCTAATTTTATTTCATCTTCTTAAGACTTTAAAACAAACTTAAAAAGTAGAGCTACTTTTTCTCTTTCAATTGCATTTATGATGTTATATAGTTCCTTCATTTTACTTAAACAAATTTATTACTGTTGTTTATGCATCACTGATTCCTTGCTATCTATAATCTTGATTGGTTTTGCTAAGATGTCTGCTAAGGTTCTAATTCATGTTCTTTGGTTGCAGGTTGTCCATTTTTATCATTGGCAAGGATCTGCCTTGCAGACCAACATGTCAAATATAGACTCCAAGGTTGTAAAATTGTCAGATATGCAAAGGGAGAAAATCAGTGATCTAAATTCTATACTTTTGAATGATGTTGATTTCGCATCTAGAGTTTTCTGTGGAATGCCTTCCGGTTCCGAGGAAAGTGGAAGTGTTTGCTTTGACTGGACAGGTATCGTGGCTGCTATTGCTGCTTGGCAAGATTATGTGTCCAAGTTGAGCAAACAAATTCATTTACAGCTGCCTTGCTGGAGAGTGTATGAATCTTTATATAATGTTCAATTGGGTGAATAGTATCCATGATGAGCAATTCCAAGAAAAAGTGAGAATTGCACTTGGGTTCAAGAGTTGGAAAAAGGCATCGCAAACACTGTAAAAATCCTTTGTGTAGGTTTTCTTTGATATCTTTGATGAGGAATGCAACTCAAGGGTATCTCAATATATCAAAAATCTAAGGGTTATGCATTCTAGATTATCCAAATACTATAAAATACTGTATGCCTCTGTTTCTCAATGTAGCACAGAGTTGGGTGCATTATTACAGCTACTGCAAACTTGCTATGGCTTTTTTCAGATGCCTTTCTCTTTTGCATTATGTGACAAATAATACTTTTTTATTTCTTATGCCCAAATTTTCAGCCAGAATGATCTCTGTTTTCATAATAATAATAATGGGTCGGTTTGATGCATAATGCATACTTCTACCATATTTTATCTAGGCTGCTTCTTTATGTTCTTTGGAAATGCTCCATCTATGCAAAACTTTGCCAAAAACGTCATAGAATATGATATCTACATTGGTTTTTGTGATCTGCACAGACATGAATCCTTGCCCATCATAATACAACTTCATTTCTTCCGGGTCCCATGGCTTGATATCGCCCCTCCATGCCTTTGATCCACCTCCACTTGTTATAAAGTGAATTCCACTGCATTGTTCATGTAAATAACAGAAGCTTGGATTTCAGAACAATGATGATATTGATGCCAACCATCTACAAGTAAGATACTCTTACCTCTCTTTGTCAATAATGTGCTGTAAGCAATGGTCATGTCCATTGATGTATGCATCCACATTGTTTGACTGGATCAATAGGGAAGAAACTGGTTAGAAACTGTAAAACTTTCATGCATAGGCTTCAACAATAATAAGGGAGTTGAAGTTTTACTATGGTTTAAGCTAATTAATTAGTTCAAAACCTGGTTTTCACTAGTTACACCCATGTGCTATCTTCAACAAATATTAACAAGGAGGCATTTGGTATTATATAGTTTGCAAGATGTCCTTGTATCATAGATATATATGTTTGGAATGCCGATATCGGGCGCAGTGGCGGACCTGCCTTGTAATGAGGGGGTTCAGTTGAACCCCCTGAAAAAAAAAATTACACTTACCACATTATATAAATAGCCCAAATCCCCTGAAATTTTAATTTTGATCCCCCTGAAAATTTTAAATTGCACTAGTAGACCAAGTTTTGCACCTATTTGACACTGGCCTTAAAAAATTTGACACCCCCGACCCCGGGTCCTGGGTCCGCCACTGATCGGGCGCAATAGAATTGTCGCTCATTACCATGTATGTGACTTCCATGTGCATGTTTGGATTGACTTTTTATGGGTACAAGTGATTTTAGAATGATAAGATTGAATTTCACACATTTGAGTGTTTTGATTCCATGAAGATAAAGCAATTCCATTTTTTTTGCAAAGCGATGATTAAGCAATTCTAATCTGAAATTTATTGTTCAACTCACATTTGGGTGATTCGATCTAAACATAGATCATTTTGTGTTCAGCTTGTAATCAAAATAATTTTTGTCATCATAGAACCAAATATACACTAAGCCATGTGTATCTTTTCAATCTCATTTTCACTGTCATGCCAAAGGAATCTTAAACTTTATCTAATGTATCAATATGAGAATGACAATGGACCAAGTGTTACCTTTAAGATGGGAACTAGCAACTCTTCAAGCTCTTGGGTATTACCATGATCCCCGGCGCTTTTGATGGTATGATGGCCCACCACAATCTTCCATTTTGCTTTTGATTGCGCCAAAGCTGAATCAACATTCTACAAAAATTCCAGAAAGTCAAAAACAGGTTCGGCAGTTTCCCTTCTTACTCCTAAGAAAGTGTTTGTTTGTCATAAAATGAAAGATGTATTGATGCTAATTTAGCGTAAAAAGTAGTAGATAATAGATACGTTAGCGGATAGGTGGTAAGTTAGCTTATAGTAGATGAGTGGATAACGAATAGCAGATAAACTAGCAGATTAAATTTAAAGCGTTATAAGCTACTAATACTAAACATGTACCACGCGCTTATCCACTAAACGCTAGTTGCTTGGCCTTGTTCTCAAAGAGAACCTTATTGTCTTTAGTATTCATTTAAAATAATGTGGTTAATGTCATAAATTCCTAAACAATGTGATGATTTTTAATAGTGAAATTATTTTGACAAACTGAATAAGAAAATCACAGCATATCTTATTTATTTTTCGAATAACTTGTGCAACTTCCGAAAACATTTGTTCTTTACGGAGGAAACAATTTTGAATGTGTATGTTGAACTAACCTTCAAGAGTTTTGAAAGGTAAGATTCGCGAGGAAGCACGCCTTTCCAGTCATAGGTATCATCTCCTGGGTCTGAAAAGTATTTTTCTTCAAATGGAGTTGTGTCCACAAAGAAAAATTCCACAATTCCTGTGCAAATAAGAAAAATGCTTGTCATTTTTTTTTTGATAGGTCCTAGCACCCAGACTTCTGAAGACTAATGAGTGTGTTAAGCCGGAACTGCCTTAATTTGGTATCCTAATGGTAGGTTCCACTTCGAAAGAACCAATACCAGTTTACAATCCGATTGACTATGGTTCAGAATTTAATTTTTGCTCTTTCGTTTTTGACATAGAATCAAATTTTGAGGTTTGTTTTGTAAGGAGACGAGCAAATGTGGTTGCTCATTTTTTAAAAAAGACAGACAAGGTCTAGTTTCTAGGTTTCTAATTAAAACCAAACATGGAATAAAAATTCAACAGGATTTATACCTCCATCAAGAATAAAAGATCTCTGGCAATACCATCTGTTATCTTTTTGTGTTAGAATGGGACTTAATTGTGCCTCAACATCACCTCTGTAGTCATGGTTACCCAAAACTGCATATTAAAAAGAAATATATATATATATTAGAAAATTAATTTATAAGATAGAGACACCTTTTTGCTGAATTCATAAGCTACTTGTATCATTAATCGTCTGCAAGAACATTGAAGCTTATTAACTTACCACTGTACCATATCTTTTGCAGGCTTGGGGCAGTGTAGATGTTAACAAATGACTCGTAAAATGCAGGATCATCAACTCCTTTTAGGCCATCTTCGTAAAAATTGTCACCGGTTGAGATCACAAATTCTATATTTAGTTTCTCCCCCACAATTCCCATCTAAAAAACAAGTAATCAAAAGAAAAGAAAAATGGATGAACTACTTGGTGCCCCATAGACTAACGACAAAACAAACCACACAAGACGCTTGAAAGTTACAATACTGCAATGAATACATTAACTTCACGGTGATATTGACAACTTCCTTACCCTAGAGTTATTTTTTATACATTCCTTACCTAAAGTTTTATTGGGCATGATTTTTTTGGTTACAAAGAGAAATCTTATTTTCTATATAATCAAAACATATGCTAGCACATTTACATTTTTAGACATCATCAAATTTTGACATTTGTCACAATTTAGGGGTAAAATAGACAATTCACCACATAAAGACAAAATGCTACAGTATCACTACAGTGCGCTACAGTGACATTTCTGACGCGACACAGTACCGCTTATGTCACTCTACAGTACGCTACAGTGACGTTTCTGATGCACTACAGTAACAATACAGTTTTTTTTTTTTAAATTCAATTTTTTTTTTAAAAAAAACTGATTTTAAAAAAAAAGTATACACTTTTTTTTAAAAACGGTTGTCAATATTTTTATAAAAACAATTAGTCACTATAAATCAATTTTCACTATTTTTATAATCTACTCAAACTACTAAAATTAATAAAATAATTAGTCACTATAAATCAATTAGCCACTATCCATTGTCAAAAAAAGAATTGTAAAAAAATTTTAACCCCTACCAAAAATTACAAAATAATTAATAATCTTATTTTCTATATAATCAAAACATATGCTAGCACATTTACATTTTTAGACATCATCAAATTTTGACATTTGTCACAATTTAGGGGTAAAATAGACAATTCACCACATAAAGACAAAATGCTACAGTATCACTACAGTGCGCTACAGTGACATTTCTGACGCGACACAGTACCGCTTATGTCACTCTACAGTACGCTACAGTGACGTTTCTGATGCACTACAGTAACAATACAATTTTTTTTTTTAAATTCAATTTTTTTTTTAAAAAAAACTGATTTTAAAAAAAAAAGTATACACTTTTTTTTAAAAACGGTTGTCAATATTTTTATAAAAACAATTAGTCACTATAAATCAATTTTCACTATTTTTATAATCTACTCAAACTACTAAAATTAATAAAATAATTAGTCACTATAAATCAATTAGCCACTATCCATTGTCAAAAAAAGAATTGTAAAAAAATTTTAACCCCTACCAAAAATTACAAAATAATTAATAAAACTAATCAATTTAACTACTTTTGTTAAATTCAATCAATTTAACCACTGTAAAAATTACCGAATAACTATTTTATAATTACTAAAAAGTGAGAGACAAAAAACTGTAATCAGAAGCTGCAACTGACGCAGCAAAAAGACAAAAAACAACAAATTTTAAAACCAATTTTTTTTCGGTTTTTTTTCCAGTTCTTTTTTTTTTCAGTTTTTCTTTCCATAAAAAATCACTTTTTTGTCAGTTTTTTTAGTAAAAACATAATTTTTTTTAACTATTTCTATAATTTACTCAAACTATTAAAATTAATCAATTTAACTACTACCAATTGTTAAAAAAAACCATACATCTAACAATAATTTCAAAATTATTTATTCCAAAAAAAAATTATTAAATTAATATCACACTCAATAATTAAATAATTTAAAATTTACTATTTACTATAATCTCTCTATTAAAACTACTAAAATCAATCAATTTTTCATGTAATAAATAAAATCAATCAATTTAACCACTAACAATTGTAATATTAAATCATATAGAAAAAATGAGAAAACATATGACAACGGGAGCGGCAGCGAGATACTGACAACGAGATTGGCAACGAGAGCGGCAACGGGAGTGCCAACAAGAGAGGGAACGAGAGCGCCAACAAGAGAGGGAACGAGAGCGACGAGGCTGCATATTTTACCTTTTACTCCATTATTAATATTATAAGAAGATACCGATTTTGTTTCTTCATTTTTACTCCATATAAAATTTATTTTTTACTATAATCTCTCTTTTAAAACTATTAAAATCAATCAATTTAACCACTAAGAATTATAAAAATACAACTTTAGCCACTACCAAACTTTACAAAATAACTTACTTATAATTAAACGAATATGATTTAATTAATATTAAATCATATAGAATAATATGAGTTAACATGTGGCAACGAGAGCGACAACGAGAGACTGGCAATGGGAGCTGCAACGGGAGTCGCAACGAGAGAGGTAACGAGAGCGCCAACGAGAGGGTCAACGAGTATGCAAACGGGAGTATCAACGGGAATGGATATTTTACCTCTAATGTCCAAATATCAATGTAATTCTGATTGTCAATCTCATTTATTTTTTTCGACTCAATATAATTTTCATTTGTATCTTATATGACATAATACCTATCTCTTTCCACTTTGAGTTTCAAATCATACATTTTGGACATTGTTTACAACTTATGATTATCTTCCAAATTACTATTATGACTTCATGACAATACACCGACCATACAGTATCACCCGTGCGTATGCACGGGTAAAATACTAGTGAAAAAGAAAAACTAAGGCCTCACAAAGGAGGTTCCTATAAAATCACAAAGGATGTTGGGCATCTAATAATTTAATAACATCTTATTTTTTTATATATATTTTTTATATAAAACAAATTTAAATTTTGAATTAATTTTTTCTACATACCGGTACAACAGTACCCAACAAGACCTAATCTCAAGAAAAAAATTGCTCAACTAAAGCAAAAATGAATTAATTTTTTCATTAGTTTTTATAAAGAAAAAAAATGCTTCCTATAAGACCTAACTTTAAGAAAAAAATGCCTCAACTAAAATTTTGCTGTAGACTTCCAATGCTACAAAAGAAGAGATCCTTCTAGCCATGGGATAACTGGAATATGCTTGGGAATATAATATATCCCCCATAGAATTAAGGCAAGGATGATCATTTAGGTATATATTTTATTGGCAATTATTATTGGTTAATTAGTTAGGGCAAGAAGAAATATTATTTTCTATGATTCGAACCATAGACCTCATGCTTACAAATCGGATATGTCTTTTAACTCATTAACTGATCTACTTACTTGGATGATCTTAGTGTTCGTTTATTCATATCACACTGATGTGTATTTATTGAGAGTTATGCCTAAATATTAATTTCAACTGCATTAATTGATTGAATCACTTCAAATTGGATTGGACCTCTAATTAAATTAATTTGAACCATTTAAATTGATTTTTATTTTATTTTTGTATTTAATTTTTGCCTGAATATAATATTTATTTATTTATTCACCGGTCATTTAGTTAACCTATATAGTTGAACTGAATTAACAAATGATCTTTAGTTTGATTTAAAAAACATTAGCAAAGATAAGATATCACCTGGTGAAGGCATTTTGCTTATTGTTTATTGGGATTGTTACTAATTTGCTCATTGTTTTAACTTTTAAGTAGTGATTTCCCACGTCAGAAGTATTTATTTATGCATTATTTTTTAGATTGTGATTTGTACATATGAAGTCATTAGCATGCCGTGAGAAATCTAAGATCATGCTATTATTTGATTTCACGAGAGTTTTTTTTTAATCGAAATACTTTAATATTTAAAGTAATTGTATTTAGTTTGAAAGTTCTATTAAGTTTTAATAAAACTTTATTTGTAAAAAATAAAATAAAAATAGTTTCATTTTGAACTTACTTTCGATTGAAATCAAATATTTTAGCTCACTTCAATTCATCAGCCTCATTTTTACATTAACAAATAATTACTTAAAACAATGTTTTGAAAATCGAACCAGATATTGAATTGGTGAGACCTGGGTCATGATTCAATTGCTTTAAACCCTCAATCTTGGAAGGAACTGGGAAGAAACTGTGGTCGAATCACCATATAATAAAACTGTTGACACTGTCGGTTCATGATTTAATCGATTGAATTATTCGATTTTTAAAACAGTTACCGACAGACGGAAACAAAATAAGATTATTTAATGGTGACTGATTAGGCCATACGTCAATGTGTGGTGTATAAAATATCAGTATATGCCGAACATAGACTTGGAATATGCCATTAAAAAAAATTAGAGAGCATAACACAGTCACACAACCACACGCATACACAAATAACATTCATTTCTTCTGTAATTTTTAAATATTAAGAACACTAATTTATTAAATTAACTGAGTTACTTTGATGAATGCTTGAGATAAAAATGTTTTGGTAAAAATAATTAAAATGAGATTTATTTCGAAACTAAATGATCAAATTTAGATTTTGGTTACTTAAAACCAAATTTGAGTTTTGAAAATGAACTGATATAAAAGGCTATTAATTAAGAAAATTAGGTAAATAAAATTAATTAATATTAAATCTAAGTTACCTCCGTCTTAAATTACTATTTTGTTCTTCAATTCACCTCATTTTGCCTAAAGTTACTAAAAATTTTCCCATCAAAAAGTTAGACGGTCTTTTTCCAGTTGAATCATGGAAAAAACAAATCAACTAAAGCCTTTTGATTGAACAGTTAGTAATATGTCTTAACACAAACTGCATCTGCAGTCCATATAATTTAATTTTGTGCATGTTGCTTGCAAACATATATATGCTGTGAAGAAGAATGTATCCTATTATCAATTATGTATATCTTAACTAGAAGATTGATGATTTTCTAATGTAGTTTGCTTCAGAAACAAAATGAAAAAGAAAATATATGTTTACCTGATGGGCGACCAAAGATTGATTGTAGTTTCCTTTTCTTCCCCAATCTCCGATGACCAAAAAGTTAAGAGGGTCTTGTGCTTTTCCATGGTGTTTGAACCTTGGAAACTCATCAGCAATACAAGGATTTGCAAATAAGATGAACACAATAACGGTGAAGATAACACAGGATGATACCATGCGTTGCTTTAAACACGAAACCATTGCGGGAGAGAGTTTTCGTAACATCACAATACAAGAGAATGTGGTATATATATATATATATATATATATATATATATATATGGAAATTACTATATAATTAAGGTTTATTATATATAGGTCTTTGAAATAATTAAAAAATTGTAATTAGCTACATAAAGGTTTTTTTTTTTGTGACAAAAGGTACATAAAACTTTAAACAATTTCCCATGTATATGTAATCCTTTCTAATATTATTTTCACGGAGTATTAACTTCAAACAGTTTAAAAAAAGAAATATTTATGATAAATATAGTATTTTATGTAAAATTAAATTAGAATAAGTTTTACGAAATCAAAAATATCTTTCAACTTATATAATATATATATATAGGAAGCCTAAAAAAAGGCTTATGTAAACACCATCAGCCATGAATTCTGCCCCACGAAAAGAATTACGTGCACGATTGGTTAGCGTGGCAACCTTAGACAACATTCTTTCACGCCAACTGTCCATCTAAAATTCCAAATATATACGTTTGGATGGAGAAATTACACGAGTGTCTATTTTAGGGCATTTTTGTTTTTGAAGTTTCTTATATTATAACATTCTAAGAATATGACTAGGAGAAGTTTATTCTCATCTTTAAATGTTTTCAAATTTGGGCTGGAGATGAACCGACGAACCTTGTAGGTAGGTCTTGGTTCAATTGAATCACTAGGTCGAACTATGATTAAATCAGATAACTAATAAATAAATAAATAATAAAAAAGTTAAATTTTATGGAAAAAGTAAATTAAAAAAGTTAAAAAACATCTCAAGCAATTTAACTTTATTCATTTGGGCCAAACAAAAAAAAACTTTATTCAATTGGTGGTTCAACCGCAGTTCAATCCAGTCCAACCCAATTTTAAGCGGTTCATCCGGGTTGTAGTCCAATTAGAATTGAACCAATCGGCGGATTGGCCAATTTTTGGTTGAGGAACAAATGCACAGGGAGGGTAGTAGTAAACCACTTGATGAGGTCTTTTACTCAATACTCGTGATAAACAATGAGAAGTGTGGTACGACTCACGTGTCCAATGGAAGTGGTACGACTTATTAGTAGTCCCTAACATAGACATGGGACAAAATTTTTAAATTATTAGAGACTAATTTGATACGTTTCACTAAGTGTAGAGATTATTTATTATTTTTATCTTTTAATGACCGAGTGGAAGAAAACATGTAGGTTCAAGAACTACACTGAGAACTCACTCTTTAACTTTCAGAGCTAAACGAGTTGATAGATTTTGGTGCAAAATTTAAAATCCGAGAGAGTCAAACTAAAAATTATATAAAAAAATTCAAAACTAAGAATTTTTTTAAATTTTTAAGGAGGTCTGCCACTTAATGCAAAAACAAATGACACCTATATGGACCCAATATTAGGCTTCAAGTAGGTCTCTGCAATTATAATTATCTCTTTTAATATAGAAAGTAAACAAGGGTGATGACATGATAGTTTGGAACTCATAATTTTGGTATCATAAAGGCCACTCTAGGATACAGAATCTACTAAAACTAAGGGTACCAAATTTCCGTTTAGACATTCTACAAGCCGGTTACATGTCAAAAACTAAAGATAAAAATGTCAATTTGTTACTCTACTATAATAAAAAGAGGTGCTACCAAATTCCATTTTTAGACATTCTATAAGCTTGCCACATGTCCAAAACTAAGGGTAAAAATGTCAATTTGTCACTACTAGACAAAAATGTCTTTTTTTTTATCACTTTTTATTTTTTCTCTTACACACTTTCCCATCCTCTCTCATCTCTCTCATTTCTTTCTTTATTTCCTTCTTCACTCTCTCTCTTCTAATAATCTAATCTAATATCTATCTACCTATCTATCTATCTATCTAATAAATGACAAATAAATAATTTTCCGGCTAAATGACAAAAATAAAGTTGACGAGCCAGAAAAAAATGAGATGCAAACAGACTACTAAAACCAATCAATTTAACTATTATCAATCGTAAATAAAAACTCAACCATTATAAAAAAAATTCTAAAATAACTTTTTTTAATAATTTAATAATTTAATTAATATGATTAAATTAATATTAAATAATATACAATTTACTATTTACTATAATCTACTGAAACTACTAAAACCAATCAATTTAACTACTAACAATTGTCTAAAAATTGAACGATTAACAAAAATTTCAAAATAACTTATTTTTAATATTTTAATGATTTAACTAAACTGATTAAATTAATATTAAATGTTCTAAACGGGAGCAGCAACAAGAGATTGACAACGAGAGCGGCAACGAGGGAGGCAACAGGAGAGGCAACGGGGAGGGACACAGAGAGGGGCAACGGGATCGCCAACAGGAGTATCAACGATAGAGGCAACGAAAGCGTCAGCAGGAGCACCAACGGGGGTACATATCTTTTTTTTGGTATAAACCGAGTATCTTCTACGCGCAACAGCAAAGACTAATCTCTCGAGCCAGGTACGACCACAATGGGTGGCAAAGCTCTCCCTCAAGAAATTTAACAATGTTGCATGCCCAAAGCTGGATTCGAACCTAAGACATTGGTTAAGCTGGAAGAGACTCCTACCATCTCATCCAAGTGATTTTGGGGGTAACGGGGTGGGGGGAGCACCAACGAGGTGCATATCTTATATTAAATCTCATTTACTATTTTCCTAATTTTTACTCCATTATTAAGATTATACCGACTTTTTTTTAACGTTTTTCAACACAAGTATTTTAATAAATTTGAAATATAGTCATTTATCGAGTTGTCCCTTTTTCTTTTATTAGATTTTGCAATTTTCACCGCAGTTATAATTTTATAGTAAATTATAACAAATATAGTGTCGGATATATCTAATATAGACATGGCTCAAATACAACCCAAAAAGAATGGAAACCCGAGCTCTAAATGCTCACGGCTGATTGTATAGACCTGCGGTTACCTGTTCTGAACCAGTAAGCTGTGTAGGTTATCTATGTAATGCAATAATCGACTGAGTCTCAAGTATTAAAATCCATCATCCACTGGCTTCATCAACATTGAAACTTCTATCAATAGCATAATTCACAAAACTGTAGAGAGGCAAGACTCGCTCCCCATACTTTTCAAATCCATCCAATTCTTCCAAAGCCTTTGCTCTAAGTTCTTCGGCCACCTCTGCTGCTTTTTCAACCCCATAAACCTCTACATAACTCTTCCCCTTGTTTTTGCTTTCTTTAACTCCCTCAGGTTTCAATCTCTCTTCCAAAATATCATCCACAACCGCATACAATACCCCAACAGCTCTCCCGTACCTCCTTAGTCTCTCTATCTCATCATCTTCAGCACCAGCCAACAATCCTCCACACACTGCAGAACACTCACCCATTTCACCAAACTTTTTATCTTGTATAAATCCAACTGCATTTGGCCCTCCTTCAAGGTCCAAGAACTGACCTGCAGCCATCCCAGTGGAACCCACACAGCGGGCTATCTCAGCAATCACACGAAGTAGGTGGGGTTCAGGCACTAAGTCAGAGGGAGTATGTGAAACAATGTGCTGAAATCCAAGGGGAAAGAGTGCATCACCCGCCAGAATTGCCATGTCAACACCATATATGGTGTGGTTTGAGGGCTGGCCACGACGTGAGGGGGAGTCATCCATGCAGGGAAGATCATCATGTATCAATGAAGCGGCATGAACCTGCCAGCGACTAAAACATAAGTTTCAAAATTTGTTTTAATAACCACGTATGTTTAAAATACTCAGGAACTCATTTTCAGTTTATCATTATCATTTGTCACCACCATCATCACCATGCATATCAGCACTTGATGAATTCATTGTGTCCCGTAAGGAGTTCCAAAGTCCAAACATGCAGATTCAGAGAAACTACTAAGATATTCATATTGCTACGGTCATAGATTCTTCGCCGATCACTAAAGGTCAATAAGTCAATTTAGGTACTATTTTATGCAGATACAGCTAGCTAAAGATGGAATTCAAAATTGTTGCTTATATGAACAATGTTAAAGGAATACTGCCCTTATGGTCTACTGCAACTAATGTATACTTTGAGGTTGTCAGAATCTGTTAGATTCAGATAGCTTGGCTTCTCTATAAGCAAGCAACCAGGTATCACTTCAATTCAAGAAATCAATATGAAAAAAAATGCGACTATGATAAACCAATCTAAAATGTTTTAACATAAAAATAAAAACTGAAAAAAATTACAATAATGAAAATGAAATGGGAGAGTATAGAAAGAAGATTACCATTTCAAGGGCACAGGCGGTAGGGAAGGCAGCAAGGCGGCTGCCCCCAAAGAGTTCACAAGCAGAGATGCACATAACAGGTGGGGCTCGCTTGGCACCTTTGGCAAGGGCTGAATACCTCATGGCTTCATATATCTGTGCAGGAAACTGAACTGGAATTGCTTCATCGAGCTTCTGATTGATCTGCACCATTAAGGAAGTCCAATATGTCTTCAAATCAAAGTGAGCAGCTTTTGATCGAGTGGAAACTGAGGAAGGAGAAGAAGAAGCCATGGAGCAGCGACTTGGATTGATATGATTAGGGGGCTTTCGGAAATGGCATGTGTGTAAAGAGGGCAATGTTGCAATTGTAAAAGGAGCCATCTGTAGCTCTATAAGAAAAGAAAAGAAACAAAAAGAACGTGTTATAAAATGCATTCAGATTGGCAGATTGCATAGTAATTCACTTAAACAACTAATGTCATTCCTACCAATCTCGGCTATATAACTATACTTGAATCACTCCAAACTCGCAAATCACAGGATGCTATTTTTAACTTTAAATATTCACTCAAACTAAAAACATGCATTTCATCAAACAGATCGTGGTCATAAATAAAATATTTTACATACAAAACTAGACATTGGGATTGGGAGATTCCAATTTCAGACAGAAACACATGCAGAGAGCACACCAGTTTACAAGAAACCGCAACCTACAAAGTACAAACTCAAAAAGCAAAGGCTCTAATCTATGATAAATAATTACTAAATTCAATCTCATAGAATCGTGTAAAGGAGCAACCAATTCCATCTTATGTCAAATAGTTAAATACCCATAACCACAAGATTCTAAATTGCACAAAATCTCAGAATAAAAGCGAAAAAAAACAGTAATTGAATCAGATCCCAGCAGAAGAAAATACTTGAGCCCCAGACTTCTAAAAGTGATACATTTACAAAACAAGCGCAAAGAAGGGCACAAAATTCAGCAACAATTAGAAAATAGTTTTAAACAAGATCAAGGAAGCATAAACTACAAGGAAGAACCAGTGAACGTATTAAGTGAGTCAGAATAGGAAATTGGGGGAGGGAGAGGAGAGAGAATTGAGGCGTGAAGCACTACCTGGTGAGGTTTGGGCGTCAATGGTGTAGTGACTTGTGATAAGGTAGCGGTGCGGTATGGTGTGACTCCACTGCACTAAGCATTAAGCCCTTTCCTTCCTAAATTCCAAGTGATAATGATAATGGTAAAAGCAATGGTTTTAAAACCGGACTGAGATCGAACCGGACTGAGATCGAACCGGCGAGGCCTCCGGTTCATGGGTCAATCGGTTCAACCGGTTCAACTATGGTTGAATCGGATGAGTAATTTACTAAATAAAAAATATTAAATTTTGGAGAAAAAAGTAAATTTAAAAATAAAAAAATGCATGTTGGGCGGTTCAACCCGGTTCGGTTTCCGGTTCAAAGCGGTTGAACCGCGGTTCAACCCGGTTCTTCCCCGGTTCGATCCGGTTCTGAGCGGTTCAATAGGACTACGGTTCAAATGGGGTTGAACAAACCGGCCGGGGGTCCGGTTCCCGGTTCAACCGGTTGAACCGGCCGGTCCGGTTTTTAAAACATTGGGTAAAAGGGAATAAATTTAATTTTTAATTTATATACACGGTTGTGGTATAAGATTTTTTACAACGTCGTGCAATCACAAAATGATACGTCACAATTTTTTTTGTAATGTTATCTTAACTATCTTAAAAGTCACTCATATATTTTTATTGGTTGATCTTGTAAATTTTTTTACTCCCATAATGTGTAAAACTTAAACCTAAAGTGAATTACATTTAAAAAGTTTTTTTTTTATTTAGTTTAAATATACACTTATTTCCTTTTTTTTTTTGACAAATACACTTATTTCCTTGAATGAATTTTGATTTTAGTTCTTAGAGACAGTAATATTTTTTTTTTTTTTGCTTTTTTCCCTTACAAAGCAAATGAAAGGTTTTTGGTTTAGCGTTGATACTTTATTTCGAAAAAGCTGATAGTGCACGTGTCAACACTACATTCAATACTGGTAATCTAATATCTATTTATCTAATATCTATTTATACTAATACACTACCTATGAACTATCATTATTAGCCTCTTTCACTAATTGCCACCTATCCTTTCTAATACAACAACAAAGGATATTAATGTTTTTTCTCATCTTTACTTTTCACTTTTCTCTTACACTCTCTTTCTTCCTTTTTTCTCTTTTTTCTTACACTCTCTTTCCTCATTTTTACTTTTCTTTTACACTCACTTTTTTTTTCTTTTTACTTTACTTTTCCCATAAATAATTATTCTTTTTCTCTTATCACTTCACTTTAATTCTTTTAACTAAATTTCTAAATTTATACAAACACTACTTTAATTAAAAAACTAAATTTCTAAATTTATACAAACACTACTTTAATTAAAAAATTTGAAGACTACTACTATAATCTAATATCTAACTTTAATTAATATTTAAAACAAATATCTCTTATTGATAATCAACTATCTAACGGTTTCCTATATACTATAATCTACTAATCAACTAAAATAATCAATTGAAACTACGAGATAACTGCACTGATAAATAAAAAACACGGGATAACTGTAGTTTTATATAAAAAAACACGGGATTAATATTTACCATTGATATTTATAATTTTTTTTGACAATTTATAATTAATATTTACTATTGATAATTATAATTTTGGAAAACTACTATAAAGCTACTATCTAAAAAAACACGTGATAACTGCAATAATATACTATAATCTACTAATCAACTCAAATAATCTAATATAAAAATACGGGATAACTGCAATAATCTACTAATCAACTCAAATAATCAATTGAAACTATGAGATAACTGCAATGATATATAAAAACACACGGGATAACTACACAAATATATAAAAAGACAAATGATTAATAATTGTCATTGATAATTAAATTTTTGGAAGACTACTATAAACCTACTATCTAAAAAACAATAATATTTAATAACTATTTAAACTACTGATTAATATTTAAAATAAATATTTCTTATTGATAATCTACTATCTCTCTTTTACTATTTACTATAATCTATTAATCAACTAAAATAATTAATTGAAACTACGAGATAACTGCACTGATATATAAAAAAAACACGAGATTAATATTTGTCATTGATAATTAAATTTTTTGAAACCTACTACTACAAACCTACTATCTAAAAAATAAGCAGGCTTAATGACTATTTAAATTACTAATTAATATTTAAAACAATTATTTCTTATTGATAATCTACCATCTAACAAATTTACTATCTACTATATTCTACTATCAACTAAAATAATCAATTGAAACTACTAGATAATTGCACAGATATATAAAAAACACGGGGATAACTGCAGTGATATATAAAAAAACACGGGATTAATATTTGCCATTGATAATTATAGTTTTTGAAAACAACTATCTAAAAAAACAAGAAGGCTTAATGACTATTTAAACTGATTAATATTTAAAACACACGCGACAAATATTTGTCACTAATACCTAAAAAAGGACAAATAATTGTTACTGATATATAAAAAAAACACGGGATAAATATTTGTTATTGATAATCTACTATCTATCTTTCCCTATCTACAATAATCTACTAATCAACTCAAATAATCAATTGAAACTATGAGATAGCTGCACTGATACATAAAAAAACACTGGACAACTGCACTGATATATAAAAAAATACGGGGATAATTGTAATGATATATATAAAAACACGGGATAGTTGCACTGATATATAAAAAAACATGGGATAACAACACTGATATATAAAAAAACACTGCACTGATATATAAAAACACACCAATGCACATATTGTTTTTAAATGATACTTTTACATTTTTAGTTTTAATATTTATCAATTTTTTATTTGAAACTCTTTTTTTATCTACTTTAATTTTTTATTTATTTTCACGGGGTAATGTTCAGACTATTTAAATACTGTCTAAATTCATTCCTAAAAAGAACACGACAGCACCTGTCCGTATGCAAGTCTTTATCAATATTTTACAATTGATTTTAGATTAATGAGATTTCAAACTAACGTTTCTATTTGAGGTAATCGTATGACGTAACGTGATCGGCCCGTGCGGATGCGCGGATATAGTAGTAGTGGTAAATTGGTAATACATGACATTGATGGGATACATCAATATTGCCATGTGTCATTTTCATGTCATTTGTTGCCACCTCAACACTACAACATGGTTGTGACTACTACGCGGCAGAAATGAAAAATAAAACAATAAATTAATTATATAGATGAATAGCAAAAAACAAATAAATATTTATGTGGACTATAACCAAAAACAATAAAAAAAACTTTATTTTCAACTTCAATTATTGAATTCACAACACACAAAATTTTAAAAAAAATTGAGAATTTAATTTATGAATTGAAAAAACAAAAATCAGAGAAAAATGAGAACCTCTATAGAATAATTTTAATATATATATATATATATATACTAAAATTGGTAAATATATATTAATACAAAAGGGTAACCAAAAATCAAACATGGGATATATATACTAAAATTGGTAAATATATATTAATACAAAAGGGTAACCAAAAATCAAACATGGGGCAAGTCCGCGCTACTTATAGATAGTAGAGTAACTAGGATTCTAGTGATTCATATGGTATCTTAGAGTTATTATTGAACTAGTGTGTGCACCCGTTCGTTCGCACGGGCAACAACTTCGGTTATTGCAGAATTTCTGTCTTGTTAAAATTTATTTTTAGAATTGCAATACGAAAAAGTCTTATTTGTTGGTCATTTGAATGCTAAAGTATCCCAAAACACGCTGCTTAAAATCGCTCTTTATATATATTTGTCGCGATTTTTTTTTACCAAATCGGTTAATGAGGAATGAATTTTGAGTATTTTGATGGTTAAGTTTTTTTTCCGAGCACTAAAAGACTCCAAAACACGCTGGTTATTGAGGCACAAATTTCACATATTTGAATAGTTGATTTTTTTTGTACACACAAAAGCATCCGAAACCACAACTTAATATTGTACTTTACATATTTTGTTATTAAATTATTTTTATTCACCGAACCGGTTACCCGGTTACCGAGAAACAAAACTCGCGTATTTGAACAGTTAAGCATTTCTCTTTACGTACTTTATTGCGAAATTACTATTTTATTTCAACAAACTGGTTATTGAGAAACACATTTTGCATATGTGAACAATTAATTTTTTTCTGGACTCTAAAATATCTCAAAGCACGCTGCCTAACATCACACTTTAGATAAAAGTATGAAAAAAAAAGAAGGGATGAGGAATTAAAAAGGGGGAGGAGGGATTAAAAGAAAAAGAGGGGGTGGGGGTAGGGGTTTTAGCGCCAAAAGTGGGAGGGACCCACTTGGAGACTACAATGGGTTTATCTTGTATTTACCTGGAGTGAGTTGTTGTCATATGTTGAGATGAAATGTTTTGAGCTCATCTTTAAAAATTCTTCTAAAAGATCAAAGGTCTACATTGAGGACTAAGTATTTTTTTTTTTACAAAAATTTAGGGTGAGGGGATGACGCCCCAATCAGTTAGGAGTTGAACTCGAGACCTCTCAGATACAGCTCTTGTCATGCTTCACTTGAGGTAGAGTCATTACCATATATAACACTAAAAAAAGATAATGAAAAATATATAGTTTAAGTTATATATATATTTTGTTTTATGGAAGCTCCTAAGGGCCAAAAGTATAAAGTTATAGACCTTCAGAAACGCTGAACAATGTATATAAGCCCAATTTCAATGAGAGTTTTTTTTGGTTTTAATTTTCCTACCCCCACCTATAGCCATTTTTATTTATTCCCATTTTACACACAATTAAATAATCAAAACATGTTACTGAAATTTCTTTTTTTTTATTTTCCTGGAATTGTGTTAAAAAGGTTAATCTGGAACTGTTTTCTAAAAAATTTTGGATTTATCTTTTAAGACATAAATTTGGAACATATTTAATGTAAAAGATACCTTTCAAAATTATGTACAAAACATAAATTCGGAACTTCATTTTTCTCGTTCCAGAATTATGTCCAAGACATAAATTTGGAAGGCAATTTTTTAAAAACCTATTTTTATTAATTATTAAAATTTAATATAAAAAATACTAGATATATTGATCAACGACCAAGGTCCCAATGACATTTTTGACGGCCTCAATGTTACCGACACTTTTGATCAGCGGTCTACATTCGGTCAAAACAGTTTAATGGATGCATTGATAAACGTGTCTCAACGGATATAATTTCAACGGTCTAGATGTCTTATTCACAATATTGATAAATGGCACACATTCAACGAAAATTGCTATAAATACACACACTTTCATTTCTTTCACACCAGCACTTACCTGCTTTAGTAAACCCTTCCTTATTTGATTTTTCAAACCCTCCAAAATGAACACCCTTTCAACCAAGTACTCAAGAGATAGGACACTGAACGTCGTTCACCATTATGGAAAAATCACTAGAAAAGAAAATGGTGTCTAGTTTTTTGTGTCCAGATCGTGTTTTATGCAGGCTCAAGCATGACATCACCTTCTCACGTTTAAAAGATAAAGTAGGGGTACGGTTCAACAGGGTGCATGGCACCGAGAGGTTAATAGTATTATTTATTGCAAACCCAGTTGTGGAGATAATGGTCATGTTTACTGGTCTTTTAGAAATGTTAAGACCGACGACGACATACGAGATATGTTGAGCATCCATGACGGGTTTAAGAATCTTGGTCATTTGGAGCTGTACGTAGCTAGAGACCAAACGGAGTGTCAATGTGTGTGTGTGTGTGTGTGTGTGAGAGAGAGAGAGAGAGAGAGAGAGAGAGAGAGAGAGAGAGAGAGAGAGAGAGAGAGAGAGAGATGCGGTAGTATAGCATGTAGGATTGATTATGAGTTCTAAAGAATTGCATTATTTATGTGAAAAGTGATTAACTTACTTAAATTGCCACTTTAAACAACCCAAAGTACTGTACAAAGTGGGTTGCATCACTACTTATGCTCTCTATACTTTAAGCTTTAAGCTTATTATCGGTACTATATCTAGTAGGCTAGTAGTAGACCATGTATAATTAATAAATAGAATGGTTGAAAAGAGACTCACCGGAGTCCGGACCACATCACAAGAGTCTCCAAAATTGTCACACCTGTTCGTTTAAAATGGTATCAAATGGTTTACATGCATCTACATTCTTTTTTCCCTATAAGTACTTCATATATTTATTCATCCATTCCATTGATCATATACAACAAATCATGAACAATGCATCCACGTTTGATATGATTCAAGAGTGCACTTGCAACTACAACATAGTTTATAAAGTCATTTATGTATTGGTGAATAGCAACATAGTTAAAGTGCATAATATTAATTAAACCATATGTAAACAACCTTCTACATATTTCCTTTTGTCTTATCATAGTTCGAATATAATGTAATGTGCTTTCACACATATGGCAAACCAAATATATCGTGTAAGGAGCCGACCCACTAATTATCAATCAACATACGCGGTTCATGTCCACAATCCAACAATTTAAGAATTCAACTTTTTTTTTAAATTTAACAACTTTTAAGGTTTACTAATGCTATATTGACACACAACGTCTCATCAAAGCAATTTTTATATTAGTAGAATTTTTTTGAAAAGTTCTAGCCAAATAAGTGCTAGCCAGAAGAGTTACAACATCATGTGAGTCTCAAAAAACTCCTATAGACACCCACATCTCTATTTTTCTACTCCTCACATATTGTATGTGATATTCGACATGAAAAAGAACATATAAGTAGGAGACATTATTCACCTTACAAGCCAATTTTGTAGAGCTGAGTTAGACTCAACCCGAATTCTAAATCGCAATGAGGTGAATGGACAAATTAATATCTAAGCAATACTGTATCTAATACACTTAATATGCTAGCAAGGTTAACAATGTACTACATTCCTGGGACAATCCCTCCTCTATTTCTCTTTACTTGGATTTCCCCAACACGGTCCTATATTTTTCTATATATAGAATGTTTATCTCTAAAATGTTTTTGTGAAAAAAATCCTAAAGAACAGTATTGTAAGTTTCAAACAAAAATATATACTATAACATTTATTTAGTGCATTGATGTTTTATATTTTTGTTTGTTATAAATATTTTTAGCTGAATTATTAAATTACATTATGGGTAGAGCTGGCCCATTGTTCATAAATTTTGGGCCATAATTTTTCGCAGGGGTTCTATTATTTTTTCTTAGTGTACAAATAAAAAATAAATTAGATACTTAATTTCTGAATTAAACAACTAAGGGTAACATAAATATACGAAGTACAATTACCTAAAAAAAATACAAAGTACTGAAATGTTTTTCAAACCAAATAAATGCATTGAAACACAAAGAAATTTAATTTCAGCATAAAATGTACCAACATGATGTGGTACAAGTGTTAGATATTTGGGTTCTTTAACTATTTGGTTCCGGGTTTCGATCTCTGCCCGATGCGTATGAAAAAATATTAGCTGGGAGAAGTCAACCCCTTAAATAGATATCCAATACCTCGAACGATTAGTCTCCACAGTCGTCGTGGAAGATACTTAGTTTACCAAAAAAAAATTTAGCATAAAATGTGCTTAAGAAAAATAGTCATTCTCCCCGACCTGAAAAAAAAGTTTTTTATTTGATTTGGATTAGATACATAATCTTTTTGTTCAGATTTAAGGAGTACATTCTTAATGCACCCACTTTTAGTCCCAACATTTTCACCCGTCAATGCTTTTAGTCCCTCATGACTTCTAATAACGTTTTTTGGGGCTTTTAATAGTGCTTTTCTAAGTGCTATTAAAAGTCATGAGGGACTAAAATCGTTGACTCAGGAAAATGTGATAACTAAATATGAATAAAAAAATTTATATGGACTAATAACAATTTTTTCAAAATTTATAGGGACCAAAAACATATTTAACCATTGTTTTCTAACATGTAGATATACCGTAATGCACAACTATAGTAATAATCAGATGACACAAACCCTGCTTAGATATTGAACGTACAAACTTTTTCCGAAAATAACACGAAATACTTCGGATACATCCGTCTTAGTTCCAAAATGTTACAACATCTGTAGGAATACAACTTAAGTGTTCAATATCATCAAACAGAATATAAAGCGGTTTATACAACTCATAAACAGTACAAGTCATATAACCATAACAGAGACAAGCATAATAGGATCTAAAACATCAAGACTGCAAGTCCTTGACATCTCCACGAGCTGGTCACCTATCCGTGCCAGATACTCTTTTTCTTTCCCTGCTTCTCTGTAAAAACAACATTAATGATTGGGTGAGACAACTTGTCTCAGTGAGTTCTACCGTGCCCCCTCACTATCACTCGGTTTATTTATAAAACCATTGCAACATAGTTAAATTTATAAACTATTTGCGCCAATATATATATCCAGCCCATTACCGACTGTGCAAACACCCACAATCCCGGTAGATGAAGAGCCACTATATATTATTAAGCCTCGTCGATTAATTTATAATCACTAGCCTTACCAAGCGAAACATCGACTGTGCAAACTCCCACAATCCCGATGATTCGTGAACCTATCTTAGCATAAATCGGCTGTGCAAACACCCACAATCCCGATAACCCACGTTAGACCACGCCATAACGTTTCAGGGCCTAGTGTAGGGGCTTACGACTTCCCCGCCTAGTATGCTATTTGTCGGGTCGTCACCCAACTTGATATAATTTATATATCACACCCGCATTGGACCGACTTATATGTATATATATATATAATTATCTATATCTATCGTTGTTCTATAACCCGTTTAGATGAATACGATACGAGACATCCGGCGTTATAATGCAATACCAAGTTGGACATGTAATCCATTTTGTTGTTCAAAATCATATGCTCACACGCGGTCTACAATTCGGTTTTGAAAACAGCTTTGACCTTCAAAAACAGTGTATTTTCCAAATCAAATTATATATTTATAGTTAGGTCTTTGAATAAGCTCTCAAACGCATCTGAGATCACCTTAATCGGGTTCCCAGGTCAAAAGTTATCACGAAAACAAAATCAGTGTGTTTTGCTGAAAAACTGCAAAGCGTCGCAACGCGAACTGGTTCTGTCGCAACGCCGCGTTGCGACGCGAAAAGTGACAGAAAGTTTTGCGTTGCAAAAATAAGGGAGGTCGCGACGCGATGGCCACGTGCCGCGACGCGATGAGAGGCAGAAATGGCTGAAAACAGCATTTCGAACACCCATTTTGTACCGTTTCGCTTTCTTTTCGACCCCGAGACATTTCTTGACCAACGAGACTTAAAATTAGACATTATAGCCAGCAATTCAGTCCATATTCCAGCGAAAGCATTAAAATCAACAAATTGATAAAAACATATATATTCACCGAAAAACCGTAAAAAAGCTATTTTCCCGAAAACGGTTTTTGACTCGATAATTCTTTCGAAATTGAGTTAGCTTCAGAAACTGAATTTCAAATCATTCAAGGTTATAAAATGAAATCCTAATCGTGAGTAAAACTCACCGTTATGACGATCGATTGCGGAATCCTAATGAATACGCGACGACCGAAACACGAGAGTCACGAACGATCACCGATAGGCACCAACGAAAGTTAAAACAACAACCCTCTTCTCTTAACAACTGAAGCAGCAACCCAAATCCTCACAAGCTTCCTCCAAATCGTAATGCAAGGCTAGCACTTCCTTTATCACCGTTGGTACAAAACATGCAAGGTAATGACTGCTCAACACTCCATCATTGTTGATATTTTGAGCTTCATGGTCAACAATGGAGATGAGAGAAAGAGTTGGAATCAGGCTCTGAAACTTATACCATTGGAAAGCAAATCGAAAATGGAGTGGGAAAGTGGAAGGAGTACTTACATGCATTCACAAGGCTGGCTTCTCTCTTCTCCTCTTCCTCCTCCACTCGCGCCCTCTCTCCCTCTTTTCTCAGCTTCTTTCTTTCTTCTGGATTTTCAGAAATGACTAAGTGTGAGAGTGTGGCTGAAGGGGGAAATCAGCTACCCTATGGCTGGAATACTAAAAGGGCGTGAAAAGACAATAATGCCCTTCAGCTTAATTCTCTTCATTTAACACATGGTTAAACTAAATTGGATGGAGGGTAACATTTCCGGACATTGTCCTCGACCATTAATCACCGAGACCCGCCTAATTATTCTTGACGAATAATTAAATCGGTCTTAGGATTCATAACTCGAGTCTAAAAAATTAGGGATGTTACATATAGACTAATCTCTCGAGTTGGGTAGGCCCACAATGGGTCACTTCCATCTCTCTCGAGAGCTTTGCTGCTCACAACCTTAGTTAAAATGGAAGAGACCCTACGATCTCACCAAAATGCTCTTCGATAACTATTGGATATCATATTTAAAACACAAGTGCTTATCGAAAAAAAATAAAGCATAAGTCATCTTATCATATAATCTTCTTACGTATCTACAGTTGGCAATTTCAGTAATTCGGTCCCACAGTCCTAAAACCGCGCCAATCTGCAGTCCCACATGCGTGTGTTTTTATCCCACTTGCCATTCAACTTGTTGCTACCTATAATGCAAAACTAATGATTACAAACAATCAATAAATCTATATTTAAATATTATACAAGTAAATATACAAAATACTCATATCTATAATCATATGTTCCACCTCTCTGCTCAGACCCGTTTCCAAACCAATCAAAATTCTTAACAAATTTCTCAAGTTGCAATATAAGTGTGCTTTTCTATTTTGCAATTCAGCATTCTTTTATTATTTTTATTTTTTTATTTTTTTTCTATTTTAAAAAGTTTTCCGATACTTTATAGTCTTGAAAAATATTTAGATGCTGAAATACGTAAAGTTTGTTCTTCAATAACCGGTTTGGTAGAAAAAATTTAATTTCGTGACAAAATACGTAAAATACAATATTAAGCAATCTATTTTTAGGTACTTTAGAGTCTGGAAAAACTTAGGCATTATATACACTACTAGAAAAATCAAAATTAGAGAGGGAACAAATCCGTCACTAAACCATCAAAAATCCGTCACTAACGATTTTAGCGACGGAATTTGTGACGAACCCAAATTCGTAACTAATTTTGGCGTCACAAAATTTTTAGTGAGAGATTTTGAAATCCGTCGCTAATAGCGACGAAAAATTCCCTCACAAACATATGAAATCCGTCATTAACAAATAGTTCAAAATTGATGATGAAAAGTGTATTTCCGTCGCTATTTGTGAGGAAGATTAAATTCGTCGCTAATAGAGAGGGATTAAATCCGTTAGCGACGAATTTAATCCGTCGCTAATAGAGAGGGAGACTAAATCCCTCTCTATTAGCGAGGGAGACTAAATCCCTCTCTATTAGCGAGGGAGACTAAATCCCTCTCTATTAGCGAGTGATTTTATCCATCTAATACTCATTTTTAATTAGGGACTCATTAGAATTTAATATAAGAGCATATTTGTTATAGATTTTATACACTCTTTAAAATAAAACATTCTACTAAATCTAAGAATAAAAATTAGATTTTTTTTAATATGGTGGAAATGCACCAACCTTGAGAAGAACTGAAGTGAATATTGAAGAAGGATTTGCGTCTGAGCAGAGGCTAGCAGCGGAAAATCACGGAGCAGTGGCGTTATCCTACTTCAATGAAAATTTTCAACACATTTGTAGCATCATCAAAACAACATCACAAGAAAGAATCGTGAACAGAGCATACAAAAAATTATCAACACAAAAACCATGAACTGAGCATAAAGGTAATAATCATAGGGAAATATAGCATAACGAAAATGAGGAGAAGATGAATAGTGAAAAAATCTTACCGTTCAGGAGGTAGAGGTGAGTGATTGCGAATTGAGAGTGACACGCAGGTTTTGTTTTTTGAGTGATTAGGGTTTGTTGAGTGGTGAGAGAAGGCGTAAAAAACAAGTATTTTTTTAATGTGTGAGATATTTTTTTAATATTAATGGGAGGGAATTGAAAAAGAAGTACTCTATGGTTAGTGACGGAATAATGATTCCTCGCTAATGGGAGGGAAGCGAAACACGCTGAGCACTTTATGGCTAGTGACAGAATAGTTGTTCCTCGCTATTAGTGAGAGATTCCTTTCCTTCTCAAAATCCCTCACTAACAGATTTTTCAATATTTTGTGACGAATTTAGCTACGAAAATATTAGAGAGGGATTTTTTTTTCTCTATTTTCGTCACAAACGTAAGTCAGTCCCAATTACTTTTTTTCGTAGCTAAATCCTTCACTAATAGTGAGGGATACTAATTCATCTAAAAAATTCCTCTCTAAATACAACTTTTCTAGTAGTGATATTAGGTTCTTTAGAGTCCGGAAAAAAGTTAGGCATTATATTTTTAGGTACTTTAGAGTCCGAAAAAAAATTTAAGACATATGAAATTTGTTTCTCAATAACCGGTTTGATGAAAAAAATTAATTTTGTGACAATATACGTAAAGTGAGATCCTAGGAAGTGTGTTTTGGGGGTTCTTTAGAGTCCATAAAACATTTACCTGTTCAAATACGAGAAGTTCATTCATTAATAACCAATTTGGTCAACAAAGAAAATAATTTCGTGACAAAATACGTAAAGTGCGACGCTAAGCTTTTTGGGATACTTTAGAGTCCATAACAAATTCTAATTCTAATTGTTCAAATACCTGAAGTTCGTTTATCAATAATCGATTTGGTGAATAGAAAAAATAATTTTGTGGCAAAATATGTAAACTGTGACGCTAACCAGTGTATTTTGGAATACTTATGAGTGCATAAATTATTTTATATTTTCAAACGCGCGATGTTGGTTCGCCGATATTTGGTTTGGTGAAAAAAAAATAATTTCGTGATCAAGTATGTAAAGTGGGATGCTAAACAATGTGTTTTGGGGTATCTTAAAAAAAATTTAACCGTTTAAATACGTGAAATTTGTTTTCGAATAACTGGTTTGGTGAATAGAAAAAATAATTCAATGCAAAATACGTACAGATAGGTAAAGTTCGTTCTTTAATACCTGTTTAATAAAAAAACAAATTTTGGTGACAAACCACACAAAGTTTGATGCCTATCTTATAAATGCTATATCGTCTTTCTATTTTTTCGGCCACAACTTTTTTTTCATCTCTCCCTTTCTTTAACTATGTTATAAATGCTAAACGAACAGGGTGTGTGTGTGTGTCTTATGTTTTTTTGACGAAAGAAAATTAACTTACTTTTTAACTAAATGTTGTTTTTTTGTCTTATAGATTTTCCTGTCCCTCTCTTCTTTTTTCCTGTCATTTGTTTGGCTTCTAGGTGTATTTTATGACCTTAATTCTTACTTTAGCTTTCATTTTATTTCCATGATACCATATGAATTACATGCTTATTTAAATGTTCATATTGATCCAGCAGTTGACATATGCTACGTCCATGGAGCTCCAGACATTCATACTAATTATTGAGAGCGTCTTTCAGATTTCTTTAATGTTGACACTTTTTTTTATTTCTACCTAACTTTCGATAAGTTTTGTTAATTTACCAATTTTTGCGTCAACTATTTCCTTATCTAGCGACGAAAACTATCTATGAACTTTTTTATTATTGTGGATTTTCATTCTCTTATTTCAGCTATTTTTTTTTCAAATCGTATTATATGTACTTAACAAATATGTGATGTTGGAATTTTAGTGAATCGGCCCTGTAGTCATGAAAATGGCGCCACAATGCAACTTGTCATCAATAATGAGTGGCCTTCTTTCTTTATTGCTGTTATCTTATATCTATTTTTTAATGAAAATTTTTGTTTTAATAAATACACACCAATATCCAACTTGCTTTTTTTTCTTCTCTTTTTACATCTTTTTATATTTTTGAGTCTAGCAAAAAACTTAAATATTTAAATAGGCGAAGTTCGTTTCCCAAAAACTGTTTTCGTGGAAAAAATAATAATTGTGACAAAATATATAAAATGTGACCTTAAGCAGTGTGAGTCTTGGAGTACTTTAAAGCCCAAAAAAAATGTTAAAATACGCGAAGTTCATTCCTCAAAAACCCTTTTGGTGAAAACAAAAACCAATTCTGTGCCAACACGCGTAAAGTGCGACGATAAACAGTGTGTTTTGAGGTACTTTAGAGTCCAAATTTTTTTAGATGTTCAAATATCTAAAATTCGTTGCTCAATAATTGGTTTGGTGAAAAAATTAATAATTTTGTAACAACATATATAAAGTGTGATACTAAGTAATGTGTTTCAGTGTACTTTAGAGTCTTTAAAAATTTCAATTGTTCTAATACGCGGAGTTCATTCTTCAATAGTCAGTTTGTTGAAAAGAAAAAATAACTTTGTCACTAAATACACAAAGCGTGATGCTTAGTAATGTCTTTTATGGTATATTTTCTATTTATTAATGAAAACTTAAATAATTGTCATAATTATTTTCGCTCATCTCTAACAGTATTTTGTATTTTACATTTTGCATAGCCTAAAAATATTTGTTATAATTAACTATGTATATTAGATAGTATTTTGTTTTTTCAATTTGATTTACAAATTTGTTATAATTAACTATGTATATTAAATAGTTTAATATGGGATTGTTTATATATTGGTGGACTAACCTAATTTGTAAATCAAGAGGTAAAATTTATCTAGTAACTGTCATAATTTTTCTGTCCATATCTAATCAGTCTTTTGTATTTTTTTTATTTAGGTTTAATTAGTATACACATGCTTTGTAAAACTTACAACATGCTTTCAACATGTTAAACTACTAATTGTTTTTTTATTTTGCTGTATTTCTACTATATATAAGTGTAGTGTGATTTCGTTTTTGCTCCTGCATGCACAACTATTCTGCCAAAGCTGTCTTAATAGTTTGTTTTCACCTTCAGCTAGAGAAGACACAGAAGTCATGTTAATAGATGATTTTGGAAAGACATAGGAATGTTCATATGTTCATTGCTCTTTCAAAGTCGTGTTGTTGTTTGAAATGTGTTGCTGCGTGGATGGCTTCCTCTTTTGGATTTTGTACTTTAGTTGTGTGTTATCGTTAGTAATATTGAGTTATTAACTTGAACGCTTTCATGTTTATCATCTAAATCGCATTTGATTTTGTTGTGTTTTGATTATTATATGTCTTATTAGATTTTACTTCTTAATATCTTATAACTTTCACTTACCCCGTGCGATGCACGGGGGGTACTAAAACTAGTTTAATCTTTTTATCCTATCTTTCGGGTTTGCACATTAAATTATATAACCCGGGACCTCCTTCTTGCACTCATTTGGTGCACTCATTCGGTATCCCTTAGCTCGCCAACTGAGCTACCTATCCCTTAGCTCGCCAACTGAGCTACCTACTTGGGATTTGTAGAATCTATTCTAACTTCAAGTAAAAATTTGTAACTTCGGCTTCAAAAAGTGATTTTTGAAGTTAGGTTGATATAATTTTTGACTTAAGTATAATTCATAATTAGTGGTATTAGATACTAAAGATTCTAACTCCAAGCTTGGGTGTAAGTGATTAATGGACTCAATCTTAAGGGGTGAAGTCGGTTAGTACCCGGGTTCGATCCCCGGCGATAGATCAAATTGAAGCCAGACTTTATTTACCTCTCGTCCGAACAAGGAAAAAGAAAAAAAGATAATGATCTATTGTAAAATAATGATTTTTTACGTAAATAAAAAAATGATAACGAATACAATATCAAGTGTTTTTCATATTATTATTATAGATATTTATAAAGTTAAATAAAATATTAAAACTTTATTGGTATTTTTAAATGAACTAAAATGAACTAAATGAATGATAAATAAGAGAGCTAACCCCGAGCTCTCCAATAAACATGAGAATTTTTAAAATTATGAAAAGAAATATGTACCATTCAGTTAGGGATGTCAAAATGGGTTTGGCCCGCCGGGCCGGCCCGTTGGCCCACCAAAAAAAGGCGGGAAGGGCTAAGGTATTGATGCCCGCCAGCCCGCGTTGCCCGGCCCGCTTTGCATGCCAGCCCGCGGGCTCAAAACTGTGGCGGGCCAAACCGCCCGTTAGCGTTTTTATTTATTTATTTTAAATTCAGTGTAAATTGACGGGCCAGCCCGCTAGCCCACCAGCCCGCCACTTCGCGGGCAGAGCATGAATTTTGCGCCCGCGTTCTGTTAACGGGCCGGGTCGGGCCGCCCGTTTTGACCAATGTTTTAAAAACCGGACCGGACCGGCCGGTTGAACCGGTTCAACCGTGAACCGGATGTCTCTGCGGTTCGGTTCGTGCCATTTAACCCGCTGGGAGTAAAAACCGGAAAAGAACCGGAAAAACCGGTTTGAACCGGGTTTGACCCGTTGAACCGGATAACCGGGCGCGGTTCTTGGTAACCGGCCGGTTCTTTGATAAAGCTGAAAAAAAATAAAATTTCCCCTCTTTTCCCTCTTTTCCCCCCACTTTCATACCACTCTTCTCTTCTCTTTCTTTTTTTCCCCTCTTCTCTTCCCCTGTGTTGTGTATTTCTTATGTTTTATTTTTATTTTCATGAAGACTAGTTTAATGTTTAAATTTATTTTGAAAACTAATTTGATGTTTGGAATTTGGATTAATATTTTTACAAAGTTTAGTATTTTATTTATTTATTTATATATTAATTAATTATCCGGTTCAACCGTGGTTGAACCGGTTGAACCGATTGAACCATGAACCGGAGGTCTCGCCGGTTCGATCTCCGGTCCGGTTTTAAAAACATTGGTTTTGACATCCCTACATTCAGTGGCAGACCAAAGTGCATTTTAGGAGGTTCAATCGAACCCCCTGAAAAAATAAATTAGAACCTATATCCATGGAAAAAATATTTTTGCACACCATGAAAAATATCTTTTGCACACCCTGAAAAATATCTTTTGCGCCTAATTCCCTAGTTTTGCACCAAAGTCCCCAATTTTGGGCGCTGGTTTACGGTACTAAGCATTTCGCTTAGTATCTGTTACTGAAGCACTAGCAGCTGGAATGCTAATGTTTTAATGAAATTCAATCTAAAGGCTACTGTTTAATAAGGGCATTGTTGTCTTTGGACAGATTTAATGAAATGGACTAATATCAATGCGTTTAATGAAACACACTAATTCAGGACTCGCCTGATTTCACACACGCTAGTTACGTTTTAGTCAAGCATCATCGACGCATTGACGCAAGACGGAAGAAGACACGCAAGAACGCCATGGATGCAAGAACACAATTGGAAAGAACACACACCATTGATTTCTGAATTCTTCCATTGATTTCTGAATCACGCCCGATTTGAATCACACCTTTCGTTTACGCAATTACCCCTGAAGCACGCACAACTTCAACATCAACGCAAGATTCATGGACGCCATTGATTTCTGAACCATGCTTTTGATTTCAGATTCACCCCATTGATTTTTGATTCACGCCTTTGTTGCCCATTTGTATTATTTCTGCAATCTTCTACTAACCACAGATATGCACATCTGTGGTTAGTGGCATCTAACCATTTGTATGCATATATGTGGTTAGTAGCAGCTAACCATTGTTGTGCATATCCGTGGTTAGTGGCAAATAACCATCTTCTACTAACCACAGATATGCACATCTGTGGTTAGTGACATCTAACCATTCGTATGCATATATGTGGTTAGTAGCAGCTAACCATTGTTTATGCATACCCGTGGTTAGTGGCAAATAACCAAATAACCATTGTTATGCGATTGAGCAGAAGAACAGAAGCACCATTGGAGTAGAAGAACAGAAGCACCCTAAGGATCAGAGGCCGCGAAGGAATTGAAACGGAGGATTAGAAGCGGCGATTGTGTTTGTAGATTGAAACGATTTCTTCCAAAATGGCGATTGCGTTTTTCGGTTTCAATCAGAATGCCAAGATTATAGCCTAATTTTGCTAAAAATTGAAATGCTGGACTTTTTGCGTTTTTTTTGTTAGGTAAATGACCCTTTTACCCTTTTAGTAACAAATACTAAACATATGTTTAGTATCATAAATCACTCTTCCAATTTTGCACTACTCTAATGCACCACACTCACACTCACACTCTCACATATTTTATTTTTTAAGAAGTGGGTAAATTTTATATTTAACTTCCACAAAAATATATTATTTAGCTATCTCAGTTAAGTTTATTTGTTTATTTAAGAGGATAAAAGAACAACAAAAAGTCCATTTGTTCATTAGTCTATTATTAGCCCAAAAAATTTATTGTTAGTTTTATCAACTTGGTGATACTGAACCCTCTATTTTACTTTTGACAATTTTAGTTCCCAATTTTCTTTATTTGACAATTTATTCTCATACTTTTTAATTACATTTTTGGTCCCGAAAATATTGGATTATTTGAACTTTTAGTCCTTAAAAATTTGGAATTTTTGGAAATTTGAGGACCAAAATTGCACAATTTTTGGAGCCAACAGTGCAATGAAAAAAAAATAACAACAATCAAAATCGCCAAATTAGGAGAGCAAAATCACCAAAATAAAATAGAACGGTCAAAATCGCCAATCGAAGAAGGTTGGGAGACAAAAAAATGCGAGTAAACATTTATATTTAGCTCCATCGTAAAATTTATGCTAGCTCTGCCATTGCTCTTCTTCCTTTCCACTCGAATCAACAAAAGTTCTGAACATGTTAAAGTTTTACTTTTATTACATTTTTAGCAATGTGTGTATTTGAAATTTTTTGCACTCCCTTACCTAGGGTCCTGAGTCCGCGGGTACCATTGATTCATATAAAATCTAAAAAAATATAAATGAAAAATATACATAGGGTGGTTTTCATTGAGAAGTTAAATGATATGATATTTTTTTTTTATGAATTTGTCTGTTTTTCAATTATGTGATTAGTTGAAGACAAATGTGGTGTCACTATTATAAAAATAAAAACAAAAAACGGTGAGGGACGCCGGCAAAAAATTTAGATTGACACTTATTTGTATTACTAGCGCCGGGACCGTGCGATGCACGGAGCCAAAGCTTTAGCGAGTACTTAATTGTTGTGATATTAAAAATTGATGGATAAATTAAAAATCAGCACACAAATTAACGAGAATTTTTAATTCAAACATAAGTAATAGTCCATGGAAATAAGGTAGCATAGTAATTTATAATTCAAACATAAGTAATTCAAACATTTATTTTTTTTAAAATCAGCACACAAATGAAATTGATCCATTAAAATATAGACAACAAATGATAATCAAATAACTTTAGTTTAACGCATTATCACATTACATAAGATCTCACAGAACAACACACTACATAACATATTTGAATAGATGAATTTTTTTACGAACACTAAAGTATAAAAAAACACACTACTTAGCATTGATCAACTTTACATATTTTGTTTTGACTTTGTTTTCACCAAAACAAATTTTTCGCATTCATACAATTATTTTTTTTTTGATATTGAGCACTGAACGTTGAGCATTTGAGCTGTTAATTTTTTTTGTGAACACTAAAGTATAAAAAAACACACTACTTAGCATCAGACTTTACATATTTTGTTTTGATTATTTTTTTCACCAAAACAAATTTTGCGCATTCAAAGAGTAATTAATTTTATTTTTCGATATTGAGGACTGAAAGTTGACCATTTAAACGATTAATTTTTTTTTCCAACACTAAAGTATTTCAAAACACACTATTTAGCATCACACTTTTCATATTTTGTCACGAAATTATATTTTTTTTCACCTAACCAGATCGATTACTGAGGCACAAACTTTGTATATTTAAATGTTACAATATATAATTTATGTATTTTCATCTTTACTACTTAGCACAAACTTCACCTAAATTTTAATGTACTGAAAAATGAAAATATGAAAAAAGGGAGGATGGGTGAAAATGGAAATATGAAAAAAAAAAAGAAAAAAAAAGGGTGGGGTGGACAAAAGCTTCATTTAATACATAAATATTGTAACAATATTGTATGAGTGAAGATAAAATTAATTATTAATTATATATTGTAGAAGTGCGTGACAATGTAAATAATAATTAAGTTTCATTTTTAATTAACAAACACATTGAAATCGAAGCAATTAGAAAGAAAAGAAGACAACACAATTAGAAAGTGAAAAACGTGGGTATCATGTAGGGTTGGATGAGAATCACCAATAAAATGGAAGCAACTATACAAAGTTGAAGGAATATGGTCTTCATATTCTTTTTTTTCGAAGCATCTTTAAATTATTTTTTTAAAATCCCGAAAAATATGGTCCTAAAGAATATAAAGAGAAGAAATAAAAAAAATTGATTTTTAAATCAGTTATCGAAGAACAAACTTTTAGTATTTGAACAGTAATTTTTTCCGAACGCAAAAGTACCCACAAACACACTACGTACTTAGCATCATACTTTACGTATTTTGTCACAAAATTATTTTTTTAAACAAACTTTGTGTATTTGAACTTTTAAAATCTAACGCTAAGGTAACCCAAAACACACCAAGAAATTAATTTTTGGTATGACCAAACCAATTGTTGAGGAACGAACTCCATGTATTTGTATATCTAATTTTTTTTGAATCCTAATTAAAGCACCCAAAACACACTACTTAGCATCATATTTTATTACAAAATTATTATTTTTTTAAAAAATTAATTATCGAGTAACAAACTTTGCGTACTTAAACAATTAATTTTTTTTCTGGATCTTAAAGTACCCCAAACCATACTGTCTAACGTCACACTTCACACAATTTGTCACGAAATTAATTTCCTTTTCGACGAATTCGATTATGTAGGAACAAACTTCACGTATTTGAACAATTAATTTTTTTTCCATATCTTAAAATACCTTAAAACACACTGTCTAGCGTCACACTTTACGTAATTTGCCACAAAATTAATTTTCCTTTTCACCAATCTAGTTATGAATGAACAAATAAATTTCACGTATTTAAATAATTTAAATTTTTTCTAGACTCAAAATTACCTAAAAAATATAAAATAAAAATAAGAAAAAGGGAAAAGGATAAAAGAAAAAAAAAGAATGGAAAAAAGGGAGGGGGGGGGGGGGGAGCTTGGCGGGAGAGTTGGTGCCAAGACTCCCCCGGATTTATATTTTAGGATGTTATTCTTTTTTTTTTACTGAATGTAATATTTTTGTGTTAACCCGGGTATCCACCGCATAGACAGCAGTGACTAATCCCTCGCTCATTGGAGGTGCCTCGAGGGGCAGGAGAGCTGGCCCAGAGTTTTAACGCTGCTCCGTACCCAAGGGGGGATCGAACCACCAACCCTTGGTTAAGGGAGGATCAGCCTCAACCGCCGAACCTCACGCTCTGGGTTTGACTGAATGTATTATGTTTTTTTTTTTGACAAACAGAATCTACTTCATTTCATTAATAATAATAGTAGAAATACATGCTGGAATGCCAAACAGAGTATGAGAATGAGCTAGAGTATGAGCCACCTTATTAGCATCTATCCTAGAAAACTCCATATGAGAGTTGTTCGTAAAAAAAGTAAAAGTCTCCATACAAGAATTCAAAATACAACCATAATCCAAAAAAATAGAAGAGCAATTATTAAAATCATCTACCCCCCACTTTGGCATCGAGCTCAAAAATGACGTCTTTGTAGCCAAGATCGCGAACCCACTCCATAGCTAGCAAAAGACCAAGAGCCTCACCTTTGTATACATCAATGATGTGCGAGATAGAGTGCTTCTTAGCTGCAACATAAACACCGGTCGCATCCCGAAGACACATACCAAAACCAACCTTGTCCCCTTCCCTATCAAACGCGGCATCGACATTGCACTTGACAAAACCCGAAGGGGGTTTTTGCCACTGAACTGGACCTCGCCTAGCAGCATCACCTTGCTGTGAAACTGCTGCACCAGTAGGCTGATTGTGAGCAGCCATCCAATCCGAGAGCAGCTGGCCCCCCTTCAAAATAATAACTGCCACCGTGTCTCGAGTATGATTCCACACAAGAATGTATTATGTTATTCCTATGAATTACTAAAGCGTAGATTAAAGAATCAATTAGAGGCTTATCTAAAAAAAAAATCAATTAGAGGCGTACGTATTAACGTCGCGAAAAAGATAATATTAAAAATAAGTATGTAACCAAAAAAATATAGAATTCACCAAAAAAGATTTTTTTTTTTGAAACAATTCACCAAAAAAGAAATAGTATTTTAACTATGCGTCTTTTGTCTCTGCATATTATTGGTGCCGATGTTAATTTTAATAACAACATTGCTATTAAGTAGGAACAAATTTTAACGAAATGTCAGAAATACAAGGGAAAAGCCAGGTTTTTTTATAACAATACATGTCTGCCACAACAGCAAACATTCTTAAAACCCTCCTCCCAACAAAGGACTAATCCTTGTAGAATAGCCATGAGCTCAGCATGTATGATCTCTGTACCTGCTAACAAACCATAAAACCCATGTAGAAATTGTCCAGTGGAATTCCTCACAAGACCTCCATGTCCCATATTAGCAGCAGTTGTAAAAACACTTTCATCTACATGCACTACAACAGATTTAGGGATTGGGAGCGCTTTTTTTAGGCCATAAGTAACGTTTTCGGGCGCTCCTAAAGCTTGCGCTCCTGTTGCCAATCCCCCAAAGGTAGTGCTCGAAAAGCGCTACCAATGAATAGGCAAGATGAGCGTTTTTTAGTGTAAGCGCTCCTTATTCCCAGATGCGCTTAGACCATAGGTAGCGCTTACTGTAAAAAGCGCTACTTATGGTCTAAACGCATCTAGGAATGAGGAGCGCTTTATTGTTAATTGATTGTACAAATAAATTGTACGGTGTATATAAGTTAAATATTTTTTACATTCATTAATTAGATGATATTAGACTAAACTAAATTCACATTTGAAGGATCAAACTTGTAAAAGTAAATTAAAAGATACCCCGGTCCTAAAGGAAAAAGTCCCCCGAAAGATTATATTTTCATGTAAAATTTAGATAAACAAGATTTTTTAATATATTGTCTAATGTAAATAGTTATTTAAATATGTAGATTTACTAGAACCTAACACAACAAGGCACTTGGATGAGATAATTTGAGTGTCTTTCAGCTTAACCAGAGTAATAAGTAATGAGCTTTTTTATAATTAAATAAATGAATATTATCAAAGGTGTTCAACAATAGCATCGATGTCAAAGATAAATTTACTATCAACTGAGAAGTTTACTGCATTAAATGCTTTAAGAAAGCCTTAGCTTCAAAGAATAGAACACACTGAGTGTGGAAGCTTTTTGAATGATATTCTCTTGGTAGCTTTTTGCGATACTTTCAGTATTACTTGAATAGTTTCAGAATCGTTAGTTGCTTCAAGAGGATGTGAACAACTTATATAGAGAATGAGAAATTGTAGTCGTTGATGCTCATCCTGAGATAAAAATCATTCTGTTGAAATTATGGTTTCTCATGGGAAACAACCACATTAAATGCTAGCTCTCAGGTTGTACACTTCAATCACGCAGTAGTTTTGCTTTAACACTACTATAACCGTCACCGGTGGAAAAAAGACATTTAGCGTCGGTTAAATTGGACATTTAGCGTAGGTTATCGCCCGACGCTAAATCGACCGATGCTAAATGTCAGACATTTAGCATCGGTTATTTAACCGACGCTAAATGTCACATTTAGCGTCGGGTGTTCAGAAATCTGATGCTAAATGTCACATTAAACACTATTCCAGATGACTAAAAATGACATTTAGCGTCGGTTGTTTGAAACAACCGATGCTAAATGTCCCTTAACGTCATCAGAAAATGTCTCAAAGGGGACTTTTAGCGTCGGTTGTTTGGAACAACCGATGCTAAATGTATCAAAGCGGACATTTAGCGTCGGTTGTTTGAAACAACCGATGCTAAAAGTCCTCAAAACTGACATTTAGCATCGGTTGTTTCAAACAACCGACGCTAAATGTCTCTAAACGTCATCAGAAAATGACATTTAGCATCAGTTGTTTCAAACAACCGATGCTAAATGTCATTTTACACATTTTAGTTTCTTCATTTTTGATCCATACGAACCCTGTTGTTTAGCATACACAAACAGCAACCATACAAATTAGAATCCCACAGACAACCATACAAATGACCAATTAAGTTCCCAGAAACAGCAACCATATACAAACAGCAACCATACAAATGGTTATCATTCCAAATAAATTAGTTCCCAGAAACATCAACCATATACAAACAGCAACCATACAAATGGTTATCATTCCAAATAAATTAGTTCCCAGAAACAGCAACCATACAAACAACAACCATACAAATGACCAATTCACATAAATGACCAATTCACATAAATGACCAATATTATCAAATGTTATTTAGCAGAAATGACCAATTCACAGACAACAACTAAACAGCATCTAAAGAATTACAAATTAACAGAATCAGAAAGTGTTAAACAGTGTATCCTTTTGCTCCTTCCGAATCTTCATAAAGAATTCTAACCAAAGGAGACGAACCTCAAAATTCTCCTCTTCGGTGTATGCTTTAGAGTTATCAAATACCTACAAGTTTAAAAATTACTCAAACAAATTATATCAATCATTCTAATTCCAAATAAATGTGTAAAGTATAATTATAACCAAAAATTTATACCTGCTCCCAATTTTCAACAACACTAGCATTCACAATGGTCATCATAAACTTCATCACATAATAGCCACAATGATAACCATTCCGTTGTATTGACATCTACACAAATGAATTAACAAAGTTAACCAAATTAAACAGAATATATATATATATATATATATATATATATATATATATATATATATATATATATATATATATCATATATGAATTCACTCCAAATTAAATCAACTCAATATTTTAAATTACTTACTGTAGGGTACAACCACGTGGGGGCAGATGTAGAATAACCTTTGACAGCTCTAATAAAATAATATAAAAGTATTTATAAAA
This sequence comes from Astragalus membranaceus, assembly GCA_039519185.1. Taxonomy (NCBI): domain Eukaryota; kingdom Viridiplantae; phylum Streptophyta; class Magnoliopsida; order Fabales; family Fabaceae; genus Astragalus; species Astragalus membranaceus. The sequence continues at coordinate 158,182,326 of CM076850.1, forward strand.
TTTCAACCCAACTTAAGTTCAAATACTACAATCTAAACCATGATAAAAATTAAAAACTTGCTAAACATGGCTTTGATTTCTTTGTTTGGTTTGCGGCTTAAGGAAAACATCCAGACCACAGTATTTTGATTTAGGATTAAGATAATTAGTTGCTAATGTCCGCTGCAACATTGATAAACTTAAAATTAAGCAACACACAAAGAAAAATGAATCACCAATTAGTTGAAATATTTTGCTGTTACGTACCTATGGCAAAATGGAACAATATATACTGCCTTAGTGGTGGTCATCAATTTCTCTTGAACGTTTTGAAGGACAACATCCATGGAATAATGCTTCAAGTTAAGCTTGTATGGACACACAAATCCATATAAGTCCTCAATACCTCTTTCATGACAACCACGGTGCAAATATCTAGTGGCAAGTACGTAAGAAAAACTATCAAATCGATTGACATATGTAAAAATGTGAGAAATTTATATAATGAAATAGACTTTACTACTTACGTGGACCATATGGCCAAATGGCTTAATTCAAGCCACTCTTCACCAGAAACCATCTCCAGGATCTCTTTGAAGGAGACAAAGCACTCATGAACTTCGTGCTCCAACTTTATCCTGGCATGTCTCCTATCTGCATACCCCTCCACAAGCATCTCTTTGATCCAATCAATATTTTCCTCCTCCTCCTCCGCTGCAGATGGTGAGTGGCTTGCCTTAGATCCAACCGTTGTCATTGGAGAGGGAACCTGAACACCAGCATTTTGAAGACCTCCACATGAGATGGTGTGCTGAAAAATTAAAACATAAATATAAATTAAGCTATTATTTATGAATTGATTCAAATAATAAAACAAATCTAGTAATATAAACATATACCTCTGCCAACGCTTTGCGAACTCGGTCTTGCACCATCACTTCCACGTCCTCCATAATTTCTTTCATCAACTCCGCTTTGTCAACTTGTGAGCTACCCGGGGAAAAACGTGCCACACCTCCAAAGTATCTCTTTATCCCGACACCTTTTCCAACTCCCCAAACACGACCGGGATGCTCAGGTGTTCCAATGGCAACAATCAAAATATCATTCTTTCCTTTAGGAACGAAAGATCCTTGGCTACTCATAACCGCAAGTTCATCCTGCAACAAAAGCATGTTCAAATGTTACAATTTAACAAATTAAACAAAACATACTTAGATCCACACACAATATTTTACTTACAATCTTAGATCCAACTGATTCTGACGACTCGCATACATAAGATCCAGACTTGGTTTTGCGGCCAGCCTTCCACAGCTCATGACGCTCTGAAGATGTAGGCTCCACCTGCAAATCGGGATCACCAAACTCCTTCTGGATTTTTTTTTGATTTGTTCTTCTTTCAAATCCTGCTTCAACTTTTTATAACCACCTGGCCCCATTGTGTGGTTGTATTTATTATTCTTTTGAATATTCTTGGCAGCTTTTCTCTTAGCCTGTTACAAAGAACAAACACCACCATATTTACAACATATCATTAATATTTAAGAAACTAAAATAGTTATAGTTAAAACAATATATACGACAAACTCCTCAGTAATGCGACAGTTCTAAAATGCGGCCCATGTCTCGAGAGATATGCTGCTGTACTTGTGACATGGATTTTTTTGACCATCATTATCCCCACTACCAAAGACATATATTCTGGTGAGAGTTGTCTTGAACTGTCTCCAACAAAGATTGATATGAGACATCCAAGTCTTCCTGAATTCATTACTCTCGGGAACATCAAATGTTAGCTTTACATCATCCCAAGCAATATTTTTTGTCTCCTCATCAACATCACTCCACTTCATTGGCAATATGCTTATCTTTGTTTGTGCAACCACCCCTAAATAGGTCTTGAATTTGTTAGCATACGGACCAATAAGACCGCCTTTACTATCAATTTCCACTCTGTATTTTTGACCATCTGGGCACCTAGAAGTGAAGTTTTTTAATGAAGTTGGACGTCTGGTATTCTTTTTTGAAGACATGATAGTTGAACTTAAACAAAGGAAACAAAATATATCAGCAACTATATCAGCAACAAAATATATCAACAACTATATAAATCAAAATTATTACTGAACTTGAAACTGAATAAACTGAACTAGAAACTATTGTCAAAATTAACAACGAAACAAACAAGATACAGCAACACTCACAGTGAACGAAAACTAACTTAGGGTTTCAAGCGGAGAAAACGAAAACTAAGGGAGAGGAAGAGAGAGCGAAGATGCTTACCAATTGTAGAACGAAAACGAAGAAGAGAGGAGCAATGATGAGTTTGTGACAGATCCTTCGAAAAATGATGAGAGGAGCGAGGTGCTTGAAGATTCTGAACAATGATGAGTTTATGACAGATCCTTCGAAAATGGAGCGCCTATTGTTACGGTGAGGAAGAGAGGAGCGTCGCTTGTGTGGGGAAGAGAAGGGTTTATGTGAGGAACGAAAACTAACTTAGGGTTTCAAGTGGAGAAAACGAAAACTAAGGGAGAGGAAGAGAGAGCGAAGATGCTTAACAATTGTAGAACGAAAATGAAGAAGAGAGGAGCAATGATGAGTTTGTGACAGGTCCTTCGAAAAATGATGAGAGGAGCGAAATGCTTGAAGATTCTGAACAATGATGAGTTTCTGACAGATCCTTCGAAAATGGAGCGCCTATTGTTACGGTGAGGAAGAGAGGAGCGTCGCTTGTGTGAGGAAGAGAAGGGTTTATGTGAGGAAGAGAAGAGGTTTCGCTGTGAGAGGAAGAAGGGTTTCTGTGAGGGAGAAGAGGTTTCGCGTGTTTTGTGGGAAAAATTAAAACTGAGATTCGACTTTTAGTGTCGGGTGTTCAAACACCCGATGCTACATGTACTTGCTTTGGACATTTACCTTCGGTTGTTTAAACACCCGACGCTAAAGGTCTAAAGCCAATACATTTAGCGTCGGGTGTTTAAACACCCGACACTAAATGTCTAACGCAACTACTTTTAGCATCGGTTGTTTAAACACCCGACATTAAAAGTAGGCGCGAAAAATGAAATATTCCATTTAATTGCAAAAATACCACCGGTCACACATTTAGCATTAGGTTTTCAAACAACCGATACTAAATGATGGTTAATAATGTCATTTTTTCACCGATGCGTTAATGATGTACTACCATAGCATTTCAAAACTTCGATAATATCGATCTTTGTTTGTCGCTTTCTTAATAACTCTTTTTATTTTATTCTCTATATTCCTTGATACCTCGTATAGAATAAATGATCCGGACATTAAATATTCTATTTAATGTTATCTAGTTTTGTGGTGATGATCAGACGAGTAGGAAAATAGTAATTTGGAAACATTGAGTGTGGACTAAACAGATGCTCGATGGACTTGACGCTTCAACTTGAACGCCGACCAGATGCACTTTGATAGATAAGCCGCTAACCAGATGTTCCTTGTGGGAAATGATCTTTGACCAAATGATATCACTGTTTTATTAGACTGGATGATAAACACTATCAGACAAAAGCATATATTGTAATGACTTGGTCTTATGATATGGTTTAGCGTTGTTTTTCCTAAGCAATTATATATCTTATGCACACTTGAAAATCGAACATAATTGTTCGATATTTGTTATCTTCAAAATTAATTAAAGTTTATTGTTTCTAGATCCACTTGGTTCCAACAACTGCTTCACGTTTTAGTCCAGTTGTTAAGACAGTCAATTTTAAAATTATGCATTTCTTTCCCATTTTTGCATTAGTGTAAATAGTAAATATGGCAAAACTCTCTAACTTATGCTTATAGGTAAATACTTAAATTAATATTTTCTATATATTGTTTAACATATGCTTATAGATAAATGATTAAACTAATTTTTTTTTCGACCCACTATAATTTCAAATTACTTTATTGCCTCTAACTAATATAACTACCGGAACGGAAGAAGTCTTAGGAAGCATGCACTACAAGGAAAATGCCCTATGCCCACGGACAAAAACCGTCACTAAATGTCCAAAATCCGTGGGTAAAAGTCACTTTAACCTCTCCCCACGGCCACTTTTTCTGTAGAGAACGTAAGACATCTAACCACGGTTTTTCGTCCGTGGGTAAAGGTTTTCCCTACGCCCAAATACCTTTACCTACGGTTTCTGACTGTCACTATATCCTTCACCAGTAGATCTAATTTTAACTTCTACCTACGGTTTTGACCGTCACTAAAAGTGATTTTTTTTGATTTTTTTTTTGGAAATAACAGTGGCTTATTTTTGCTGAATAAAAAATAATTTTTTATTAAATTAAACTATTTTATAGCAACTATAAATTATATCAATTAAAACCCAAATCACAAACATATAACTATCAATTGTGTCAAAAGAAAAATCTTAATCAAACAATACAAAAAGTATATATAAGACTATTTATCATATCCAATGTTCATCTTTCAAAATAGCAAGTACACAACTACAAACTTTTAATTGTTGTGACAACAATAAATCATCCAAGTTAATTATGATAACACCTTCAAGTCAATTGTTACAAATTCTTTTCAAAAACCATTTAATTCTTACAAAGGTAGAGAAGTCCTTGAGAACTTTCGAGGAGTGGTTTTTCTAGCACACGTAGTATCTTCGGTTTGCTCGCAAGATTCCTCCCCATTATAACCGAAAGGATGAGAATCTCCATTGCAAGATGAAATTTTGGACTTTGATATGACCTACAAATCCAATTTCCAATGTCCAAAATAAATATTCTAAATTCTAGTAAGATGTTATTAGTTTATATAAGACATAATATCTGAAAATAAAATATCGAAAAATTCTGAATCATAGTCCCAATCCAAATCCAGGTATAGAAGCAAACTAACAACAGTTTAGCAAGAAAATAATCCAAAACAAAAAAGTAACAACAAAATATAATGTGAAAAACAACTACTCAAGGTTGAACCTTGCTGGTTGCTATCTGATTTCCAAAATCATCAATTAGGTCGGAAACAGAAAGCATACCATCTTCATTGTAGTACTGCATAAAAACATAACTTATCAGGTCAATATTAAATTCAGAGGGCACTAAGTACGATCATAGATTTTTGATGGGAACTCAAAATTCAACCAGATCAAAAACATATTCTATATATAATCTTCTGCATTTATTAGACTTAGAATGTAGATACTGTTAATCAGGTCTCAGAAGAAGGTTAAGAGAAAAAACAAAAGGAAAATATGAAAATAATAATTTACCTGTACTAGTCCTTTGGGCGAGACTCGAAAACTGTTAAACGTACTCTCAAGGGAGATGATGTTTTCTCCAAAATTAGCCCCTCTGCAAGCTAAATAAGAAGGTAGCCATCAGAAATATTATAAAGACCATTAGATCAATAAGTATCATTACTCAGTAGTAGTACAATCAAAGTGATTTCTTTCAATTAAGTATCTCTGTTATTTTCAGTTCTGGAAGTGACATGGGTGCATAAGGAAAAGCGATTTTATATTTGTTGTCCTGCTTGTGTGGGCTAGCCAACTAAAATTTGAGTTAAGGTAATGATTGATTATTATTATTAGATATACATCATCATGTAACTATTTGTGTATAGAAAATCAAGAAAGCTAGCAATGTTTATATATGATTGTGATTTAACACAATCTCCGTCTATTGTACATGGACAGATATGTGAAAATAATGTTGTCCTGACGTCGTATTCAAAATATATATAGCATATGATGAGAGCTAAAAAAGTGTACAATAATATATAGTATGGGTTAAAATTGAAAATCACCTGGTAGCCACCAATAACATGGACAATAACAAATATGTTGGCACAAACAATGAGCCAACGAGGGTGTTCTAGTGTGATGAGGATGTTATCATCAACTGTGTTTCCAAATACATAGTATCCAGTGAATGCAACTGGCAGGTATATAGCAGATAGCCACTACTATATATGCAACAACGACACCTTTCCACATTGCTATCTTTGAAGGTTTCTGAGGAGTAGAGGGTATTGTTGCTTGAATTTCCAAAACCACATCATTGATTGATGGTAAGTCATTAGCAGCCAAAACAACCTGCATTCAAAACAGGAGGATTAACAGAAAAAAAATCATGGAAGATTGGGGCTTACCTTCACAGTCAGAAGATGAAGACTTCAACAATGGAGCCATGGGCAAGGAAAGAAGAGCATGAGTGAGCGAACGTGGATCGCACTAGTGCAAAAATGACATTAGAATTAGACATTTAAAGTCAGGCGCCCAGATGCCTGACTACATAGGTAGACACGGTGGCAAACTTGTAAATAAGTGGCAAAATTCGCGAGTATTAAGGTCAAGCGGATACACGCCTGACTTCTAAAGTGAAGAAAGAGGGAAAAAATAAGACTTTAGAAGTCAGGCATGTATGCGCCTGACTACATAAGTGACACGGTGGCAAACTTGTAATTAGGAATGGATTTTTTTTTCTTCTGTTCTAATACTTTAGACGTCATGCGTCTATTCTCGCTTGACCTCTAAAGTACTTTAGAAGTCGGGCATATACACGCCTGACCTCTAAAGTACTAAAATAAAATAAAAAAATTTCACCCTCTCAAATCAGAACACTCTCTCCTCGATCTCCATTCTCACTCTCACTCTCAACCCTAATCCTTCTTCTTCTCTAATCCTTCTTCTTCTCTAATCCTTCTTCTTCACTCCCTCGCCCCCTCACCCCCTCACCGTCACCCACACTCCCTCACCGTCACCCTCACTCCCTCACTCCCTCACTCCCCCTCACCGTGAAACTCAGAACACTCTCCACGCCATTCTCAAGCCGTCCTTTCGCGTCCTCACGCCTCACTCCGAGAACGCCGCCCTCCGCCTCGCCTCGCCTCGCCTCGCCGTGCACCACTCCACCCTCCGGCGCGCGTCTTTTCCGTTGCTCTCTCCACTTCAGTTTCACGCTCAACGCTCACGCCCAACGCTCACGCTCAACGCTCACGCTCACGCTCACGCCCTCTGCTTCTGAGTTTCACGCTAAACTCCTCTTCCATTTTCCAGGCAAGTCTCCCTCTCTCTCTCCCTCTCCCTCTCCCTCTCCCTGTGTCTCTCTCTCTCTGTCGCTCTCTCTGCCTCTCTTTCTAGTTTTTTTTGATACTGTTCTGAATCCCCTATTGCAACGAGCGTGTTGCACAGCTCCTATCTAATTCCTAATTTCTCAGTTTGAAACATGTGTGTTGCAAACCCTAGTTTTTTTGATTTGAACACGGGTCAGATCCAGAAGTCGCAAACCCTAGTTTTTTTGATTTGAACATGGGTCAGTTTGATGATGCTTATGAGTATAGGCGTGTTGTTGAAATGGAAATCTTCCTGTTTGATTTTGATGAGTCTGAAATGAAATCTGAATCGTGACTTTTGTTTGACTTTCAATTTAATGAACTCATCAATATCATAACAGTTCTTTGATTGGAATAGCTTCTGTGTGTGATGATGATTCTATTGGAAACTCTTGGATACACATAATCCTTCTAATGTGATAGTTGTTTTTATCAATAAAATCTCATTCATTTGTTTGACATACTAATGTGATAGTTGTTTTTATGTTATTGTGATAGTTTAAGATTGCTATAGCTGTAAATATCATTCATTCATTTGTTTGACATGAATTCAGGGAGTTTAAGGAAGCCAACAAGGTGGACAGGGAGTTGAATGGTGTAGAATTAATACGGTGATGAGTGCTGGTTGAGTTTTTCTTGTGAGTCTTGTGCTTGAGGAGACAAAATTAGAGTTCATTTGTTAAGTTGATGCATATGGATGTGCTCGATGAAGATAAGTGTGTTTGGATTTTTAGAAAGGTTGGAATGTTTGTTTTTTGTTTGATTTCCTGACATCGTTGGTTCTTGGTGTAGGTAATGGAATGACATTGTGATGAAGCCATGACATATGATTCAGTTTCTTCACACAATCACAAGTTAGAATACGCTCAAGCTTTTGTGAAGAAAGGGTATATTATGTCTTACATCTTTAGAGCCAAATCCAAGTTAGAAAGGGTAACTATACATTCAACTTCCAACTATCTATGATCAGTTTCAGATATATATGATATGATGTGATTAGAATTTTAATTAATGCTATAGGCATACTTGTGGAAAATCTGGATGCTGATAGTGCAATGAAGTCGTATTTGAGAAAAATGGATCAGGCGGCTGCAGATTCTGCAAAGATGAAGTTCCCAGATAACTGCATTGTGTTATATGACATCGTTTCTGTATTGCTTAAGTTTGCCAATCCATTTGGTATGTGAGAATGAATTCACATGCTTTGCTATCAGTCTTCTTTATTATTCTTTAACTTTTAACTTTATTCTTTATTAATAAACATTTACTGAAACATATTTTAATGGTTCTTTCACTTGATGCAAACAGATGCTTGTTTTGGATCAGCTGGTAATAAAAAGAAACAGCACGACACAGAAAACCCATCAAACAAAGATTGTCCAGACAAATATACGGCTGGATTTTTGCCACCAAATTATGAAACCTTTCATCAATTTATCAAGTCTACATATGTACATACTCTTGGCCTTTCAGGAGTGGGTATGTGACCATATATATATATATATATACATATATATATATATATATATATATATATATATGTGTGTGTGTGTGTGTAATTTTTTATCTTACGTTACGGGTGCTACTTACTTTTTTAATAATTGAAATTCCATGATATATATAATTATTTAACATGAATGCATCTCAGAGTTGAAGGACGTAAAGACTGCAAAAAATAAGCACCAATGGACGTAAAGACTGCATTCACAGGAAGAGGTGGTCGACCAATGGATAAATAACAGTGGTGATATTAAAATGTTGGTTTCTACTCAGAGGTCTGGTACTGCTGCTGATAAAGTTTCTGCATTTGCCGTTTTGGTTGGGGATAACCAATTGCTAACTTGAGGTCTCTTGATGCTCTTTTGGGTAAGTTCAATTCTCACCTTTTTGGGTTTTTGATTGGCTTTTGTTGTTAATGACATGTTATTTATACTTAGTTTGAGCTATAATGCATGTATTTACATTGGTTTTCTTTCTTGAAGTGTTTATAGAAATGTTAGTTTTAGTAGATGATTTGTAGGATGATTTGTAGGAAGAAGTGTATTTACATTGGTATATATATTGTTTGTTCTTCTAGTATGTGCTTTAGAGTTGAGCCTTTGATGGAGCTCATTGTTTATTCTAGGAATGGTGACATCCAAGGTTGTAAGATCATTTTAGCAAAGACATGTAGTTTATAACATCCAAATTCTCTTTTTCCCTGTCCAGCCGGATGACAAGTATGAATTCTCAGAGCCAACCAAAATTCAGAGTTTGGTGAAGAACTACTCACAGTTTGTTTCCTTCCCCATCTATACATGGCAAGAAAAATCAAAAACAGTGGAGGTAAGTTGAAGGAGTGGCAAATGATATCTGCTCTTTGTCATCACTATTTAAGTAATTAATTTGGAAATTGGCAGGTGGAAGAGGAAGAAGAACCTAAAGAAGGAGAAGAACCGAAAGCAGAGGTAACTAGTGTGTAATTTTTGGATGAGGTAACTAGTGTGTCCTTTTATGGCAGTGATTATAATTCGTCATGAAAGTACATAGACAGTTCTTTGATTGTGGTTTGTTCTCCATTTGACAGAAGTATTTTTTATTTGCAGGGATATGTCAATAAATATGGCAACTCTTGATATGCTAGCCCAAACGCCTTTTGTACAGTTTCTGATCAGTTTGGCTGATCCCAATTCCCAAAAACATCCGTCTGAGGCTATCTGTTTCAAAGTCAAGGTTTATTTGGAATGTTAGAATTCTCTTTCAAGATGTTTGCTTCATGTTTTTTCTGTGCTTTCTCTTGCTTGTTCCATTCTGGAGTAAACTGCCATGAATTGCATGGTTTATAAGGATATCTCATTTTAGTTAATTTGCATGATTATATTTAATTGTTTAGCAATATTTGGTTTGGCTTTCTAGTGCCTGAAAATTTTAGGAAGCAACCTGGAAAGACTGCTAGGGCTGATGCTGTTTTTTTCCTTTCATGCATCTCTGAAATCTGGACATTATTGTAGATATACTGGTGTCCCGTTCTGTGGAGTGAAACAAATTGCTGACATAGCAAGAGACTAGGGTTTTAGGAGTTGCAATATCTCAGACAGGTTTTTATGTCCCAATTGTCACCGATAGCATATCAGCATTTATATCTTCCTCTATTTCATCTGTGTTTCTTGTTATGTTCATTATTTACCAAATTACCATGGAGAAATTTTGCAAAATAGTAGCAAGTTGATGTCTCATATTATTTATCAACACACAATATGATATCTGCTCTTATTATTATTTGTAGTGCCTAATTGATTTTGCCACTTCATTGGTGTTGAGCTAATCTGGGAGGTCAAGTGTTACATATAGTTTAAGTGTATCTGCAATGTCACATATATAGGGCTGAGTATAAAATTAACTGTGAAGTAGTTTACTTTGAACTTGTGAACTTATTAACTGTGAGTATTATTTATGAACTGGGCAATGATATATGACTCCATGGCCCAATGGATAAGGCGCTGGTCTACGGAACCAGAGATCTGGGTTCGATCCCCAGTGGAGTCGCTTCTTTTTAACGAAAAATTTGTATAACCAGGGTGTATAGATTAAACCAAAATTTAAAAAAAAAAAAAAAACTTTTAAGGTCAGGCGCAATAATGCTTGACCTTAAAAGGGACTTACGAAGTCAGGCAAGAATTTATGCTTGACTTTAAAAGGGACTTACGAAGTCAAGCAAGAATTTATGCTTGACGTTAAAAGGTACTTACGAAGTCAGGCAAGAATAAATGCTTGACTTTAAAAGGTACTTACGAAGTCAAGCAAGAATTTATGCTTGACGTTAAAAGGTACTTACGAAGTCAGGCAAGAATAAATGCTTGACTTTAAAACATACTTACGAAGTCAGGCGCAATAAATGTTTGACTTTAAAACATACTTACGAAGTCAGGCTATCGCTTGACTTTAAAACTCCAGACATACAAAGTCGACTTAATAAAAGTCAAGCGCCCGCCTGACTTTAAATCCCCTTTTCGCCTGACTTTAAATCCCTTTTTTGCACTAGTGTCGCGAGCAGAATGCATGAGAACGCGAGTGAGAGAGGAGGTGGGCGTGAAAACCCATCGCAGCTCGAGCGCGAGGTGAGAGAGAACAAAAGTTAACATGTTATAAATTTAAAATAACTAAATATACATTAGTGTAGTATTGACTTTTACCTACGGAGGATGTATCCCGTCACTAAAAACGTTCGTTGGTATAGGTCCCTTTTTTTGTAGTGATGTACTTTTGTTAATAACGTAAGATGTGGTTTCATCTCAATGATTTTCCAGTTGGGCTCTCAAGGAGAGTACTATGATATTATTTTTTGTTACCGTGTTTTTGGTGCTGGAAAACTTAGTTGGTCACGTGTATACTCAGTTTTGTCGGTCCGTGTGGTTCTTTTGCCTCCCAACAGAGTTTTGGCTACACCCAAAACTCGAACCTGTAATCTTGGGGTGGGATCCAAACCCAGTTACCGTTTGGACCAACCCTTGTTCGTATACCACGATATTCTTAATAACGTTTTCCTCGAACAATTTTTTTTTCTTAATATAATGGGTCGTTAACATATGGAATCTACGGTATATCTCGTTTAGGTGGGCATAATCGTTTAGTTGGAGAACAATCATTCTCGTTTAGTTGGAAAAGAACATTATTCTAAAGAAAAGATCGAAATTAATTGATGCAAAACTTAATTAAATAACGATTTGTCCCCAAAAGTGACTCAAAAAACAATTACAGTAATATGCAAATGCCATAATAGAACTACTCATAACATGCTGAAAGTTGAGAAATCGTGCTGTAGTAACCCTTCTTCCCCCTCATGCATATTCCATCTTTTATGCCAAATAAAATACTAGACTAAATACCTTTCAGATGGGGCAATAAATAACTAATGTCACTTTTCCTACTGGGCTATTTTATCATGGACCACACTGCCCACTTGCATCCATTTTCAACGATTTAAATATTCAATATATATATCCTTTATTTATCAACTCAACCAATAGAAAAGTTCATATATACAAAAAGAGTAGACCCATGTTTTGTGTTATATCGATCTATTTCTTCCACGGGGACAAAGTTCTTATATCAAAATATTTATGTTATTAAGAGCAATATAGCGAAAGTGCATCATCCTATACGTCACATGAAAAAGCCTCTCTCTTCGATCCCTAAATGATCCCTTCCATTTCTCTCAGGGAGTTTCTATATAATCATTTCTGTTGTAAGGAAAGCATGCAGAAGTGAGCACTACTCCTCCTAGTCCTAGCTATTTGTACATGATATTTGTTTAGAAGATGTGGCCTAAATTAGTGGCTAATAAGATACTCAAGAAGCGACTTGGAAGTAAAAACTTTATAGCAGATTATCCTAATGAAGAACCCTTGTTGGGTATTGCAGACATTTATCACAGCCCAAAGACAGTTCTTAATGATCACAAGAACAAACACAAATACAAGTAAGAAGATGTTTTTTTTGGAGTTTTGTTTTTTGTTTTGTTTGTTTTTTTATCCCTCTCAACTTTTATAATATTGTTTTTCTTTGTTTTCATGCAAAGGGTTTTTGTGAGTACATGGAATGTTGGTGGGATTGCACCGGGTGAAGATTTGAACATAGATGATTTGTTGGCGACATGCAACAACCCTTGTGACATCTATGTACTTGGGTATGTTTCATATCTGCTTCAACTCCTTTTGGCTTTTTATCTAATATTTATTTCTGTTATACAATTCAGGTTTCAAGAAATAGTTCCTCTAAAAGCATCAAATGTGTTGGGGTCAGAAAGTAATGAGATTCCTAGAAGATGGAATTCCATTATCAGGAAAGCTTTGAACAAGGAGCAAAAGAATATTTGTCCCAAAGAAAATCCAGCAAAGGAGTTTGAAGCCACACATGAATTCCAATGTATAATTAGCAAGCAAATGGTTGGAATATTCATATCTGTGTGGGTGAAGAGAAATATTCGTCCATTCATTCAGAATCCAAGTGTCTCATGCATAGGCTGTGGAATAATGAACTGTTTAGGAAACAAGGTATGTATATATGATCACTTATAACAAACCCCATTCAATTATATTAATAATTACTTTTGCACCATTAATTAATTACTCTCAACATCAACCACTTTTTTAAAGTGCCAATTGTGTAAAAGCTCACATCTCATTGGTTATTTAGAAATCTTATGTGTATACCAATTACTAATTTGCAGGGTTCTGTGACAGTGAGATTTCAGTTACATGAAACAAGCTTGTGCTTTGTGTGCAGTCATCTAGCTTCAGGAGGAAGAGAAGGAGATGAGAAATGTAGAAACTCAAATGTTGCTGAAATTTTTTCACGTACTAGCTTTCCTAGAGGTCCTTTGCTTGATTTGCCAAAAACCATTCTAGATCATGAGTAAGTAATTAACTAGTACGTACAGTACTAAAGTTTGAAACCGTCCAAACTGATTTTTATTAGTAGTAGTAGTTCTTTTTTCCCACCTGCTTTTTCTTTAATAATTATGTTCCTTTCCCAATTATATAATAATATAAATATAAATAATCATGAAAACAAGGTGCAAATATTATTAAATAACAAGCATGATTTACCGATATCCAGCTTTGAATTTGTCACCGGAGAAAAACTGCCGCCAAAACATCAATATATTAATCTTGGTTTATTTTACTACAATATATCTTTGTTGGTTGTCCCTTTTTAAACTAGAGATTTCACAAAGAGGTTTTTTAATTTCAGTTTTTCTTTTAACACTAACATGTCATCACCAACCATCACTTCAACAACCACCGACCACCGCTCTGACCACCGCCAACTACCACTCTGGCCACCATCGACCACCGCTCCGGCCACCAACGACCACCACTACGACCACAGTCAATTACCACTTTGACCACCACTGACCACCATTTTAACCATCGATCACCACTCTGATCACCGCCGACCACCACTCTGGCCACCACCGACCACCACTCTGGCCATCGGCGATCACCACTCTGACCACCGTCAACTACCACTTTGACCACCACGGACCACCATTTCGACCATCGATCACCACTCTGACCACACCCGACCACCACTTCGACCAGCGGCGACAACCACTCCGGTCACTGCTGACCACCACTCCGGCCACTGGTGACCACCACTCCGACCACCGTCAATTACCACTTTGACCACCACCGACCCCCACTTTGCCCAACGCCGACCACCACTCCAGTCACCGCCGACCACCGCTCCCGCCACAGGCGTCCACCACTTTGGCCACCATCAAGCCAAGCCGCTTGCTCAGTGTTTTGAGCTGGCATATAAAAAAATATGGGCACAAAGTCCAATAGACACTTGGGCTGGCCCAACTCATCCCACTTTTACATTTTGGCCCAATGAACTAGATTGGGTTGGGCCGAGCTGTCCAGTTTGACAGCTCTTTATTCCAGTGAACCAATGCCTTGTGGTTTTTTCTATAGCTCCCCGAGCAAACAGAACTTTAAGGGTGTGTTTAGGAGGAGGTTTTTGGAGTAGAAGGGAGGGGAAGACATATTTTTCAATTTTAAATTGAAGCTATAAAATGTCTCTAAACATAAATGAAGTATTATTAAAAATATTTTATTGTTATCCATCATTTTATTCTTTTAATTTTTTAAAAAACTAAAATAAATACCAAAATATAGACTAATCTTTTCCAAGCTCTTCCCTCCCGTCCCCTCCTAAAACTCTCTCTCAAAGATACCCTAAAAGAATAGCCCCGTTGATTTTTACACTAGCAACTGCTTACTACTGGTATTGAATTCAAGCTAGGTGCTGTAAATTGTAATAGTTGATGACAAAAAAAAAGTGGGGGTAATAGTTAGGCTCATATTGACCACTTAATCAAATTAATGAAACACACACTCCCTCAACTTGTACTTAAATTAATCCTGTGCTAATTATTGTAGCAAACTAATCACACCTTGTTTTGTGCTGTAGTGTTGTAATATTGCTTGGAGATCTAAATTATAGGATATCTCTTCCAGAAGAAACGACACGCTTACTTGTTGATAAAAGGGACTGGGATTCCTTATTAGAAAATGATCAGGTACGTGAGATTATTCAAATTCCTTTAAAATATTGCTTAAAACTTATCCCTCTAATTTAATTGCATCCAATTGGAATGCAGCTATTGATGGAACTAATGAATGGGAATATATTAAGAGGATGGCATGAAGGACCAATCAAATTCGCCCCTACCTACAAGTATTTTCCAAATTCTGACGTCTACTATGGATGTTGTTATCATGGAAAAAAGACAGAAAAGAGGCGAGCACCAGCTTGGTAAGAACTAATTAAGAAATAACATAAATTAAATAAAATTGCATGGTATCGTCAATTTTTATTAATATTTGAAAGTAGTTTCTAATATTTTTTGTTTGCTCTTAATTTAGGTGTGATCGAATAGTATGGTGCGGCAAGGGTTTAAAGCAACTTGAGTATACTAGGAGTGAATCAAAACTATCAGATCACAGGCCTGTTAAGGCAATGTTTACAACAAATTAAAACTCCTTTTGAGGTTTCAACTTTCAACCACTGATGAATTTGTGTGTATAGAAAACAATTGACTTTCTGGTTGTAGTGTGTGTGATTATGTACATATAAATGTTTAATTTTAACATTTTGAAAAGGAGAGAACAGAATTAGAAATTCAAAGGATTAATGGGAAACGTACGTCTTGCACTTGACATATTATAAGCTTTTTGTTGCTGATGATGAGTCTACAGTGGAGTTGGTTGTTGTTGTTGAATTATTTAGTATTCATATTATGTTAAGAACATAGACAGCATATGAAATAGTATAATCCCAAAATAATTTCCTATCTTTTGAACCCTAAACCCAATTAATTAATCAAACTTTTTTGCAACCTGAGGACCACATTAATTGGAAGATTCAATTTGTATTAGTCATGAAATAAAATAAAAAAAGTTAAACTACCCTTCTGAAATGACTGAAATATAAATTATAAGCCAATTATTGAGCAAGTTGGAAGGAGTGATCGATCAAGGACAAAATGGTTAGTATGAAACTTCATATATATGTGGAAATTAAAGTGGGAACATCACTCTCTTATCCTCTCCCAGCATGAAACTTGCATAGTGAATTAACTTTTTTCTTTTCAACGATATATAGATCAATTATTAAATCTATATGTACTAGTAGATATTATTTTTTATAAATGCAACTTGTGAGAAGAAATAAGCAAATCTGCGCTTTTCTAGCTAGTGGTGGTATATAACTTGAGGGCGTGCAGGGCAAGAAACAACAAAGGCTTCTTAATTGGGGTTGTGTGATCCAACTCTCCATGCATATATCTAGATGGGATATCCTCACTAATCACTAGTCACTAGTCTTTGTATTGTCATCAATTGCAACTTACTTGTTAATTATAGACTATTATGGCATATATATTTGTTTGCAACTTGCCTTACCAGTGTTTGTTGAATTCCGTCACTCATCGTATTCTGTTCACGTAGTTAAAATTTTTATCTTGACAGCAGATTAGAAATCAGTAGAATAGGATAATGATTTATTTTCAAAACTCACCCTTATAAAATTTAAAATCTAGTACAATATAACTATTTAAAACAAAAACTAAGATTTTCAAAATTTGAATATAAAAAATTAGAAAAAGATTTAGATTCATGTAAAAATCATTTTAAAAACTATATGTATCATTTTAAGAATGATAGTTTTTAATTTTATATAATACAAAAGTATAATTTATCAAAAAATAAATTTTCAAATATAATAAAATATACGTATACTTAAAATAAGAACTAAAAATATATAGTAAATTAATTAAATTAAAAAACACCACTACAAAAAAATTGCCCATTAGCGACGGAAATTAGTGAGGGACTAATGGTCCCTCGCAAAAATTGGGATTAGCGACGGAATTTGCGAGGGAATAGGGGCTGTCGTATTTTTGAGAATTAGGGACGGCATTTTAGACATTAGCGAGGGAATTTCCGTCGCTAATGGCAAAAGTAAAAATATTTGCGAGGGAATGTCAGTTCCGTCGCTAATTTTTTTACTTTTCAGATGATGGGACTCAGTTGCAGGGGTTGGTAAGTGCACAGGAATTAGTGAGGGACAGTTCCCTCGCTAATTCCCTCGCTAAATTTAACTTTTCAGATGATGGGACAGTTCCCTCGCTAATTCACTCGCAATTTTTTTTCTTTTTTTCCTTAAATCCGTTTACACTCTTCTTTCTCACTCACTCACTCACTCACTCACTCACTCACTCTTCACCCTTCCTCTTCCCTTCCTCTTCACCCTTCCTCTTCCTCTACTCTCCACCACCACACAACCACCACCACCACCACCATCATCACCACCTCCTCTCACACTCTACTCTCTCTTCACTCTTCCAACACCACCACCACCACATACCTCCTGCCACTCTCACACACTCTCTCTTACTCTTCACCACCACCACCCCACCACCACCACTCTCACTCCTCTCTCTCTCTCTCTCTCTCTCTCTCTCTCTCTCTCTCTCTCTCTCTCTCTCTTTCTCCCTTACTCTTCTCCTTCTCTCTACTCTAAACCACCCATCACCACCACCACCACGCCACCACCACCACCACACATCACCACAAAATTAATAATAAATATATAAAAAAACAAGCCATTCAGCACCGGACACGCGTCATTTTTTTTGAAAAATTGCAGTCATTAGCGAGGGAATTAGCGAGGGAAGTATCCCTCGCTAATTCCTGCGCATTTACCAACTCCTGCAACTGAGTCCCATCACCTGAAAAGTTGCAGTCATTAGCGAGGGAATTAGCGACGGCAAATTCCCTTGCTAATTAGCGAGGGATTCAAATTCCCTCGCTAATCCCAGTTGCGAGGATGGAATTAGCGACGGAACCAGTCCGTCGCTAATTCCCTTGCAAATGACCATTAGCGACGGATTTAGGTCAATTTGCGAGGGAAATTTCCCTCGCTAATGACCAGTTTTTTTGTAGTGCACAAATTAAAGTAGAAAAAATAAAAAAAGTTAGAGAAAATCGTAATTTAGAAACTAATATTTAAAATTATATATTTAGATTAAAAAAATTAAATATGTTTTTCTCATTTATATTATTAATATCATTATACAATTATTGTTTGTCAAAAAAATCATTATACTATTATATATTTTAGTCAATCTCAAACACATGATAACATAATCTAACGGGTTTAAATATTCATTACCCCCTGCAAATATACCCATTATCCAGTTACCCCCCTACAAAAAAAACATTTAAAACAAACCTTGCAAAATGTAACGTTATCCAGTTACCCCCCTGCTGTTAAGTTTTCTGTTAAAAAATGTAAAATTAACATTATCCAGTTACCCCTGCCACGTGTCACCATATTATTGGGCCTCTGTGACACGTGGCACTGACATGCCACGTCAGCTCCTATGTCACCACTGCCACGTGGCACTGACATGTGCCACGTCAGCAACCAATGGATGGCTGCCACGTGGCACTGTTGTTACACTCAAAATAAATTTTGAAAATGGCTTCAGTAAGACTTGAACACATGACCCTGAAGTGGCTGAAACACACAAATACCACTAAGCCACTTGATTCTTTTAGTAAGTTAAGTGAACTACTAGTATATAATACATAAATAATTCGATTAACAAAATAAAAAAACAATCACCACATATGTGTTTTATCATCACCAATGTGTTTCATCATCATCAATTTTTCCAGCAACCAATGCGTTTCATCATCACATAAATAATTTTTCTACCAAATTCATCCTCATCATTCCTCATCTGCAAACACAAACACCAACAAACTGAATCTGGACGAAAAGATTTTCTTAAACCAAATAAGCCCAATTTGGGATCATTTGCACCAGATGCTTCTGAATTCTGGGTTCAGATCCTTCGAATTCGATTTCGATTTCGTTTCAGATCCTTCGTTTTCAATTCTTCGTTTTCAATTCTTCTTTCTATTTCATTTTCGTTTTCAGATCCACCATTTCGTTTTTAGATCCACCATTTTCGTTTTTGTTTTCAGATCCACCATTTTCGTTTTTGTTTTCGTTTCAGAAGAGGAAGAAAGGGTAGGGGATACGACGCGATGGTGGTGGCGACGCGACAGTGAGAACACGACGGAGGTGGCGACGCGACGGTGGTGGCGACGCGACAGTGAGAACGCAACAGAGGTGGCGACGCGGCGGTGGTGGCGACACGACGGAGGTGACAGGTGGTGATATTTGGATCTGGATTTTGATGATTGTTAAAGATCTGGATCTGGATTTTGATGATTGTTGTTGAAGACACGACAGTGTTCCATTTTTTTTTTTAAATTAAGTTATATGTATGTATTAAATATTTGTATGTGACTTAACTTATCAAAGAAATCAAGTGGCTTAGTGGTATTTGTGTGTTTCATCCAATTCAGGGTTATGGGTTCAAGTCTCTCTCAAGTCATTTTCAAAATTTATTTTGGAGCACTAATAACTAGTGCCACGTGGCAGCCATCCATTGGTTGCTGACGTGGCAGGGGTGACATAGGAGCTGACGTGGCATGTTAGTGCCACGTGTCATAGAGGCCCAATAATATGGTGACACGTGCCGGGGGGGTAACTGGATAATGTTAATTTTACATTTTTTAACAGAAAACTTAACGGCAGGGGGGTAACTGGATAACGTTACATTTTGTAAGATTTGTTTTAAATGGTTTTTTTTTGTAGGGGGTAACTGGATAATGAGTATATTTGCACGGGTAATAACTATTTAAACTAATCTAATGCTATCAAGTTTTTTGTGATGTTATCATGTGTATGTCATATCATTTCCTAATCCATCTCCCTTATTTTATCTGTCACTATCGTATCCTAACGATCAAATGGACAATTATGAGATGCTCACTTGAATATATAGGACATATGAAGCACTTCATATATTTATAGTTACTCACTTCATGTTCTTTATCATTTTTTATGACAAATTCATGTTCTTTTTAAAATTGAAATTCTAATTAGTAACTTTGACTCAAGGTTTGTCGAAAAAATAAACTTTGACTCAAGGTGGTTAGAGGAGGACTAGCCCATGCTACTGAATACCCCTATTTCTTATTACCTAGTTAGTTTCGTCTCTAGACCAAAGAATCTCAAGTCCCCTTTTATTAAATAGTTCCATTAATGGCAGGAGTGTAATTTGATGTTTAACTATTTAAAAATTTTTAATTCTCCTAGTAAGTTTTTTTTGGTAATAAAGAGGGTCACCAGGAAACTATTACATGCAAATGCTATCGGGAGTAGAAACTCCACTAATATTAGCCAACATCAAAAGCTTAACTCGAGTAGGAGCACTTTAATAGAAAATAGTCTCTACATTGGATGGGTTGTGGTTTAGTGGGCTTTTTATCTATTTGAGTTGAGTACCTCTTGTAATTCCGTTGTGTGTGTTTGTGCATCTCATCCTAACAACAACGTATTGTTGCTAAAACATCTGCACACCAATGTGTGTGTGTGCGAGTGCGTGCTATTAAGAAAAAGTCACTAAATCTCATCCTAACAACCTCGTATTGTTGCTAAAACATCCGCACACCAATTTGCCTCACAATAACAATGGATAACATTAAATTAACTAGCGGTATCGTGTTCTTTCTATGAATGGACTCAGACAGAATTTAATTAGTCCAAAACTAACTCGTGAAAATAAAGACAAATTTAAAGTAGACGATTTAATTAGTCTGAACCTTACCCGTGAACATATTACTGACGAATTTAATTAGTCTGAATCTTACTCCGTGACAACTTTGCATCCCCTTCAAAACATGACAATATGATATTAATTAATAGTTAGCAATAATATTTAACCAATCAATTAGTGTCGTAACATAGTTTGCCTATTTCTGGTCATTGTTATCAACTTGGCAACCCCTACCAAGAGTGAAAGGCAACTTTGATTTAGTGGAGTGTAAGTGGCCGTATAGAAAGTGACATGAATGATTCATTTTGTAAACACTAATCAGAATAGATAAGATATATGTATGAGGCATTCAATTGTGTTGCTTTAGTAATGAGTTTAGTAAAAATGATCAGCTACGGAACAAATATAGAATTAGTGCAAATTTTATGCAAACACCTTGAAATGTTGTTCGTACAGATATATGACTTTGCAATTGTAATTTTTTTTTCATCTATACTTTAGCAATAGAAGTGGGAGTTTGCATAGCAAATATTTGCTGCTGGAACGAATATGTTTAAAATTAATCTATGTCTACTTTTCTTGCTTCTTCTCCAAAAAAACAAAATTAACTTTGCCAATGGAGAGATGTTCAAAATATTTGATTAATTAATAGATTTTATTAATAAAAATTTGATATTTTGTAGCTTTGTCCTAATATTTGAATTTTGCATTTCATGCATCAAAGGTAACTGATAGGCTCTATTACTAATATATGAAAAAAGGCAGAATTTCAGCTTTTTAGCCTTACACAGTTGGACTATATATCACAGTTGGGCTATATCACAGCTTTTGTTAGTTTGTGATAGTGACCACTCTAGAAAATTAATTTGCATATTTTATCATTGTTTGAATTGTATGAATTCTCTTTTCATGTAGTTGTAATCGGATCTTCTTTTTATTCCTTATATTCCTTATGTTAGTTTATTTTTCCTTAAAGCAAAACGCAATCACTTAAATCAGATCTTCTTTGTTCACTAGGACAAATCATATATCCCTCTATTTGAAAACAATCGATAACAGAAAAAAGAAGTTGGAAACTTTAAGAACAATTGTTAGAGCTGGTACTGTGGTTCCCTTTATGGCTTTGCCTCTTCAGACATAGATCTCTTCTGCCAGCTGTCAGCTCTTGTTTTTAATCTCGTACAGGTTAGAAAAAATACAAACATAGACTTACACACTTTCATCTAAGTTAAAATGAATGTCATACCTACAAAGATTCTTTCTAGAAAGAAGGTTGCAGCAACAGGTTCTAAAGGGGTTAGCAAAAAAATGATGTAAGGTTTAAGTTTAAAGAATAAAAAAGAATGGAGATGAAGGTTATAACTTTAGTAAAGTTGTTGGTGATTTGGTCTCTACCTTTGTTTTGCCAAGTCAGCGTTTTTCTTCTTCTGTGCTCGATTTTCCTACAAAGAAACTGCAGCAGGTAATTTCTTATTTTAGTGTTAACAGTTTCAACAAACAGGAGAGAGAGTGAAATGGAAACAATAGATTAAGGAAATGGAAGCGGTTTCGTCACATGGCAAAAGGAAACTGTTTAAATGATGAATTTGTTCATAGATCAAGATATGGAAGAAGGAAGCAGTTTTTCATTAGTGACTTGTGTGAGTCTGTCCAAGTTAGAAGAGCTCGAGCATACCAAGTTCATCTAGTTGTTCGAAGGATGAAGAAAGAACTCATCTTAGAAACAACACAACTTCCATGTCGCAAGGAATGGGGTAGAAAGAAAAATGGTTTTGATTGTATTGGTAATATGGAAGATTGAAGTGAGTAAAAGAAAGAAGACAGAGAAATGGCAAAGAGGAAGAAAGAAAATGTAGAGAGAGAGAGAGCTTTTGAAAAAAGAGATGGTGATAGTTAAAAATTCAAATTTTGAATCTGGTGCCTAAATTTGAAAAATGGGTCACAAAAGGGCAAAATATTGAAGATGTTGTGAGGGTATTTAGGTGAATGTGTTACTAGGTAAATAGCATTAATTTATAATTTATATAGTAGATTTTCCAATCAAGGGGTTATGTTTTAGGGTACTAATATACACCTTCCAATTTTTAAGTAAGAATATGTTAGCACCTCACATACATAAAACAGAGGGATAGCTCATTCATATATCTCAGGTAATAATTACCTATAGAAAGCCAAAAATAGAAGTTTGAGAAAAGAAATAAACGCAAACACACAAATAATTACTGGCAATTATGTAAAGTGACTATATTTTGGGGTTCATGCACTAAAACTCCAAAGGTGATCCGATAATTAAGCAACAAAACCGAGAGTCTCTAGAAGCCACACCCATTGTTCTCAATCCACTTCTTAAACACCTCACTCAAATTCAAAATCCTCATCACCCTTAATTAATTCACATATCCAATTCCTCTCTTGTGATATCATCTATCAATCATCAAGAATCTATAATATGGCTGACAGAGCAGAATGTGAACGCGTTTTCAAGCGCTTCGATGTGAATGGCGATGGAAAGATCTCATTGGCTGAGTTTTCAGATGCTCTCAAAGTGTTGGGCTTAACTTCACAGGATGAAGTTCAACGTCGAATGGCTGAGATTGATAAAGACGGTGATGGCGCTATTACTCTTGAAGAGTTGGTTGAATTTCAAAGCACCAACCCCAACTTGTTCAATGATGTTTTGAAGAAACTCTAATTTCTCTAAATTTGAGTTTGAGTGAATGAATACCTGAATTGGTGACTTATAAAAAATCTTGAGACCAATTTATTTGGTAGGAAATAAAACAATATCAATTTGATTTTTCACCCTAGGTCAAATTAGTTCTTTTGAAATAACCTTTTTATGGACATTTTGGTCCTATTAGGAACTAGTTTGACCTCTATTTTTATTTTTCTATGAACAAATTGATATTTTTTATTTCTTAGAGATCAAATTGGTTTTCGCATTTTTTGCCGAGTCCATTTTAGGTATCTACTCTTTTTTGGTTGAATACTCTATATCTATATGTATTTATTCATTAATGATAAATGACACACCTTTCTTTGTTGTTATCATCATTTTTTATGTAAGAATTGATTTGGTGTATTAGACAGAGCTTCCTTTGTTATGATCTACCTTGTATCCATCACAACTTTTTTTTTATTTTTTATTATTCTTACTGTTCATAATAGATTTATGGTCTAATAATTATTTTAAGTAAAGTTTGATCACAAATTGTTTCATAGACAGAAATTAAATTCAGATACTAGCTAAATCCCTTTTTAAGGTTCTAAATAGATTGCACTCAACCTTGAGGTTCTAAATAGATAGTCTTTTTATCTAATATCTATTTATACGAACAAATCTCCTATGAAACTGCCAATTTGGATATTTTATTAACAAGACACATATC
Source organism: Astragalus membranaceus (assembly GCA_039519185.1). Taxonomy (NCBI): domain Eukaryota; kingdom Viridiplantae; phylum Streptophyta; class Magnoliopsida; order Fabales; family Fabaceae; genus Astragalus; species Astragalus membranaceus. Next base: position 158,206,486 of record CM076850.1, read on the forward strand.
TAATTTAAGGGTAAAAATGTTATTACACTCCTTTTCTTCCTTTTTTTCTCTTTCTTCTTACACCCTCTTTCTTACTTTTCCCTTTTCTCTTTGTTGATGTATCAACTCTCCATAGATTTGGAGCAAGATCAATCTTGAACAACACTGGAAATGGAATGAACGGAGAGAAGAAAAGGGAAAATCTGAAAAGAACTCATTCTCATTTGTTCAAGTGTGCATTACAATCAAGGAGAACTCTATTTAACCAAGCTGTGGTTAACTTTCTACTAACAGAATAACTAACTATAGTTAAACTAACTAACTACAGTAAAACTAGTAAAACTGTCTCAACAAACTGTTACAGCCCCATAGTTACTAATTACAATAGTAAAAATAAAAATAAAAGCTGAATAATTATCTTAAAACTCTTACACTCTCTTTCTTTCTTTTTTTTCTCTTTCTTCATACACTATGGATTACAATAGTAAAAATAAAAATAAAAGCTGAATAATTATCTTAAAACTCTTACACTCTCTTTCTTTCTTTTTTTCTCTTTCTTCATACACTCTCTTTCATCCTTTTCACTTTTCTCATACACTCTCTTTTTCTGGGTAAACCCAGGTATCCACCGCAGGGACAGCAGTGACTAATCCCTCGCTCATTGTAGGTGCCTCGAGGGGCAGGACAGCTGGCCCAGAGTTTTAACGCTACTCCGTACCCAAGGCGGAGATCAAACCCCCGATCCTTGGACTCTTACACCCTCTTTCTTTCTTTCTTCTTTTAACTTGACTTTTACTTTTCCCATAAATAATTATTCTCTTTTTCTTATCACTTCATTTTGATTTTTTTTAACTAAATTTCTAAATTTATACAAACACTACTCTATTAAAATTACCTATAAAAATGTAATGAGTCACACTAAAAAACAAAAAAAAAGTATCACCTTTTTGGAAAAAGTTAACATCTTAAAATTTTAACTTTTCTCTCTGAAATTTGTTTACACTCTTATTGATAATCTACAATCTATCTTTTACTATCTATTATAATCAACAAATCAACTAAAGTAATCAATTGAAACTACGAGATAACTGCAATGATATATAAAAAAAACACGGGATAACTGCACTGATATATAAAAGAAACACAGGATTAATATTTGTCATTGAAAGTTAAAACTTTTAAAGACTACTATAAACCTACTATCTAAAAAACTATAAGATTTAATGACTATTTAAAATACTGATTAATATTTAAAACAAATATTTCTAATTGATAATCTACTATCTCTCTTTTACTATCTACTACAATCAACTAATCAACTAAAAAAATATTTTGAAATTACGAAATAACTGCATTGATATAAAAAAACACGAGATAACTGCACTGATATATAAAAATACACGAGATTAATATTTGTCATTGATAATTAAAATTTTTGAAGACTACTACTACAAACCTACTATCTAAAAAACAAGAAAGCTTAATGACTATTTAAATTAGTACTTAATATTTAAAATAAATTTTTCTTATTGATAATCTAATATCTAACTTTTACTATCTACTCTAATCTATTAATCAACTAAAATAATCAATTGAAACTACGAGAAAACTGCACTGATATATAAAAAACATGGGATAACTGCAGTGATATATAAAAAAACACAGGATTAACATGGGCTGCCACGTAGGATCAGTCAGTCAAACTGAGTCAAAATTGGGGTGGGGGACTTTGATTTTTCAAATTGGGAAAATAGGGGGACCAAAATCGTCAAATTAAAAGTTCAGGGACCAAAATCGAGAATTGGTCATAATAGGGGGACCAAAACTGTAATTAAGCCTATTTCTTATTGATAATCTACTATCTAACAAATTTACTATCTACTATAATCTACTAATCAACTATAATAATCAATTGAAACTACCAGATAACTGTACTGATATATAAAAAACAGGGGATAACTGCAGTAATATATAAAAAAAAACACGGGATTAAGATTTGCCATTGATAATTATAATTTTGAAAACTACTATAAACCTACTATTTAAATAAATAAGAAGACTTAATGATTATTTAAACTGATTAATATTTAAAACACACGTGAGTATATTCGTCACTAATACCTAAAAGAGGACAAATAATTGTTACTGATATATAAATAAACTGGATAGATATTTCTTATTGATAATCTACTATCTATCTTTTACTATCAACTATAATCTACTAATTAACTCAAATAATCAATTGAAATTATGAGATAACTGCAATGATATATTAAAAAACACGAGATAATTGCACTAATATATATATAAAAAAACACAGGATTAATATTTGTCATTGATAATTAAACTACTATAAACCTACTATCTAAAAACAAGAAGATTTAATGACTATTTAAACTACTGATTAATATTTAAAACAAATATTTCTTATTGATAATCTACTATCTCTCTTTTACTATGTGCTATAATTGACTAATCAAATAAAATAATCAATTGAAACTACGAGATAACTGCACTGATATATAAAAAAAACACGAGATTAACGTTTGTCATCGATAATAAAATTTTTTGAAGACTACTACTACAAACCTACTATCTAAAAAACAAGAAAACTTAATGAATATTTAAATTACTAATTAATATTTAAAACAATTATTTCTTATTGATAATCTACTATCTAACAAATTTACTATTTACTATAATATACTAATCAACTAAAATAATAAATTGAAACTACCAGATAACTGCACTGATATATAAAAAACACGGGATAACTGCAGTGATATATAAGAAAACACGGGATTAATATTTGTCATTGATAATTATAATTTTTGAAAACTACTATAAACCTACTATCTAAAAAAACAAGAAGGCTTAATGACTATTTAAACTGATTAATATTTAAAACACACGCGACAAATATTTGTCACTAATACCTAAAAAAAGACAAATAATTGATACTGATATATGAAAAACACGGGATAAATATTTTTTATTGATAATCTACTATCTATCTTTTACTATCTACTATAATCTATTAATCAACTCAAATAATCAATTGAAACTATGAGATAGCTCCACTGATACATAAAAAAGCACGAGATAACTGCACGGATATATAAAAAAATACGGGTATAACTGCAATGATATATATATATATATATATATATATATATATATATATATATATATATATATATATATATATATAAACACGAGATCGCTGCACTAATATATAAAAAAACACGGGATAATAACACTGATATATAAAAGAACACTGCATTGATATATAAAAAAAAACACAGAATAAATGCAAATATTGTTTTTAAATGATACTTTTACATTTTTAGATTTTAATATTTATCTATTTTTTATTTGAAACTCCTTTTTATCTACTTTAAGTTTGTCTTTATTTTCACGGAGTAATGTTCAAACTATTTAAATACTGTCTAAGTTCATTCATAAAAATAATACGACAGCACCCCATACCCGTGCATACTGGTTGTAAACAAAATAGACAATATATTTGATTTATATAATATGTGTGTGAATGTGTCTACTAGACAAAACTAGCATATTAGGTGAGCGTATAGTTTGATAAGTTTAAATTATCTCAATTATATCATTATAAATGATGATGAAAAATTAGGGTCGGTAAAGCGAGTTTTGCACAGCGGGTTGGTATGCCATCCTGTCGAAAAATGATCGAGTCAATTAGTGCTCTTCTCATTGTAGCCCGCCCCGTGCTATCTCATCAACTTGGCGAGCCATAGGCAGGCTCCGAAGTTTTAATTACATATTTTTAACTTTTTCCTTGTGTTAAATTATTTCTAAATCATTTAAAAATTTCATTGGTGGGTTGTGTAGTGTCAACTCACCATTTGTATACCTACCTATTTTAAGCCAAAAAATATAATTTAATTACATTATTTATTTTAATAGTGAGCTAGCCTTTCAACCTCCTATGAGGCGGGGCACATATGTTCTATTTCTCAACCAACTATTATTTGGCAGGCCGTTCCACCTGCCAAATTTTTAGTGGACTCGTGGCGGGTTGGGGCAAACCAGCCTGCTTTGCCATCTGATTCAAAAAATCATGAAAATTTCAAGGGATCGTGTCAATAGTGAGGAAAATCTAAATAAGCAAGTTAATTATCACATATGCAAAGCTGGAACAATTTCAAACAGAAAAGTAAAAAAGCCAAACGTTGTGGCCAGAAGACATTCTGAACTAAAATGATTAATTAATATATATTTGTCAAAGGTTGTGTTGTTTGTATGCGTAATTAATTATTAAAATACCAAGACTCATCTATAACATATCTACAGCAGCTTTCACCTCACAAACTGAATACCAAAACAACTTTCAGAGCATATATGTAAACACAATGCACCCAAGACCCTTTTAAGCATTTACTAATTCTATGAAGCGCATGTGATGAATGGATCCTTTGTATAAAAGAGGGAAACATTAGAGTTGTGATTCATCATTCAAGGATCAAAATATTTTAACATGAAGATCTTATACAACATGGTCATGTTTGCCATTTTGGACAGAGGTGATTATTATTCTTTGAAGTTTGAACTCCATAAAAGAAGAAAGAGTGACCATCAAAGTGAAAGCGAAGCAGAACATAACCTCTCCATTACATTATGGTTCTAACCATAAAATAGAACATGACACAATTTAAAACTCAAGTGCAGCAAAGCATTATCAGTACAAACATTCCTGCTATCATAACTGTTAAAAGAAATTTCTAGTACAAGTAGATTATAAGATCATATAATCAAGTGAAACACACTGTTTAATAAATAAATAAATAATACACATATTTTCATTATTCCTTAGCTATGAGAAGTGATAACCGATAACCATTACAACACAACTTGCACCAAAGCTTCCTCATCCTCTCTGCATGTTGTTGTAGCCTTACTACTACTACTAGACTTCTCAAATTCCTTCAAGCTCATTTCCACCTCCTTACTTTTTTCCTTCCCACCTTGTTGCAGATTCAATGCACACTCTAACCCCTTTACAACATCTCTCATCAAAGGCCGTTGCTTCCCATGAACATCCAAACAACTCATCACAACCTCCACAAATTTCTTCAAACACTTTGATCTAATAGTTCCCCTCAAAGCTGGATCCACCGTCCGATCAACATTCCCTTCATCAAAACACTTCTTAAACCAAGCCACTAAAAATTGCTCTTGCCTATCCACCTTATTATTTTCTATAGGTGACCTCCCACACAATACCTCCAATAACACCACACCAAAAGAGTACACGTCAGATTTTTGACTCAACCAAAGACTCATGTAATACTCAGGATCTAAATACCCAATACTACCCTTCACTTCAGTTGTCACGTGGGACCCATTAGGCCCATCTTTAGATAACCCGAAATCCGAAACCTTAGCGACCCAATTTTCATCTAACAGAATGTTAGTACTCTTCACGTCACGGTGGATTACACTCCGTTTGTTCACACCGGCGTGAAGGAAGTTAATCCCACGCGCCGCCTCGAGACAAATTTCAAGCCGTTGATTCCATGACAACGGGTTTTCGTTATGGGTTGAACCGTAGAGATGATCGCGTAAAGTCCCACGCGCCATGAAATCGTAGACAAGGATCATTTCTCCACCGTCGTTGCAGTAACCAATGAGAGAAACCAAGTGAGGGTGACGAAACTGTGAGAGCATTTCGATTTCGGTTTGGAACTCGTGTGCACCTTGATCGGAACCTGGTCGGAGTCGTTTGACGGCAACCGGCGTTTGACACTTGTCAATGTGACCTTTGTACACGTTTCCGAATCCTCCTTCGCCAACGATTAAACCTTCGTGGAAGTTGTTGGTGGCTCCTCTTATCTCTTCGATAGAAAAATGACGACACGTGTTTGAAGCTTCTTGGTTTCTTTGTTTCGCCGTGGATTTTCTTACACATCGGAAGATTAAGAATATGATGATGGATAATAGAACGATAGATGTTATGGCTGCGATAGAAGAAGCTACCATGGGAATCATTGTTGTGATGGAGTGATTGATAGAAGAATCAAGAAAGATACAGCATTGGTTTTGAGGTTCGCCATAATAGATAAGTGCATGTTGCTATTGCACCAAACAAAGCAATCATTAAAAAGTGGGCGTGACACGAATGGGAAGTCGTTTGACCCTCTTAAGTATTTGGTTAGGGGTTTGATCTTATCGATGTGTATGAAGAGACATCGCTTAAAAGAAATCAACCCTTAAATAAACTCTAGTATTTCGATGAATTAGTCTCCACATTCGCCATAAAGATACTGGGTTTAAAAAAAACAAAGCAATCATCTTTATTTACGGATAACGGTCACCCATGAGACTTTAGAGTCTACTTTTCTTTTTTCTTATTACTTTCTTTCTTTATTGATTTGACTTGTATTTTCTTGGCACCATGCACCTCTATATAAAGGCAGCTTTTTTAAAATTTCTTAAGCCAAAAGGAAAGCTACAGCTGTGACAACAAAAGAAAGCTGATTTGTTTTTTTCTTGCTTTTTCCTTCCGATTTTGTATCTTTTTTTTACTTCATCTTTTTCTTTCTCATTCCATTCCCACACTGCATATTAGGGGTGGACACAAACCCGTTATCCGACCAAACCCGCGAAAACCGAGTTAAAATTTTATGTTACGGATCTATCACTTGAAACCGAACCCGCAGAACAGAGTTATAACGGTTTTTCACGGTTTCAAATGGTCGGTTCCGGATTTCAATATCAAAACCAACGGTAACCGAACCCGACCATTGGTTTATGCAGACCCATGTATTGTGTGACTGACGCAAGTAAAGTCTGCATTCTGCAGAGCACTATATGCGTACAGGCTATGAGGCTAGACCCATCTATTTTCATTACTTTTTCACTGCCTCATAAAATTATATATTATATATATTAAATAAATGTGATACCGTATGCGTACAGGCTATGAGGCTAGACCCATCTAACTTCACTCTATGCGTATAGGCTATGAGGCTTGATATTAATATATTTAAACATAAAATAATGTATATTAAATAAATGTGACACTGTTTATCGTCTTCTTCGTTTAAAACCTTCAGCAATGAAGATTTGCAGAGCATTTTTTCTCCTCCTTCATAGTTGAACGAACCCGTTAAACCCACCCGTCTAAACCGTGTTACCCGCCAAAGCCGAATCCGACATACCCGAAAGCTTTAATGGTCAAAATCGGACCTTGTAATATCACCCGCGGGTTCTAACGGATTGGGGTTTTTTGGACCGAATCCGGCCGTAACCTACCGGTGTCCACCCCTACTGCATATGTTGTGACCGAGACTATATGCTATGTTTTTACTTTTTAAATTTAAAAAAATAGAAAATAAGTTTTTTATTTTTTATTTGTCAGCAACCATCTCCACTTGTAATTAAATAATTTCGGCAATACAAGTAAATATAACTCACTTCTTTGGGCCAAAACGATGTTTTGACACATGACAACCCTTAATGAGTTCATCTAGTAGAACATTACAAAATTTGTATTCGAGAAGTATTGGGTGCAAATTTTCATTAGCCCTTTGGTAAGATGTCAATATAATTTCTTTTGTATATGTTCATACAAAGGTAATCAAAATCGGACCGGACATTGAACCGGAAGAGGTGGCGGTTCAGGGGTTCTTGGGTTCAATCGGTTGAACCGGGGGTTCAACCGGAATTAATTAAATATATTATTTAATATTTTTATTACAATATATAAAGGATAAAAAACCATAATACCCAAAATTTCACACCACAAACAATTAAATTATGCTTAACTTAAGCTCAACAATATAATATCCAAGTCATTAGTTAAAGTTACACATAAAATTGGTAGGTATAAAAAAACTCAAAGTTTGACATGTTTAAAATATATATATTTTAATGCATTATTTAGAAAGAATCTAATGTCGCTTTATTTAGAAAAGATCACATCATGTAAGAAAATTGCAAACAATGAAGCTAATGTTGTTGAAAGGTGAATATCTAGTCCCACATCGGATGGCAAATAAGAAGAATGAGCTGTGTTTCTCTATAAATAGAGCTAGAGTGTGCACAGCAAAATATAAGTGAGATTCTTGGCTTTCATAATATATAAAATATATAAATAGAGCCCTGACACTCATTTTGTTTTACAAAAAATAGTTTAAATTTTTTTATTTCAGTTAAAAATAATAAATAAAAAAAAAATAGAAAAAAGTCATTTCTCAGAACCGGTTTCTGGCCGGTTCTTGACCGGTTCTGGCCGGTTTTGCCGGTTCTTGACCGGTTTTCCGGTTTTCACCCGGTTTTTTGGCCATCCGGTTCTGGGGTCTAACTGGACCGGACAGGGGTCCGGTTCCCGGTTCAACCGGTCGAACCGGCCGGTCCGGTCCGGTTTTGATTACCTTGGTTCATACAGCTGAAAATTCTCCTAACTTGAGCTTGAGCATCATCCTCTTATTTTAAAATTTTATGTAAAAAAAGATGTAGTCGTCTATGCGACATGAAGGCTATTGTATCTGTTTGTCTTCTAATATGCTATACTTGAAGTTTAGTTTCAAAGAAGTTTGGTTTCAAAATAAATAAATAGTGATATACACTAGTGGATAAGAGCTGAGAAATCATTTCTAAGAATCTCAAATAAACTAAGAATCTCAAATAAACTATCAACTACTAATAGAATATCAAGATGAAATATTATCGATCCACTTGAATCGTAAAATAATTATAAGTAAATTGTAGAGTTTTGTCAAGAAAAATAAGAAAATTGTAAACAATATTTACAATTTGCTCCAACATGAAATAAAGACCCGGTCTTACTAATGGCCAACTGGCCAAACTCACATCATGTAACTTACGATGAGTCTTCATCGGGTCTAAGACAACGGTCTAAAAAGATCAGTCTTCAACTTCATATGTTGCATACTCTTGTGAATTCAGTTCACTATAGACCTAAATAAAAACTGAAATCCATTGTGAATTAAGTTCAGTATAATAATCTTGTAAAAACTGAAACTCACAACCTATAGTGAATTGAGTTCACATGGTAGTAGTAGTAGTAATAGCAGGGAACTCAGTTCACTATAGGTTTTGAGCTTTATATATACAGTCTCATATATACATTCTCAATGTGGCTCGTGCCTTATCATTTCAAGCCTCTTTACCTCAAAACTTTTGGCATTTCTCTGTCATACATGCCACACACCTTATCAAACACATTCCACACCTATATTGAACCACAAATCCCCATATGAACCTCCTACACTACAAAAAAATGCAGGATAAGCGACGGATTTTACCGACGGATCCCCAATCCGTCGCTAAATCGAACTTAGCGAGGGATTTAGCGACAGCCAATTCCGTCGCTACCAGGCGCGCCATTTTTTTTTTAAATTCAAATTCGTCGTTAACGGTCAATTCCGTCGCTAATGGTCCGTCGCTAACGTTGACGTGACCGTTGGCAGATCTTGGAAATCGTAAGATTCCCAAATCCGTCGCTAATAGTAAAATCCGTCGCTATTATTCCGTCGCTAATCTTTGGGAATGCGTGAAATTTAAATTCCATCGCTAATATTAAATTCCGTCGCTAAATATCCCTCACTAATTTTAATTAAGTTTTTCCTATCTCCGTAACACACTCTTCTCTCACCATTCACTCTCACCTCACTCACCCAGTATCTCCGCCACCACCACCCATCCCCTTCCCTCCGTCGCAGCAAGTAACACCACCATTCTCTCTTCTCTCACCATTCACTCTCAAAGTGTGGTACGTTTTCGTTTTCGTTTTTGTTGTCGTTGTTTTCGTTTTCACGTTTTCGTTTCCGTTTTCTATGATTTTGTTTTCGTTTTCGTTTTTCTTATCCTTTTTATTTTTGTTGTAATTTATTTTTGTTGAAACCAGAATCGTTTTACTGGATTTTTGGATTTCTAAATTCGCTCAAGTTTTGATCGAAGTTAGGAGTACTGGAGCTTGGCATTTCGAATTGGGGTCATAGGAGCTTGTTTGGTTCTGGTGGGTACACACATATTGTGAAAAATCCAGAAATTAGTCCCAACAAGTGAGTTCCTCTCACTCACTCTTTAGATACCTTAAGGTTTTTAGCACAATAGTGCTTTTCCCTTCTTTAAATATGCTATTTGATTGTTGGCCTATTTGTTTGATGATTGAATTAATATCATGTTTGTAATACCATGTTTCAGCTATTTTATATAAAGTTGATCTATATGCATCTTCATAGGTGGGAAATGTGAATACATTTGGTGAAAAATAATTTGGTTCTTAGTATGTTATTGTTTATCTATATGGCCTGTTATAATTTATTTTTGTTGTTTTGATTTTTGATGAACCCTAGGTTAGATGACTATATTGTGTGCCTTTGATGGAAAAGGGCGAGGTGCTGTCCCTCACCCCCATATTTTGCTCGAAATCATCTCCATTGAGATAATTGCGAGACTATACTAACAATTTTAAGGTTGGGAGTTAGAAATAACTTCCTTCACTACTTATATGGAAAAGGGTTTTGTTTGTTCTGTCTTGAACCCCCATATTTGGCTCGAAATCATCTCCACCGAGATCATATCGATGCCACTAACTTGATAGGTTATATTTTAGGTTTAGTTGTGGGAATCTAACGCTTTTTTTTAAATGTGTGTAGATGAATTGGAATCAATTGAATCGTAGTTGGGTGTATGATCGGTTATATCCGGGAAGAGCATTTTTGAAGGAAACTTTTGTAAATGGGGTTGAAGAGTTTATTAGGGTAGCGTGGCGACATGATAAGGCTAAAAAGGAAGGGGGGATTAGATGTCCATGCCTTAAATGCGACGATATACCTATTACACCTGATGATGAAATTAGGGTGCACTTGTATCGTATCTGGTTTAGGCCTAATTATTGGATTTGGGTGGACCATGGAGAACGATTTCCAAATTTTGACTTAGGGGCTTCTTCAAGCAGTTCTCGTTTTGATGTTCCATCTAATGAACAATTTGAGTCGATGGAAAGTATGATCTGTGATGGTCTCGGAGTGAATGTGCCATTTGATGAGCCTCAATATGACGATCATTATGAACTTCCAAATGAAGAAGCACAAAGATTTTATTGTTTGTTAAAAGAGTCAAACACACTGTTGTTTGATGGCTCGCCAGAGTCAAAATTATCTATGTGTGTGAAGCTTTTATCTCTCAAGTCCATGAGCAATATTTTTGAGTTGGGTTTAGATTTTGTGACTCAAATGATGTTGGATGGGACACCTAATAAGGATAGTTTGCCAAAAAGTTATTATGAAGCAAAGATGTTAGTTTCGAAGTTGGGATTGGAATGTAAGAAGATTGATTATTGTGAGGATGGGCACATGTTGTTTTACGACAACGAATTTTGTAAAATCAATGGTGCGCTGCAGGCTTGTAGATTTTGTGGAAAGCCGAGGTATAAAGTTCGTAAAGGGGAAAAACGTAATTATAAACCCATTCCTGTAAAGTCGATGTTCTATTTGCCTATAGTTCCAAGGTTGTAGAGAATGTTTGCATCGCCTGAAATTGCAAAGAAAATGACGTGGCATTATGAGAATAGGAATACCTCGGACATTTTACGCCATCCATCTGATGGTGAGGCGTGGAAACACTTTGATCGAGTGCATTCAGATTTTGCCTCTGACCCACGGAATGTTCGACTTGGTTTGTGCTCTGATGGATTTACTCCATATATCCAAGCATCAACATCGCCCTATTCTTGTTGGCCAGTCATTGTTACCCCTTACAATCTTCCTCCTGAGATGTGCATGACTAAACCGTATATGTTTTTGACTTGCTTGATACTGTTAGCCTGCATTTTCAACAGGCTCAATTAAATGCAGTCAATGAGGTTTGACTTGTTACTTTAAAATAAAAATGTTGATTTTCGACATTGGGAAGGTAATTCAAAGGTGATCTCCGACTTTCGACTACTTCACAAAGACGGTGAAATTGAGGCCTTGAAGGCAATACTTCGACAAAAAGGGGAATAAAAATCCAATAACAGATCAGAGCTAAAGCAGCATTGTCGAAGAACGTAGCAGTTACGCCGTCGAAGGATAGGCCGTTGTTGTCGAAGATTGTAGCAGTAACATCGTCGAAAGATACGACAGTTGTTGTTTTCAAATCCCCGTGTATAGTTATATATAACCGTTGTAGGCAGTTACAATCTCTGCGTAGTATATATAGTAGTTTCTCATAGAGAAAAAAGGGTCACAAAATCTCGTACATATTTCTCACGCTCAGAATTCCAAGTTACAGAGAAACATGAGTTACAGAAACCAGATGTATGATATTGTGTACCAATTTCTTTTATTTCAATACAATCTAGTCATGTTTCCTTAAATATTTCTGCAATTTACTTGTTTTCTGCACTTGATCGAATTCAAAAGATACGTAAGGCAACTGGACAGTTTCAACAACTTTAAAATTGTCAGTTATTACAAATAACATCAAGACCATTCATAACTTTTTCTGGAAAGCTATAGCACAAATGTCCTAAGATTTACTGGTTGATCTTGCAAGTAACAAATTCTAAACCAGCGGTTGTTTACCAAAATTCACGGTAAACAAATTGGCACGCCCGGTGGGACCCTTTGTGCTAAGTCTCAGAATCATTTGAAACAATTTCCGAATTGGTTCTTGAAACATAAACTTGTGATTTGTTGGGTGTATGCATTTAAGGAGTGGAAAACATCTGTCAGAGATGGCACGTTCTGGTTTGAACGATGCTTCGACGTCTAATGCACAGAATCCACAGAATTCACAACAACAAGTGTCATGGGTGACGCTAATGTTGCAAATGTCACGGGAGCAACTACTCCTATGCCCCCTTCGACAATAGCAGGGGTAACCGCTCCTGTAACAGTGTCGACTACAGCGGCGCTAACACAGCCATTGATATTAGGGTCTTCGACCAACCCTCTAATGGCTAATCCCTTAGTTGGAAATACTTTCGATACAAGGTTTCCAAATATCTCTCAATTTAGGGGTTACCCATATGGCATGCCAACAGCAATGATGGCAGACCTTCAAACGAATATGTCTACTTATGCAGACACTGCAGTCCCAGCGTTTTCCCCTCTCCATGGTTCACCAGAGAGCATTTTTGGTCGAAATGCTCAACCTTCCTTAACCACATCATCGTTGTTGGCTTTAAGGCAACAAATGGATGAGAGTAACCATGACATGGTAAATATGTTGACCCAACAAATTGGTACGGTGTTCAACCCCTTAATGCAAAACACGAACCATAGTTACCAGATGTTGGCTAATCAAATGGGGAGAATAGCAGATTTCTTTGGCACTCTACCATTGCAAAACCAGCAAGTGCTTCAAATTCAAAATATATGGCCTGTCGAAAACCTTGTGGATCAAGGACAGCAAATTGCTGTCGAACCACCTCCAAGAAGGGAAGTCGAAGTAAACCCTGAGGTTGTGTTGATCAACGGAGGCCAGAATGCTGATGAGGTGGTTAGACAAATTCAGCAAAACAATTTTGGACCCCAAAATAACTTGGCTAATCTCGTCGAAACCATTTTAGCCCAGAATGGCCTCAATTTGGGCCTGCATAGGCCTAATTTTGTTTCACCCTTGTCAGATTATGTGTTGCAAACTGAGTTTCCTAGAGGTTGGAAAATTCCCAAGTTCACAAAATTCGCAGGGGAAACTAGCGAATCCACTGTCGAACACGTTGCCCGTTATTTAACTGAGGCTGGTGACATAGCACGTAATGAGAATTTGAGGTTGAAATACTTCCCAAATTCCCTTACAAAAAAGGCTTTCACTTGGTTTACAACTTTACCCCCACATTCCATATTTAACTGGGGGCAATTGGAGAAAAAATTTCATGAACAGTTCTACATGGGCCAGTCGAAGATTAGTCTTAAAGAATTGGCTAGCTTTCGACGCCAAGTGGCAGAGTCTATTGATGACTATCTCAATAGATTCAGACTTCTCAAGGCAAGGTGCTTTACACAGGTGCCTGAACATGAGTTAGTAGAAATAGCTGTTGGTGGCCTCACCTATTCTATCAGAAAGAAGTTAGACACATCACACTTAAGAGATATGGCTCAATTGGCTGATAGGGTTCGACAAGTCGAAAGGCTAAAAGCTGAAAAGGCTAGAACCAGTAGGTTTAATAAAAAAGAAAAGGTTTCATACGTCGAAAGACAATTCAAAAACGTCAATTTTCTACCTTCGTTTAAACCTCAGTCGAAAATGACATTTTTGAGGGACAATTTGTTAGCCTGCACTTTCGTCAGGCTCAATTAAATGCAGTCAATGAGGTTTGACTTGTCACTTTAAAATAGAAATGTTAATTTTCGACATTGGGATGGTAATTCAAAGGTGATCTTCGACTTTCGACTATTTCACAAAGACGGTGAAATTGAGGCCTTGAAGGCAATACTTCGACAGAAAGGGGAATAAAAATCCAGTAACAGATCAGGGGTAAAGCAGCATTGTCGAAGAACGTAGAAGTTACGGCCGTTGTTGTCGAAGATTGTAGCAGTTACATCGTCGAAAGATACGACAGTTGTTGTTTTCAAATCCCTGTGTACAGTTATATATAACCGTTGTAGGCAGTTACAATCTCTGCGTAGTATATATAGTAGTTTCTCATAGAGAAAAAAGGGTCACAAAATCTCGTACATATTTCTCACGCTCAGAATTCCAAGTTACAGAGAAACATGAGTTACAGAAACCAGATGTATGATATTGTGTACCAATTTCTTTTATTTCAATGCAATCTAGTCATGTTTCCTTAAATATTTCTGCAATTTACTTGTTTTCTGCACTTGATCGAATTCAAAAGATACGTAAGGCAATTTGACAGTTTCAACAACTTTAAAATTGTCAGTTATTACAAATAACATCAAGAACATTCATAACTTTTTCTGGAAAACTATAGCACAAATGTCCTAAGATTTACTGGTTGATCGTGGAAGTAACAAATTGTAAACCAGCGGTTGTTTACCAAAATTCACGGTAAACAGATACCTGGTCCATCCAATCCAAAAGCTAACATTGATATATTTTTGGAACCTCTAATTGATGATCTCAAGAGATTGTGGCAGGGTGTTATACCCTAATTTGCCCGGTCTTTTATCATAATCGCTTTAGCCCCGTGTCACAAGCCCGTGGCATTTCAAGCGCTGTTTTGTTTAAAGTCGGACCAAATTGTCCAATTGGACCTATGTCCAACCATTTGGGCCTGTCTTCGTTAGCTTGCCTAATTAGGCTTACGCTTAGCGTTTTGAACCAGTTCTTTTAAATGGGCTTATGTCTAATGTTTTAGTCATGTGCCTAAATGGGCCTATGTGGCTATTGGACCTATGATAGTAATTTGCCTAGATTGGACCTGATCTTAGAAAAATTATTCTAATTGGGCCTTACTTTGGTCATTTGTCTAATTGGGCCAATGTTGAGTTTTTTGATTGGGCTTGGCCCAATTTAATCATTCTCTTCCATCTTTGATCAAACAATAAAATTGTCCAAATAGCAGTTTACGGGGCATCACAAATATAATTAAAAATTAATAAAAATTAATTCACAATAATCCAAAAAATCTAAAAAAATGTCAAATTGTACAAAAAGCCCAAAAAATACAATAACCAAAAATACACAAAAATCTGAAAATGAAAATGCAAAAAACAGCAGCAACAGCAGCTGAACCCTAACCATTTCTTGCTCACCAAGCACCCATTTTCTCCAACCCAAGCCCAAGTACCTGAAAATGGAAACAAATATGGAGAAGAATCAGAAAAACCCTAATTTTTTACCTATATAAACAAGCCTAGACACACCCAAAAAAGAGACAGCAAAGGCATACGAAAATTCATAGAAAATAGAGAAAATCAGATACGAAATTCAGGGCGAAAAAAAGTTAGAGTTCCACACTGGAACCCTAATCACAAAGTCCTAAAATTCAGAAGCAAAAAAAGGCAGCAGAGCAAGTCACAGGAGGTTTTACAGAAGCTGGAATTTGAGGTTGTTTTTTATCTAATTTAGTACATAATAGGTCTCTTTGTAAATAAATTGTATTTAATCCGAAATCAGCATCAAAACAGTATGTATTGAGCTTCTTAAATTAGTAATATAAATTGTATATTTGAACCGTAAAACAATTAGGTTCAGTTTATGTTTTTTAGAAACTTTGATATTGTAAATAGGTTAGGGCTTGAAAGTTAGAAACAGATCATGTTAATCATACGAAACCAAGTTACAGTTCAGATTTTTATGTAAATAGATCGAAACATGTGAATGACAAGAAATTAGGGTCAATGTTCTGGTTCTTCCAAAAACAAAAAATAGGATTAATTAGCAATAGGTTTGGTCAAAAATTAGTGTTAAAATAGGATATTAGGTAAAAAAATCGAATCAGTTCTCTTAAAAAATAAAAAAAGGGGAAACAGAACCGTACCGTACTTAGCACCGACCACCGCAGACGGTGGTCGCCCTCCACGAACGTCGTGGCGTCGTTATCCCCGCCGCCGATGCCTGTCTCCTCCGTCAATAACATCCTTGGCACCATAGCCATCCTCTTCGCACCAACCTCCTCTATCCTGGCCGTGAACCACCAGAAAAACAAAAAACAACATTGAGAAAAGGAAACAGGGTAGAAGAATGAAGAGAAAGGAATGTAAAAAACAAACCATGGGAATCAAAGCATTACCCATTAGTTCCGACCACCGTAGACGGTGGCCGTTGACTCCAAAACACCGCCATCAGCCATCCCTCAGCCGTCGCCGTTCCTCTCCCCTTGCGACCCTTAAAACCGAACGATAACGTAGCCACTGCCCCCTCCTCCTCCGTCAGACTCTCTCCATCACCGAAAGCCCCTCCGTCGAAGCCTCTGTTTTCGTCGCCATCATCACCAGTCACGCCGTCTCCCCCTTACGCATCGTAGCCGGAAACAGCATGAGTTCCGTTCACCGTCGCTGGAACCCACCACCACTCTACCACCGTCTCTTCTCTCCCTCCTATTTTCGTTCTCCCTCTCATTCTCCACGAAGCCTTCTCCCTCATTCACGCTCCACGAGCCCTCGCCCTCTCTGTCGCCGGAAACTTCGCTTCTCTCCCTCACTCTCCGCAAATCTCTCCCTCTCTCCGCAAATCCCTTTCTCTCTCCACTCTTCAGTTGGCTGCGGCGCAGCAAGTGTGGAGAAGGAAGCTAGGGTTACAAAAACCTAATATTTCCTTTTATACCCACCTCCCATTCTATTTTAATTTTTATTTTTTTATTTCAGTTTACTAAACACACCCTCTCGTTTTCCTGAATACGCTCCCCCTGAGAAGCCCACATTCTCGCAGGCCAGTTTACCAAAAACGAACTGGGCTTCTGCTTTCCACACCTCCCTTTTTTATTAATACAGCCATCTGCTCTAACTGCACCCCTGTTTTGTTAATACAGCCCCTTTTCATTTTTCTATTTATTTCTTTCCAAAAATAATTTCTTTCACATAAACATATAAAAATAAATAGATAAATATTTCATTTTCAAAAAATATGAATAGGGGACTAAGTCGACTGTACAGTCGGGTTAGTCTGTTTTTTTTAGGTCACTAATGAACTGTTACGGATCATGGCCTAGAATCCCTATTTAAAACAAACAACTTTCTATATTAAAATAAACACAAACACATTTCTTTCCACAAAACAAATTTTCAAATTAGGGGACTAAGCCGACTGTATAGGCGGGTTGGTCAGCGTTCTAGGATAAATGAGCCGTACGGCTCAGGAATCCTAAAACCCCAATTCCAATAAAATCAAACAAACACACTTCAAACCATTTTCCAAACTCCAAAAACTCTATTTTCACAAAGTAGGGGACTAAGCCGACCGTACAGTCAGGTTAGTCATCGTTTTAGGACAAATGAACTGATCACTCAGGAGTCCTAAGATCCCTACATTAAAAAATCCCAACCAACAAACATTTTTCTACCAAGAACTACGTGTGATTTGATTCTCTACCAAGAGATACGTAGGAGCAGATGAGGGCCCACATCTGTCAATTGCATTAATAAAAAACCTTTTTTAGTCTTTTCCTAAATAATCACTTTCTTAAATTCGAATAAAATATCAATTTTCCTCTTTCTTTTTAATTCACAATAAAAGGGTAAAAATAAATGTTTTCAAAATTAACTTTCGCTTCTACAACTAATTAGCAGGTAACCTTCCTTAGGAAGGATGTCGTGGGGTGCTAATACCTTCCCCGCGCATAACCGACTCCCGAACCCTAATCTGGTCTCAAGGACCCTCATCCATTCCAAAAGGGATTTTCCAATGTTTGCCCTTAAACTAAACTTTGGTGGCGGCTTCATTTTTGAACCTTCGAGGAATCATCGCACGGATTTTTCGGTCGCTACACAGGGTGTTGGGACATATCGATGCAGCACGAAAGAAGAATTTTATGATGTGAGCGGCATTGATGTGAACAATTAATGACTTCCCGGCTTATGGTATGTTGTCAGGTTGGGGGACTCATGGTAAATTATCATGCCCCCACTGCATGGAACACACAAAAGCGTTTACGTTGAAATACGGGGGAAAGAATTCTTGGTTTGACTCGCATCGTAGATTCTAACCACCAGATCATGTATTGCGAAAGAACAAAAGGGCATTCAAGAAAAGGGTAGTTGAAACAGATGTCCCACCGCCTTTGTTGACATCAGGTGAAATTTGGAGTAGAATTATGAATTTGCCACAAGCCACGGAGGTAGGTGTGCTCTCCCGATTGGATGGTTACGGACGAGTGCATAACTGGACAAAAAGAAGCATATTTTGGAATCTCCCACATTGGAAAGATAATCTATTGAGAAACAATCTCAATGTTATGCACATTGAGAAGAATTTCTTTGACAACATATGGTTCACCGTGATGAATGTGAAAGATAAAACCAAAGACAATAATAAGGCTAGAATGGATTATGCTCTTTACTGTAGAAAAAGTCGTTCCAATTTGAATTTGGTGTCAATGGCTAATGGCAAGATGTCAAAACCCAAAGCCAAATATTGTCTTACACCCGATGAAGCAAAAGATGTTTGTCTATGGTTGAAAGGATTGAGGATACCAGATGGCTATTCTTTTAATCTTGCAAGATGTGCAGATGTGAACACCAGGAAGATGTATGGGATGAAAGGTCATGATTGTCATGTATTCATGGAGTGTTTGCTTCCAATTGCTTTTAGCTCATTGCCAAAGTGTGTTTTGGAACCACTTACTGAAGTGAGTCAATTTTTTAAAAACATGTTCTCTTCAACATTGAGAAAAGATGATCTTATTAAGATGGAGCTGAATACACCTTTCATTATCTGTAAGTTGGAGAGAATATTTCCTACTGGTTTCTTTGATTCTATGGAGCATCTTCCGGTTCACCTTGCATATGAAGCAAGACTTGGTGGACCAGTTCATTATAGGTGGATGTATCCATTTGAGAGGTAATTATCAATTTCAACATTTTAATTAAAGTGCATATTTAGTATGACTATTTATTTAATTAACTCCCCTTCCTCCATATATTTAGATTGATGGGTGATTATAAACGATCGGTGAAGAATAAAGATAGAGTCGAAGGATCGATCTGCGCAGCTTACTTACATCGTGAAACAATTTATTTCTGTTCTCATTATTTCAACAACTTTATGTTGTCAAGAAATAATAGCAACAAAATAGAGGTTGAAGAAGAAAGACATGCCCTCACTTTATCTGTGTTTAGCAAACCTGGGCGCCTCTCGGGAAAGAAGTCGACTCAGTGGTTATCAGATATGGAGTATCAATCAACGCATATTCATGTCTTGATCAATTGCACTGAAGTTAAACCATATCTTGAGTAAGTGTGCTTCAATTCAGGTTTAAATACATAGATATTTAGACTATGAAGTTATATCATGCCTTGACCAATTTTCATTCTAAAGAGTATGGATAATTATTTTTCAGTGCATTCTTACAAGTTGGGGGTATACGCACTGAAGATTCTTCTATTCGTATACATGAAACCAGATGCCTCTGAGTCTGAGGAGTCCGAGTCTGATGATAGCTCGTTTTAGTATTATGTTGTTATTTGCGGGTTTGGACATGTTTAAAATTTGGATTGTTATTGCTGGTTAAAAGTTGTTTAGGATTTTGATATTTGGTATTGTTGGTTAGTTTGGATGGATTTTGATATTTGGTATTCTCAAAAATTTGGATATTTGGTATTGTTGGTTAGTTTTGATATATTTGGTATTAGTTTGGATAGATTTTATTTGAGTATTCAAAAAATTGTGCTGCATTTGATATATAGTTATTAAAAAAACAAGTTTTCAAATTTGGACACGTGGCATAAAATAAAGCAGTTTTTTTTATAAAAAAATTAAATTAGCGACGGATTTGCCCTCACTAAAATCCGTCGCTAATTAGAGACGGATTTGCCCTCACTAAAATCCGTCGCTAAAAAAAATTCCGTCGCTAAATATTAGCGACGGAAAAATTCTGTCGCTAATTCCCTCGCTAAACCACTTTAGCGACGAATTTTTGAGGTTTAGCGACGGAAATTTCCGTCGCCTATCCTGCTTTTTTTTTGTAGTGCTACCCTTGTACATCTTAGAACATTTGGTTGCTTTTCCTGTTCCTCCACCATCCAAGCTCACAACCAAATTTATGCCTAGATTTAGAAGGACTGTGTTAACACAAAGGAACGTTCCTTGGTTTTAGGAATGGCACAAAAGGTTTCCTCCTCTATGACTTAGCCACACACTCCTTCCTTCTCTGCAGAAATTTTGTATTCTATGAATCAACATTTCCTTTTACCAACATACAATCATTCATTGAACCTTTTCCCCAAGTCACACTAGATAATACCCATCTTTGTCTGGATTCACCTCTTGCCTCATTTTCATACCAGTACAGCTAGTTACCATTGTGCCTCCAGCACCCACTTCTATTCCCAATAATTCTGCTACTGTTCTAGATTACCTCAAGCCCAAAATATAGTTACTGTTCACACTTCAAACAGACTTAGAAGAGCCCCCTAGCTACCTTCAAGATTACCACTGCAGTCTTCTTGTTTCTTCCATGAATCAATGACTTTCTGGTGACTCTTTTTATCCTATTTCTTCTTGCTTATCGCATGACAAATGTATCCCTTCCTATGAACATTTTTGCTTAACTACACTAATTCAAATGAGCCAATGACCTACAAACTAGCCTGTAAATCTGAGGATTGGAACAAAGCTATGCAAGCTGAATTGGCTTCCCTTGCTCTCATTTATACTTGGTCCCTAGTTGGACTCCCGGCAGGTAAGCGCCCCATTGGATGTAAGTGGGTTTATAGGATCAAATATCATGCTGATGGAACAATAGAACGTTACAAAGCACGTTTGGTTGCCCAAGGTTACACTCAACTCGAAGGAGTTGATTATTTTGACACCTTTTCTCTCGTGGCAAAGCTCACCATTGTTCGCACCTTACCTTCCTTGAATAGCTCGATGTCAATAATGTCCTTCTCCACGAAGACCTCAATGAGGAGGTCTATATGTCCCTTCCTCCTGGTGTTACATCTACTGCCCCTGCCACCGGACAACAACTTGTATGCCACTTGCCCAAGTCGTTATACGACCTCAAACCAGCGAGTCATTGTAACACCCTAAATATTTAATTAATTTATTTAATTAAGTATTTAGAAATTTATTTTAATTAGTTGGATATAATTTAATTAATTAAAATTATATTAATTTTAGGTTTAAAGGTATGTTTGGTCCCTGCAAATATCCAAAAAATTCAGTTTCGTCCTTACAATTTAATTTTTATTAAAAAAGCCATTGCAAATACCAAGCGCTTCTAGTTTAGTCCCTGTAAAAACAAAACTTTATTTTTTCTCCCTGCAAATATATGTTTTATCTAGTTTGGTCCCTCTAAATATGTAAAATATTTGATTTTAGTCCTTTTTCTGCTCATATTGGAGGGACTAAAATAAAATATTTTACATATTACAGGGACCAAACTGGATAAAATGTATATTTGCAGGGACGAAAAACAAAGTTTTATTTTTACAGGGACTAAACTGAATTTTTTTATATTTGCAAGGGCATTTTTAAAAAAATTTAAATTGCAGGGACGAAATTGGATTTTTTGGATATTTGCAGGGACAAAACATACATTTAAGCCTTAATTTTAAGTTGGTGGTATTAGGAAAAGGAGGTGCCACTTGAATGAACTTGGGCTTAAGTGAAAAGCCCAAGCCCATGATCCAATGCAATATGCGAAGTTGCTAAGCCATTGGGGTTAGGGTTTTGGTGTTGTCATTTTGCGAATTGAGAGAGGAGAATAGAGAGAGTGAGAGCGCCGTGGAGAAGAGGGAAAGAAGGGAGAGGTCGCGAGCTCAAGGAGGAGGAAGGGCGTGATCCGTTGCTGTGGTTTTGTTCGTGATTGTCTCTAGGGCCTCCGTTCTTCAAATCCAAGGTAAGGGGAGTTCTATCAATTTATATAATAGGTCGTATGATAGGTTTTAGGTAGTGATAGCCTAGATCTATCCATGATCATGAATGTGTATGTGATTTCGTGTTTTGTTGATGATTTATGTGTGATCTTCATGATTGATGGCTGAAAAATCCCTTTGGTTGATGTTATGGGCGCCTAGGGCGCCATATGTTTGATTTTGTGCAGGATTTGGCGCCCCATGGCTGGGCGCATGTTCCATTGTGTGTGCGTGTGTGTCGTGTGCGCATATGGGGTGTTTTGGGGGGAAACTTCGAATTCTGGGCATATTTTACCGTGCCATCTTTTGTATTTGCGTGCCCAAATTCAATTTTAAACATTTTGGCTCGAGTGGTTTTATTTTTGCACGTGTCATTTTGGAGTGGTCTCGGTGGGTGTTGCTTATGTGCGCCAATGTTGCTGCCTGCGCCAGTATCTGTGTTGCTGCCCGTGTCGAAGTGCTGAGACAGAAGCTGTCGAAGTGCTGAGACAGAAGCTGTCGAAGTGCTGAGACAGAAGCTGTCGAATTGTTGAGACAGAAGCTGTCGAATTTGTTGAGACAGAAGCTGTCGAATTTGCTGAGACAGAAGCTGTCGAATTTGTTGAGACAGAAGCTGTCGAATTTGCCGAGACAGAAGCTGTCGAAGCTACTGAGACAGAAGCTGTCGAATTTGTTGAGACAGAAGCTGTCGAATTTGCTGAGATAGAAGCTGTCGAATTTACTGTGTCTCATTTTTCCCCTATTCTGTTTTTGACGTATCTTTTGACTCGGGCATCCGTTTTGAACGTTTCAAAAAGTGTTGGGAAGCTTTTCCAGTTGTCTACCTGTGTGTCCTATTTTTAAGATAAAAATTTATTATTTCTGGTAGTTTCTGGGCGCCCAAGTGGCTGTCCCCTGTGGTCATTACAGTGACGTTGTAAAGCCATATTGAGTCCTTTAAAAATCCTTTTTGCATATAACCAACAGTTTTAACGCTTTAGTGTCAAAATGGGTAATTATGACGATGATGCCCTTAGTGGCTAGTTAAAGGACGTCTTTGCCATTAGTGGCCAATATTGTTGATGATGATGTGTAAATGACGATGATGCCCTTAGTGGCTAGTTAAATGACGTTTTTGCCCTTAGTGGCTATTGTTTGATTGATGATGTTTGTGGATAAGCGAAGATGATAGTAAGAGACGATGAAGTATAGCGACGTTGTTGTGTGTCATTATAAATTGACAGGTGCTGTGCCTCTTATTTGGCAAATTGGTAAGTGACGTTGACTGTGATTGTGTGTTTGTGTGTGTGGTGCATGTCATAGTGTCTCATGTATTCCATGTGCATGAACCTAGCGACGATGAGGCCATAAAGGCTAAGCGACGATGAGACCATAAAGGCTAAGCGACGATGATAAAAGGTACCTCATGCATATGCCCGCGTGTGGGTTGCATTTCTAGTCACATGACATCGTGATGAGTTGTTGTAATGACGTAATTGATGATTTGTGATGTGGTTTACTCTAGTGCTGTGACTTGACTTATTGCTTATCATGTGATTTATTATATGGATTGAATTGGACTCACCCTTCTGTTTGAATGTTACCCCTATGCGGTAACGTGCAGGTGATCACGAGTGAAGACCTAGGTATCTTCACTAATTTTGAGTCGGGTCGTCATGCTCTGATACGTAGCACTCAGGGGGGAAACGAACTTGATGTTTTAAGACTATTTTGATTGTTATATGTTATTTGATGGTTTTCTCTTATTTATACTTTCCGCTGCGTAGTTGGTTTAATGATGTCACGGTTGTGGTGACGATGACTGATGCGTGAGTTTTTCCCCATTGAGGGCGTGTTACGTATTGCACTCTTATTGGTTGAACTGTTTTATTGAGGTGCGATGTTTTATTCGAAGTATGTGTAACATTCCTTGCGATGAAAGAAATTTTGAAACTCTGATTTTTACAAACAATTAACGGGTAGAAAAGGGGTGTTACAGTCATCAATGGTACTCCAAACTATCCTAAGCTCTCATGCCCTTGGGTTTTCGTCTTAGTGATGCAAATCATTCACTCTTTATTGAGGAAACCTCCTCACATTTCACCGCTCTATTGATCTATGTTGATGACATAGTATTCTCTGGAAATGATCCAGTTGAAATCAAATCTGTCAAGACTCTCACTAACAGATTTAAGATCAAAGACCCGAGAGCCCTACGTTATTTTTTGGGTTTGGAAATAGCATGATCCCCCCAAGGCCCCTTACATAACCAATGAAAATACACTCTTGAATTACTTGACGATAATGATCTTCTTGCTACAAAACCTTCATCTACTTAGTATGATTTTGGATTGAAACTACATGATCAAGAATCTCCTCTCATGGAAGATCCATCTGCCTTTCATAGATTAATTGGCAGACTCCTTTATCTTACAACAATGAGACTTGATATTGCCTTTGCTGTCCAGCAACTTAGTCAATTCATTTCAGCTCCCAGAATTGTTCACAACCAAGTTGCCACTGCTATCTTACGCTACTTGAAAGGCTATCCTGCACAAGTCTATTTTATCCTACCAGCTCAGAGCTAATCCTCTTTGTTTTTGTAGATTGAGACTAGGCAAGTTGTGCCACAACCAGCAGACCTGTCTTTGGTTATTTTGTTTTCTTAGGGACTTCTCTCATCTCATGGAAAACTAAGAAACAGTCCACGGTGTTCCGTTCGAGTTTTGAGGATGAATACCGTACTTTAGCAAGCCTTTCCTATGAATTACAATGGTTGCAATATCTGCTCACTGATTTAGGGATTAAATTCTCTCGTCCTACTTTTCTCTACAATGACAACAAATATACTATTTATCTTGCTCACAACCCATCATTTCATAGCAAACATATCGTGATTGACTGTCATGTGGTTCGTGACCACATTCAAAGTGGTCTAATGCATTTGCTTCCTATCACATTAGCAGCACAAATAGCAGATATTTTCACTAAGTCTCTCACACAATCTATATATTCTGGATTCATCTCCAAGATTAGCCTCTGTACTATACTTGGTCCAGCTTATGGGAGGGTATTACTGTAAATTAAGTAACTATAATAACTCTAGATAATTTTGTTATTATTTAATTTAACCATAGTGTTGCGCCCGAAAAAGTCATTGGGAGAGAACTGTTCTCGTTTACAACTTTCTTTAAAACAACGGAGTCGCCACCAATATTTATTTGGGAAAATATTAGGAAAACTTTTTTGGAAAGCGATTGGCCTTTGAAAACTGAAGATTTGGGTTCGGGGGTCGGTTATGCGTGGGGAAGGTGCGAGCACCCCACACATCCTCTCTACTGAGAGGGAACCTTTAATAAAAAATAAAAAATCACCATAGAACGAATCACTTGTTTTCATATACATCTCGTTCTCATGGTACTAACATGCATATCATCATCATCCAAAAAAACAAAGACACTACATATTTGCCCAACTTGCATAATCTTGCATACTCATGTAAAAAAATATACTATATTCATTACTCCTCTTCGTGCAAAAAAAATATATAAAAATAAAAACAAAAGCTCTTCATTCTTAACCACCTCGAAAGCATTAGTCATCTTGCATGCATCATTTCCAAATAAAAAATAATGCCACTTTCTTGCATTAAATCATTTTTGGACAGTCAATCATTTCAAGTGATCATTCACATTCCATGCATCTGCATCATGCAACATCATTTGTTCATTCATGCATTTTTTTTTCTTTCTAAAAAAAAGAGAATAAAAAAACCACGAGCACGATAAAAAAATTGTGATAAACATTGGAATTTCTCATTTAGCATGCACTTCCATTCACAAAAAACCATCATCAAATAATGTAGACATTTGCAACATCATGAGATGCATGTAAAAACATAGCATTCATACATCATCTCACTCATCCTAATAAATAAAAAAAAACCTTGTTTCATCTATCATTCATGCGTCATTTCATTCCTTATTTCGGCATGCATCATTTCACAAAAGTTATGAGGCCCTGCATCAGCCACATGCTGTATTGCCCCCAAAAAAAAATCATTTAGAATAATTGGTCTTTCCAAGTGATCATTCATGCGCGCATTTCATGCATTTGCATCTGCATTTTCATCATGCATATCTATCATCATGTGTTCATTCATGCATTAGGACACAAGGGGCATGTAATTTATTTATCATCGTTGCATGAGTATAATTAATCTTTTGACTAGAAAAAATCATCATGCATTCATAATAGGAATAAAATCGTCGGTCTTTTCAAGTGATCAGTTCCTCCATGCACTTCATACATTTGCATTTTCATCGTACATATCCATCATCATGTTCTAAAACAAAACAAAAAAAACAAAAGTATATCATCACTCTTTTTCATGCATCATTGAGCATCCAATAAAAATGAGAATTTGTGACTTTGCATCCTTCACAGGTTGCATTGCCTTCAAAGACTATTTAGAATCATTGGTTTACTTCCAAATGATCATGCATTCACGTGTTTCATGCATTTGCATTTTCATCACGCATATACATGATCATGTGTTCATCCATACATAAAAAAAACATGAGCATTGCTTCTTCAAAAATGGATGAGAGATGAGACGAAATTGATTATTTTTCTTTGGAAAATTTTTAGCTGTACAAAACAAGGTCAAACTCAGTCGCAAACTCAAGGTGTTTTCGAGACACTCAATTTTCAAAGATTTTGCAGCTCGTTCGCAAATTTTTACCAGCAAAACGATGCATCTCATCAGTCCCATGATAAACGATCAAAATGGTCCATTTTGTTAACCAATGTGTTATCAAAAATTTCTTCTATCATGTCGCTAACTATGTTAACTCTCTGTGAAGCATTCGTATAGTGAACTTGTATGCAACACACATTTACTCTTGTTTGAGTCAGTTAATGTCCGTATCTTTCCCATCATCATTCCTTGTTCATGTCCAGTCCCACCCCGACCATCCATAAGGTGCATATTCTCCACACAAGTACCTAGTTAACCATTTGGTTTGTTCCCAGTGTTGAAATTTCATGAACTAACACTTTAGGCCCCAAGCTGGGGCAAATTTATGATCACTAGATATCTTGTCAACATTGTATTCCCTTGATGTAAGTCCTTTGCAAAAAAATCAAATAAGCCTGTTAGGTTGAAAGCTCGTAAGAGCAGCCTAAGCAAAAATTAGGGCCAATAAAAGAAATAAAGAGAAAAAGAGCGGATATATAAAAATAAATAATTTCTGTCATTGAATTAATTTTTGAGAAAAACAAGCAATCATGATTTGAAATAAAGTTTGGTCGTCTTCCCGTATCCTCAAAAAAAAATTTCTTTACTACCCCTTTGAGCCAAAAAAAATCAAAAAATCTTTCAGTCACCCCAGACAAGGATCAATTCCACAATTGGTGTGTCACTTTTATCAGCTCACTCTACTCAAAAAAAAGACCACAAAAAATGTGAAATTCAAAAAAGATGATTGAAAAAGAAATCCTCAAAAAGAAAAAAGCAAAAGCAGTAAAACCCAAATCTTTTAAAAGGTCATTGTATCTTTTAAAAACCACAAACACCTCCTTAGGCCGAATTATCTTTTCTTCCACAAAACCCAAATCATTAGCCTCAAACACTTCTCTGAACCTAGTTATCTTTTAAAAGGTCATCGTATCAATAAACCATCAAACACCTCTCTGAGCCCACTTGAGCCTATACTCCACAAGCCCATAACCATTGACCACATTACAACCCTATAAAGTCCATTCCAATCAATGACTAATCGCTTTTGTTTTCTCAAAGATTTAATTTTAGGACAAGTAAGTTTATTTATTTACAATATATTTGCTAAAAAAAAATCAAAAAAAAAAGAGGATAAAAAAAAGAGAAAAAGAAAAAAGAAAAAAACCCAAAGGGCTTGTACTCCAATATTCATTCAAATCGCACTGATATCAAGACAATGTTTAGTGAACACCAATTGAAATTTTCATCGTATCAAAAAAACTCAAGACTGTCACAGTCTTTGGGATTCACCTAAAGGAGAACCAAAAGTTTATACTAGGACCATCACCTAGATCCCAAAGTGGGGCATACCTTCCACCTTTCATGCTTCTTGAACTTGGAAAATGTCTGGCATCCCTCCCATTCATATACCACATCCAATCCATACGACCAATTACAAAGACCCATGACCCTAACTCAGTCACCCCCACTAAAAGCAATCATTTAAATATCATTCCAAAGTGGGGCAATCCCATCACTCTTCACTTCACCTAAAGTCGGGGAAATTCGCTCTACACCCATCTCATCCCCTTGTCATATCCACATCAACACAACCATGCTGAGGCATCTTCTCAACCCATTATCCTAAATACAGCCATTCACAATGTTACTCCAGTCGGGGCAACCTTGCTCTCGTCAAGATTGGGGCAGCACCAAACGTCATGGGTTGAGACAGAATCTCTTGCTTGCCACCCTTCATTCCAAAGTCATGGCATTCCCAATTCATTATCTCCCCTACACCCCTTGTTTTGTTATCACTAGACAGGGGCAGACTATTCGATCACCTTCACTGGTAGTCTAAATCGGGGCAGTTCCACATTTCTTGAGCTGGGAAAAACCTACCTTTCATGACTTTGGGGAAAACCTACCATTCATCCCATCGCGTGTCATATCTGTCTTACCAAGTCAACTGATTCATTCATCTGTATTTGTACTGCTCTACATGTCTACTAAACAATGCTTCAAAGAGAGAGAACACAAGTTAATAATGTGACGTTGAACACTCACTCTGTTAACTTTGCGGACCTAAATTCAATCAATCATGGGACACCGTAAGGGAAGAACAAACGTGAACGAGTCTGTAAATACAGTCAAGTACGGTGACGCATCAGTGACTGTAAATAACAACATTGAGATTGCCAAAGCTTGAATTCAAATCAAATCCAATTTTTTTCCAAGGAACGATTATTGCAAAATATTCACTTCTGTGCCACTTGCATCAAAAGCCTCATCTCTCATCATTACAAAAATCTTTCTGCATCATCAATAAGATCATAGCATAAATCATCCCGCCATACAACCATGCATCCAATAAGTGATGATTCCAAAGCATCCACTTCTCAGTTTCTCGCATAAAAAAAAAATCTTTCATCAATAAATCATACCATACATTTCATCAATATGTCATTGTACCATGTATTCACGTGTCTTCCTTTATCCACCACAACAATCGCATCAAAGCATTACATATGCATCATTCGCATTTCCTACATTTATCATGTGCCGAGAAAAGAAGCAAAAAAGGAGAAGAAAAAAGCAAAAAAAAATTCTCATTACATTCGCTCATCAATCATTACATATGCATACATTACAGGCATATGACCCGTTGCTCTCTAATCGACTTCTAGTGTCGATCCTAATTACTTCCACTTCTTAAGTCAATGCGACAAGCGTTGAATCTTATATCAAACACCAGATCGCAGTGTTAGCACAGAGTCTAGCATAGATCCTTCAGACCAGTTGGTCCTTCAGTTCAGTTCAAATTAACACGTCAAAGCGACGGCTTCAAACTCTACCTTTAGATCTTAACGTCGCCACTGAGCGCGGCGGATCCTTCAGACCCCCAGAGGTCCTTCGGATTAGTTGTGTCTGCCTAAGACATAGTGGACATCCTTCGTGGTCAACATATCAGTTCTAGATCTGATCTTGACCCTCACGGCCGCATCGACGTAGGTCACCCCCAGACTGTTTTATTAGTACCATAGCTAGTTGCAGTCCATCAGACCATTTTGGTCCATCAGGCCCAGGCAGCCTTTCAGACCCACCGGTCCTTCAGCTTAATTCAAATCAATGCGCCAAGCATCGACTGTGAATTAGACCCTCAGATCATTATGCCGATACTTCAGGGCATCAATCCTTCAGACCCGCAGTGGTCCTTCAGAGCCCCAGCGCTCCTTCAGACCCCCAGCGGTCCTTCAGAGCCCCAGTGCTCCTTTAGAGCCCCAGTGCTCCTTCTTTATTCCTTTCTCGTCGGTGCCCCGAGTGTTAACCATTCTCTGTTAATTCTCAAACTCTACAATTTTCTACTAAAAGGACAAAATTAGCATTTGTCTTATCTTTATTTCTATTCCTACTATGAAAACCCTACAGTTTATCTACGGAATATAAATAAAGAGGGGCAGCTGTCATACCCTAATTTTGTCCGGCCAATTGAAAGTTTATTAGAAAAAAAAATCAAAATATTGCTCGATGTGTTTTTGAGATTTTTATCGTTCACACGTGCTATTTTGCGCTTGTTGGCGATTTGGTATTGTTTTTGCTATTATTAATTGGTTTTTTTAGTAGAACTCTTTTTAAGCGAAAAAACCTTAAATAAAAAAAATCTGTTTTAACCTTAAATATTATTATTTTTGTTACACATTAAAAAATTGTTATTAGTATTTAACTATCATTATTGCTTTAGATCACAAAATTAAAATACAAAAATAGATGATATATCAATTAAAATTAAATGTAAATAGAAAAGGGGAATGCAAAGCAGTAAACACAAATAAAGGAGAGGAAATGTGTGAAAGCATTTTTTATTTTTGGCTAGGAGTTCCAATGCCCTTTCATCATATCCTTGGTCTTTTTCACAAAAAAAAGCACCTCTATACACCAACACTAGCCTCTGTACCACACTTCTCCATTGATGCACCATCCTGCAAACATAAAAATAGAAATAGGCAGAAGCCAGTAGCAAAATCAGAACTGTCAAAGACAAGCAACATCATAGAAGAGGAAATGAGAGAGGGACTTATGAGGGGATTCCAGCTTGCTTTAACAAAAAGACAAAACAAAAAGCCTATATGAGAAGCCAAGAACAGAACGTAGAGAGGGGGAAAAGGGAAGGGGGATTCAGAAAAGGGGAAAATCGATTTTTTAGAGAACTAGTGAAGAGGAAAGAAACGAAACAGGAGCAAGGGGGAGGAGGGGGAAAACCGTAGAAAAAAAAAAGACAGCAAGCAAAGGGGGAGGGGGCTGTGATAAAAAGAAGAAAAGAGGGAGGAGAGCATCACCATAACCTCACCTTCACCGCCACTAGCCCTCTCTCTCGCGGCCACCTCACCACCGTGACAACCACCAAAACCACCACGTAAACCACCATTAAAACACCACTTCAACTACAACAACCGTGACCACCACCAAAACACCCCGCTGTCGTTTCCTCTCTCTCTCTCTTCACCGCAAACCACCACTCCCCATCTCTCTCCCCATCATCGCACCACCACTCTCCATTTTCGCAAACACCCTCACCATCCCATCATCTCGCAACCCTCTTTCATTATACATTCTCCTATTTTCCTTTGTTTTTCGTTCTCTCTCTCTCATGGCTTTCTCAGATTTTCTCTCTCCTTTTTCTTGAAAGTGTGGGTGGTGCGGCTGTGTGTTAAAAATCAGGGTTTTCACTAAGTAAGCTCATATACTGTTACTTATGTTATTGTTTATTTTAATTTGTTGTTTTTTATCAGATTCTTTCTTACACCCTTACCATTAATGATAGTGCCCCCCCGTTTCTAAAGAATGCAACGTTTTTTAATCATTTTTAGTGCAGATTTCTTCTTGCACCTCCCGTGTTTCTATGATACAACCCCTCCTATTATTAAAACTTTAAATAATCAGTTTGTTTCCCTTTCTTTTAGAGATCTGAAGACTAGTTACACCCCTTGTCTTTCTATTTCGTGACCTCCTTTCGGTCAAGCCGCTTTCACCTTTTAAGCACTGTCCTTCTTTTAATTATCTATTGTTTGTCCCTTTTAACCAAAATAGAAACCTGACCTATTTATTTATATCTGATGCCTATTCCTACTCCCTGTCACTCACGTGGATCAACCCCCCTCTTTTTTTTATTATCTTACTTTGTCTTTTATTATTATTATTATTATTATTATTATTATTATTATTATTATTATTATTATTATTATTATCATTCTTCAAAAATGAAAATAAATGTTAGTTCACATAAAAATATTTTTCTCCTTTTCTTTTCCTCATAAAAATACCAAAAATATGGGATAAGTGGAGATGTGACATCTCGTCGGTCTTGGTTTAAGACGTCTGAGTTATACAACTTGGTGATATTAAACCCCTTCCAAAGTTTAAAACCAATCAAAACACAAATATTTTCCTAGAACTACGTATCCTTTGATTCTCTACCAAGAGATACGTAGGAGCAGGGTCACACCCCTGTCAAGCGCAAAAATAAACAATCTTCATTACTTTTCTTTCTTAATTTATTTATTTTTTTTACCAAAAAACACAAAATATAAATAGGGGACTAAGTCGACTGTACAGTCGGATTAGTCTGCTTTTTAGGCCATTAATGAACCGTTACGGATCAAGTCCTAAAATCCCTATTTAAAATAAATAATTTCTAAATAAAAAAATACAAACACATCTCTTTTATTTCAAAAATCAAAAATCTTATTTTCAAAGTAGGGGATTAAGTCGGTCGTACGGCCGGGTTAATCATCGTTTTAGGATAAGTGAACTGTGGTCCTTCAGAGCCCCACCGCTCCTTCAGACCCCCAGTGGTCCTTCAACACAGATCACACAATCCTAAAACCCCTATATTAAAAAACACCAACCAACAAACATTTTCTACCAAGAACTACGTGCGATTTGATTCTCTACCAGGAGAGACGTAGGACCAAAGGGCGGGCGACCTCTGTCAATTGCACTAATAAAAAACCTTTTTTATTCTTTTCCTAAATAATCATTTTCTTAAATAAAATATCAATTTTCTTCTTTCTTTTTAATTCACAATAAAAGGGTAAAATAAACATTTTCAAAATTAATATTTTTTCCTACAACTAATTAGTAGGTAACCTTCCTTAGGAAGGATGTCGTGGGGTGCTAACACCTTCCCCATGCATAACCGACTCCCGAACCCTAATCTGGTCTCATGGACCCTTATCCATTCCAAAAGGGATTTTCCAATGTTTGCCCTTAAACTAAACGTTGGTGGCGGCTTCATTTTTGAACCTTCGAGGAATCCTCATCCGGATTTTTCGGTCGCTACACATAGCTTGAGTGCGATTGGCCAGAAGATCCAAAAGTTGGCTCACATTCGATGGTTGGGCAGGCTGACTGGTATCCTCGTCAGGCAGGCTGGCGACGTTGCCCTCAGGAGTACCCTCTGGTCGGGGTGCAAGTATGGCAAGGCTTTGTATCCGGGGTCTGCCTCTGGGAGCCATGGAGTAGCAAGAGAAAAGTTCAAGGAGTAGTGATGATGTGAAAGATAGATAACTCCCACTGTGGTCGCCAATGTTTTGTACCTTGCAATATTGAGTTGACTGCAGTTGGTAGGTCTCTTGCTGCCTGACAGGAGGTTAGTGTGAGCCTAGGGGGTACCTCCGAAGCCACTTCGGCGCTCAAGTCAGTATTGAGAACAGATGAGTGATTTGGCTAGGAATGAGAGTGTGTACCTTATGAAGGCAATGAGAGCTGGTATTTATAGGAAATCGTGTCCGTTTGTGGATCGTCGGATCAGTAGAGTCGATATTAACCATTCAAGTGTGATGGTCTTAATTGGGCTTGTATGTTGTGGATATGGGCCAAAATGATTGGGCCAATCCTCCTAATATTGCTGAATGGACCTCATGGTATTGCTGAATGGACCTCCGAACACTAACAAATATGATAATACTAGTTTTACACTTAGAAAGAAACACTCGTGACGATGAGTTGATACTATTGTAAAGCATAGCATATCTTGACATTATACCAGAAATGATTTCTGATCTGATCACGAAGATCATCCACTCGAGTTCCAACTCCGATCCCCGAGCGACGCACGCACGGGTGATAATATCCAACGTCACAGACACTGCAGTCTTGAACAACCTCGTAACACGGTACTTCAAATTCAACCTCTCATCCTATGCTCTCTCCCTCTTTCATCGAATTCCTTCTCCCACCGTTGCCACATGGACATCACTCATCACCGCACACTCCAACACTCTCTTTTCCCTCCACCACTTCCTCTCCATGCTTCGCCATTCCATGCTCCCCAACCCCCGCACTCTCGCCTCCCTGTTCTCCACTTGCGCCTCCCTCTCTTCTATCTCCTTTGGCCTCTCCCTCCACTCTCTCTCCATCAAACTTTCCCTCTCTCACCACCCCTTTCCCGCTTCCGCTCTCCTCCGTTTTTATTCTAAAT
This sequence comes from Astragalus membranaceus, assembly GCA_039519185.1. NCBI lineage: Eukaryota > Viridiplantae > Streptophyta > Magnoliopsida > Fabales > Fabaceae > Astragalus > Astragalus membranaceus. The sequence goes on from CM076850.1 coordinate 158,241,119, forward strand.
GTCGCCTCCCCCACCACGCACTCAAAGTGTTCGATGAAACTCCCCATAGAGATTATGTTTGTTACTCTGCTATGATAGTTGCTCTTGCTCAGAACTCTTGTTACTCTCACTCTCTGTTGCTCTTTGCCGACATGAGATGTCAAGGTTTTACGTCAACCGTGCATAGCATTTCTGGGGTTCTACGTTCTGCTGCTCAGCTTTCTGCGTTGGAGCAGTGTCAGATGATTCATGCACATGCTGTTGTTGTTGGGCTTGATTCAAATGTGGTTGTTGGTAGTGCTCTCATTGATGGGTATGGTAAAACGGGTATTGTTAACGATGCAAGACGGGTTTTTGAGGATAATTTGCAGGGTATGAATGTTGTGGGTTGGAATGCTATGATGGCTGGTTATGCATTGCATGGGGATTATGAATCTACACTTGATCTGTTTAATTCTATGGAAGCTTGTGGACTTGTGCCTGATGAGTATAGTTTTTTGGCAATTCTAACGTCACTGTATAATGCCGGGATGTTTCTGCAGATTGATCAGTGGTTGAATAAGATGAAAGTGGATTACGGTTTGGAACCGACTCTAGAGCATTATACATGTTTGGTGGGTGGAGTGGCCCGTGATGGACAATTGGAGCGTGCGGAGAGGATAGCATTGACAATGCCTTTTGAGCCGGATGCTGCAGTTTGGCGAGCTTTGCTATCAGCTTGTGCATATCATGGTGCAGCTGACAAGGCTCAGGTTATGGCTAAGAAGGTGTTGGAACTAGAGCCAGATGATGATTCTTCTTTTGTTATTGTAGCTAATGTGTTATCGTCTGCAGGAAGGTGGGATGATGTTGCAGAGTTGAGGAAGATGATGAAAGATAGGAGGGTGAAGAAGAAAGGAGGGAGGAGTTGGATTGAGGTTCAGGGGAAAGTTCATGTTTTTATGGCAGGGGATTGGAAACATGAGAGGTCAGTGGAGATTTATCAGAAGTTGGAAGAGCTCATGGGGGATATTGAAAAATTAGGATATGTTCCTGTTTGGGAGGAGTTGTTGCATAATGTTGGGGAAGAAAAAAGAAAGGAAGCTCTTTGGTATCATAGTGAGAAATTGGCCGTTGCTTTTGGAGTGCTGTCTGGATCTGTACCACCGGGTAAGCCACTGAGGATTGTGAAGAATTTGAGGATTTGTAAAGATTGTCACGAGGCTTTTAAGTATATGACAAGAGTTTTAGAAAGGGAAATTATTGTAAGGGACGTCAACAGATACCATAGATTTCTGAACGGTAGTTGTACTTGTAGAGACATATGGTAGCATATGGCATATGCTAATGGCAGTGAACAACTTGTTTGAGACTCGTTTCTCATGAGTCATGACAAGTGATGCTGGGTAACAAAACTAATTTTTCATCATAATGGTTAGTCTTATTGGCACTGTAGTTTCTGGCATTTGGTTTCTTGTTTTCATTCACCTTTTGACCAACATTGAATTACAAGTTTAAGATATATCATCACAACCACCTTCCTAGTGATAGACTGATAGTTGAACTACGGCATTTGAAAATTTTAGTTTACAAATGTCTTGCAAACAAGGAGGTGAAATGGAAATTATTTATTTGTAAACTTAGTTGTTTATTTTATGGTCATCTTAGGAGATGCAGATGGGGAGGCTGGGTACTACTGCATCAAAACTACCTTAGATATGATGCTTGTATAGAAATAACTAACAGAATACCAATTCATTTAGTCACAAGTACCTTCCTCCTCCACACACAGACACATGCACCTTGTCCTCAAGATGAAATGAAGAAAGGTCTGATGCAGTTTGCTGGCAGCCTACCACAAATCTTCAAATATTGGTAACTTTTTTATGCAAAAAATTTTTAGATTAGTGGAGACAGATCTCCCTGCAAAGACAGAGGGAACCATCAACCTCAACGAGAGAACCTACAATAGAATTTACGTACCATGATTCAAACCCAAGTCACAACTCACAACTGATGCGAGTGGAGTATTTGACCATCTGCACCTAAACCATTGGCTAAAATTATGGTAATTAGTTTCGATTGATCAATCGATACTTCCAGTTCACTAGCCAGATTATTGTGAAAAAGCAAACAACTCTACTGGTCGGGGTTGTAGCTCCCAGCCAGTCCTCTGACTGACATAGACTTGGGCAAAATTTTGGCCTGGAAAGGGGTAGTGACTGCCTTACGTTCTTTTATTTAATTTGCATTTTTTCACTTTCTCCACCTTTCTTTTCTTTAACACATCATTCGTAGTCTTTGGACTACAAGCAATCACTATATATGTTAATTTCTAAGAAATCCGGATACTTTGTATGATACGCATAAAATACGACACGGATACTGAGATACAGAGAATTTTTAAAAAATAAGACATAACACGGCCAAGACACATTAACAAAAATGTCTACAGACACAATGTTTGTAAAGAGATACTCATATTAGTAGTTGCTCAATAACACATGAGCATAGCATTAGTCAATATATGATGATCACTTTGAAGAATAAATACTTGTGATCATATTAAGTAGACATAGTTATGTATATTTATCCCACCATGTCACAATGTATTGTTTCTTCTATGATTGTGTTATGAAAACACATAATTATTGGATACTCTTTGGGTATCGAGTGAAATATTTTTTTAAAAGAATCAAAAAAAATTTGAATACTCTTTGGGTACGTATGGGAAAGTATCAGGTGCGTGTTGGTATCGGATACGTATCCGACACGACTACGTTCCCATTTTTGAAATATCCGGGCTTCATAGGTTAATTTCCAAACCCCCCTTATAATCACTTTGTTGCGGATATGGGGAGTTTGGAAATTCCTGATTTATTCCCACCAAGGCTAAATGTTAGATCATCTTCTTGCGGGGGTGTCATTAGATATTCCCTTGGCCATTATATTAAAGGATTATTTCATTGTAATACTAGTACATTACCCGTGCATCCGCACGGGTCGATCGCATTACGTAGTATGATTATACTCAAACAAAAATAAATATTTCAAGTGGCATTCAAGTAATATTGGTTGAGATTTTAACAGTTTTGTTGAGGTAGTGAAAATTTTGTAATGGGGATAAACTTTTGTTGATGTTTAATAACTAAAATTGTATAAGAAAATATGAGCATATATTCGTAGAGTAATGGTTCAAATCATCAAAGTTCCAAACATAAGTGTGTTTCAAATAGCAAAACTAATAACATGTACATTTCAGAAGTAAGTACATAGAATTAGTAACAAAAAAAAGACTGAAGTAGAATTTGGCCAACTAAATGCATTAAGAATTTCTTTTCATCTATATAGCTCCATATAAAACATAAAAGAGAAGATTGATGATAATCTCTTAAAGATGTTCCAGTAGTGTGGATTTTTTTTCTGAGCTCTCTCTCTCTCTCTCTCTCTCTTCCTTTTTTAGTAATTGTCATTGTTAGCCAAAGCTCATTGCACCGTCAAATAAAGTGTCATTTGTCAATCCAAATACTCATGTATATCAAGGATTAGCACAGCAGAAACTATAAGATGAAGTAAGTTTAGGAAACATGAGATTTGTTTAAAGTTCTCAAGTTATTACATTCTACATAATCAATTTTACAGAATTGGTATCTCTAACTAAAACTTCACACTACAACTGTACCCCAACCAAAAATAGAGACTTGTTTCTGCTAAACATTTCACAATATAATAGAAGTGCCCTACAAGCTAGTTACATCACAAATGCGTATTAATCGGTTTTTAATATGCTAATAAAAGGCATTTGTTTAAATTATTTGAGAATTTAAAACAATATCAATGAAGAACCCATTTGAAAATTTAATACAATATCAGTGAAGAACCCAAGATCAACATGTGATGTTTAGAATAAAAGGCAATATCGGTTCTTAATATGCTAAGAAAGACATTAGTAAGCTACTACATGCGTTTCTCCAGTATCATTAATTAAAGCATGATAGTATGTCCGACAATAAAATAATTCCTTCCCATTAATTAAAGCATGATAGCATGATAGTACCAAATGAAATGCACGATTGGAAGTTCCACCCGATATGCTTTGCCTCAAAAAATTGATGCTCTCATTATATATAGATAAGTGCTTTTTAAGGCAAACTCCAGATATTGGAGTGAGATAATAGGAAAATTACCTTTTCTGCTCCATTTTCTTTCAGTTTGTTTATATAAATTCTTCAACTCTTTTTATCTTCTTTATAGTAGCAGTGAAGCCATAATGTGCATTTATGAAATCCAACTGACTCGATCAGCAATTGCACTCACCCACATTAGAAAAAGGAAAGGATCATTTGTCTGGAATGTCTATGGCAAATAATAGACCTCCTATGCCAACCAAATAATCTATTCCCCAAAGAAGCCATACACCCTGCAAAATGAATGCATTATCATCCATTGAATTGATGAAAAAGTTTTGATCCAAAAAAAGAAAAGAGAAGCCATACACAAATGTTCATTCCTGTTCATTCTTACTGGGAGAGGCTTTTGAAAGCTATAATGGGATTGAAATTTTCACAAATCTGAATTAGTTTATGAATCAGAAATTCAGCATGATAGAAAAATTCTTATTGAGCACTAAAATCTAAAAACAAAATAGACATATTCTTATGTTTTTGCCTCTCACCATTTTTGTCTCTAGCTCTAGCTCTTCCCCACCATTTACCAAATCACTCCAATATGCAACTTCTGCACCGACACAGTAAGGGGATTTGGAGCTGTATGATCAAAGAATTGATATGTTGTGACAATTCAACTTACATGTAAGGGGTGAAACCAATAAGAAAAAAAAAACAGCAAATCCATAAGTATGTAAGAAATAGTAACAACTAATATGTCTTATTAAGAGATCCTAGGATGCAAAAAATACTCACAATTCTTAACGGCTATGATGTGTTATTGCATAATCAGCTAGTGTGAAAAAAAAATTTGTCCTACAACAATAAGAGGTAAAATTAATTTTGCTTATCATAATGTATATTAATTTAGCTGCTATAGAAAAAGGGGGCATTCGAGAGTTTAGTCCTGAAAGCACCAAGTAATAGAAGGAAAGACAAACATTCAAGTATTAAAGGTGTCAAGAAGAACTATACATTTAAGTCTCTAATTCCACTAATAACTCTTTTATAAGAATCAATGCTATTATCATAAGGGCTTGATAAGAGCATTGCTACATTTTCTGCAAAAGCATTGCTACATTTTCTGCACATGAAGGGCTTGATCACTGTGAACCACTAAATTATAATCTGCAAGCATTTCCTATAGTATGCTGCAATTGTCACTTAAGTCCACATAACTAAATGATCAGCACAACATGTTTATGGTACAATATTTTGCAAATTGAATTCAACCTGTATCACATCCAACATTTAGGTATTCTGTCAATACCAAAAGCTTAATGTCACCACTCCCCGTCACTCGCCGCACCCCGTCACCGCTCCCATCATTCGCCGCTCCATGTCGCCACCACCGAGCCCTTTGTCGCTGCCACCAGCAAAAATCTTAATAGAAATTAGTTAAAAACACACTTTCAAGTCACAGTTAAAATATCAGTACCCATATGTGTCTCATTTTAAATACCTGCTATTGTTCAAGTTAAATTATTCTAAATTTCAATGAAATACATTATGCTCAAACTGATTAAAAGCTAAACAAAAATGAAGAATCAAATTTCAAATGAGAATGTTCTTGAAACCAAAATTAAAATAGTAAAATAGTAAAACTGATCCCGAACCTACTCAAATATAGTTTATTACTGGATATTGAAAGAAAGACTTCAAATATAGTTTATTTTTGAACCTAGAACCACATAGTGCGCACGGGTATAGTAAATATACTTTTGAAACAAAAATAAATGAGATAAACTAATCTGCTAATGCAATTACAAATATGTTTTGAACCATATGCCTGTAGATCAGTAACCTCTTCTAATACTCACACATTATACTCAAAACAAAGAATACAATCTCCATATGTATAACAAAGTCTTGCTGATTAACTAACTTGACTTACTCTATGATTTTAGCATAACATCCCGTGACTCTGGTTGCAAGAAAAACAAAACTTTGCATCGAATCCGCAAGAAGAATTATCTCTGTTACTCCAGGTAAAAACTTTGATAAAGTTTCTGCATAATAAATCCATTCTAAAAGTCAGTATACCAAAATGCTTTTATCCTCAAATTAGCCATAACCATTTAATGAGTACAATTCTTAATACAATCATTCAAAGAAGTAGTCCAGTTTTTTTGCCATTGCCAAAACATATCATTCACAATATTTCTCCAAAATATAGCAAAACTTAATGAGGAAAATAGAACTACTCTCTCTTCTTTCATAACAAAACTCATGCAAAATTGCAAAACATCAAAGATTACTGTCTAAGAAATAGTAAAGATTAAGGAGAAAAGATGAAGAAGTTGATTGAGCACATGAAAGATCAAATATAACTGGTTATATGGATTTTAGCTAACTAATATTTAATTATTATAGTAAAAATAAGCAAAGATCTTGTGACTTAAAATCCCTAATGAATTTATCCACCATCTCAATAAACAAAACAATGGTAAATGGAAATTAGAAGAATAATAGGCAAAACCTGTAGCAGAACCACAAAACAATAATCACCCACATTTTTATGATTGGCAAATTTAGCATATAAATGAACTCCTCAATGTCAATTGGCCTATCAAATCAAACTTCGCATATGTATAAATCTGCTCATTGTTCACCCGAGTTCTTTTGTTTGCAGCCTCACCATCAACAGATAACATCCAAAATTTGTGTGGCATCATTTGCTTCTATAAATGACTCAAAGCAGTAACTACAACAAAGATAAAAATTTAGTAAAATAAAGTATAAAGATTTATACTTCCCACACCAAACCAATGAACTAATATAAGTTATATCCCTTTGACTTTGTAGCTGACCCACAACAGCACCTAAGAAAATGAAGAATATTATTAGCAAAATGAAAGAGAGGAAGCCATCAGCACGGCCGGAGTTGGCCTCACCACCACCATCTCAATCTCACTCTCCCATGGAGATAGAGTCTAAATTGCTCAAATGACATATATGGGCTTCCTGATGGTAGAAGGGTTTTCCTAGAAGTAATAGCATACATCTTTAGATAAGCCTAATCACTAAAACTCATGTGATATGCTGTCACCGAAATATTAAAAACAAACCTATGTGCAAATGCCTAATATTAAAAACAAACCTAGTTGATTGTAACTCTTTCTTTAACTAAATCTATGTTTATAGCTTAACTGATTCATCATGGAGAAGCTAAATGATTTGAAGAGTGAAAGATAACATTAAAAATAAGTTGCGACTTCACCTTTAGCATGGAGCAACACTCGAAATCTCTACATTGCACACCTCATCATCTGTTACTAAAAAACTAAAAAAAAAACATAGTAATTAGAATGGAAGTAATTATCATGAACCAATTATCTTTACAGCAAGTTTCCATTGAAAGAAGTCCAAAGATCAATGATCTTTACAGCAAATTTCCATGTCTCTCTCTCAGGGTCTACATCAACAATGTTGACATCTGGTTTTGCCATGTTAACAGGATGTCAGCCACTGGTTTTTATCAAGTTACACAAATGTTTATCACCATGTCGAAAACATAAACAAAAGCGCAAAACCGAAAAATGTAATTTGACATGTGAAAAGAAGAGGAATTAACTGAAACTAAACAACATTTTAACTCAAAAAGTTAGCTACTGTAAACACCATTTTATACAAAAATCATTGATCAAGTAATGCATAAACAAAAGTCCCCACCAATATGTATGATCAACTTGAAGTCCCCACTAATCAATATGCATAAACAAAAGGGCCCACCAATATGTGTAACAGATTCAGATATAAAGGACAGAATATGTATGGTTATACTCAAACGATTAATACCAAGTTGATGCATAATTTAGGAAACAACTTTCATCCTAACATGAACACTAACTCTCATCTCATAAATGATAATATGCTTAAAATCCTAGTCTCAGTATGATCAAATTTACTGAAACCTTTTTTCAAACAAATTATTCAAAATCATTAAGAATTTAAGAATCATAATGCTAATTATTATTTGATAAACAGACCAATGAGAAGGTCATATAGTCTCCATCAAAAACCATAAAGAACCAAAATGCTAAATAGTACAAAGTTTAAAAAAAAGGATGTAGAAGATACGTCAAAGCTAAGTTCAACCCCCACCCCAATCGGCACAAAGCCAAGGAAATATTCACACCTGCACGAAATCCATAATAAGATAAAATTAAGCACTCACCTAAAGGAGTTATCAACAAAGAGGATAAAGCAATGAACAAAGAAACTAATAGACAAACATAAAGTCTCAAAAAACAAAAAACATAAAGTAGCGATGAGTGCTTTAAACCTCTTTCTTTAATACTTTGTTCCTCATTCTTTGTGTATTTTTGAAGATACTGATTCTGTTTCTAAAATTAGTTTCATGAGGATGCTTATATATTCAATTTTAAAATGATTGAACTTATAAAATGAATTAGGGTTTTGTAACAAATCAAATCTTGTAAGGCTTGCTGGGTTTAGGTTTGTTGCATTGTGGAGAAGAACAGAGTCGCGAGAGGGAGGAAGCAAAATACCTGTTGTGATGCGATTTTTTCAAGTGTTGGGTTTAGGTTTGTTGCATTAGGGCTTGGTGCTGTTTCAGCCCGTGATTCTCTATTTTCGAATCAAAACCAAAATGAAAATAAGAAGATGAAGAAGATTAGGGGAAGGAAATATGCACGGTACCTAGGTTTCGAAATTTTGAATATGGGTTTGAAAATGCTCAGCTCTTGGTTTTGGGTTCGAAAATGTAGAAGAGAGGAAGAAGATGGGTTCTGATTTTTTGATCTCTGGGTTTCGGGTTTCGATTTTGTTAACGGGTTCTAAATTTGTTTGTGTGTGAAGTGTGAAAGAAAGAGTGAAAGGAAGAGATGAAGGGAAAGAAAGCAAAAATAAAAGAGAAGAAGAGAGGAAGAAGAGATGGTCTACAGATTAAAAAAATTGAAATACAAAAAGAGAAAAGGAAGGAAGAAGGTCAGAATGAGATGAGCAAGAAGGGGTGTGATTCGTGAATTGAGAGAAAAAATTGTGAGTGATTTTTTTTTTTGGTCAAAGAGTTGAGAGGGATTTGAATTAAAGAAAAATGGAGGGAATTAGTAAAAGTGAAAAGTGAAAAGTTTGAGGGGAATTACCAAAATATCATCAAATAAGACATGTGTCAATGTTTCCAAATGTCCCAATTGGTATTTTCAGATGTGGTTTGTATGTATAAATACTAGTACTATACCCGTGCATCCGCACGGGCCGATCGCGTTACGTCATACGATTACCTCAAATAAAAACGTTAGTTTGAAATCTCATTAATCTAAAATCAATTGTAAAATATAGATGATGACTTGCATACGGACATGTGCTGTCGTGTTCTTTTTAGGAATGAATTTAGACAGTATTTAAATAGTCTGAACATTACTCCGTGAAAATAGAGAACAATTTAAAGTAGATAAAAAAGGAGTTTCAAATAAAAAATTGATAAATATTAAAACTAAAAATGTAAAAGTATCATTTAAAAACAATATGTGCATTTATCCCGTGTGTTTTTATATATCAGTGCAGTGTTTTTTTTATATATCAGTGTTGTTATCCCATTTTTTTTATATATCAGTGCAACTATCCCGTGTTTTGATATATATCATTGCAATTATCCCCGTATTTTTTTATATATCAGTGCAGTTGTCCAGTGTTTTTTTTATGTATCAGTGCAGTTATCTCATAGTTTCAATTGATTATTTGAGTTGATTAGTAGATTATTGTAGATAGTGAAAGATAGACAGTAGATTATCAATAACAAATATTTATCCCGTGTTTTTTTATATATCAGTAACAATTATTTGTCCTTTTTTTAGGTATTAGTGACAAATATTTGTCGCGTGTGTTTTAAATATTAATCAGTTTAAATAGTCATTAAGCCTTCTTGTTTTTTTAGATAGTAGTTTTCAAAAACTATAATTATTAATGGCAAATATTAATCCCGTGTTTTTTTATATATCACTGCAGTTATCCCCGTGTTTTTTATATATCCGTGCAGTTATCTAGTAGTTTCAATTGATTATTTTAGTTGGTAGTAGATTATAGTAGATGGTAAATTTGTTAGATAATGGTAAATTTGTTAGATAGTAGATTATCAATAAGAAATAATTGTTTTAAATATTAATTAATAATTTAAATAGTCATTAAGCCTGCTTATTTTTTAGATAGTAGGTTTGTAGTAGTAGGTTTCAAATTTTTTAATTATCAATGACAAATATATATCAGTGCAGTTATCTCGTAGTTTCAATTAATTATTTTAGTTGATTAATAGATTATAGTAAATAGTAAAAGAGAGATAGTAGATTATCAATAAGAAATATTTATTTTAAATATTAATCAGTAGTTTAAATAGTCATTAAATATTATTGTTTTTTAGATAGTAGGTTTATAGTAGTCTTCCAAAAATTTAATTATCAATGACAAATATTAATCTTTTGTCTTTTTATATATTTGTGTAGTTATCCCGTGTGTTTTTATATATCATTGTAGTTATCTCATAGTTTCAATCGATTATTTGAGTTGATTAGTAGATTATTGCAGTTATCCCATATTTTTATATTAGATTATTTGAGTTGATTAGTAGATTATAGTAGATTATAGTAGATTATTGTAGTTATCACGTGTTTTTTTAGATAGTAGTTTTATAGTAGTTTTCCAAAATTATAATTATCAATGGTAAATATTAATTATAAATTGTCAAAAAAAATTATAAATATCAATGGTAAATATTAATCCCGTGTTTTTTATTTATCAGTGCAGTTATCCCGTGTTTTTTATTTATCAGTGCAGTTATCTCGCAGTTTCAATTGATTATTTTAGTTGATTAGTAGATTATAGTAGATAATAAAAGTTAGATATTAGATTATCAATAAGAGATATTTGTTTTAAATATTAATTACTAATTTAAATAGTCATTAACTCTTTTTGTTTTTTAGATAGTAGCTTTATAGTAGTAGTCTTCAAAATTTTTAATTAAAGTAGTGTTTGTATAAATTTAGAAATTTAGTTAAAAGAATTAAAGTGAAGTGATAAGAGAAAAAGAATAATTATTTATGGGAAAAGTAAAGTAAAAAGAAAAAAAGGAAGAAAGAGAGTGTAAAAAAAAAGTGAAAATGAGGAAAAAGAGTGTAAGAAGAAAGAGAAAAAAGTAAGAAAGAGAGTGTAAGAGAAAAGTGAAAAGTAAGAAAGAGAGTGTAAGAATAAAGAGAAAAAAAAGAAGAAATATGGTGTAATGACATTTTTACCCTCAAAAATTTGAGGTGTCTTTTAGATAGAATGGGGGTATTGGTAAAATCATATGTGGTGAATTTGTATAAATCTATAGTAGCTAGTGTAGTTTTCAGATGTGGTTTGTATGTATAAATATATTGTAGATTTGAACCTCTATTGTAATTACTGTAGAATTTTTAGCTCCATAAAGAAAGGCTTCTCTTCTACTGCCGCCTCCCATCAGACTATCTTGTGAGAGATTCTTCTTTTAATCTGTGACACGAGTTGGTATGTGAGTGTTAGTGTTAACCCTATCTATCGTGTAACTAATTCTTGTGCTGATATTCTTGCTAGATTGAGACGTTTTGTTTGCTTCACATGGACCATTCTTAATGACCCTCCTCCGGATTTTAATATTCATTCTGATGTAATAGGTGTAGCATCCTGCGTTTTTTAAAATATCAATAGATTTTTAATTTTTTGGATTAAATAAAATAAAATGATAAAATTACCCTGGTTAGGGCTGGATAACGGGCGGGTATGGGCGTGTTCGGGCCCAAAACAACCATCCGGTCCAATCCGCGGTTGACATTATCAGGCCCAAATCCGCTCGTTATTTGACTCGGTTTGGGCGGGTTTCGGATTTTGGTTTTCCAGGTGGGTCGGTTGGTTAGTGTCGAGTTCAGCCAAAGTTAGCCCAAATCATTTTTGTGGGCATCACTGTTAATGGAGATGAAAAGGAGTTGAAATGAGGAGGCCGAAAATAGCTTCTAATGGAGGAAAGACGACAACTTTCTAGCGAGATAAGTAATGCGAAAGAAGGTATAAGGAGAGGTATATGCAACCCGTAGATCGAAGTGAGATCGGAGTAAAATAGAAATGCAAGCAAAACATACCCATCACATAGGTGATATTGAACAAATTTGAGGCAATTGAAAATCCAATCAAAGAGTTAAAGAAGAGATAGTGAGAGGTTATTGTGATTTTTTTTGTTATTCGTTGTACTTGACTTCGATTAGAAGGGAAAAGATAGATATGGAAGAGGAATGAATTGGAAAGCATTTCACAGGTTTTTTTTCATTTTCACATTTCATAGGGTTCTGGATGATACTTGAGTGAGAGAAATAAATTAAGTTTTTAAAGAAAGAGAGAAAAAGAGCCAGGTGCGAGAATTCAATTTTTTTAAATGAGAAAAAAAATAAATCAATTGTTAGAAAAGAGAGAAAGATAAACGTGTAAAGTTTTTGAATAAGAAAAGTAATTGTTGCTTTGTTAAAAAAGAGAGAGCAAATCAGTACCTTGGAATTGAAATTTGTCAGTCAAATTTCTAAATAGTATATTAAAAGGAGGGTACTGTCAATCACTATTACCTTGGAGTTTGCGGGCGGGTTCGGATACCGATGAGTTTTGTAATTAAATCTGCACCGGTCCATCTATATCTGTATCTAACTGAACCTTTCACTCGTTTAACCGTTGGACCGACTAGATCCGCCCGCTTTCACATTTTTCATACGGATAATGCGGGTTTCGGGCGGGCCAGTGGATTCTGTCCAGCCCCACCGATCACATAGTCATACATTTTTTTTTAATCAACTATTAAAAATTTTATATTTTTTTTTTGAACTTAAAACCGTGGAGGGGGAACTTCACTGCCCCGGCGAGAGAGCGCGGCAATCGGTCATCTCACCTCCCCAAGGAAATAATTTTCGTGAGAATCGAACCCGAGAGCAAACCGAGTCGACCCTTACGGATCATAGCCCGCTCACCACTAGGCCAAATCGATTGGGTAAAATTTTTATATTTAGTTTAAGATTTTGGTTTTTTACTAAATATTAATTTTTTATTAGATTTCATTTTTTATATTTCAAATATATATGTTATAAGATTAAATGAAGAAATTATTATATTTATCCTATCTTGCTGGTTTTTAACCAAGCTCAAATTCAAGATAAATTTTGTAACTAGAGAAGTGACGCGACTGCACAACAAATACTAGATTGAACTCGAAATGCTCTTTAGTAAAAAAAAAATTCGAAATGCTCTACTTCTCTCCCTGAACTATGTGTGTATTTTAAAAAAACTAAATGTTGTTAGTTGTTACCTATAAGAGACAACATACTAAACAAATGTAGAAATCTTTATAATATCAAGTTTTGAGGTTAAGTCGAATTGCACCACTTGTAACAAATGTAGAAATCATTATCAACATTGTTTATTTACAATATTGTTGGAATTTTTTCATATATCCTTAATTAATTAAGTAAATTAAAAAAAATCAAATGATTTCACTCCAAATTTATTCAAGAGTAAATCTTCAATACAGTCAGCTAAGCTTACCCATCATATCCTTTAGGGTCTGTTTGGGAGTTAAAGGGGGAGGGGAGGGGAAGGCTTAAGAGGGGAGGGGAAGGAAGGGGAGGGGAAGGGGAGGGGAGGGGAAAACCCTCCCCTTGTATAGATGTTACAATTTGTGAAAAAAAAGGGAAATGGAGGTCTTAATTTTAAATTGACTTTTTTACCCTTTCTTATTTAAATACATTGATTCTACTGGGGATCCTTTTTACTATTTTTTAGTGCTACTATTAAATTGGCCTTCTAAAATTAATTTTTAGTGCTACTATTAAATTATTCTTCTAAATTTAATTTTTAAGTGCTACTAAATTTAAATCGTGTTATTCAATACCTAAAAAATTTATATCCATTAAAATTATGTCAAAAAAAATTCAATCCAATCCATCCAATTACAAAAAAGTTAATCCAATCCATCCTTTTGCAATTTTTAAGATTTATAAATATATATATATAATATAATTATATATATAATATAATTATATATAATATTGTTAAATATATATATATATATATATATATATAATATAATATATAAATATATGTGGTGGTGGCAGGTGGCGGCCAGCGGCAGAGCTCCAGCGGCCGGCGGTGGTTCCGGCGGCGGTTCTCCGGCGACCGGTGGTGGTTCCGACGGCGGTGCTCCGGCGACCGGCGGCGGTTGGTGGTCGGTGGTGGTTCCCGTGGCCCTCCGGTGGTTGGTGGTGGTTGGTGGGAATTTTTGAGTTTAAGTGAGGGCAAAATTGTCATTTCATAACCAAAACCTCCTAAAACCCTCCAATTTGGGGGAATGCAAAATTGGACCAAGAGGAGGGGTTAGGAAGGTTTGACAAAACCCCCCAACACTTTCCCTAATTTTTTTAAACTCTCAAACAATGGGTTCTTTCTTCACAAGCCATCTCTTCCCCTCCCTTCCCCTCCCAACTCCCCCTCCCAAACATATCCTTAGTCTCTAATGTTTGTGACATCCGTCAAATTATTTCTTTAAGTTTTATAAGTAGTTCACCTACACAGAGGTTAAGAAAACATATTTCCTAAAGTTTTATAATTACCATGTTTTTTGTAGTGAAGGGATTAATATTTTGTCTTGGAAATGATTTACAGCGAGGAGTGGAGCCGACCATTGTCTTTACTATGAGTGGTGGGTGAATTTTTTTTTGTATTTCTCAGTAATTGTATACGTTTCTTCATTTACGTGTATCGGTTCTTATTGAATTTTTCTCACTTTTTCTAATTGTTTTACTTGCAGGGGTGAGTAATCAACTGAGGGAGGTGCCACAATCACAAGCCCAGCTTAATGGCCCAGCCCAATGATGTTTCTCAATGCTACCAAACAAAAGTTTTTGATGGGTCGTGCGCACCCGAACCCGTTCTGGTTGGATACGCACGCGGATCTAACTTAACCCGGAGTATATATTTCTTTTTCACTCTCTCTCTCTCTCTCTCCCTCTCTCTCTCTCTCAGAAATCCAAGAAACACTTATTCTTTCTTGTTTCTCCGTTCTTCTCTCTTCTCACCTCAACGGAACCCTAGTTGAATGGAGCTCTCACCGCCGGTGATTGAAGCTTCGTTTCAACTCGGTTTCACGATCAATGATGAGCTAAGATGATGATGAATCAAAACCCCAAGGTTTTGATCTGAATCAATACAACCTGAGATCGTAATCTCCACTTCTCACCCTTCGATGAAACGCAAACCCTAGTTTGCACAGATCTGTTTGATCTTCTCTTTCTGGGCGAGATGACGCTGATTCTGGACACTGCACACTATAAACGTCACTAACGAAGGTAGAACTTTTTTCTTGACCTCTGTTTCAGCTTTCTTTCTAGGTTTTTGTCGCCACAAAAAACCCTAATATACTGTTTATGCTTGTACAGGTACAGATCTTTGTAGATCTGCTTCTAAGAACTTCAAACAAACGTAAAATCACTGACTCTGACCTTTTCTCCTTTGCTGTTTGAAGTTTTTATGTGCTAAACAGATTATAACTTCTGCTTTTGTGTTTGTATGTTATGTATGTGGCTGAACCGTGTTCAATGGAGAACACCAGCAACATCAATGATGAATCTCCACCTGAGATTCAAGGTATAAACCCTTTCTTTCACTTATCTTGCTTGATTCTTCCTTGTTGAATGTGATTGCTATTTTGAACAAACATTAACTCATTTGTTCTTCTGTTTTGTGAGGTTTCACACCTTGAAGATCCTCTCAAAACTCACAGTCAGAACCTTGAAGAAAAACGCAGAAGAGAAGAAAGCTAGGAAGCAATGTAAAATTGAAAAATGAAAAATTCTGTATTCAAAATTGTTGTATTTTTTTTTACAAGCAGAAACTGTATATATATATACATGATAGGACACATTCTTAGCTGTTAAGCACAAGTTGGTTGTTAGAACAACCAACTTAGTTTGTTACATAACAAACTAGATTAGTTAGTTATTAAGTTGTAACCAACTTAACTTATTTGTTGTAAAACAAACTACAACAGCTCTATTTTAAATGTAAACTAGCCGTTAGGTTTTTTAATTAACATAGGGTGTATTTGATTATAAATTCCAATACCCTACCTTAATCAAAAGAACCCTTAGGATAAATGCCCTGCCTTAAACTAAACTAGGTCTAAACTAAGAATACTAACAGTAGGCAACATAGAAATCACAGGACAACCCCCTGGTAGGCAAACATAGAATATTGGTCTAGGACAAGCCCCTAGACAATGACTTTTAGGTTATTTCCTTCTTAGAGACTTAGAAAGAAATAACATTTAGTTGCCTTCTTAGTTTAGAAAAAACTTCACCCTTCAAAGCTTTAGTGAATATGTCAGCAATCTGATCATTTATAGAGCAAAAATCCAGCACTAAACAGCCTTTAGAAACCTGATCCCTTATATAGTGAAACTTGGTTTCTATGTGTTTTGTCCTGCCATGAGAAATAGGGTTCTTAGCAAGATTTATAGCATATTTATTGTCCATAAATAGTTTAACAGGCTCAGTTAAATCAACACAAATTTCCCTAAGTAGGGTTTCAAGCCAATCTGCTTGGGTAGCAGCATGGCAGGCAGAAGTGTATTCTGCTTCACATGATGACAGGGCCACAGTGGCCTGTTTCTTAGAACTCCATGAGATAGCAGCTCCTTGGAATAGAAAGACATAGCCAATAGTACTGTAACAGCCCAGGTCCAACGCATTGGCACCCCAGCACTATTACATCACGGTCTTCTCTACCCCCCTTGTAGAATTTTTGCCTTCCGTGGGAATCGAACCTTGCACCTGAGGCATAAGTGCAAGTTAAACACGCCTCCCACTACCAATTGAGCGCGCAACTTAGAGAAGACCGTGATGTAATAGTGCTGGGGTGGCCAATGCGTTGGACCTGGGCTGTTACAAGTACTCCTTCTGTCAACTTTCTCTCCACACCAATCTGAATCACAATATCCAACAAGGTTATTTTTACCTTTAGCCCTGTCATTAGGAAAAATTAAACCATAATTAGTAGTGCCTTTAATATATCTTAGAATGCGTTTTGCAGCATTCAAATGAATCTGCATAGGGCAATTCATGAATCTACTGGTTACACCAGTAGCATATAGGATGTCAGGTCTGCTATGACATAAATATCTTAGAGACCCAACAATTTGTCTAAAGTAGGTAGCATCTACTTTAGTGCCCCCTTCTTCTTCCTTTTTTGTTAAGTTACCCTCAGCTGGGTTAATTGCCGAATTGCAATTTTTCAGCTCAAACCTTTTTAGGATTTCTTTTGCTGATGCAAACTAATCCCTTCTTTGACCCTTAGGAATTCTAACCCTAGGAAGTAGGTTAGTTTCCCTAAGTCTGTCATTTCAAACTCATCTTTCATAGATTGTTTGAAACTTGCTATTTTTTTTGTACAACAACCAGTCACAAGTAGATCATCCACATATAGGCACACAATCAACAAATATGAGTTTATGTCACTTTTGACATAAACTCCATATTCAGTAGTGCACCTAGAGAAACCTTTTAAGACAAAGAAGGCATCAATTCTTCTATTCCAGGCCCTAGGTGCCTGCTTAAGACCATATAAGGCCTTATGCAGGTGCAAAACATAGTCTTCCTTTCCTTTTTCAATGAACCCAGGAGGTTGATTTATATAAACCACTTCCTCCAAAGAACCATTTAGAAAGGCTGACTTTACATTCATATGGTACATGTTCTAACCTTTACTACAGGCTAGTGCAGTCACTAGCCTTATAGTTTCATGCCTTGCAACTGGGGCAAAAACTTCAGTGAAGTCAATGCCCTGTTTCTGTTGGAAACCTCGTGCCACTAACCTGGCCTTGTACTTAACTATATTACCACTAGGATCAAGCTTTAGTTTAAATACTCATTTAACACTAATAGCTCTCTTTCCTTTACGTAACTTAGTTAAAGTCCAAGTCTTATTTTTTTCAATAGAGGCAAGTTCCTCTATCATAGCCTTCTTCCAATCTTTAGACTTTAAGGCTTCCTCATAGTCTAAAGGTTCCATATCTGCCACCATTGCAAAGTGAACCAAGTCACCATCATGAGTAACCTGATTGTCCATAGTCATTTCAAAGTCTTGCATTCTCTTAGGTGGTCTCCTTTCTCTTTGAGGCCTAATAAGAGCCTGCACAACTTGCTCAGGCTCCTGTTCACCCTCCCCATTCACCCCTTCATGTGGACTTTGGTCCTCATTATGTAGAATAGGATCATCATTAGGTAGAACAGGACCTTCATCATCAGAACTTGCATCATTAGAATTTGGTTAAGTGTTAAAGACCTCATCAATGGTTGTAGAGTCCACTGAACCCACTTGTTCAGCTTTAACCCAATCCCATTGCTTGTCTTCAATCACAACCACATCCCTAGATACCTCAGTCTTATTAGTATTAGGATCTAGTAACTTGTAACCCCCTGTAGGATGATATCCCACAAGGATTAGAGGCTTACTCTTATCCTCAAGTTTAGTTCTCTTACTGTCAGGTATGTGACTGTATGCTATAGAGCCAAATACCTTCAAGTGAGATACATATGGTATTTCACCACTCCAAACTGTTTCAGGCACCTTAGCCTCCAAACCTCTTGTAGGACACCTATTTAAGATATAGACAGCAGTCACTACTGCTTCTGCCCATAGCCTTTTAGGTAGTCCCTTGGTCTTTACCATGCTTCTGGCCATCTCTAGGATGGTCCTATTTCTTCTTTTAGCTACCCCATTGTGTTGTGGGATATATGGTGGAGTTACCTCATGAACAACACCACTAGTGAATTGGGAACACTTCGGCTCTTGGGATGAAAGGTGGAATGAAAAGGGTTTTGTTTCAACCCACAGAGTTTGGTGTTGCCCCAGTCAGGACGAAACAAAGTTGCCCCAATTAGAATGAAGAGGCCTTATTTAGGATAGTGAGTTGAGAGATTGCCCCGGTGAGGTTCTTATGGGAATGAATGAGGTGAAGGAATGGGAATGCACTTGCCCCGTTTTGGAATGAAATTTCAAACGGTTTCTTTGGGTGAGGTTGTGAAAAGGTGATAGAGTTATGGTGACGGTTATATACGGAGGGTGGTATGTGAACGGGATAGACGACGAACAAAATCTCCCCGTGGTTGAGTGGAGTGAGAGGTGAAGGAAATGTCCCCTAGTACACATCTTTGATTCTTTTTAAGAAAAACTCAAATGCAATGAAATTTTTGACTTTTAGTATGAAAGAAGCCTCACTTGGTGATCACTAAACCTTGTTTTAATGCAACTTGAATGCGTTTGAAGTGCAAGTCTTCCTTTTTCCGTTAGCTTTCTTTTTTCGACTGTTTATTTTTGTTCCCTCATCTCTTTTTCCTAAGGGTTTGTTTTTCCTTGATCAGCTTTCTCTTTTCTGATCGTTTGTTTTTTTCTTTTGAGCAAACACATTGTAGACAGATAAACTTAGTGGTCCTAAGATTTAAAATTTGAGAAAACAACAGCATTCGGTCATTGATCGGAATGGATTTTTCGGGATTGTGGTGTTTTGTGGGGGAGGGATGATGGGGCTTAATGAAGAGCTTGGGGGCTAATGGTAGGATGATTTTTATTCGGCGTTGGCTGACGGTCGATGATTTATGATGGTTAATTGGCTTGATGAGGTGTTTGGAAATTTTATTCTAGGCTAAGGGTTCGTGGAGGGCGGGTTACCGAGGTCAAAGGGAAGTGTTTGCGGTTTGTGGAAGGAGGGGTGTATGGGAATGATGAAGTGTTTGAAGGTTATTGAGACAAGGATCTCTTGTGTTTTGTGGTAACATGTACCAGCTCACCACTTACATTTCTTTTGTATTTTCTTTTGTTTTGGGATTTTCATTTTTGAATCCCTTTTTTGATTTTCTCTCTTTTTTTTTGTTTTATGATTCTTTTCCTTCTTTGACTTGGGTGAGCTGATAGAAAGTGATGCACTTTTTTTGGATATTTGAGGTGATCCTTGTCTAGGGTGATTTTTGGATTTTGGTTTTTCTTGGGTTAAGGTGGGTAGGAAAGGGAACTTCTGGATGGCCAAACTTCATTTCAAATTCCGATTGCTTATTTTTTTCATAAAACTTGACAACAATTTATCTATCTATATGTGTTTGCTCTTTTCTTTGCATTTTTTTTATGCCCTAATTTTTGCCTGGACCGCTCTTTGCGAGTTTTCAATCCACCGGGCGCTCCTTTTTGCCTAGGCTGCCCTTTGCGGGTTTTCAACCCAGCGAGCTTGTTCTTCTCATTTATCTCTTCTTTTCTCTTTTTTTTTTGGAAAGACTTGCACTAAAGGAATATAATGCCGATAAAGAAAGTTAGTGATCACAGAATTGCCCCAGCATGGAGGACTTAGAGTGTTAGTGAGAATGAACCAAAAAGTCAAGTATGCACTGATGGGAGAGAATATGCGCCTTATGGATGGACGGGGCGGGGTTAGACTGGGATGGTGATGATGACAAGGAAGGAAACTGACTGACTCAAACAAGAGAAACTGCACGTGTCATGCACGTTCACTATAGGAATGCTTCACAGAGAGTCAACATTAGTTAGAACAATGAATTGATGAGCTGCTTCAGTTTTTTTTTGTCATGGAATGGATGGGATGCAGTGCTTTTGAAAGACATGCAAATGAGCTATTGATTTGCAAAACTGAGTGCCTTGGAACACCTTGAGTTTGCAACCAAGTAAGGATAAACTTTTTCAAAAAAAGGATGATTGTTTTGCAAGAACGTCTCGCTTCTCATCACAACTTTTATTTTATGCAATGAATGAATGAACAAATTATGATATGCAAGTATGATGCAAATGCGTGGAGAACGACTACTCGAAAAGTGTGGCTTATTCTAAATTATTTTGTTGCAAGACAAAATATGGAATACCAATGCGAATGATGCAAGAATGATGCCCCCCATTTTTTTCCAAATGATTTTTGATTTTTTTTTTATTTTTATTTTTTAGAGGCGAGACAAGATGCGAAATGCCAATGCCCCTTTTTTGAATGATGAGAGATGCAAGAATGGTGATATGAGGCAACTGATTGTCGTTACCCTGAGTAACTTGCCTGAAACATTGAGTGGATCCTGACTCAATACTTCACACAATGTACTGAAACGTTTTGACAATTAGTTGACTCAATTTAATTTCCTACTTGAAATTAAAATACGTGCGACTGGGTCAAAGTGCTCTGACATCGTAAAGTAACATCTCAAATTTGTAGTCGACAAACAAATTTGAGACATTACCCTTCGTCGTTCAAAGGTGCACTTCTATCCATTAAGCCATCACATGAGAAATTTTTCTTTGTTTCGAAAGGATGCATGCAGGGAGAAATGATGTATTCGAACAAAGTGATGAGGTTAATGAAATGATGCATGAGCGCCACATTGACGCGATGTCCGCATTATTTGATGATAGTTTTTGCATAATCAAGGATGAATGAAATGCGATATGGATGATAGATGCTTCTGGTTTTCATTTTTCTTATGCAATGAAATGAAATGCGTGATGCTTGCAATTACTTTCCTAATGCATGGGAGATATTGAATGAAGATGCATGCGAGATGAGACGTTAATGCTTATTTTTGTTTTGCGACACAGAAAAGTATTAATACGATGATGTGATATGGACGGACGACGGAATGAGTGGGTGAATGAATGAACGAATGTGCATTTTGAATGAGGATAACGTAAATTGCATCACTTGATGATTTTTCATGATTATGAGCGAATGAAATACCATAGGGATGATAATTGTTTTTTTTTCCAGAGTTTTGTTTTATGTAATGCATGATGCCATGATGCAAAGTGCGGATGATGATTGCTTTTCGTTTTATTTTTAAACTATGAAATGGAGTGCTTGATACTAACAATTATTTTTAGTGCGTGGAAAGATATGATTCTTATGAAAATGCATGCGAAATGAGATGTTTATTTGATTATTTTTTGTAATGCAAAGAAAAAATGCATGTAGTATGTTTTCTAAAAAAACTTGTGGAAAATAATAATTTTGGATTTTTCTTGATTTTTGGTTTTTTTTTTCGATAAAAGACGGTATGCACTAATACTTGTTTGAATGCAAGTGCAATGCAATATGTATGATTTCATGTTTGTCTTGGTGCCGGGAATCACGGTGTACTATGTCTTGCCATAGGTTTAACGGTGGATTTTGATTATTTTTTCTTTGAAACACAACAAGGTTAGAATCAATAAGCGAAACAAAGCACATTCCATGCATTCAAACTTAAACAAACTCACACCTCGGAGTATACGCTGTTTCACTTTTGATTCCACATCGTGCCTATGACAAGATTCTTTGTCACTTTGGGATTCTCGGTAAACAAACTTTGATGAAATGCAAGGATGCATGCATGAACTGTAAAAGCTTCTGTTGGATGCAATGCGAGGATGCATGCAAAATGATGATGATGTTTTATGCATATGCAGATTAGGGCAAAACCCTTATTGGCATTAGTTCAAGTTTTTTTTGTTTTTTTTTGAAAAATGCGAGCCGTACGTGGTTTCATATGGACCAAGTAAGAGAAAGGCTACAACAGCAGCTCGTTCTCTCTTTTTTTTTGAAAAGAGTGGGCCATATGTCACTTCGTACGGACCAGCAAAAGAAAGGCTACAACGGCAGCTCTTTCTCTACTTTTTATTTGAAAAACCTCCTACTCTTTTTGAAAACATGTCTATATTACCATGCAACACACAATTTGGTATGCCTCTTGTGTCCTACGAAGGTGGGGACCTAAGTTCTAGGACAACTCAAATGTTCCTCCCATGCGGGTTCTAGTCACTTCCTCACCAGGCTACCAGAGCTAATTCTCTTTCACAATAGCACCCACAACGATGGAACGCCATCTGGTGTGAGGCATCATGAAAGAGCATACTCTGGCTGAAACTTTCGTGAGAGTCGGAAGGACAACAGTCCAATTGCCAGTCACTACTCGTTTCCACTCTCTTAAGTTTTGTCAGACCTTGGGTTTTAGGCCCCTCTCAAAGCATAGTAAGCATAAGGTGTGAGTGTGTGCAGCAAGGGCATACCGCCTAAAACTACCCACATATACCCCACCTGCAAAGGAAAACCCAGAACAGTCCAAATAATAGCAGGTAATAATATGTCGTCTACCCTAGGGTTCAATATCACAATACTAATAATCCAACCTAGGTTTCAGCAACAGTCATATGCACTGCTTACCTCAAGAAAGGGAGCGGAGAAGAAGGGATCATAATAGAATGGGAGGAAATGCATGTTTTTACCTTAAGAAAGGGAGCAGAGAATAGGGGACATGGGAATTGAGGAATGCATGAACATGGCATTGTGAACAAATAGAAAAGAAGTAAAACAAAGCTTTCAACTCAATTAATTTTAAAACCACACATCAAAGTTAACTAGGCTTGACCCTCGTCTTTTTTTTAAAAAAAAAAGTGTCCCCAGTGAAGTCGCCAGCTGTTGCGCCCGAAAAATCCGGTTTGGGACTTTTCGTTTGACAACGTGGAAAACTTTGGAAGTCGCCACCAATATTTTAATTTTAAGACCAAAACATTGAAAAAAGGTCTTTTAAACAAGGCGGATGGTCTTTTGAAAACTAGAGATGTAGGTTCGGGGGTCGGTTAGGTATAGGGAAGGTATTAGCACCCCGTACCTCCTTTCTACCGAAAGGGAACCTTTAATTAAATGTGTGGTTTGAAGTGTTGATTTGAAAATGCTTTTATTTTGCCTCTTTATTGAAAAGGGAGTGAGAAGACTTAATGAAAATTTTTATTTTTGGCGCTTGACGAGAGTTAGCCTCTCGCTCCTACGTATCTCCTGGTGCGATGGAGAATTCAAAGCTACGTAGTTCTTGTTTGTCCTGAAAAAGGTTTTTGTTTTTTAATCTTTTTGGAGTTTTTCGCAAAGGGGTTGAGCGTTCGCAGTGACCAAACAACAACGGTTTAGAGTGGTCGCACTACTAACTCTTATGAAAACGAATTATCATTAACGATCAAACGGCAACGGCGCGAGTGATGATTAATGATAATCGGTTTTTATTTGGAGCATTGAAAAGGTTTTCGCAATTGAAGGAGAGCGTTTGTGAGGACCAAACAACAACGGTTTAGAGTGGCCACACTGCTAGCTCCCACGGGAATGAAATCATCACCCACAATCAAACGGCAACGGCGCGAGTGATCATTAGCGATGATTAGTTTTGATTTCGACGTTTGAAAAGATTTGTTTTGAAAAGTGTCTTCGTGGGTTTTAATTGGAGAGAACGTCGTGATGAAAGGAATTTGCAATTGGATCGATTTTCGTTCGGGGAAATATTTATCCATCATTTAAAAGAAAAAAGGTTTGAGAAAAAAAAAAGTTCGTTTAGGGAAAAGAAGATTTATTATTTGGGAGAAAAGGTTTTAAAAAAAACGTTTATCTAGGGGAAAGAAATAAAATTCGAAAAGAGAAACATGGGGGTGCAGTAGTAAAAATGGGGTGTAAGTTACAAAGGGGCTGTATTACTAAAACTGGGGTGCAAGCAGCAGCCCAGCCCACTACAAGGCTGGCTAGCCCACGAAATTGTGGGCTTTCATAGGGGTTGCAGAATGGAATTGGTGGGGTGCGAAACCTAATCTAATTAAAACTAATTAAAATCACACATATATAAAGCAAAACTCAACAATCCTAACCCTAATTCGCACCCTTCTTCAGCGCCGCGCCCTCCACCCCCAAATCGCCCAACCCTAAAAAATTTCTCTCTCTCCTTGCTGCGGCTGATCCACACCGTGACCACATCCACCTCTTCCTCTCACTTTGATCTCGTTTCCCTTTCCTCCATTCCAGCTCTCTCTCTCTCTCAAACCTAATTCCATTTCCCCCTTTCTCTCTCCACCACCGAAAACACCCAACCGATTTCGTTCTCCTCCCTCACTCGTTCCCGTTTTCCCTTCTCCTCACCACCACTAGAGACCCTAGTTTTCTACCTTGATTCGGCGCTCTCTATTCGAAAAAGAGGGAGAGAGAGAGAGACCGAGTTGCCTGGGTGTTGGTTCGCGAAAAGGGGATTTTGGGGTCACGGTGGTGGTGGTGGTCATGTTTGAGCTACGGTTTGGGGGTTTGGTCGGTGACGCGATGGTTATGGTGGTTGTGGGTTGCTACTGTGGCTGAGGGTGATTTTTGGGTGGCTGAAGCAGCGGTTGAACGGCAGAGGCGAAGGGGGATTCAGTATTGATTTTGGATGGCTGAAGGATTTGACGATGGGGCGGTGACGGTGGTTAAAGGGCGGCTGAGGCGGCGGTTGAACGGCGGGGATTCGGTGGGAGGGGAGACGGAGGTGGAGAGACACCGACCACCGTGGGTGGTGGCCGGAGTTCGCCCTTGACGGCGGCTCAGGTTAGTATTTTATTACATTTCGTTTTTTTTTTTATCTTTCTCTCTACTGGTTCTGATTCTCATTTTTTCCTAGCTTAATCTTTGTTTATCTGAACCAAACCCATTTTCTATTGCTAAACTTATTTTAATAAAACACTGAAAACGGACTACTATGCTCAAAACAGAAAACTAATTCATTCTTAATTCTTTAAAACTTTGGCCTACTTACAGTGTTAATATTGAGCCCTCTCTAATTTTTGTTCATATGTACTATCATACGATTTTGATACTGACTTAGATAAAACCGGAAAGAACAAAAATGAAGACACAAGAAACCAACCTGTATCCCAGCTTCTTGAATCACCCCTAAGCTGTTTACTCTGCTACTACTGCTACCCTTCTTCTTGCTTCTAGAATTCTAGAATCTGTTATTATCTTTCTCTCTGAGTTTCTGTGTGTGAATTGCCCTGTGTATATCTGTTACTCTCCCCCTTTGATTCTTTTTTTTGCTTTTATAGAGGCATCCAACATATTGAGACAAAAATGGCTGTTGTGCTTTTCAGGAAAAATCAGGGGAGTGGAGCAGAGGTTTATAGCTGTTGGAGACAATCAGCTGAAACAGTGGAGCAGAGGCAGCAAGGGAGCAACAGGGGCAGCAACCTGCTTTTGCCCAAAGAGTGAAAAGCCAAGGAACAAGGAGAAGGGAGCTTGAGCCCCATTCTCAAAATGTAATTTTCTGTTACCACCAGCAGGCTGCGCCCTGCTTTGCATCTTTTGTACTGTTCTTTTTAATTAATTTTTGTAAAAAGAGTTGACCTCTTTTTTTGTACTATTCTGTGTTTTTTTTTGTTTATATGTGTGACACAAGGACAGCTAATAATAATAATAAAAAAAACTGATTTCATTTTATTACTATTATGTATTATTATTATTTATTTTTTTATGATAATAAAAGCGGTAAAAACAACGCGTACCGACACGATGACTTGAAATGAAACGCGCGTTCACCTTAAAACTAGGAATGCGTACGCGATCAGAATACGCACGCGCGTAAAACGGTAAGACTAAAAGCGCACCGACGCATTTGCTCACACGACTCGAAACCGACACGCGCTTGCGTTTATTATTTTTTATTATTTTTTGGACTCTTTTTTTGAAAACAACGAGCGCCAAACAAAACCGTTGCACGAGAGTGCCAAATACACCCGCATTTAGAACAATATGCGAAGCGATAAAATTTTTGGGATTTTTCGATTAGTCGGACAAAATTGGGGTATGACAACCACACAAATCAGAATACACAACTTCCAATAGGTCTTTAGATTTGTGTTCAATCTGTTTCTTAAAGTCCTTCCTAGGTTGTTTACTCATTAAGCATGTAGTACACTTCTCTTTAGTATTAGCTATGTTAGGTAACCCCTTTACAAGTTTATTTGTACTTAGATTATCTAGAGCCTTATAGTGAAGATGGCCAAACTTGTTATGCCACAAACTAGTATCACTGTCAGCAGTAGCACTTAAACACAGTGCCTCAGTTTTACTTACACTAGTTTTAAATGTCCTAGTATTAGCTAGTTGAGTAGTTAAAACTAGATGATCATCCCTATCAAACAGTTTCAACTTAGCATTTTTCATAAGACATGAAAACACCTTTTCAAGTAACTGTCCTAGGCTTATTAGATTACAACTAATTTCAGGCACATACAACACATCATAGACTATAACCTTCCCCCATCAACCCTAGTTAGTTCTATGTTTCCCCTACCCTTAGAAACTATAGTTTTTCCATTAGCACACCTAATAGAAATTCTAACAGTGGGATCAAAGTTAATAAGCCATTCTTTGTTACTGGTCATATGATTAGAACATGCTGAGTCTAAGTACCAAATTTCAGTGATGGTTTTACCATCACTTCCTGTTACTACTAAGACTACATATTCCTTACCCTTTTTCATTGTAGTTTTAATCATCCTGGGTTTAGCTAGTTTAGGTTCCTTACACAACATACTGAAAGCAACATTATCTGATTCATCTGAGTCAGATTCAGAGTCTTCCTTAGCCACATTGGCTTCAGAAACTAAACCATTGGGCTTAGTACCCTTTCTGGTGGGACATTCAGTGGCATAATGCCCCATCTTGTCACACCTGTAACATTGCACTTTAGACTTATCCTTTTTTGTAGGTGCAGTGTTACTCTTAGATGAATTAGATTTAGACTTAGGGTTAGAGTTACCTGTCTTACCCTTAGACCCCTTGGTCTGTTTACTGTTACCTCCCTTTTTGCCTTTCTTGTGTTTGGATCTGGCTGCATACATAGCTTGATCTTCCTCTTCAGATTCTTCATCAAGGATCTCCATTCTGATTTCCTTGGCCTCTAGTTTGCCTTGAAGTTCCTCTAACTTCAAGCCTACATTCTTTGTAGTTTCCTCAATAGTGTTAGTTACCACATACCACTTCTTAGGCATTGACCTTAGTATCTTTCTGCATAGGACATTTTCTTCAAGTTTTTCTCCTTGAAGAGCCATGTCATTTTTGATCTTCTTCACTCTGTTGAAGAAATCAGTGACCTTTTCATCCCTTTTCATCTTGAGGCTTTCATACTGAGCTCTCAATGCTTGTAGTTTTTCTTCCTTAATAGGAGCAGCACCACAATAATAGTGTTCTATGGCATCCCAAGCGGCTTTAGATGTTTCACAGTCGCTTACTCTCTCAAAATCAGCCTCTCCATAGGCTCTATGAATGAGGGACAGGCCTTTGAAGTATTTTATTTCATTTTCCAGATATTCTTTCCTTTGAGCAGGAGTTTCAGTTCTTGCTAGAGGTGGAAGCCCCTCTTTTACCACATGTAGACACCCATGAGCACCAAGAACAGGTCTCATCTGTATAGCCCAAATCTCATAGTCTTTCCCATTGAGTTTGGAAACATAGTTGTCATGTCCACTTGTATTAGACATCCTGTAATACACTTAGAACACAACTGAAAGATTAGTAAACACACACTTACACAATTCCTCACTGTGTAAATGTTAGAGAATTTAAAGAAAACTTAAAGAACAGAGTAGAGTAGAGAAATTTTTGCCCTGGATCGTTGAATAGCTCTGATTATACCATATTGAATTTTTCTCACTTTTTCTAATTGTTTTACTTGCAGGGGTGAGTAATCAACTGAGGGATGTGCCACAATCACAAGCCCAGCTTAATGGCCCAGCCCAATGATGTTTCTCAATGCTGCCAAACAAAAGTTTTTGATGGGTCGTGCGCACCCGAACCTGTTCTGGTTGGATACGCACGCGGATCTAACTTGACCAGGAGTATATATTTCTTTTTCACTCTCTCTCTCTCTCTCTCTCAGAAATCCAAGAAACGCTTCTTCTTTCTTGTTTCTCCGTTCTTCTCTCTTCTCACCTCGACGGAACCCTAGTTGAATGGAGCTCTCACCGCCGGTGATTGAAGCTTCGTTTCAACTCGGGTTCACGATCAATGATGAGCTAAGATGATGATGAATGAAAACCCCAAGGTTTTGATCTGAATCAATACAACAACCAGAGATCATAATCTCCACTTCTCACCCTACGATGAAACGCAAACCCTAGTTTGCACAGATCTGTTTGATCTTCTCTTTCTGGGCGAGATGACGCTGATTCTGGACACCGCACACCATAAACGTCACTAACGAAGGTAGAACTTTTTTCTTGACCTCCGTTTCAGCTTTCTTTCTAGGTTTTTGTCACCACAAAAACCCTATATATTGTTTATGCTTGTACAGGTACAGATCTTTGTAGATCTGCTTCTAAGAACTTCAAACAAAGGTAAAATTACTGACTCTGACCTTTTCTCCTTTGCTGACGACTTGTTCATCCCCCAGTAATTACCAGCAGTCATGCTGCCAAAAAAACGTTTTTTTACATTACCGATGGTCTGGTTGTTAGAATTTTCTTTTAATCATTACCGATGGCCAGGCTGCCAGAATTTTTTTTGGATTTTAAAAAGCTTTGTTTATTATTTAATAATAAACAATTATTTAAATCTTATATTTTAATTTACATATTTGATTAGATTTATTTTAATTTATATAACAAATGAAAAAAAAATGAGAGAGTGAAGAAGAAAATGAAAATGAAGAAAGAGAATATAAGAGAACTCTGGCGTTAAGAACTCTGATTTGGTGCTAATTCCGACGTCAATTCGGTGAAAACTCTGTTGCAATGTCGAAGTCGAAGGAGAAAAGAGATTATGAGAATGAAGGGGAAAATGAAGAGTGAAGAAGACAATGAGGAAAAATTCGGTTATAAACACAAATATGGAGTTTTCCAATAGCTTTGGCCGGTAAAAAGTCGTCGGTAATTTCCAGGGCCAAAAGCGGCAAAAAATTCTACCAAAATGTTGTTAGTACATTTTTTGCGATCAAAACCACCAGAAAATAGCGAATTTCTGGTAGTGTTGTGCTGGGTGGTGGATGGTCGTGGTGATGGGAGTATGGGTGGTTGTTCATGGTTGAGGAAATACAGCAAATGCTGTCGGAGATTGAGAAAGTCTCCCTAATCTCTAATGAGCAACTATGAAGACAATCACGTCATACCAGAAAACCACATCAGCATGCCCACGTAATTAAAAAATGCCACGTCAGCTTTAGAAAAACAAAAACACTTTAGAGACTAAAACTAACGATTTTAGAAATTGTAGGGACAAAAGCAATTTATTTTATAAGGAATAAAACGATAAAACTCACTGTATTTACTAGGACTAGAATGATATATTCGGTAGCCATGGACTCCAAGCCTCCTACCGAATATATCATCTTTGACTGTAGAAAGGTCCCACAAGGAGCTTTTGATTGAAATTAAAACAATATACAACAAGTTTTCGACACAAATATTTTCATGAGATAGTCAATTCTCAATCTTTCATATCAAAGCTTTCAATTAATCCTCATTTTCTCCAAGTGGGATTTCCCATCGAGATTTCGTGAAAAGAAGTCTTTGAAGTAATCTTCCATCAACATGCTTTTGAACAACCGTGGGCTATCAGAACTTATTAAACTTTTTACTGGCCCAATCTCCGCCTCAAATTTTGGGTTGAAGAACATAGCAACAGAAATTCTCTCCTTTTCTCTGTTTACTGAAGCCCTATGCTCTATGCTGGTGTAGACCCCATTGCTTAGAATCTGCAAAATCATGGAAAACATGAGTCATGGAAAAGGATATATTCACGCATGCACTTTGATGCTTGCTCACCTCTCTCACTATCTTTTTCTAATGAAACCTTTTTATTTTTCAATTATTGCCAATGTTTTCTATTTCGTGATAGAGAGGAGGATAATGAGTCTTAACATGTGCAAGGTTGTGCAAGTGGAAAAAGTCTTCCTATAGTTTTGTGATTTTTATTTTATTCATATAAACTTTTATTGGATTTAATTAAATAGAAAAGGGATAGAAAAAAGTATGATAAGTACAAAAATAATAATGAAAAATAGTAACATTATTTGATATATTTAGGGAAAATTTTAAATAGACCACTAAATAAATATATTTTAGACATGAAAAGAAATTATATACTTCTTTTTTAGGTAAACCAGGGTGCCCACCGCACGGACAGTAGTGACTAATCCCTAATTATATATTATATACTTCTTTTGAAAGGAAGAATAATAAACTTGGCTCATTAATTATTATGGGAAATTATTCTGCTTGATATATACTTGAAATTTTCACATTTTCCCACATATATCTTCATGAGAGGGTCATAAGTCATAACTAACGTAGAAGCTACTTCATGAGAGGGTCATATCAGGAGTTGGAGTGAGTGAGTGACACTTATTTGTTAACTACAACTTCTCGATTTGACTATGGTGTTTGATGTTTAACTTGATTTTGGTGGTATTGATGCTCAAGTCAAATCTCCCTACAAATATTGATTATGATTCGACACATTATCCGAGCTGTATGGAAAGTTAGAAATCTGATAGGTGTACTATAGATTTATACAAAATCCACCACATATGATTTTACCAATACCTCATTCTATCTAAAAGATACCTCAAATTTTTGAGGGTAAAAATGTCATTACACTCTATTTTTTTCTTTTTTTATCTTTATTCTTACACTCTCTTTCTTACTTTTCACTTTTCTCTTACACTATCTTTCTTCCTTTTTTCTCTTTTTTCTTACAATCTCTTTCCTCATTTTCACTTTTCTTTTACACTCTCTTTCTTCCTTTTTTTTCTTTTTACTTTACTTTTCTCATAAATAATTATTCTCTTTCTCTTATATATCACTTCACTTTAATTTAATTATTTTAACTAAATTTCTAAATTTATACAAACACTACTTTAATTAAAAATTGTGAAGACTACTACTATAAACCTACTATCTAAAAACAAATATCTCTTTTTTTTATAAGCAATGTTAGTGGGGGTGGGGGAATGTTAGTTTCCGGGGTTTGAACCCGGGACCTCCTTCTTGTACTCTTTTGGTGCACTCCTTCGATATCCCTTAGCTCACCAACTGGGCTACCTACTTGTAGATTTATACAAATCCACCACATATGATTTTACCAATACCCTCATTCTATCTAAAAGGCACCTCAAATTTTTGAGGGTAAAAATGTCATTACACTCTATTTTTTTCTTTTTTTTCTCTTTATTCTTACACTCTCTTTCTTACTTTTCACTTTTCTCTTACACTCTCTTTCTTCCTTTTTTCTCTTTTTTCTTACACTCTCTTTCCTCCTTTTTTTCTTACACTCACTTTTCTTTTACACTCTCTTTCTTCCTTTTTTTTCTTTTTACTTTACTTTTCTCATAAATAATTATTCTCTTTCTCTTAACACTTCACTTTAATTCTTTTAACTAAATTTCTAAATTTATACAAACACTACTTTAATTAAAAATTGTGAAGACTACTACAATAAACCTACTATCTAAAAACAAATATCTCTTATTTTTTTTGATAAGCAATGTTAGTGGGGGTGGGGGAATGTTAGTTTCCGGGGTTTGAACCCGTGACCTCCTTCTTGCACTCTTTTGGTGCACTCCTTCGATATCCCTTAGCTCACCAACTGAGCTACCTACTTGGGATCAAATATCTCTTATTGATAATCTAATATCTAACTTTTATTATCTACTATAATCTACTAATCAACTAAAATAATCAATTGAAACTACGAGATAACTGCACTGATAAATAAAAAACACGGGATAACTGCAGTGATATATAAAAAAACACGGGATTAATATTTACCATTGATATTTATAATTTTTTTTGACAATTTATAATTAATATTTACCATTGATAATTATAATTTTGGAAAACTACTATAAAATTAACAACTATCTAAAAAAACACGTGATAACTGCAATAATCTACTAATCAACTCAAATAATCAATTGAAACTATGAGATAACTGCAATGATATATAAAAACACACGGGATAACTACACAAATATATAAAAAGACACATGATTAATATTTGTCATTGATAATTAAATTTTTTGAAGACTACTATACACCTACTATCTAAAAAACAATAATATTTAATGACTATTTAAACTACTGATCTATATTTAAAATAAGTATTTCTTACTGATAAATAATCAATTGAAACACGGGATAAATATTTGTTATTGGTAATCTACTATCTATCATTTACTATCTACAATAATCTACTAATCTACTCAAATAATCAATTGAAACTATGAGATAACTGCACTAGTACATAAAAAAACACTGGACAAATGCACGGATATATAAAAAATACGGGGATAATTGCAATGATATATATAAAAACACGGGATAGTTGCACTAATATATAAAAAAACATGGGATAACAACACTGATATATAAAAAAAACACTGCACTGATATATAAAAACACACGGGAAAAATGCACATATTATTTTTAAATGATACTTTTACATTTTTAGTTTTAATATTTATCAATTTTTTATTTGAAACTTCTTTTTTATCTATTTTAAATTTTTCTTTATTTTCACGGGGTAATGTTCAGACTATTTAAATACTGTCTAAATTCATTCCTAAAGAGAACACGGCAGTACCTGTCCGTATGCAAGTACGTCATCCTCTATATTTTACAATTGATTTTAGATTAATGAGATTTCAAACTAACGTTTCTATTTGAGGTAATCGTATGACGTACGCAATCGGCCCGTGCGGATGTACGGGTATAGTACTAGTTTCACGAATAAAATAATAGGCCTCTTAGAGATCTTTTTTGTATTTAAACTGTATTCACGAAAATGACTTTTGATTAAGTCTAACTCAAACCAGTGTTTTTTTATGAATGGTGTTTGTGCACTCATTGAAATGCATCTTCAAGATATAGGAGCTATATGGTGTGTGGTTTCTATTGTGTCATATCCCAATATTTTTCAATGCCTCCTGCAGTTAGAGCTGATATGCAAATTTTAAGTAGGCTGTGGGGTGAGTCGCCTCATGATATCGGCGATCCGGTGGTTCCTGACTCTGCTGAGAGGTACTCGGAGCCGGTTATTTTCAAGAAACAGAAGAAGAAGCAAAAAAAGGCCGTTGGCTACAACCTTCGGTCTAAAGCTAGTTCAATTTCTGTCACTTTCTAAGTTGTTGTTTCTTTTTAGCCATTTGTGGCCTGTTTCTTTTTAGCCATTTGTGGCCTGTTTTGGAGGCCTGTTCTGTGGGTCTGTTTTACTTTTTGTTGCTTTGTTAGTTTTTCGCTGGCCTTGGGTTTTGGTTTGGCCTCCCCTTGGTCTTTTTTGTTTGTGTTCGCCTTTTCTCGTTTTTAATATATTTCCTTTGCTTAAAAAAAAAACTTGCCTTCGATATGGTGTTGTATTGGATGTAATTTGTTTTAGTGGCGGATCTAGGATTTGAGGTCAGGGAGGTCAAATTTTTTAAAATTACGTATTTCTGAAAATATATTAAAAATAAAACTAATTTTATATTTAATTATATAAATTACACAATTCATAATTGTCCTCTATACACATAGGAGGGAATGAATTGGTGCAAATGATTGTGTGAGTGTGGTATATCATGGTTTTGGTACAAAACTAGGGACTTAGATGCAAATTATTTTTTAGGGTGTGCAAAATACTTTTTATAAGGACCTCCTCGTTAAGGGGGTAGGTCTGCCCATGGTTTTGAGTACCCTTAAACTCATTATCATAAGCAATAAATTTTATCTTTTAAAAAGAATATAATTTTAAACTAAAAAAGGAAAAAAGTCAGTGGTTATAGTTGCAGAGAAACAAAATTTGTTCCATTAATTATAAGAAAAATATGGGAGCATAGATGATATTCAAAGGCACTATATATAAGTAAAACCATTACATCATGACAAGGAGGTGCTGGACTTACCATTATCTTTATACAATAATAATGGTATATGATTACCGCAATTGATTGAAATTAACTTTAGATTGCTACAGAAAACCAAACTGATCAGATAGATATCCTAGGATAGGACCGGGTTCAATAAACCACGTGCTTTATTTCATTATAAAAAATTAGAAAGGTGAAAGAAAAGCATGACAAACCTCCATGATGTCCCCAACATTAACTACAAAGGAATCTGGACGAAAGGTAACAGGCACCCAAACCCCACCTTTCTTTATCTCAAGACCCTCCACTCCATTGACCTGGTTAAGTATTGTTATGCCAGTTGCATCAGAGTGTGGTGTAATTCCAACAACTAGCTCTGGCTGTGGACATGGTGGATAGTATGTCATCCTCATTGATTGCATTCCATCATCAAACAGATCCTCTACTTCCTTCATATCCATGCCTATTGCTTTTCCTATTACTCCAAGAAGTGCCATGCCAAGTTTCTGCTGTTCAGAAAAGTATGACTCCAAGGTATCCCTTCACATATTTATTATGCATATAGAAAATCAAGGTGTGTTAATATATCATGTCTAGTATCCGTGTCTGTCTGTATCGGTGTTTCGTAGATTCAAATGTAAAGAAGTATATATAAATGAGTAAAAGAAACCTCACCTGAGTGATGATGGGAGTTGAGGCAAAAGATGTGGTTTTCTTCTTTCAACAGGGTTTATGACAACGTAGAATCTGTCCCCCCAATCAAGTTTTTGATCTTCACATCTGATGACAGTTCCGTAACCTTGAACATCTCCAGGTCTGATTTGGTATTTTACTTTCTCTTCAACAGGAAGTTTGAAAAATTTCTCAATCTCAAGTTTCAGCTTCTCAAGTAGTTCAAAGCTAACACCATGGTTCACCACCTACATATATATATATGCATATATATACCTTACTTCTCAATAACTTTGAGACTAAACCATAAAGTGTTGCATCTTTGAAAAATTTATTTATATAAAATAATAATAGTATACCTGAAAGAAACCCCAATCTTTGCATGCTGTGTATAATTTCTTGAGTTGGGTGTCTTTATGAATTCCAGAAACTAATGTTTGAAAGTCAAAGATGGGAATTGTTGGCATGGGAGTGGTTTCATCTGATTGAAATGGAGGCTCTTTTTCTGAGCGAATATACATATCTGGTATTCCCATATCTGGTTTCTGGATAGAGTCCATCACACCAAGAATGGAACGAGTGTTCGAAAAGACATGATTAGCCATTGTTGGTAATACTATTGCTAGCTCAAAGTGATAGCCAATGAACGTTAGGGTCCATATTTATGCAGCATTTATAATGCAATAATCGGTATGGAGACCTGATAACATGTATAAAAAATTATTAAAACGTGTCACGTTTGTCAAAGTAACAGATAAGAGATTTGAATATATCCTACTCATATCTACTCATATGTTGGGAAAGACTAGAGAGAGCACACTTTCTATGAGAGGCAAAATAAAGAAAAAATAAAATAAGTTTTAAAAATTAATATATTAAACTTAACAAGAAGTTCACAATTATTTTTATTGGGTTAAGTATATATGTGTTTAAGCCCAATAAAATATCTATTTGTTTGTTTGTATTTTAAAAAAGAAAACAATCTATATGTGTGTGGGAGATTGGAAATGTTAAAACATGACGAATTGATTTTTTTGACTTTCTTTTTTATGCTAATGCTAATGCTAAATTTTGGCACAACTTAGAGAGTATTGTTATATTTGAAAACTTTTATATTGCTATTTTATTATATTATTATTTTAATACAACAATTGGCTTATGAAGCCATATCTTTTTTTGCTAATATTTAACTAATGAATTTGTTGTTATTCTTATATCTACCTCGGCCAATAGATTTGTTTGGGCGCTAAACATAAAATGTTTACTTATTACACATATTAGTCTCTATAAGACTCCATTGACCAAATCACCGAAATTAAGAAAATTGGTAACTATTAAATTTGTAGGCTATTGTTTTTTTTTTATAAGTCAAAGAATTTTATTAAGGGGGCACTAGGAGTGCCTCATTACAATTACAGATGCTATATTCGGCTGATACATTCGATGGGATTATTTTCCCATTCCTCGTATTTCATTGATACTTGACTACCCGATCTATGAGCTAACCATCCCCAAGATATCCCCTTTACATGGTTTAGCATTTGGTTTACGTTTGGGACTCCTCCTCTAAAAATAATCCTATTTCGGTTTATCCAAATTACCCACACAATAGCCACCCAAAACAGAAACTTTAATCTCTTTTTCTTCTTTCCTCCTGCGGATACTTTGTTGTTGATCAAGTGTTCCCAAGCTCCGTTGCTCCTCTTCCTTGTTGCTCCGATCCATTCATAAACCTTTTTCCACAGCTGATCTGTAATGATACAATCAAAGAACAGATGTTCGGAATCCTCCGCTGCACAAAAACAGAAAACGCAGCTGGTATTATTTTGAGCGAGAACTCCACGCTATTGGTATTGGTTTACAAGTTTACCCTTTAGGAGTGAGAGTTGGTTTATAATTCTACCACATCATTATGTGCAGGTTGTAAAAAAATATGTAATATAAGAGATATTTGGTAAAGAAATAATTAATGCAGATAAAAATTTGAAAGACATCTTATAAAAATTAACGAAAAATCTCAGGAGAATCTTATATTTAAGTTTAGGGGAATGCAGTATCTGACTTCACCCAAAACAATTATTAAAAAAAGTGGTATGGATATTTAAGACTATTACAAAACAATGCCGGCCCATGATGGGCATTAATTTGCCAGAGTGAAGGAACTTCTTTCAAATGTATAGACATATATACTCAATCTTTTAAATGAATCTCTGATACTTTGAAATATTAATCTCTACAATCACCGTGAAAAATACATTTGTTTAAAAAAATGTAGACACATATACAAGTACAATACAACTAATCTCCACATCCAACAATGATACATTTGTAGTTTTCACAAAAAAATGTTTAATTTAATTAGAAAAAAGTTAGTTTTTTAATTAAAATTTGGGGAAAGTTGATCGATTGATAATTGATATTTATCAATAATTTTTTGATATATAATTTTGTTTTAATGAATTATGATAACAAACAATTAATTAAGAGTTTAACGAATATATATATATATATATATGTGTGTATGTATGTATGTGTGTGTTTTAGAGAGTCATTTAATATCAAAGTTTAGATCTTCTCAAAATATTTATTATGTCAAAATTTTACAATCACTTAAAATATTTATCATTAAATCTTTGAGAGTCTAGGCGCCGAGAGACTTCCCACCTAGGGATGGCAATTTGGCCCATGCCTATTGGGCACCCACAAAAAGTGTCCTTGACGGGCAGGTAATTACCGTCCCATATGATTGCGAACTCGGGTACGGGCACTATATAGTGCCCAGCCCAGGTAGTTACCATTATTATAATTTTAAGTATAACCAATTTTAAGTAAATAAACTCATATCGAACATATATCTAGCTACTAATATTTTGAATGTTTTTATTTTGGTAAATACTATCCTTTGTAATATTAATATTTATGATAGTTTTTATGTTAATCATTATTTGTTTGTAATCAAAGTGCGGGTACGGCCCAGAGGGTATGGGGGGCACTAAAATAATTGCCCATCCATATGCCGTCTCAGGTACAGGCACCATATTGCATTGTCCAGAGGGTACCCATTGCCCACTACAAGAAATTTGACCTTTGCCCACGGACAAAAACCGTCACTAAATGTCAAACGTCCGTGGGTAAAAGTCACTTTAACCTCTCCCCACGGCCACTTTTTCCGTAGAGAACGTAAGACATCTAACCACGGTTTTTCGTCTGTGGGTAAAGGTTTTTCCTACGCCCAAATACATTTACCTACGGTTTCTGACTGTCACTATATCCTCCACCAGTATATCTAATTCTAACTTCTACCTACGGTTCTGACCGTCACTAAAAGTGATTTTTTTGATTTTTTTTTTTTTGAAATAAAAGTGGCTTATTTTTGCTGAATAATTTTTTTATTTATTAAAACAATTGAAAAACAAGAAAAGTAAAATTGTATCTGAAAAACAAGAAAAGTAAAAGTACCCTTGAGCTTTAAAGTAAAATTGATAGATATAAATTTGGCTAGGCCATATGTACTCAACAAAGCCAGGGAGACATACATAATAAGCAAAGTTGTATCTAAATCTGAATCTCTCAAAAAAAAGCTGTGTCCATCATCACATTCCACAAAGCCAGGGAGGCATACATTAAAACTTTGGCTAAATTTCACCTAAAACAGTACGAACAAAAGTTATAGGGACCCTAGGATGTTTCACATTCTACAAAAGCTCAATAATAATGTTCAAAATATGTTGTTTGCTGCTGTCGGTTGCTGCTGTCGGGGCCCCAGGTCACTTAATTGGAATCAGTAGTCAAATCGGTTGCTGCTGTCGGGGCCGGAGCAGGTGTAGATACCTAGAAAGATAAATGTATTTTTTGTAAATATTCTACATAGTACAAATGCATGCAGTAATGTATAGTACAATAAAATTGTACAAAATCAGAAACTTGACTATGGATCCTGGTAATGTCTTCTTCATGAGTCATATGTAGAATTATTAATTATGTTGTGGAAAGTTAAGCCAACCTATCCTTCCTACATTGTTAATTATGCACAACTCAGTTTATTCATCATGCATACAGGATCCAAAGAAAGATTCTGAGATTCTGATCTAAATCTGAGGGCCTAACAAAAACATACATCCAACCATATTTCACCATATTGCAGATCTAAATCTGAGATTGTTAAGACTTAAGATGATGAAATGTGATTACACGTTTATGCAAAATTTGCTTACACTAATCCATACCTCTTGAGCCACAGCTTGTAAAATTGCATTAACTTGTGGATCTTCAGCAAAGCGCACTTGAAGAATCGCAACGAGATCTCCTACCAAACTTTCTAATTTTTTGACTCTGCGATCCCCATTAGACTTTGAACTTCCACGTTGTGGAAGCTTACCAAGACAGCGTACACGTCCTCTTCTTTCGCGGCCCTTCACTTTTGAATAGATGTCATTCTTCCAATTTGTACATTGTTGAGTGGCTAGAGCATTTCCAGAACTTGCTTCCAATTCCATGTGCTTCTTAAGTTCATCCTACATGAAATAATATAAATTAATCAAAACTTATTAACAAACATAGACAAACTGTTAACAAACATAGACAAACTAATCAAAACTTATTCTTTTTGCTAAGCAATCTTGATCTTCTTAATTTCTTCCCTCTTTAGGTTAGATTACTGAGGGTTGAAAAAGCTCACATTAACACTGGGTACAATAGATTATATCTACTATAGTAACCATAGATTGTCTTGGGCTTGTACAGTTTCAGTTTGGAAGATGCAGCAAATGCCCTTCAGTCCAAGCCTCTATTACAAGAAATTGAAGTTGATGCTAGTCTTTCAAACTGGTTGGTTTCTCCTAAGTATAATGTCTCCAACACAATTCGTTGTCAATGATGCGGCCGTGTGGTTGATGAAACAGAAACTTAGAAAATATTAACTGGTTAAAGAAGTACACAGGAAAGAGCAATATAATACTACCAGCCTGTTGGTGAGAAGAGGAGGAAGCATCAGATTTTGATGCTTCAGTTGATTGTTCATTAAGTAAAGAGTGAGTTGTGTGTCTAATTCTAATCCTGTACTTGTTTTGTTTTGGTTTGTGAATGCCTATGATGTGATCAATGTAGTGTGGATTTGTCGTTGTTTTTGTATTCATTCATGTTGCAGCTATACAATTTGACAGTGAAAAGTAGTTCTTACTACACAGTTTCAGTTTTGGTTTGTTGGTTATCTTGGGCTTGTACAGTTTCTGGCTTCTTGTAAATCTTCATATTTTGAGCGATTCCTCTTGTTAGTGCGACTTATTTCCTATAACAAATGAATTCAATTGTCAAGAATGAAAATAAGACTTAAACTACATAATTGTTAATATTAACTAAAGTTTAATGACATTGTACATATACCTGTGATTTTTCGGAACACCAATAATGTACCAATTCACGATATTGAGAAGGAAGAACCCTTGTGTCAGGAATGCTAGAAGCCATTTCCTCTTCAGTCTTACTTTCGTCATACCCCTTTGATTTCAAATCGTGCTTAAATTGCTTCCACTTTTCATTCATCTCATTCTTTAATACTTTCTTTGTTTCCTCAGTCAGTTTAGGAACAAATTCAAACTTACTCTATCATAGAAATCATGAGCAAGAATAAATTATTAATAACTTGTGAAGTTAGACATATTATAAATTAAAAATAACTTGTGAAGTTAGACATATTATAAATTAAAAATAACTTGTGAAGTTAAATATAACTTGTGATCTTATATAATACCTGAATCAAATCAAACATATTATTAATGTAAGACTCGGGCATGTCTTTCCAAGAAAGATAGTTGATAGGAGCACATTGATGTCTCCTAACCAAGCTCCCTATTGCATTCAATAGGGTCTTTCCTTCCCAACCAATGGGATTGCCAAAACCATCTGTTTCAACACACACAAGTTCTCCATCTGGCATGTCCCACACATCTAACATATGTGTGTAACCTCTAGTCTTTTTTT
Source organism: Astragalus membranaceus (assembly GCA_039519185.1). Classification (NCBI taxonomy): domain Eukaryota; kingdom Viridiplantae; phylum Streptophyta; class Magnoliopsida; order Fabales; family Fabaceae; genus Astragalus; species Astragalus membranaceus. Next base: position 158,282,592 of record CM076850.1, read on the forward strand.
TACCTAAATTGTGTATCGATGTCAATTGTTAAAACATGAATCTATTTTGATAATTTCAAATGTAAATGACTGGGATAATAAGAAAGTCCATTCTAATTTCATTCATCAAAACAGTACCAGCATTAGAGCTTTCATTTGATTGCACTTGATTATCCCGAACTTCATTTGATTGCACTCGACTATCCCGAACAGTAATCAACTTTCTACGCCTCCCCATGTTGAGTTGCTGCAATTAATGAAGGCAATGTTAGTTCAACAAAACAGAAATGTTAGTATTTATTGTTAACTGTTCCATAAAGAGGACCAACCACCAGATGCGGCAAGGTATAATTGTTGATATGGTAAAGAACAGAACTGCAGGGGGTAGTATAATTGTACTTGATCAGTATAATGACAAATCACTGTAGGAGTCACAACAGTCATAGTTGAAATTAGTTTAACCACAGTGGACAAGAAGTGGAACAATCCTCACAAAGGTTTAATGCATTAGAAGAACTTAGAAGAAACTAACATTCCTGGTCTGAATAACCATATAACTTCATGAACTGTGTGAAAATGGAGTGCATAAATGAACTTTTCCAATTTTATCCTGCCAAAACTTACAGAACACACATATAGAGGATAGTTATACAAGTAAAGAGGCTAAAACCATTTCCATGTTTATCATTAATGCGGCTAAAATATTTCAGTTCAACAACAATTGAAATTTTCAGTTCAACAACAATTGAAAAAGGAGTGCTGATAACTTGGTTCAGTTCTCTAGGAATTATGTTGCCTCTTCGCCATCATCCTCTGAATCACCAGCTTCATTGTTTTGGAAAATTTCATCCATATTAATTGCAACTTCAATGATATCATCATTAACATCACATTCTGGCCTAATCAAATCATTGTCATTTATCTCTTGTATGACTTGTTCACTTCCTTTATCTATGTCAATGGATTGATCATCACCCATATCATATACATCTCTAACTTTAGCATGCACAACAACAAGCCAATCACTTTGTCTTTTATTCTCCACATAGAACACTTTCTTGGCTTGGGATGCAAAAATAAACGGGTCATCACATATATTATTCCCCGTGTGTTGCAAATAATTGAAATTTATTAATGTCATGCCCATATTATCAATTTTACAACCCCTATTTATGTCAACCCAATCACACTTGAAAAGTACTACTTTGCATTTGCCCGAGTAATCCAATTGAATTATATCTGTCAATGCACCATAGTAATTGATCTCCCCTTCCTTAGGGTGTTTATCTCTTGAACTAGCATAACTTCTTGTCTTAACAGTAACAACAATGCCACTGTTTTGAGTCTTTAAGCACCTTTCGCGCTTTTTCGTATGAAATCTAACTCCATTAACAACATAGCCACTATATTTTTTCACTATTTCTATCGGGCCACGTGCTAACCATTTCATTTCATCATTGACTACAACACTCCCCTGCTCTTCCAATCGTGCAACCTATCAAATTATTATTTTAAATGATTACAAAACTTGAATGATTATGAAATTCAATATTGGTGATGGATGGTTCTTAACACTTACTCGTTCACGAAACCAATCAGGAAATGTTTCACTATGAACTCTGTCAATCTCATATGGAGATAGCCGACGGTTTTTTCTCCTAATGAGGTCCATGTGTTCTCTATGAAAGGTATCAAACCAACTTTAGAGAGATATTAAACTTTAAAATTAGCAGAAATGTACCAAATCAAATATCAATAATTTTTCTTACCTCTTGAAGCACTCAATATCATTTCTATTAAAAAGCACATATCTATGTGCTTGTTGCAATGTTTTCTTATCAAGAGAAACTCGAGAAACTCTCTTTCTTTTCTTCACATTGAACCCAACTTGGCTTTTTCTCCCCAATGGCCTGCCTCTGGGATTTAAGATACTTGCATTGCTTACAAAAGAAGAATCATCATTTCGACTTGATCGGTTAAAATGGGTTTCAACTCCGGAAAGATAACGCGAACAAAATATCAAGCATTCATGAGCTAAATATCCCTCTGCAATAGACCCTTCTGGATGTGCTCGATTACGAACAAATGACTTTAGAGTACAAAGGAACCTAAAAAAAGGATTTTAGGTTAGAAATTAATATAATGTTGTTTTCCTTTACAAACTAGATGTTACTAGATAATACCTCTCAATAGGATACATCCATCGATAATGAACTGGACCTGCAACTTTTGCCTCATGTGCCAAATGTATTACCAAATGTACCATTATAGTGAAAAAGGAAGGAGGGAAAATCTTTTCTAATTGGCACAATGTGTTGGCTATTCGATACTCCAAGAGCTCCAAATAATGTTTATTAAGCACCTTACCACACAAGTCTTTGAAGAAATGACAAAGATCACCAATAACCAAACTCACTTTGTCAGGCAAACAACCTTTCATAGCTATACAGAGAAACTCTTGCATCAAAAGATGGCAGTCATAGCTTTTGAGACCAAATATCTTGCGTTGCTTCACTTGGACACATCTTGAAATACTAGACATGTATTCATCTGATGCTTTTATTGTTTTAAGCACTTCCAAAAATGCTTCTTTCTCATTTGATGTCATTTGATAACAAGCTCTAGGCAAATACTTTTTACCAGTACTAAGATGCATCTTTGGGTGTAGTTGGCTTCTTATGTTCAGATCTACAAGGTCATAACGTGCCTTATCATTATCCTTTGATTTTCCTTCTAAATGCAATAATGTTCCAATAATGTTATCGCAAACATTTTTTTCAATGTGCATCACGTCAAGATTATGACGAAGAACATTATGTTTCCAATAAGGCAATGTGAACAAAATGCTTTTCTTTTTCCATGGTGACAAACTCCCATTTCCATGATTTTCTAGTTGTCTCAAAGCCATAGTTCCATTTTGTAGCTCGGGATGCGCTCTAAACTCTTGGGTTCCATCAAAATCTCGTCTATTGTATCTCCATCTATGGTCCGGCTCTAACCAACGACGATGACACATGTAACAAAACTTCCTACTATAACGCAACCACTTAGAGGCGGTTTCAAAACCACAACATGGACAGGCAAGTTTACCTTTAGTACTCCAACCAGACAAATTTGCATATGCAGGGAAATCATTAATTGTCCACATTATCGCAGCACGCATTTGGAATGTCTCTTTTTTGCATGCATCAAAAGTTCTCACCCCAATATCCCATAATTCTTTTAACTCTTCTACAAGAGGCTGCATATAGACATCAATTTTATCACCGGGACCTTTTGGACCAGGAATTAGCAATGAGAGTATAAAATTGGGTTGCTTCATACACATCCATGGAGGAAGGTTATATGGAATCAAGATAATAGGCCAAGTGCTGTGATTGACTGACATGGTTTTGAAAGGATTAAATCCATCAGAAGCCAAACCTAAGCGAACATTACGAGGGTCACTAGAGAAATTAGGATACCGAAGATCAAAATCCTTCCAAGCTAAAGAATCTGCTGGATGTCTCATGAGTCCATCTTTAGTCCGACCATCTTCATGCCATGTCATAGAAGCTGCTGTTTTTGATGACAAGAAGAGTCTTTGTAATCTAGGCTTAAGAGGAAACCAACGAAGTACCTTTGCAGGTATCTTTTTTCTACCTTCATCGTCAGAGTTGAGTTTCCATCTTGAGAGACCACATTTAGGGCAAAATTCAGCATTAGCAAAATCCCTCCAATACAATATGCAGTCTGATGGACAAGCATGAATTTTTTCGTATGATAAACCCAACCCCGAAATAATCTTCTTTGCATCATAAAACGATTTCGGCAAAGTATTTTCCTCTGGAAATGCTTCACTTAACAACTCTAACAACATTGAAAAACTTTTGTCAGTCCACCCATTTAGACATTTTAAGTGGTACAAATGTATGATGAATGATAGTTTCGTGAACTTCTTGCAACCAGGATAGAGACTTTGTTCTGCCTCCTTTAACAACTGACATAACTTGTTTGGATTATTACCTTCATTAGATTGTGTCACATTGTGGCCATGATTAGCGCTAGGATCCTCATCCTCCAAACTTACATTTGTATCATCACTATCATGAGTAGTATGCATTGCAAATGCATCATGAATCATTGAATCCATGTCATGATCAAACTCCCTTTCTACATGAGACATGCTTATAGTCTTAGAATAGCTAGCTTCTTCACCATGAAAAATCCAATTAATATATCCTCTTAGAAACCCATGATTGATTATGTGCTCATAACAATTCATGTGAGTACACTTATTGCAATTGACACATTTGGTGCATGGACATAAAATTTTTCCATCTATAGATGAGTTTGTAAATGCAAATTGAAGAAAACTTAAAACCCCTCTAATGTACTTCTCTTTAGTCACCGTGCTATCCGATATCCAACTCTTATCCATTTTATATACTAAACTGAAAAATAAAATGAATGAGTAGACTGAGAACAGATTGGCTAAATGAACAGAATGTTTTGCATATGGTTCATCTTGATCATTCAACTCATACCAATCAGTATTAATACAAATTGCTAAACCGAATAAAACAGAGCAAACCTAATCGAAACAGAATAGCAATCAGTATTAATACAATCGAAACAGAATAAAACTACCTAACAACATGCATACAAATTGAATTCTGAGAGCTGTAGAAATACAAATCGAAACAGAGCAAACATAACCACCAACTGAGAGCAGTGTACTAACCTCTAGAACTGGACCTTCAAATCAACTTCTGAATCTGAAATTAAAGAAGAAAGAGAAGAGGGAGATAAATTAGGGTTCCCAATCTGAAATTGAAAACGAAAATGAAAGCAAAACAAACGAAAATTAAAGAACACGAAAATGAAACTAGGGTTCACCTTCACAAAGAGGAAGCCATGGGAGAGAGAAGCAGGGAATCGCAGAGAAACTGAGAGAGCGAGAGTGAGAACCTGAGATCGATTCGATTGAAGAGAGCGAGAGTGAGATTCTGAGAGAGCGAGAGTGAGAACCTGAGAGCGAGAGAGAACCTGAGAGCGAGAGAGCGAGAGTGAGGACGAGCTTCGCGAGAGTGATTTTCCCTGTGAGAGCGAGAGCGAGCTTCGCGATCTTCGCGAGAGTGATGAGTGAGCTTCTGAGTGAGTTTTGTTATTATTATTATTTATTTTAATTAGAAACAAGCTTTTACCGACGGAAACTTATAAAATAGTGCCGTGGGTAGAACTTCTAAAAATACTACCGTGGGCATAGGGCATTTTCTTTGTAGTGGCCATCCCTACTCCCACCCCCTTCTCTCCCCCTCCCTTCCATTTTTTTGCTTCCTTTATATTTGTATGTTTTAGTGGTGCTTTATGGTCCAAAAAATTTTTTAATTGTTCAAATACGCTGAGTTTGTTCCTCCATAACTGGATTGATGAAAACGAAAATTAATTTTGTGACAAATTACGTAAAGTGTGATACTATGTAGTGTTTTTGGGGTAGTTTAGGGCCTGAAAAAATTTAATGGTTCAAATACGTGATGTTTGCTCCTCGATAACTAATTTCGTTAAAATTAAGGCTTAAATATGTTTTAGGTCCCTATAAATATAGTGTGTTTTTGTTTAAGCCCCTGCAAAAACTTTTTTTAGTAAAAAGCCCTTGCAAAATACATTGTTTTGATATAAGCCCTTCTGTTAGAGCTCTGTTACAAAAATTGCCTACGTGGCTAACAAAGTTGTGAGCTGTAATTTTTTTTTATTCTATAATTATTTATTTTATGACCTGGGTTGCCACTTATTAAATGAGTCACTCAAATCCCTAAATTCCCAAATCTCCTTCTTCTTCATCTATGACCTCCATGGATGCTCATAGCCAAGCTTCTGGTTCTTCATCAATGGGGGTTAATCGCCTACCAATTTGCAATTACGGTTTGATTACTGTGTTCATCTTTGATTTTCTATGGTCAGCTTCGATTTGGGGGGATGTCAATTTCAATTAGATTTGCAATTAGATGTTTGTGTTTCACTGTTTGCAATGCGTTTGCAATTTGGGGATCTGTTATGGGCTTGAAGTACTTAGGGAAGAAAGAGAGAATGAGGGCGTGCACCACCACCATAACCACCAAACATCATGTAATGTACAAATCAGAAATTGGTTGGGATCATAAGATAGCATAATTGTTCCAAAATTAATGAAATTTGAATCGCACAATCTATGATAATTGTTCTTCTCTAAAAAACAAGCCTTATTTCCAAAGAACGTGAATGGGTTTTTCGAAATCAGAAACCAGATCTAGAATTTTAAAGAAACTATGGTTGCGGCGATGGAAATTGTGGTTCAGTGGTTATGGTGATTGTTTGGTCTGTGCAAAGTTGGAGAAGATGATGGAAGAAGATGGTTTGGGCCGGTGATTCCTTGGTCTGTGCAGATTGTTTTGGTGATTGTGAATGTGATGGAAGAAGATGATGATGTGGCATGCCAAATAACCCAGCAAACGTGGTTAAAGTTTGTGGTGTATGGTGGTGAAGATATGAAGAGATGAAGAAGAGAGAAAGGAGGGAACAAAGAGGTGGTGATGGCGGTTGAAAGTTGGAGGTTGAAGATGGAGAAGATTGAGAGAGATGAAGAATAAAAATTAATTAAAATTAAAAATAATGACTTGGCATTACAAGTCAGCATTAAAAATAAATTAGAAAAAATAAATAACAACTCAGACTTCTGTTAGCCAACTTAGCGTTTTTGTAATGTTGGGTTAACAGAAGGGCTTATATCAAAGCAGTGTATTTTGCAAGGGTTTTTTACTAAAAAAAATTTGGAGGTGCTTAAACCAAAACATGCTATATATATTTGCATGGGCCTAAAACATATTTAAGCCAAAAATTAATTTTGTAACAAGATATGTAAAGTGTGATGCTAAGTAGTGTTTTTTTGCAGTGCCTTAGGATTTAGAAAAAAGTTTAGATGTACAAATACACAGAGTTTGTTCCTCAATAATTGGTTTAGTCAAATCAAAAAATAATTTCGTGGAAAAATATGTAAAGTGCGACGTTTGACGGTGTGTTTTGGGTTACCTTAGCCACCGGGAAAAATTATAATTGTTCAAATGCGCAAAGTTTGTTCCTCAATAACCAGTGTGGTGAAAAACAATTGTGACAAAATACGTAAAGTGTGATGCTAAACAATGTGTTTTCAGGTACTTTAGCGTTTGGAAGAAATTACTGTTCAATCATGACTGTAGATCAAATCATGAGTGGTTGAGATTAAAGCAAAAAATCAACGTGATAACTACCCACATTTTAATCAGAACCACTCATGTAGTGTTATACGGTCCAGATTTACTCCTCTAATCTCTCACAATAAACTCTCCTCTCACCTTATACATCCCCATACAAAGAGCGTATATATATATATATATATATATATATATATATATATATATATATATATATATATATATATATATATATATATATATATATATTGAGTGGTTGAGATGAAAGCAAAAAATCAACGTGATAACTACCCACATTTTAGTCACAACCACTCATGTAGTGTTATACGGTCCAGATTTACTCCTCTAATCTCTCACAATAAACTCTCCTCTCACCTTATACATCCCCATACAAAGAGCGTATGTTGGACTTCATCATTAAACTCATTAATTAAACCCGTATTCAACATATTTAATTACGATGTTTAGATTCTGGTAAATTTAACCAACACCGTTGACCCAGTGGCTTAATCTACCTTGGGACACAGGGGGTCGACCCGGTGTTCCGGGGTTCGATTCCCGCAGTGGACAAACTCGGTGTTGGCCAGTGCGAAATTTGATCCTAAGCACGAACGAAGATTAGTCTTTCGTTGAAAGCGTTGGGACACCCCGTGAGTAGCCAGCGATGGTCCGAACCAAAAAAAGTTTCTGGTAAATTTATATGGTAATTCAATTAACATGTATGGAATAATCTTATACTTCTATCGTAAAAAACGAAGAATTCACTTTTTTTTGGTTTATAATGAATGAATAATTCACCGATCAAGAACTAAATTTGTTACCAACATGATGTGACACAAGTGGTAGATACTTGGGTCTTTTAATCATTTGGTCTTGAGTTCAATGGTAATGCATATGGAAAAATATTTGTTGGGAGAGGTCAACCTGTGAATCAGGGGATACTACCTTATGATTTTTTTCCTTTTATATGTTGTAGATATTTAGTATTCCTAATTTAGGTTGTACAAATCAGAAATTAGAAGATTTGTAATTATTGTTTGTAATCCCCTAATCTCTATTAATAGAGAGAATACAATGAATAGAAGGCAAGAAGCCAAAATTCCTGACATGGTATCAGCAGGGTTTCGATCATATCTGTGATTTCGTTCAGAATTGTGACTCCGTCAATGACACCTCCTTCGGTCGTTATTGCCTTGGCCTTCATCGTTGCTTTTGGTTTCCTTTTATCTTCTGAACTCGTTTGTTTCTGGTGCGTGGGTATCTTTTGGTTCCTCCTGACCTTCGAGACCGTGGCTCTCTCTTGGATTCTTCTTCTCTGTGCGTGTGATCAGCATCTGGTCCCGAACTCCAAATTGTGAGTTCCGTTCGTGTTTCCAGCTTGTGGTGTGTTTCAGCTGTTCGTTTCAGCTTTGCCTTTCTGCTCGCAATTCCTGTGCGCAAATCCTATTCGAGCTCTTGCCTGCTCTTGTTGATCGCGTTCGTGATCTCTGGTTACACCTGTGGTTTTCGTGACTCTTGCTTCCCAAATCTGATCGTTCTTGTTGCTGATGCTTGATCGTTCGCGTGCTCCTTGGCTGTGGGTTTATTCGTGTTCCTGGTTCCAATTTCTTTGCTTCTGTTTTGCGTTCAAAGTTTGTTTGCCGACATTACTAGAAATTGGGTTTTTAAGGTGTCTGCTACAGTAACTTAATTTATTGAATTGTTTGCTACCGTAACTTGTATTTGTTATTTTTCTGGATATCATGACAACTCCAAAGAAAGATAATTTTTGTGTCCGCTTTACCGGCAAAAATTATGCTGCTTGGGAATTTCAGTTCAAGATGTATGTCAAAATGAAAGGATTATGGAGTCACCTTAATGGGATTTCTAAGGCGCCAGAAGATAAAACTGTCTTAGATGCGTGGGAAGTCAAAGCTGCCCAAATTATTTCTTGGATCCTTAGTATTATTGATCCTCAGATGATCAATAATTTGCGTTCTTTTTCAACTGCTCTGGATATGTGGGATTATTTAAAGCGTATTTACAACCAAGAAAATACAGCCAAGCGCTTTCAGTTGGAGCTCGAGATCGCCAATTACAAAAAAGGTAATTTTTCCATCCAAGAATACTATTCCGGTTTTTGGAATCTGTGGACAGAACACTCTGCCATTATATATGCTGCTAATCCCAAACCTTCACTTCCGGCAGTCCAAGATGTCTACAACACTAGTAAGCGAGATCAATTTCTCATGAAACTTCGCCCGGAATTTGAGGCTGTTCGAGGTGCTTTGCTGAATAGGAATCCTGTTCCTTCTTTGGATACATGTGTTGGTGAACTTCTTAGGGAAGAGCAATGTCTCCTTACCCAAGGATCCATGTCTCATGACGTTGCCCCTTCTGAATCTGTGACAGTTGCATATGTTGCTCAGAGTAAAGGCAAAGGTCGTGATATGCGACAAGTTCAATGTTTCTCTTGCAAACAGTTTGGACATGTTGCTCGTAGTTGCCCAAAGAAGTTTTGCAATTACTGCAAACAACTGCAGGGTCATATCATCTCTGACTCCCCCACGCGTCCCCCACGACCTACACAACGTAAGGTACAGGCACTTCATGCCACTACCAGCACTGCCGCCAGTTCTTCTACCACTGGTGCATCTGATGGTGGTGCTCTACCGTTTGAACTGATTCAACAAATGGTACTTTCTGCTCTTTCAGCCCTAGGCATTAATGGTAAGTCTTTTTTCATTACTCGTCCATGGGTTACTTGATTCTGGTGCATCGAATCACATGACGGGTTCATCTGAACACTTGCACAATTTGCATTCTTATAATATGGTAATCAGAAAATTCAAATTGCTGATGGTAGTACCCTTCCTATAACTAATGTTGGTGACATCAACTCTAAGTTTCGAAATGTGCTTTTAGCACCTGGGCTTGCTTCCAATTTATTGTCTGCTGGCCAATTAGTGGATGATGGTTGTGATGTTAATCTTACTCAAGCTGGTTGTCTTGTTCAGGAGCACGTGTCAGGGAAAGCGATCGCGAAGGGGCCTAAAGTGGGAAGACTGTTTCCACTCTAGTATATTTCTACTCATTTATCTCTTGCTTGTACTAGTGTTTTGAACTCATGTGAGGATTGGCATAGGAAGTTGGGTCATCCAAACTCGGTTGTTTTGTCTCACTTATTTAATACTGGTTTGTTGGGTACTAAACATGTTGATTCTGGTACCTCTATTTCTTGTTCTGTTTGCAAATTAGCTAAAAGTAAAACACTTCCTTTTTCGTCTGGTGCTCATCGTGCTTCCACTTGTTTTGAGCTTATTCATTGTGATGTTTGGGTAATATCCCCTGTAGCTTCTCATGCTCACTATAAGTACTTTGTCACATTTATCGATGATTATAATTGTTTTACTTGGATTTATTTTCTTAAATCTAAATCTGAAGTGTTTTCTATGTTTAAGAAATTTCTGACATATGTTGAAACTCAATTTCAAACCAGTATTAGAGTTCTCCGTTCAGACTCTGGTGGTGAGTATATGTCTCATGAGTTTCAGGAGTACCTACAGCAAAAAGGTATCTTGTTTCAACGATCTTGTTCTAATACCCCTCAGCAAAATGGTGTTGCAGAACGTAAGAATCGTCACTTGCTCGATGTGACACGAACTTTACTTCTCCAAGCTTATGTTCCATCCAGATTTTGGGTGGAGGCTCTCTCGACAGCTGTTTTCTTGATCAATCATCTTCCGTCTTAGGTTATTGAGTTTGATTCTCCTTTCTTTCGTCTATTTAAAACTCAACCTGATTACAGTAGCTTACATACTTTTGGATGTGTATGTTTTGTTCAGCTACCTTCCACTGTGTTATGATGTCTCTAACCATCGTTTTCGCATTTCTAGGAATGTGACATTTTTTGATAATCAATTTATGTTTCCTTGCCCTTCTCTTGGTCAGACTGATATTGTTATTGTTCCCCAATTTTCTACCTTGCCTCCATCTATAGAACGTTTCAAATCAGGACTCACATATGTCAGACAATGCAGTAGGCAGGTTCCCACTTCTCCTTCCGATGCTGATCCGACACCTGATCCTGATCGTACACCAGTTGCACCACAGCGTTCTAGAAGAACGTCCTGAGCACATGATAGATATTCACCAGACAGATTTGATTGCTCACATACTGCTTTAACTACTTCTCTCTCTAGCACATCTATTCCTACTTGTTACTCGCAGGCTGTTAAAGATGTGCGTTGGGTAAAAGCAATGAATGAGGAACTACAGGCCCTTCAGGACAATTTCACTTGAGATATTGTTTCTTTCCCTCCTGATATTAAACCCATAGGCTGTAAATGGGTGTATTATGTGAAGCTGAATTTTGATGGGTCTCTCAATCGGTACAAGGCTCGATTGGTTGCTTTAGGCATGCAACAAGCAGGAATATGGCATTGATTATGATGAGACATTTGCACCGGTTGCTAAAATGACTACTGTCAGAATGGTGCTCACTTTAGCTGCTTCTCATGGGTGGTCTCTCCATCAAATGGATGTGAAGAATGCATTTCTCCATGGTGACCTGACTGAAGATATTTATATGACACCTCCTTAGGGGCTATTCTCTTCATCTAAGGGTGTGTGCAAGCTCAAGCGCTCTCTATATGGTTTGAAGCAGGCGCCCAGAGCATGGTATGAGAAATTTCGTTCCACACTACTTGGGTTCTCCTTTACTCAAAGTCAGTATGATTCCTCTTTGTTCATTCACCACACATCTAAGGGCATTGTTCTGCTCCTTCTTTATGTTGATGATATGATTATTATTGGTTCTGACGAAGCATCCATACGGGAAGTTAAACAACAGCTCCAAGCCTCATTTCAGATGAAAGACCTTGGTAACTACATTATTTCCTTGGATTTGAGGTTCATTCTACTTCCAAGGGTATATTTCTCCATTAGCATAAGTATGCCATAGACCTTATTACTATGGCTGGCCTCGAATCAGCTAAGCCTGTGGATACTCCTCTTGAAGTTAATGTTAAATATCACCATAACGAAGGTGACCTTTTGACTGATCCTTTATTGTATCGCCAACTCGTGGGTAGTCTTAACTACTTGACTATTACCCGACCTGATATTTCGTTTGCTGTTCAGCAAGTAAGTCAGTTTATGCATTCCCCTCGTCATCTTCACTTAGCAGCGGTTCGTCGTATAATTCGCTACTTGAAATGTACATCTCAATGGGGCTTATTCTTTCCCAATGGGGCAACTCCTAAGCTAATTGCCTATAGTGATGCTGATTGGGCTGGGTGTCTTGATACTCGGCGCTCTGTCACTAGTTGGTGCATGTTTCTTGGTTCTTCATTGATCTCTTGGAAGAGTAATAAGCAAGTGAGAGTCTATAAATCCTCTACTGAATCGGTGTATCGTGCCATGTGTCTACTGCTTGCTCCGAAATAATTTGGCTTTGTGGTCTTTTGGCTGAGCTTGGATTAACATCTCTTTATGCCGACAATACAAGTGTCATTCAGATTGTGGCAAATCCTGTTTTTCATGAGCGCACCAAACATACTGAAGTAGATTGTCATTCTATTCGTGAGGCCTATGATGATCATGTTATATCACTCCCTCACGTCAATACTCAGTTTTAGGTTGCTGATATTCTTACTAAAGTTGTTCCTCGCTTGCGCCATCATTGATCCTCATCGACAAGCCGCATCAATTTGAGGGAGGATGTGAATCAGGGGATACTACCTTAAGATTTGTTTCCTTTTATATGTTGTAAATATTTAGTATTCCTAATTTAGGTTGTACAAATCAGAAATTAGAAGATTTCTAATTATTGTTTGTAATCCCCTAATCTCTATTAATAGAGAGAAATACAATAAAGAGATATGTAAGTTCTTTTAAATAAGTAAATTTCTTTGAGAGAACTTAAAGAGGTACAAATAAAAAAAACATCCTTCTAGCATTCGGTTGACTATATCAATAAATAAATTGATCAATTGCTTCAGCTTGGTTCAAACGCGTGCTGGTGGCCTTCCCACTTGTATAGTACTACTATACTATAAGCAAAAGCCAAGTCTAGAACGCACGTGAAAAATAAGGTTTCTGAGTAATGTTTTTTATTCACTTTTTTAAAAGACTAAACTAACAATTTCGTCCTTAAGTTTACACTTTAATAGCTATTCTCTTCCTTAAGTAAATAGAAATAACAAATTGTATCTAGGCTTTTGTCACAACTGTCTTATAAGTCTCTTTAATTATGTATTGTTGACAAATAAAAAATACCAAGACGGATTTGACAAACGCCGTAGACTAACATGACAAATATGACAAAAAAAATTTTAACCATCGCTGCTTACATACGGATTGTCCTAACGGTTTTAACGAAAGACTAATCTCAATTTGTGCTTAGGATCAAATTTCGCACTGACCAACACCGAGTTTGTCCACTGCGAAAATCGAACCCGAGAGTATCAGATCGACCCCCGTGTCCTAGAGTAGATTAAGCACTTAGCCAACTGTGTTGGTTATTATGATACGACAAACTTTTGATACTACTTATTATTTTTATTTATTTTTATTATTTTCATTAATATATATGGGATCGGTGCAGACAAATTTTGTAGTATATTCATTTTATATAAATGAATGAATCCTCGAGTGGTTCCAGAAAATTAAAAAGTATATATACAATTTTATCTGAAATTAAAATTGTTGGTCATTTTAGTTCACACGTTACAAATATTTTAGATTACTCTCTAAAATTGAATACTGAAATCAGATTAATCCAAAAGATTTGACCAAAAAAAATTAATCCAAAAGAAAATACCACTTATAAATTTCAAATAAGTCTTCATATTTGATAGCTAAAATTCAAAATATAATCTACGATGAGACTGAAAATTAGAGCTAGCAAAATGGCCCGGGCCCGTCGGGCCGGGCTGGGTTAGCCCAAAAAATGGGAGGGCTTGGGCCGAAAGAATTGAGCCCGTTTTTACATTCGGGTTTTTTAGCCCGGTCCGCAAAAGTCCGAGCCCGCGTCGGGCTAGCCCGACCGAGCCATGGGTAGCCCGCATAGCCTGTGGTGGTTGATGTCATGCTGTGATTATGATCCTGTGAACCTTAGTTATCTCTATTCATTTATAGTAAATTAAAAATATCTTAATGACTGTCATTATTGTAATGTGTGGTTAAAGGTTTAGGTTCATACATGTTTGAGAGTTGAAAATCTATTCTAAGAATTGCAGATTTCTTTTATGGTGAAAACAGATGAGGAAGAGATTAATAAAGACAAATTTTGTTACTCATGAGATTACAGTTTCATTCTGCTGAAGTTTGGACAATGTGAATGTTGTAGGGTATGAGGATTGTGCACACTACAGAAGAGTTTGCTGAGTCATTCCTTGCAGCACAACGTGAGGCAGCTGCTTCTTTCGGTGTCAACACGATCTTGCTGGAGAAGTATATTACACGGCCAAGGCACATAGAAGTCCAAGTATTTATATTGATTTTAGGCTAAAGTACTCTCGGGGTCCCTTTTCTTTAATTAAAGTAACGAATTAGTTCTTTATGTTTTTTTTGTCCCAAATAAGTCCTTTATCTTTCAAATTTTTGACACATAAATCTTTTTCCGTTAACAGTGCTGATTTATGTGTCAAAAAAAAGGATTTATGTGTTAAAAATTTGAAACATAAATGACTGATTTGGGACAGAAAATGATTTATGTGTCAAAAATTTAAAACATAAAGGGCTGATTTGGGACAAAAAAAAGATAAAGGACCAAATCGTTACTTTAAATAAAGATAATGGACTCCATGAGCACTTTAGCCTTGATTTTATCACTCACCCTACTATCATATTTCATCCTAGAAGCTTCATTGGCTGCTTATCTATTTTTCTTCGGAAAAAATAAACGTGCCTCATAGTGGATATTCGTTACTCCTGTGATTATGTTTTCAATTCTTTGGAATTTTTCTACAACAGTGGGATTGAAATAATAGGCATCATTAAAAAATTTCCATGTGTCTTGGACTTGAGTTTATAATAGCTTATTTTTTATTTGTCATGGTAGGTATTTGGGGATAAGCTCGGAAATGTTCTGCATTTGTATGAGAGAGATTACAGTGTGCAGAGAAGACACCAAAAAATAATTGAAGAAGCTCCGGCTGTAAAAACATGACAGTCTCGCTAAAAAATCGCGCATAATGCGGGCTAGCCCGAAAAACCCGCAGTCCGCATAGGGCCGGGCTTGGGCCATAAAGGGTGAGCCCGAATTTCAACCCGGGCTTTTTAGCCCGACCCTTAAAAGCCCGTAGCAACAAAAAATTAGAGAGGAAAAATATGATGTTTGTCTCTATTTTCGTCATTAAATTCAATGACAATCATAAATGAATCATTTTCTCTCTCCCTTTCTCTAATTTTGGACGTTAATTTTGTTTTTGTCTTAAATATACGTTTCATCCTTGTAAATATAGGTTTGATTCAATTAGTCCCTGTAAAAATAAAATTTTGTGTTTCGTACTTGCAAATATATGTTTTATCCAGTTTAGTCCCTTGTAAAAATAAAATTTTGATTTTTATCCCTAAAAATATACGTTTTATCCAGTTTAATCCTGTAATATATAAAATATTTTATTTTAGTCCCTGCAATATTGGGGACAAGAAGGAGTAAACTCATATAATTTACATATTACAAGGACCAAACTGGATAAAACGTGTATTTGCAGGGAAGGAAAACAAAATTTTATTTTTACAAAGACTAAATTGGATCAAACGTGTATTTGCAGGGACGAAATATATATTTAGGCCTTTATTTTTTTAACTAGTAGTTAAAATATCTAAGACTCTTTTATCAGTTTCATAATTTTATATTAAAAAATTCATATAAAATTCAGGCCCCTATAATATTCAAAAATTCATATAAGAAATGGTGAAAATCATGAAATGTTGCTTTCATTATTTTATGTATAAATCATAGAAAATGGCAGATGATGTGATGTTTCTATTTTTTTTTTGGTTGAAAATATAAAATGAACCAAAGACAGCATGCAGAGACGAATGTGTTTGTATACATATATACATACTTGCATACAAATACATAACAAATCATACGTGGGTATGTAGAGATGGAGTGTTGTAGAAAAAATGCAAGTGAGCATAAAAATGGAAAGGAAAATGAGATACATGCACATAGGAGAACAAAATGGCAAACAAAAAAAGGGAAGAAGGGCGATGGAGTGTTGGAACCTTTACCTGAACTGTGTTGGATAACAAGAATGTCACGAAGGGTGAACTTGGGATGAAAATTTGTGTGGAGCACATGCTCCGAGGGACAAGAGGTAGAAGGTGCGACGATTTCATGAAGCTTCTCCTGGGGGGAGGTTGAGCTTTCTTCTCATGCCTCTGGCAGCTATCACACTTGTTGACGTAGGACAAAAAGTCGGTTCGCAAGGTGGGCTAATAGTACCCACCTTGGAGGACCTTCGCTGTCAATGGCAAGGAAAGTCTGCGAGAATGCTAAGAGCCTAGGGGTGGAAGGGCTATGACTTATGATACTAAGTCATTTGCTTAGTAATAGTTACTAAATCGTTACTAGCCATTGGATTGACAAAATTTCAATGAAATTCAATCTAATGGCTAGTTTTTAATAGGGGTAATTGTGTCACATCCATTTTTTGTGGTTTTAATTAAATTAAATAAATTAATAAATGTTCATTTTTTTTAGGGATTATTAAAACAAAAGCATTTATTTACTCCTTGATTTTCTCTTCCACTATCTTCTCTCTCACACTCTCACAATTTTATCTGTCACGTTATTTTCATCTGTTATTTTTCTTCTTTTTCTTCTTCTTCTTCTTATTCTTCTTCTTCTTTTTCTTCATGTTACATATATCTTTCTTTATTTTTTCACGCAAAAGAAGCCTTAAATACGCACCCACGCCAAAAAATAAGACGCCCACGGGTGTTTAAAAAACGGACTCCGTTGATCCACGCCATTGAAGCACGCCATTGATCATGTCTCGTTATGATGTTGATGAACATGGGACTAAAATCAGTTTTTCATCGTTACTTGCGCGTAAGTCATATTTTTATTTGGTTAGATCGTAGTAACCGAAGTTATCTTATTCCCTGGCTACAATAGGACTAACCGAAGTTATGTTTTTCCCTGGCTAGAACTATAGTAACCGAAGTTATGCTATTTCATGGCTAGAATTGGACTAATCGAAGTTATGTTATATCCTGGCTAGAAACCCACTAACCAAAGTTATGTTATTCCCTGGCTAGAATTGGACTAACCAAAGATATGTTATTCCCTGTCTAGAAAAACTGATTTTAGTCTCATGTTCATCAACATCATAACGAGACATGATCAATGGCGTGCTTCAATGGCGTGGATCAACGGAGTCCTTTTTTTAAACACCCGTGGGCGTCTTATTTTTGGCGTGAGTGCGTTTTTTAGGCTTCTTTTGCGTGAAAAATAAAGAAAGATATATATAACATGAAGAAAAAGAAGAATAAGAAGAAGAAAAAAAAGAAAAAGAAGAAGAAAAATAACAGATGAAAATAACGTGACAGATAAAATTGTGAAAGAGAAGATAGTGGAATTGTGAGAGAGAAGATAGTGGAAGAGAAAATCAAGGAGTAAATAAATGCTTTTGTTTTAATAATCCCTAAAAAAAGGAACTTTTATTAATTTATTTAATTTAATAAATTACTACTATAACCCTTTAGTAACTATTACTAAGCTACTAGCTTAGTAGCATAAGTCAGACTCGGGTGGAAGGGAAGTTGCATGATGATAAGTATATTTATTTGATTGAAGCTGGCGAAAGAAGAGATGAAGCAGAGTGTAGTAAGAGGGCGAATAATAACAGGACCTCATGAATTTGCTATTTTTAAATATGTGTGGGTGGGGCGATCGAGGTAAACGTCGTGAGTTGGCTTCTTTAATTAATTCCAGGTCGTTTGATTTTGTTTGTATTCAGGAAACGAAGAGGGAGAAAATGGTAGAGGGCGAGATTGAGACTTTATGGGGTAATCGTTCTTTTCAGTGGATTCATCAACCTTCTCGGGGTTCGTCGGGTGGTATTTTATGTTCTTGGCTAGAGGGTGCGTGCACGGTGACGTCGCATTTTTCCGGGGTTGGATTTCTTGGCATTAGCACGCTTACTCGAGATAAAGTTGTTCATGTGGTCAATGTAAATGCTCATTGTTCTACAGTGGCGAAAAGAAGAGTTTGGGTTGAATTGTTAGCTGCTAAACAGAGCCTAGGTGATGGAGAGTGGTGTATAGTAGGTGACTTTAATGCTGTATCATGCGCTTCTGAGAGAAAGGGCACAAACGGAAGTTCTTCAGATGCAGAGATGGACGATTTCAATAGTTTCATCGTGGACATGGATTTAGTTGATGTGCCGGTGTCGGGAAAAAAGTTCTCATGGTTTTGTTCAGATGGTGTGTCCATGAGTAGACTAGACAAGTTTTTGATCTCAGAGGGACTTATATCGGATTAGGGGATCACGGGTCAATGGATTGGTAATCGGGACATTTCGGATCATTCGCCTATTTGGCTTCTTAGAGCATTGAAAGATTGGGGTCCAAAGCCGTTTCGCTTATTTAATGCATGGTTGGAACATGACGACTTCTTGCCCTTTGTTCAAAAGTGTTGGAGTGATCTTTGCGTCTCGGGACACAAGACTTTTGTCATAAAGGAAAAACTGAAACTTCTCAAGGGAAGTCTAAGAGGGTGGAATAAAGAGGTGTTCGGAAAGGTAGACTTGAATATTGATAACTTAGTTCGGGATTTGAATTCCTTAGATGATATTCTTTGTGAAGGGTGGGATAGTGCCGTTGTGGTGAATAGGAAAGAAGTCTCTGCCGCTCTTTGGAAAGAAATTCACGTGAAAGAGTCTTTGTTGACCCAAAAATCAAGAGCTAGGTGGATCAAGGAAGAAGATGTGAATTCGAAATACTTCCACTCTCTTTTGCGGTATAGAAGAAGAAGATGCAACGTCGTAAATCAAAGGGAGAACGGGGATTTAGTGGAAGATGTAGATGAAGTGAAGTTGTATGTTAAGCAACATTTTGAGAAGTGTTTTGTCGAGCCAAACTATAATCGCCCAACTCTAGGAGGTCTTCACTTCAACCAACTATCGGCGTCCGAGTCGGAATCTTAAATTCAACCTTTCTCCGAGGAAGAAATAAGGATGGGTGTGTGGGATTGTGATGGTGACAAGAGCCCGGGTCCGGATGGGTTTAAAACTTTGTTGGAATTTGTTGAAGGATGATGTGGTGGGCTTTTTTAATGAATTTTTCGTGAATGCTTTTCATCCTAAGGCAATTTCGGCCTCTTTTATTGCATTGGTTCTTAAGAATGACAATCCCCAAGGTTTGGGTGAATTTAGGCCTATTTGTTTGATTGGGTGTTTATACAAAATTTTGGCCAAAGTGTTGGCAAATCATCTCAAGAAAGTGATGCCTAGTATAATTTCCAACCACCAATCAGCTTTCATTGGGGGGAGACAAATCCTAGATGGGGTGGCGATTGTCAATGAAGTGGTGGATTATGCTAAGCGGAGTAAGGAAGAGTGTTTGTTGTTTAATGTTGATTTTGAGAAAGTCTACGATTCTATATCTTGGGGTTTTTTAATTTATATGCTTCAAAGAATGGGATTCCCACGTAGATGGATTATCTTGGATAAAATATTGTGTGTGTACTAGCTCTATATCGGTTCTAGTGAATGGTAGCCCAACGCAAGACTTCAAAGCTCACCGGGGGTTGAGGTAAGGGGATCCGTTGTCACCATTCCTCTTCCTCATTGTTGCCGAAGGTTTGTCGGGTTTAGTGCGCAAGGCGGCAGACATTGGCTCCTTTCAAGACTTTTATATTAACGATGATGTCCGGTTCTCAATTTTGCAATTCGCGGATGATACCATGTTGTTGGGTAAAGCCACGTGGGACAACCTATGGAGCATTAAGACCGCGTTGAGAGCCTTTGAGCTTGTGTCCAGTTTGAAGGTACATTTCCACAAGAGCAAGTTGATCGGTATTAACATTCCAGATGGTTTTTGGAAAGAGCTAGCACCTTCCTATTTTGTAGAACGGAATCAATACCGTTCAAGTTCCTGGGCATTCCGATTGGCGCTAATCCGAGGCGGGAAGCTACTTGGAGTACCGTTCTAGGGGGTATTAGAAAGAGATTAGAGATGTGGAAGGGTCATTTTCTATCCATTGGTGGTTGGGTTACTCTCATCAACTCCGTTTTGAATAGCATCCCTTTATACATGTTCTCCTTTTATAAAGCTCCGAAAGTGGTTATTAAGAAGATGGTTAAAATTCAACGGGACTTTCTTTGGGGAATCAATGAGGGAGATAATGGAATGTATTGGGTGGCTTGGGATAGAGTTTGCAAGTCAAAAAAAGATGGCGGTCTTGGAATCAAAAATCTTGAGTTATTTAATATAGCTTTTTTATCTAAATGGAAAAGGAGGGCATTGACGGATAGTAATGCGAGTTGGAGTCGGTTGTTGAGACATAGATATGGGGAATTCGCTTCTTGCTTCATTCATGACTCGGTTGTAGGCAATTCTCGCTGGAGTTTTGGCTCTATTTGGTGGAGAGACTTGGTGACTTTGAATGATAACTTAGAGGAACCGAGAAGGTTCGCTTGGTGCATTAAAAGAGTGCTGGGTGATGGCTCTTTAATAAACTTTTGGAAGCAACAATGGTTAGGTACCGAGCCTTTGCTCAAAGTCTTTTCCTTATTGTTTGATGGAGGTGGGCAGCAACTTGTTACAGTGGCAGATTTCGGGTCTTGGCATGGAGATACTTGGAGTTGGAACAAACCGTGGCATACAGATTCTGTCCGCGCATCAGAAGGTGAGATATTGGACAGTATTTTGCAATCTGTAACGCCAACAAGAGGGAAGGAAGACGCATGGATTTGGCCGCAGGATCAAACTAAGAGTTTCACGGTGAATTCAGCATATCAGCTACTGGTCCGCAGCAACATTCTTTCAACTGCTCCGGTTCAGCAGCGGCTGTTGGGGGCGTTGTGGACATCGCTTGTTCCTTCGAAGGTTGCGGTCTTTGGATGGCCTCTTTTGCTTGATTCTCTGCCTGTCCGTGACCAATTATCTCACAGAAATGTCCTCCATTCTGAACAGGAGCCTAGCTGCTCGCTGTGCAGTAACTTTCGCGAGACCACCAGCCACTTGTTCCTCAGCTGCAGCTTTGCTCGTTCTGTATGGCAGCTTGTTGGCAATTGGCTCGGAGTTGATTTCGACATGTCCCTGGATATTGTTGACGTCTTCCTTAGTTGTGGTCGCTTATGCAAAGGAAAGAAGGCGAAGCGTACAAAACACATGTTCTGGTTAACAACATGTTGGAGTGTGTGGCTTGCAAGGAATAGTGCTATTTTTAACAACGAGGAACCAAATGCCAAATCCGTGGTGAACCGCACCAAATGCTTAACTTGGAGTTGGTGTGTTTATAGATTGAAGTTATGCTCCTCTATTTCAATTTCAATATGGTGGTCTAATCCACTTCAATGCTTAGAAGGGGGAGAAACGGTGGGTTGACATTCACATTGTTAGCAACCTTATTCCGTTTTGAGGTACTCTTTTTCCCTGCCTGAGTCTTTTTCCCACTGGGTTTTGGCTCAAGGAGGTTTTGAGGAGCCCCTCCCCCTTTCATTAATGTATATGGGATTGGTGCACCCCTAGTGCCCCCATCAACACAATTCTTGCTTATCTAAAAAAAATAGCTCCAAGCCTCATTTCAGATGAAAGACCTTGGTAATTTACATTATTTCCTTGGACTTGAGGTTCATTCTACTTCCAAGGGTATATTTCTCCATTAGCATAAGTATGCCATAGACCATATTACTATGGCTGGCCTCGAATCAGCTAACCCTGTGGATACTTCTGATCTTGAAGTTAATGTTAAATATCACCATGACGAAGGTGACCTTTTGACTGATCCTTTATTGTATCGCCAACTCGTGGGTAGTCTTAACTACTTGACTATTACCCGACCTGATATTTCGTTTGCTGTTCAGCAAGTAAGTCAGTTTATGCATTCTCCTTGTCATCTTCACTTAGCAGCGATTCGTCGTATAATTCGCTACTTGAAAGGTACATCTCAGTGGGGCTTATTCTTTCCCAATGGGGCAACTCCTAAGCTAATTGCCTATAGTGATGCTGATTGGGCTGAGTGTCCTCATACTCGGCGCTCTGTCACTGGTTGGTGCATGTTTCTTAGTTCTTCATTGATCTCTTGGAAGAGTAATAAGCAAGTGAGAGTCTATAAATCCTCTACTGAATCGGAGTATCGTGCCATGTGTCTACTGCTTGCTCTGAAATAATTTGGCTTCGTGGTCTTTTGGCTGAGCTTGGATTAACATCTCTTTATGCCGACAATACAAGTGCCATTCAGATTAAGGCAAATCCTGTTTTTCATGAGCGCACCAAACATATTGAAGTAGATTGTCATTCTATTCGTGAGGCCTATGATGATCATGTTATATCACTCCCTCACGCCAATACTCAGTTTCAGGTTGCCGATATTCTTACCAAAGTTGTTCCTCGCTTGCACCATCAGTTTCTTGTTAGCAAATTGATGCTCATCGACAAGCCGCATCAATTTGAGGGGGGTGTGAATCAGGGGATACTACCTTATGATTTGTTTCCTTTTATATGTTGTAAATATTTAGTATTCCTAATTTATTTATTTTTGAGATTTAGTATTCCTAATTTAGGTTGTACAAATCAGAAATTAGAAGATTTGTAATTATTGTTTGTAATCCCCTAATCTCTATTAATAGAGAGAAATACAATAAAGAGATATGTAAGTTCTTTTAAATAAGTAAATTTCTTTGAGAGAACTTAAAGAGGTACAAATAAAAAAACATCCTTCTAGCATTCGGTTGACTATATCAATAAATTGATCAATTGCTTCAGCTTGGTTCAAACGCGTGCTGGTCTTCACACTTGTATAGTACTACTATACTATAAGCAAAAGCCAAGTCTAGCACGCACGTGAAAAATTAAGGTTTCTTTCATATGAGTAAATGTTTTTTTTTTACTATCGCTGCCTCCTTATAGATTATCCTAACGCATTAAAAGAAAGACTAAATTGGATCAAACGTGTATTTGTGGGGACGAAATATATATTTAGGCCTTTATTTTTTTAACTAGTAGTTAAAATATCTAAGACTCTTTTATCAGTTTCATAATTTTATATTAAAAAATTCATATAAAATTCACGCCCCTATAATATTCAAAAATTCATATAAGAAATGGTGAAAATCATGAAATGTTGCTTTCATTATTTTATGTATAAATCATAGAAAATGGCAGATGATGTGATGTTTCTATTTTTTTTGGTTGAAAATATAAAATGAACCAAAGACAGCATGCAGAGACGAATGTGTTTGTACACATATATACATACTTGCATACAAATACATAACAAATCATACGTGGGTATGGAGTCTTGTAGAAAAAATGCAAACGAGCATAAAAATGGAAAGGAAAATGAGATACATGCACATAGGAGAACAAAATGGCAAACAAAAAAGGGAAGAAGGGCGATGGAGTGTTGGAACCTTTACCTGAACTGTGTTGGATAACAAGAATGTCACGAAGGGCGAACTTGGGATGAAAATTTGAGTGGAGCACATGCTCCGAGGGACAAGAGGTAGAAGGTGCGACGATTTCATGAAGCTTCTCCTGGGGAGGTTGAGCTTTCTTCGCATGCCTCTGGCAGCTATCACACTTGTTGACGTAGGACAAACAGTCTGTTCGCAAGGTGGGCTAATAGTACCCAGCTCGGAGGACCTTCGCTGTCAATGCTTGGTTGCCGCAATGGTTTCCACAAATGCCTTCGTGGAGTTGAGCGAGTCATTGCTACAGGCAGGTTGCCGCTCTGAGTACCAGTTGTTGCAGGGAAATACAATGGGAAAGATGATTTTAATATTAAGGCTAAATAGCACTTTTGGTCCTTTATCTTTGCTCCAGATTTCACTTTGGTCCTTTATCTTTTTTTTGGTCCGTTTTGGTCCCTCATCTTTCATTTTCGTTTCATTTTGGTCCCTCACGTTAGTTTTGACTAAAATTAATATTATTTAATTCAATTAAAACATTAAAACAATTAAAACAATTAATTCAATTAAAATAATTAAAAAAATAAAACATAAATCCCCCCCACCGTCCACCACCACCCACCACCGTCAACCACCACCTCCCAAACCCAGATCTGCGCAGAGGAGAGAGAGAGAACGAAATCTTCGTTTGGGGAGAGAAAGGAAGGGAACGAAAACGGGAATGAAGGAAGAGGAAGAAGAGAACGCGGTGGCGTGAGGAGAGAGAGAGGACGAAATCTTCGTTTGGCGAGACGATCGGTGAGGGGGGACGATCGATCGGTGAGGGGGGGGTTCACGGTGGGGGGAGGAAGAAAGAAGGGGGAGGATCGGTGAGGGGGGTTCACGGTGGGGGGGAGGAAGAAAGAAGGGGGAGGATTGGTGAGGGGGGGTTCACGGTGGGGGGGAGGAAGAAAGAAGGGGGAGGATCGGTGAGGGGGGGTTCACGGTGAGGGGGGACGATCGGTGAGGGGGGACAATCGGTGAGCACTACAAGAATTTCGGTGATTTCCGAGGGAAAAATCCCTCGGAAAAGCAGGAAAATCGGTCGCTAATGCACCTTTCCGACGGAATTTCCGACGGACAAAATTCCGTGGGATAAACAGTCGTCGCAAACGATTTCCGACGGAAAATTCCCTCGGAAACGTTTCCGTCGCAATTCCCTCGCAAATCCCTCGGAAATATCCCTCGCAAATCCCTCGGAAAGATCCCTCGCAAATCCCTCGCAAATTCCGTCGAAAATCCGTCGGAAAAATTAATTTACTGTAAAAAAAACTAAATCCCAACAGTCATCCATTCAAGCTCCACAAATAATGTGAACCAAGTTGATGCTATCTCAAATTTAACAGTGCTTAGCAACAAATGGGAAATCCTATCTCAAAGGAAGACATCAATAATTCAAATAAAGATTATCTCTACAATATTAGAAAAACATTGTTTTGGACTCCAAATCAAATTGATTAGCAAAATTATAATTCTAATTTGACCCACATTCACAGTGCTTAGCAACAAATCAAAGGCAGCAACATCAATACTCACACACTAAAGAACCAACAGAACACATCACTTCTATTTCAATGTCACTGAAAATACTATGAAGAAAAACTGATAGCGGAAACAAATAGTATTGAAGTTGATGCAGCCTCAAGGGAACCAAGTTGTTTTTCAATATAACTATGTTGTGAATTCAAACTGTCAACCTGTACAGGAAAGGGGACAAAACTTAATGCTTGATACCAACAAATCCTGGAAAAGTATTTTCCAGACCCTGAAATAAGTATTACCTCTTTCTGGCTTTTAGCTAACTCCATTTCCAGAGCAGAAACAGTTTTTTCTGCAGCCTGATATCGTCGCACAGCATCCATCATTCGCTGGCGAACGGCGGTCAATTTATCGGTCAATCCAGACAACTCCCTTTCAGCACTTGCAACTGCTTCTACTGACACATTTGTAGCTCGAATAGATGTCCCCATCTTCCCACCCTTAGGCTTACTACCCCCACCACTCATTGTTCCAGATTTTTCAAAGAGTGCACCATCAAGAGTAACAACTTGCCGAAACTCATTGTAGTTATCAAGTTCAGCTTCAATTTTTATCAGTGTACAAAAACTATAACAAAAACAAAACAGATAATCACTGGGAAATTATGTTCAATTCAATCAAATCAAGAGTATTATTTTATAAGCAGAAACTAGATACAAATACTAGTGAGCTTGGCTTCAGACCCTACAAGGTTTTAAATGGCTCCAAGGAGTAAACATTATTTTCTTAAATTTAACTAGTTTAAAACTGTCAAAGATACCAAAAATACCAACTATTCCAAAAACTTAGCTGCTAACAGGAAATACCAATATCATGAAAGTAGCAACATTGAAATGCCTTCAAATCTATTAAAGGAACCTAGTGTTACTTTAACTACATCTATTGAGCTCATATATACATAACACACATTATTGCTTGCATTTTAGCATAATAGAAGGCTATATAAAAAGTCAATGCACTCATTATAAAATACAGTGAAGAAGAGAAGCTGGAGAATACCTGTAGGACCTTCGACTTCGGCTGTAGAAGGCAACAATAACATGAGTGTTTGAGATACGAACATAAAACTAAAGAAAAACACATGATTATAGTATTACATATATACCGAATTATCTGTGATAGCTGGCGCCTCCAGGACGAAGGAGGCGGAATGCTTCTTTTACTACATTCACTATAGCTCTTGCAGGACATTTGTGAAACTACATAAAATTAAGGAATCCAAAACAACATTCAAAAGATGTCATCAGTTATATGAGTCTCTCTCTAGAGAGAACTTCAAGTATATGCAGTCATCATATCAAATATCAGGAAATCATGCCACCAAGTATCTTCAGTTTTTGTTGTCTAGATTGTCATGAAGTCTAAATAGAAGAAAAT
Organism: Astragalus membranaceus; assembly: GCA_039519185.1. Lineage (NCBI taxonomy): Eukaryota > Viridiplantae > Streptophyta > Magnoliopsida > Fabales > Fabaceae > Astragalus > Astragalus membranaceus. Next base: position 158,309,308 of record CM076850.1, read on the forward strand.
GCATTGCAACATTTTCTGAAATTCAAAGTAGGACTAAATAAGGGGAGAAAAAGGCATACCACATAAGCAATAGACACCACGTCAAATGATTTAGAAGGCATGCCACGAAGTATCTCATTTGCTTCATCAACTGAAGAAGCATCTGGAATCGCTCGTCTTATCATTGACATTGTAGCAGCCTCTGCTTCTGCTGCTGCCTATCATCTTAATATTTGAGCAACACAGCCAGCCAACAATAAGTATGATTTCCATCCACAAAATAACCAAATTGACTAAAGAGGAAGTGAACAACTAACTTACCAGCCATGTAAGATTTCCCTCGTCATATGCATGAAATGGATTCAAATAATCTGTACAGTATGTAAATGATTAACCATATTAAAAATAGTTCTATTCTACCACGAAACAGAGACACAACCACATAATCAAAACATGAATCTAGAAAGAAAATGAAAAAACAAAGAAGAAAGTAATAGTTTAGAAGAATGCCACTATTCTCGGACAACCACATAATCAAAACATGAATCTAGAAAGAAACTGAAACAAGCCAATTGTTGTTAATGACTAAAAATAGATGTGTATAATAACTGGTGTTGATGTTAAGAACCCCAACATCTTAAAAGAAAGGAAACTTGAGCTTCTAGAACTAAATAACTTCCATAAATAGGCAGAAGAACTATAAACCCACTTTTGCAAAGCTGAAAGAAAACAGAGAAAGTGTTAAGGAAGCTTAACCTATTTAAGAAGATATGTCCAGATATGAGAACGGATTGGACTTGTGCATGTTGCACAGCTCCTAACAGAGGGTGCCAGAAAGTAAGAATCATTCTCACAACCATGCATCAACACTTTAAGGACACTTCCTCTCTCTGATTCGCCTACATCAAATCCATAGGGTTGCATTAATTTAAGCATCTTTTCATTAATCAACAAGCAAACTTTCAAGAAAAGTATACCATAGATTGATCCATTATGTACAAGAGGAACAACCTTGTTTATAAAACAAACATGTAACAATCAGCTTAAAATCAACAGAAGAAGGTAAATTCTCAAATTAGTGGACCATCTACTGCGGAACTTAATGTGAACATGCATTGTGAGGCTTGTGCTGAGCAACTCAAAAGAAAAATACTCCAAATGAGAGGAGTACAAACAGCAGTGACAGAGTTTAGCACAGGGAAGGTAATAGTAACAGGAACAAAAATAATAGATGCTAGGCTAAAAATGAGTCCAACTTCAACACCAGAATTTGAGCAAGTCGAAGTCAACATTAAACAACAATAATAGATGCAGTTTGAATCAGTAGGCATTGCAAAAATTCCTTTACAATTAATTAAACAAATGAATCAAGTATGGTTATGTAATAGCAGCATTTGAAGTATAAGTTACATTACAAGCTAATTAAAATATCTATCAGAGTAAAGTATATACAAAAAAAAAATACTAAATAGTAAAGTATCATTACCCAATTGATTCACTGAGTTTCAATTCCAAATATACCACTTGATTGAATGATAAACCATTTCATTTTTCAATCATTATCCAAACATACTTTTGACAGTATTCAGGAAGGAGAACTGACACAGAAAGGGAGGGTTACGAAATCTGATACCTCAAGAATAGGTGAGAGTAGCTGATGGACCAAGAAGGAGAACTAACAGATTCTGTTCAACACAAAAAACATTAGAGATCAGAATACCAGGTTTGAATAAACTTAAACCACACATGAAAAAGACCAAATTGAAAAATCAACAACTGCATCATCCTGCAACACTTCATAAAAAACTATTTACTTTGCTACTCATAATTACTACAGCATATTATGAAAGTGATATTTAATTTCATAAAGTACATATACATCAGAATCAGAATGATACATAGAAGTTCAATTTCTAAAGAGTAGTTGAGAATGAGAACTAAGTAAAGAAAAAGATTATCATCACATAAACAAATAAACATGGTAGTTGTTTCAAATAATAATATAAATATTAAATACATATACTGTGCTGACAGAGAAGATATGAAACAGCTTTATAGACATATAATCACTCAAAATTCTGATGCGTGCTTCAACAAATTCTGATGACATCCAATCAGTTTATGAAGTAGTGTTTATGAATAGAAAATAAGAACTTAGATCAGTTTATGAACTTATAGAAAGGAATTGATGCAGAGAAAATTCATTTCATTGAATAATGAATCTGTACATTAATGATTAGCTGCATATCAGTTTATATATACAAGTCAATGATGAATGGAAAATTATAACTACTTCTAACAATAAATGAACTGAGGCAATCTAGTTAGTTAACTTAGTTAACTTGCTTCAAACAACCACTTATCTTAGATGTTGGCCCCAAAACAAACCATCAAGCACACCTGAAAAAATAAGTATGAAGTAGTTTCAGCGGAAATCAAAAATTGGCAGTACGAAGATAGGGAGTAAAAAAGGAAGTGAAATCGAAATGCACAAATATCTGAATGTTGGAGTAAGCATTCTATGACAATCAAGTTGAACATTAAATTTGAGAGATTTTTAATTCTACAATACTTTGATTTTTGCATTATGACCCATATGATTCAGACGTAGTATATACAGAATATGTAACATGTTGACACTGAGCTGTAGAAGAGCTGTAGAAACCACAAAAAATTTTCAAATGCTAATCCTACAAACCAAAAAAAAAGCAAACTGTAATTATTTAATACATAAAACCAAAAAGACCTTAACAGTTGTTATGACTTAGCAGCAAAGAAACAATACTGAAAAGGTAAGAAACAAATCATAGACTTCACATAATTATGTGCTTAGATTAAGTATAAAAGTTAGGCCAATTTGATATCAAAAAAATATCTACAACATCACATGCAGTGAAGAAAGTATAAATTAAGATATGCAGGGCAAAAGCATAAACAATCCTCAAATAAAAAAAATACCAACAACAAATCTAATGCAAGCAAAAGTAATAGAAACAATAAGGTAAACTTCCTTACATCATTTCTATACTTACACTAAGCTTATTTTTAACAAAAGTTCATACCAGACAATTCATTGGAACTTCTTTATGAGTGGCCAACTTACCTTAAGTACCGAAAGACATTCTTTTGACATAGTTGGCCGAAATTCCATAAACCAATAAGGCCTGTGGAATACAGACAACAAAATATAGGAATGGTTTTGTGGATTTTGAGAAATATCATGCAGGATATAAAGCAGGATAAGATTTAGAAATTTTACATGCATTGCTAAGGCATTGTGCACATTAATCCAAAAGGCTAGCTTCATTTTTCTAGGATTAACTTCTTCCAGAGGAGAAACAAGTGACCTACGAGAGCATAGGATATGAAGTTGTTCTATTAAATAAACAAACCAAAAAGCAAAAGAAAGTATCAAACCAAAAGCACATGGTTCAATCTTGGTATACTGATTCATCTTGATGCATTCTGATAAAGCTTTAATGTGTTGATTCTTCATTCACCAAGTAGATCATAAGGTAAATCCATTTGCATACCTTGCGAAATCGAAATCCAAATCTCAACTTAATCCTGGTTGTATTTCCTGGCCAAAGCCATCAAAGATGGCTCAATAATGCCACCACGAAGCCTCAAAACAAGATGCAATGTTGACTCTGCAAAGTAGAAAACGCATCTTATAAAGGCTCACAATTTAGACCAGAGTTATCAACCATAATTCATGAGAACAGGGTACAGTCAGCAAGCATTCAATTACCACAAATACAGTCAAACATAATTTCATCGAGCCATGAAATTCGGAAATCAATAATTTGCCACATTCAAAATATAACTGCAATTAAAATCCAGAAACAGTATGATAAATCGAATTTACATATTCCAAACCTTTCTGGATGTTGTAATCTGCGAGAGTACGTCCATCCTCCAACTGTTTTCCAGCGAAGATCAACCTCTGCTGGTCCGGAGGAATCCCTATACGATGAGAAAACAAGATGAATCAAACCAGAGCGAACCAAAATAACAAGAACCAATCGAAATCCAAATCCATTTGCATAACTTGCGAAATCCAAGATGAGAAAATCCATTTGCATAACTTGCGAAACCCAAATCTCAACTTAATCTCAGCTTGTTAAATCCATTTGCATACCTTGCGAAATCGAAATCGCATCGTCACCAGCCTCGTCGTCGTCCCTGTTACGCATCGTCGCTGGAAACGGCGTGAGTTTCCCTCACCGTCACCGGAATCCACCACCAAGACGCCACCATCCCTCTCCGTGAGCCTTTCATGCATCTCTTCGTTTCTCTCTCTCTCTCTCCCATTCGTTTCATTTCTCAGACCCTCTCACCGCATGCTCTCTCCCTTTCACGTTTCAGGGGATACGTTTTGGAGGGTTTAGGGTTAGAGTGAGAAGTGGGAATGAAAGAGGGTCGAAGGGATGGCGGCGACGGCAGGGAGACGGCGTTGGTTAGAGTGGAGAGTGGAGGGGCGGTGCGGCGCTGCTAGAGAGTGGAGAGTGGAGGGGCGCTGCGTAGAGAGTGGAGGGGAATTAGGTTAGTGAAGAAGAGTGAATGAATGTGAGTGTGAGAGTGGTCGATGAATAATGTTTTTAGTTTTAAGTGAAAAACATTTTGCGAGGGATATTCATTCATTTCCGACCGAAATTTCCCTCGGAAAGTAGCGAGGGATTTAAATTCCGTCGGAAATATAAGCGGGAAATGCACTAAACACGTAGCGAGGGAATTATCCGTCGGAAACGAATATATTAGCGACCAAAAAAAATCCCTCGGAAATATATGGTAGGTAAATCAACACATTCTTGTAGTGGAGGGGAAGGGGTTCACGGTGGGGGGAGGGGTGGTGGTTGTTGGTGGCTCACGGTGAGGGGGGAGGGGTTCAAGGTGGGGGGGGGGGGAGGGGTTCACGGTGGGGGACCAAAATATTGTTTTAATTGTTTTAAAATAATTTTGCTTTAATTGTTTTAATTATTTTAATGTTTTAATTGAATTAAATAATAACGTGAGGGACCAAAATGAAACGAAAATAAAACATAAGGGACCAAAACGGACAAAAAAAAGATAAAGGACCAAAGTGAAACGAAAATGAAAGATAAATGACCAAAACGGACAAAAAAAAAGATAAAGGACCAAAGTGAAATCTGGAGCAAAGATAAATGACCAAAAGTGCTATTTAACCTAATATTAAAGAGCATGATTTACTTTGGGACACTAGGGGAGCCTACATATAAGTAGATTTACACCATATCTTTTGCTTAAAATCTTAAGACATTATGTGTATGAGTCCATTTACTTATATATCGCTCAACATCTTTGTTTTCATCCGATGTGTGGAAGGTTATGGTCAGCTTTTGTAGTCTCTCTTGAAGAGAGAGAAGGAGATGTGGAAGGTTGTGGCATATATGTCTCTTAGAGCTCGTTTATGTTATTTTCAAATTTTTATTTTCGATTTTCGTTAAGTACACATATTAGTGGTGCAAGAAACAATAACATGTCTGGAAATGGTGAAAACAGCTTTATAGCATTTTCACCTTTTCCAAATATATTATTCGTTGGCCATGTATTTATATCATTGAAGAGCATACTACTACTCATATGGCTATTACTCTTCAGGATATCTTAGTTTAACTTAGTAAGAGTCTTTCTTTCATGTTCTGTGTGCTGATTATTGATTATTGAAAACAGTACACAGATGCTTTATACAGCATTTCAATTTAACAAACTGAAACTGAAATAGAACTGTAATCTAACAGCAAACTAACCATAGTCAGCAACTAACTATAATTTGGATTAACCACTATTTAAATTCATCACAAAAATAGTTGTTTATTCATATATCTTGAAATGATATGATGTGAAAGGTCCAACACAGGAGCTTTTGATTGAAAATAAAACGGTATGCAGCAAGTTTTCGAACACAAATATTTTTATCAGATAGTCAATTCTTTTTTTTCGATAATTGAAAACATTTTTATTAATCTTAAAGATATAAACCTTGTGTAGTCTCCAAGTGGGTCCCCCCACTTTTGTGCCTCATTAACCAGCGTGTTTAGGAGTCATTTAGTGCTCAGAAAAAAACTTAACCATCAAAATACTCAAAGTTCATTCCTCAATAACCGATTTGGTAAAAAAAAGTGACAAATATATTAAGAGGTGTGTTTCGGAATACTTTAACATTCAAATGACCAACAAATAAGACTTTTTCGTATTGCGATTTTAAAAATAAATTTTAACAATGCATAAATTTTGTATTAACTGAAGTTGTTGCCCCCGTACGAACGCACGGGTGCACACACTAGTTATAAAAAAACAAGCACCAGCAACGGACATGGCTAGGAAGATATGGCAGATGCCAATTAAAATACACCAAGACATCATGTAACACCCAACGCCAAACGGCCCAAGGCAAGTTAGACAAGTACAATCAAAACAACCCAATATTAAAACACCCAAAAATATGCAGAAAAAAAAACACCCATAGCATGAACCATAGATACCCCAAAACCAGATAGTCTATTCTTAATTAGTCACTTTTATCTAAGCTTTTTATCCTCACTTTCTCCAAGTAGGATTTTCCATCGAGATTTCGTGAAAAGAAGGCTTTGAAGTGATCTTCCATCGACATGGTTTTGTACAAAGGTGAATTTTCAGAACTTATTAAACTTTTTACTGGCCCAACCTCTGCCTCAAATTTTGGGTTGAAGAATATAGCAATGGAAAACCTCTCCTTTTCACTGTTTACTAAAGCTCTATGCTCTACACTAGTGTAGATTCCATTGCTTAGAATCTGCAAAATCACGAAAAACATTAGTCCATAAAAATGAAAAAAAAAGTATAAAGTGAAAGAATAGAATAACAAACCTCCATGATATCCCCAACATTAACTACAAAAGCATTGGGAAGAAAGGTAATAGGCATCCAAACCCCATTTTTCTTGATCTGAAAACCCTCAACTCCATTGGCCTGGTGAAGTATGGTTATGCCAGTTGCATCAGAGTGTGGTGTAATTCCAACAACCAGCTCTGGTTGTGGACATGGTGGATAGTATGACATTCTCATTGATTGCAGACCATCATCAAACATATCCTCTACTTCCTTAATATCCATGCCTATTCCTTTTCCTATTAATCCAAGAAGTGCCATGCCAAGTTTCTTCTGTTCTGACAAGTATGACTCCAAAATATCCCTTCACATATACATGCATACGGTTAAGTCGGATAAAAGATGTTTTTGTAAATGTCTGATAGAAAGCTTATAGAGATGTTTGATGATAAGTACTTATGTTACTTGTTTAACCAAACACAGACAAAGTTGTAGGGAAAGGAAAATACTATGTACGTAGCACCGATACTTTAGATTGAAGGTAACCCTAATACTTTAATCACTGCTATTTTCTTATATTAATATCAGTAATTTACGTGTTCTGTATTAGTGGTTTATAGGGAAAGAATGAGAAATGAGTAAAAGGAACCTCACCTGAGTGATGATGGGAATTGAGGCAAAAGATGTGGCTTTCTTTTTTCAACAGGGTTTGTGACAGCGTAGAATCTGTTCCCCCAATCAAGTTTTTGATCTTTGCATCTAATGACAGTTCCGTAACCTTGAACATCTCCTGGTCTGATTTGGTATTTTGCTTTTTCTTCAAGAGGAAGTTTGAAAAATTTCTCAATCTCAACTTGCAGCTTCTCTAGCAGTTCCAAGCTAATGCCATGGTTCACCACCTGCATATATATGCATATATAAAAACAGTGTTGTGTTCAATAACTTGAGACTATTATATATATATATATATATATATATATATATATATATATATATATATATATATATATATATATATACATACACACACACACTCACCTGAAAGAAACCCCAATCTTTGCATGCTGCGAATAATTTGTCAACTGCGGTGTCTTGGTGAATTGCAGAAACTAAGGTTTGAAAGTCAAAGATGGGAAGTGTTGGCATGGGAGTGGTTTCGTCTGATGGAAATGGAAGTCCTTTTTCTGGGCGAATAAACATATCTGGTTTTTGGATGGAATCCACGACACTAAGAATAACACGAGTGCTATCAAAAACATGATGAGCCATTGTTGGTAATACTATTGTTGCTAGCTAACTCAAAGTGAATGCCAATGAAGATTAGGGTCCATGCCAATGTAGTATTTATAGTTTTATACTGCAATAGTCGGTATAAAACCAGAGTTAGATACATGAACCAAGTCAAGTTTTTGAACCGTTTGCATTGGAACACACTCACATCATATGATACATTAAAGAGTACCTATTGAGCATTATGTCTGTTTTGGGAAATCAATTTTGGGAAATCATTTCTGCACCTCCAATCGTAAGTTACGCTGAAAACGTAGAATAATTAAGTTACCTAATTTGTTTTTGACTCAATTAAGTTACCTAATTAAGTTATGCTGAAAATGTAGAATAATTAATTAGAAAATATTTGACTTCAAAATAATCTGTGTATGGCTTCAATCCAATCTATTTATCTATTTATCTATTTATAGAAACAAATCTCCTATCTATTTATAGAAACAAATCTCCTATGTAAATAGAAACAAATCTCCTATGAAATTACCAATTTGTGATCTATTATTAACAAGACACATATATAATTTAAGGGAAAAATGTCATTACTCTTTCTTTTTTTCTTTTTCTTCTTACACTCTCTTTCCTCCTTTTCACTTTTCTCTTACACTTTTTTTTCACTCTCGTTTTTTTAACTAAATTTCTAAATTTATACAAACACTACTCTACTATCACCTTTTTGGAAAAAGTTATCACTTTAAAAATTACTATCACCTCTTATTGATAATCTATTTTCTATCTTCTACTATCTACTATAATCTACTAATCAACTAAAATAATCAATTGAAACTACGAGATAACTGCAATGATATATAAAAAACGCGGGATAACTGCACTGATATATAAAAAAAACAGATGATTAATATCAGTCATTGATATTTAAAATTTTTGAAGACTACTATAAAACTAATATCTAAAAAACAAGAATATTTAATGACTATTTAAACTACTGATCTATCTATTTATACAAACAAACCAGTATGAAATTACCAATTTGGAGCTATTATTAACAAGACACATATCTAATTTAAGGGTTAAAATGTCAATACCCTCTCTTTTCTTTTTCTTCTAACACTCTCTTTCTTCCTATTTTTTTCTCTTTCTTCTTACACTCCTTTTCCTCCTTTTCACTTTTCTCTTTACACTCTCTTTCTTCTTTTCTTTCTTTTTACTTTTCTTTTACTTTTCCCATAAACAATTCTTCTCTTTCTCTTATCACTTCACTTTAATTTTTTTAACTAAATTTCTAAATTTATACAAACACTACTCTACAAAAATTACATAGAAAAATGTAAATGAGTCGTACTAAAAAAACCTATCACCTTTTTGGAAAAAGTTATCACCTTAAAATTTTAATTTTACTCTCCGAAATTTGTTTACACTCATATTAATAATCTACTATCACCTCTTATTGATAATCTACTATCTATCTTTTACTATCTACTATAATCTACTAATCAACTAAAATAATCAATTGAAACTACGAGATAACTGCAATGATTTATAAAAAAAATACGAAATAACTGCACTGATATATAAAAAAACACAGGATTAATATTTGTTATTGATAATCAAATTTTTTGAAGACTACTATAAACCTACTATTTAAAAAAAGATTTATTGACAATTTAAACTACTGATTAATATTTAAAACAAATATTTCTTAGTGATAACCTACTATCTCTCTTTTACTATCTACTATAATCTACTAATCAACTAAAATAATCAATTGAAACTACGAGATAACTGCACTGATATATATAAAAAACCACGGGATAACTGCACTGATATATATAAAAAAAACACGAGATTAATATTTGTCATCGATAATTAAATTTTTTGATGACTACTACTACAAACCTACTATCAAAAAACAAGAAGACTTAATGACTATTTAAACTACTAATTAATATTTAAAACAAATATTTCTTATTATTAATTTACTATCTAACTTTTACTATCTACTATAATCCACTAATAAGCTAAAATAATCAATTGAAACTACGAGATAACTGCACTGATATATAGAAGACACGGGATAACTACATTAATATATAAAAAACACGAGACTAATATTTGTCATTGACAATTATAATTTTTGAAGACTACTATAAACTTACTACTAAAAAAATAAGAAGGCTTAATGATTGTTTAAACTGATTAATATTTAAAACACACGTGACAAATATTTGTCACTAATACCTAAAAAAGGACAAATAATTGTCACTAATATATAAAAAAAGACGGGCTAAATATTTCTTATTGATAATCTACTATCTATATCTTACTATCTACTATAATCTACTAATCAACTCAAATAATCAATTGAAACTATGAGATAATTGCACTGATATATACATAAAAAACACGGGATAACTGTACTGATATATAAAAAACACGGAGTAAATGCACAAATTGTTTTTAAATGAAACATTTACATTTTTAGATTTTAATAGTTATCTATTTTTTATTTAAAACTCATTTTTTATCTACTTTAAATTTGTTTTTATTTTCACGAGTTAATGTTCAAAGTATTTAAATACTGTTTAAGTTCATTTATAAAAAGAACATTACAACACCACGTGCGTATGCAGGGGTATCCGACTAGTTTGTTTGCTAAAACACTTCAATAAGATAAGCGACAAAAATCTATCTTTTAATAAAAATATCGGCTAAATAGCACTTTTGGTCCTTTATCTTTGCTCCAGATTTCACTTTGGTCCTTTATCTTTTTTTTGGTCCGTTTTGGTCCCTCATGTTTCGTTTTTGTTTCATTTTGGTCCCTCACGTTAGTTTTGACTAACGGACGCCACGCTGGCAGTTAACTGCTGACGTGGCGTCCTCAATTCATTAAATGACATGGCAATTTATATTTTTTTAAATTATCTTTTTTTTAAATTTTAAAAACACAATTAACAAATAACTGAAAACATTAAAACTAAAACTAAATCCTTTTCAATATTCAATATTTAATATTCAATCTGAAGAATTGTTCCCCAATATTAAATCCTTCTCATCTCCTCCTTCGTCAATCATCAATATTCAATATTCAATCTTCATGAACCCAGAATCGTTCCAGCATCATCAATCATCAATAACATTAAAACAGAATCGTTCTTCCAGCATCATCAATATTCCAGAAGAAGATGAAGAAGATCTGAAGAAGATGAACCCAGAAGAACCCAGATGAACCCAGATGAAGAAGATCTGACGAACCCAGCAAACACAAACCCAAATGAACAAATCGAAACCCAGCAAACACAAACCCAACGAAGAAGAAATCGAAACCCAGATGATGAAGATGCAGAAGATTGCAGATCTGTTTGGTTTTGACTTCATTTTCACTTTCCTCTCTTCGATCTCTTCTTCGTTGTTTATCTCTCTTCTCCCTGTTCTTTCTTTTCTCCTCCTTCTTTCTTTAAATGGCAGAAATTCCTTTCTATTGTTGCTGGAAACGAAATGATAGAAATCGAAAACGGAATTGTTGCTGTTGATAGAAATCGAAAGCGAAATTTGTGGGGTTTGCAATTGTTGCTGCTGGGTTTGCAATTGTTGCTGTTGGGTTTGCGATTGTTGTTGCTACAAATGTGTTCATCTCATTCCACCATTCCTTGATGAAATTGTTGATGCTCTAAACGAAGTTGCTGGTGTTTCTTCACCTTCTTTTTCAGATCTGGGTGGTTTTTTAAAACGTGTTCTGGATTGAAGATGAACGTGGTGTTTCTGGATTGAAGGATTGATGGATTGAAGTTAAATTATGTTTTGTTTTTTTAAAATTTAAAAAACTAAATTGCTTATGTGTAATTTTAATTGGAATTAAATAATATTAATTTTGCCACGTCATTTAATGAAGATGGACGCCACGTCAGCAGTTAACTGCCAGCGTGGCGTCCGTTAGTCAAAACTAACGTAAGGGACCAAAATGAAACAAAAACGAAACATGAGGCACCAAAACGGACCAAAAAAAAGATAAAGGACCAAAGTGAAATCTGGAGCAAACATAAAGGACCAAAAGTGCTATTTAGCCTAAAAATATCAGTATAGTCAAAGACAAATCCACCGTGGTGATGATAATGGCTTTGAATGACAATGAATAAGAAGGAGGCTCTCTATTTCGATGCCCATTTTAGCAAACAAACAACAATGCTTCATCCATAAATAAGGAAGAGGTAGAGCATGGTTGAATAGTCAAAATTGATGATTTGGTAATCTACATCGGTCCCTAACAGTCGCATATGTATAGAAATTAAACTCTAAATAATTTTGCCAATTTTTATTTAGGCTTAAACATATGTTACCCCCTGCAAATATCTTCATTTTCCATTTACCTCCCTGCAAATTTTTTTTTTTAAAAAAACACATTGCAAAATGTAACATTATCCACTTACACCCCTGCTGTTAGTTTTGGTTAACACTGAACACTGTTAATTGATTGCTGATGTGGATACCTAGCTGGATCAGATACATGGCTGCCACGCGGCACGTACACTTCGCAATGTGGAGCAATAGTGTTACTTAAAAAAATAGAAATTTTGGTGGCTCATGGGTGTTGAACTCAAGACCACTTTGTCATACCCACACTGTAACATCCCCTAATTAGCTAATCTAATTTAATTAAATTACCAAAGAGGTTAAGGTGAATTATTAGCTAAATGAAATATTTAGCACAAGAGGTTATCACTAATTGATTTAATTAGCATATTTACTAAATTATGTGAGGTTGAATTAAATAAAAGATTGTACTCATGCATAATGAAAATATTATGTTAAGTTGAAAAGAATTTGGCCAAGTTAGTAAAGTTAGACTATATCATAGTGTTAAGGAGTGAATAAGCTGCTGGAGGGCCTAGTGGTCTTTATACATGATTACGTGAAGGACATTTCGGTCATTCACCCTAAGTTAAGTGGTCAGCTGGACATCCACCCCCAATCCAGCCAAACCCAAGTTCATTTTGCTGGAAATCAGAAAAAGAAGTAGAGAGAAGGAGGAGAGAATGAGAGAGAGAGAGAGATAGAGAGAGAGAGAGAGAGAGAGTGTGGAGAAGAAAGAGAGGGATCCTACCTCAAGTGTCAGCTTCTCAAGCACTTCAAAGCTAATGCCATGGTTCACCACCTGCATATATAAAAACAGTGTTGTGTTCAATAAGAGACTAAAACATAAAGTTGCATATCTGAAATATATATATATATATATATATATATATATATATATATATATATATATATATATATATATATATATATATATATAGACACACCTGAAAGAAACCCCAATTTTTGCATGGTGCGTGTAACTTGTCAAGTTGGGTGTCTTGGTGTATTCCAGAAACTAAGATTTGAAAGTCAAAAATGGGAAGTGTTGGCATGGGAGTGGTTTCATCGGATCGAAATGAAAGTTCTTTTTCTGAGCGAACATACAAATCTGGTTATTGGATGGAGTCCATGACACTAAGAATAGAATGAGTGTTCTCAAAAACATGATCAGCCATTGTTGCTAACTCAAAGTGAATGCCGATGAACATTAATGTAGCATTTATAATGTCAATATAGTCAGTATGAAAACCAGAGTTAGATAGTTGAACCATTAATTGCATGTCAACTTTTGGGAAAATGAATTACAGACCATGTCAAGTTTTTAAACCGTTGCATTGGAACACATTCACATCATGGTAAAGGGCCCAGAAAACTCAACCCCTTCGGCCAGTACCTATTCTTGCTGATAATGCAACACTTTTCCCAATATACACTATGCTGGTTTTGGAGTGTGTTTTCGAGATGAAGACATTCTTGTCAGCAAACTCTTCACTCTACCGGTAAACAAAGGCTTCTGATAAGTCATTTGTGAGACTGATTTGGTCCACTTTCAATCTAATAAAAACATATGCTACTTCAATCTAATCGATCTAATAAAAAAAATATGCTAGCACATTAACATTTTTGGACATCACCAAATTTTGACATTTGTCACAATTTAGGGTCAAAATAGACAATTCACCACATAAAGACAAAATGCTACAGTGCCGCAACAATGCAAAATCTGACGCGCTACAGTGTGCAACAGTACCAATCCTGATGCGCTACAGTACTCTATGTAACACCCCATTTCTACCCGGTAAAATCATACGAAAATCAGAGTTATAAGAATTTCCAACAAATAAATGGACCGCTACACTTTCAACTAAAAACAAAACAACATAATCAATTCGCCTGTGAAATCAGATACATAACACGCTAACTTGGATGAACCAATAAACAAATCCTTTAGTCTTTAAAACAAGTCAACTTTCAATATTACGCAGTGGATTCACAACAAAAGTCAATTCAAAATAATCATGGCATCTTTAACCAACTTAAGACGGCTCAGATTTAGCAAAACTCTTAATAGTAACAACTTTTAGTTTCAACAATAAAAATAACATAGCAAATAAGGAAAACAAGTGTTCATTCCCCCCGAGTGTTACGTATCAGAGCGACGACACCGACTCGATCTAACGAAGGTAAGCAGCCTTCATTCGTGATTACATGCACGTTACCAACAGGAGGGTAACATTCAAACAGAAGGGGTGAGATATCGGACCATATAATAGGACATATGAAAAACAGTATGTTAGAATCAGAAAATATGAATTCACCACTTCGCAACCCTCAAACAACTTCAATCAATCACAAGTCATCAACATAATCACTTAAGTATGCAATATGAATGCGACTCAATACTATGCACATGCATGTGGTACCATTGGAGCAGAACTCCCGTCGTCGTCGTAAAAATCTGCCAGTAAATAGAGGCATCAACAAGGCATAAGCCTTCTCGTCACTTTGCCAGTCCAGGCCATCGTGTTTTGAGCATAACTCCAACATGAAAATGCTATGATTGCGACGCGATGTGAATGCACAAACAATCAACAATGATTACATAGCAACACAACAACAACGGAATTCAACGTTGGCCATAGGCCTACAACATAATATCTTGCCAATAAATAGAGGCAATCCAACCAGATACACGTCCCCAACTTCACACACAATGGTAATCACAACTAGGTGCAACATCATCAACAAATCAACAACTGAGCCAACAATTTAGCAACTTAACAAGTTAACAGTTTAACAACTCCACCAACGGTTACCAACCCAACAAATTAACGATTAACAAATTAACGACTTAACCAACAACCTAGTCAACCATGGGCTTAATGCGCCAAAAGCGCCCAACAACCCACAAGACGGCGCCCAATGCGCCCAGCAAACGAACGAGGCAGCCACACATGGCGCCCATGGCGCCCAGCAACCAACAGCCAACAAGCAACAGGCAGCAACACATGGCGCCCAATGCGCCCAGCAACCAACAGCCAACAAGTAACAGGCAGCAACACATGGCGCCCATGGCGCCCAGCAACCAACAGCCAACAAGCAACTGGCAGCAACACATGGCGCCCATGGCGCCCAGTGCGCCCAGCAACCAACAGCCAAGAAGCAACAGGCAGCAACACATGGCGCCCATGGCGCCCAGTGCGCCCAGCAACCAACAGGGCAGCCACATACAGCGCCCATGGCGCCCTTCGCGCCCAGTACATCAGCAACGGCGCCCTATGCGCCCAGGAAACAACATGGCAGCCACATACGGCGCCCATGGCGCCCTTCGCGCCCAGTACATCAGCAACGGCGCCCTATGCGCCCAGTGACCCAAATTTTGTGCATCATTATTTTCAAAAACCCCTAAACCGATTTCAGTCATCAACAGATATCTTCAAACATTGACAAATAGTTTTCAAACAACAACAATAGATTTCAAGGATTAAACAAACACATAGGATCCCTTATTTTCCCACATAAAGCCCTTCATGTACCCTATTATAGAGTTAGAACCCCACCCTTACCTGAGTTTTGAAGATTTCGCAGTCACCTCCCTTCTTGGATGAAAGAATGCGCAGCCCCCTCTCTATTTCTCACCAAAGTTGCGCAGCTCCTTCTCTCTTTGCTTCTAGGTTTTCTCTAATCCTTATTTTTCTTTCAGCTTATGACAACTTAACTTAATTTCTAATTCTTACTTTCTTATACTTCTCTTTATTTTTCTGATTAGTCTCATGGGCCACTCTTCACACCCCCTTATATTACTAATTCTAACATAAACATAGGCCCACATAAAATAATATATTATTATTACTCTAATATTATTTTCCACACTTAATTAACCTATTAATAAAATAAAAGTCAACGTAGCAACTATACTAATAATTCCCAACTTCAAAATTCTCACACTTAATTATTGAATAAATTAAATATTTGGGGCGTTACAACCCTCCCCCACTTAGAATATTTTCGTCCTCGAAAATTTACCTGATTCGAACAACTCGGGATAAGATTCCCGCATCTTGCTTTCCAGCTCTCACGTCATGCTTTCTCCAGCAGCTCCTAACCAGACTACTTTCACCAAAGCGAAAACTTACAGACTTGCTATGACAATTAATATGGACATGGTTATACTCTAACCAGTTCATACCTAAGATCACATCCAATCCGCTTAACGGCAAACAAATCAAACAACAACAAAGTCTCTGTCGAAAATCGACAAGGGACACTTAGAACACACAAGAGAAGTAGTCCCCGACCCCTTAGCTGGAGTGTCGACAACCATCTCTCCATTCATAGAAGACAACGCAAGACCCAATCTTTCAACACAATCAGCAGCAATAAAACAATGAGTAGCACCGGTATCAACAATAGAAGTTAGAGGAATACTATTAATGAAGCATGTACCTCTAATAAGTCCATCTTCCTTAGAAGTCTCTGTCCCTACCAAAGCGAACACTCTTCCACTAGCTCGTTCCTTCTTCGGTTTCTGACACTGACTACTAATGTGTCCTCCTTCGCCACAGTTGAAGCAAATTATCTCCTTATGCTCGCACTCAGACGCTTCATGCCCGGTCTTACTACAACAGAAACACCTCTTTGTCTCAGCCTTTCACACGTTACTCTTATGACCAGCTTTACCACATTTGAAGCACATAATACCAGCAGGAGCATCTCCCCCACTAGTTCTCTTACCATCAGCGACCTTCGGTTTGCCTTTACTAGCAGGAGCATCATACGGCTTACCACGATTCTGATGCTTGTTCCTCTTCTCATTAATAATCTTATAATGAGCATTGTTATCCTCTTCATAGATCCTGCAGCTATCAATTAAATCAGAAAAGACACGGATTTTCTGATACCCAATTGCCTTCTTGATCTCGGGCCGCAACCCGTTTTCAAACTTGATGCACTTCGAGAACTCAGCAGTCACTTCACTATAGTGCGGATAGAACTTGGCTAACTCCACGAACTTAGCAGCATACTTAGCAACTGACAGGCTTCCCTGCTTCAGCTCAAGGAATTCAATTTCCTTCTTACCCCGAACATCTTCAGGATAATACTTCCTCGAAAACTCCCTACGAAACACAACCAAAGAGATCTCTTCACCTGCAGCTTCCAATCTCTGACTAGTCTCTAGCCACCAGTCATCGGCCTGTTCTGCCAACATATGAGTACCATAACGAACTTTCTGCGCTGGAGTGCAGTCCATCACACGGAAAATCCTCTCTATCTCCTTCAGCCAAGCCAACGCTCCATCAGGAGTATACTTGCCTTTGAAGGTAGGCGGATTCTCCCTTTGAAAAGTCGTCAAACTACGAGACCCAGCATTTTCGCCAACGTTCGGCTGATTCTCCAAAGCCTGCGCCATAGCCGCCAAGGCAGCAGCGATAGCAGCATCATTCCTTCCAGCCATCTTAACGTATCACTACAACACAACAATAGTTAGAACTAAATGACAATACTTGATCGTCAAATGACACAACAACTAGACAACTTGGTCGGACGGACCGAAACAGCTCTGATACCACTAATGTAACACCCCATTTCTACTCGGTAAAATCATACGAAAATCAGAGTTATAAGAATTTCCAACAAATAAATGGAGCGCTACACTTTCAACTAAAAAGCAAAACAACATAATCAATTCGCCTGTGAAATCAGATAAGTAACACGCTAACTTGGATGAACCAATAAACAAATCCTTTAGTCTTTAAAACAAGTCAACTTTCAATACTACGCAGCAGATTTACAACAAAAGTCAATTCAAAATAATCGTGGCATCTTTAACCAACTTAAGACGGCTTAGATTTAGCAAAACTCTTAATAGTAACAACTTTTAGTTTCAACAATAAAAATAACATAGCAAATAAGGAAAACAAGTGTTCATTCCCCCCGAGTGTTACGTATCAGAGCGACGACACCGACTCGATCTAACGAAGGTAAGCAGCCTTCATTCGTGATTACCTGCACGTTACCAACAGGGGGGTAACATTCAAACATAAGGGGTGAGATATCGGACCATATAATAGGACATATGAAAAACAGTATGTTAGAATCAAAAAATATGAATTCACCACTTCGCAACCCTCAAACAACTTCAATCAATCACAAGTCATCAACATAATCACTTAAGTATGCAATATGAATGCGACTCAATACTATGCACATGCATGTGGTACCATTGGAGCAGAACTCCCGCCGTCGTCGTAAAAATCTGCCAGTAAATAGAGGCATCAACAAGGCATAAGCCTTCTCGTCACTTTGCCAGTCCAGGCCAACGTGTTTTGAGCATAGCTCCAACATGAAAATGCTATGATTGCGGCGCGATGTGAATGCACAAACAATCAACAATGATTACATAGCAACACAACAACAACGGAATTCAACGTTGGCCATAGGCCTACAACATAATATCTTGCCAATAAATAGAGGCAATCCAACCAGATACACGTCCCCAACTTCACACAATGGTAATCACAACTGGGTGCAACATCATCAACAAATCAACAACTGAGCCAACAATTTAGCAACTTAACAAGTTAACAGTTTAACAACTCCACCAACGGTTACCAACCCAACAAATTAACGATTAACAAAATTAACGACTTAACCAACAAATAGTCAACCGTGGGCCTAATGCGCCTAAAGCGCCCAACAACCCACAAGACGGCGCCCAATGCGCCCAGCAAACGAACGAGGCAGCCACACATGGCGCCCAGTGCGCCCAGCAACCAACAGCCAACAAGCAACAGGCAGCAACACATGGCGCCCAGTGCGCCCAACTTCCAACAGCCAACAAGCAACAGGCAGCAACACATGGCGCCCAGTGCGCCCAGCAGCCAACAAGCAACAGGCAGCAACACATGGCGCCCATGGCGCCCAGTGCGCCCAGCAACCAACAGGGCAGCCACATACGGCGCCCATGGCGCGCTTCGCGCCCAGTACATCAGCAACGACACCCTATGCGCCCAGGAAACAACAGGGCAGCCACATACGGCGCCCATGGCGCCCTTCGCGCCCAGTACATCAGCAACGGCGCCCTATGCGCCCAGTGACCAAAATTTTGTGCATCATTATGTTCAAAAACCCCTAAACTGATTTCAATCATCAACAGATATATTCAAACATTGACAAATAGTTTTCAAACATCAACAATAGTTTTCAAACAACAACAATAAATTTCAATGATTAAACAAACACATAGGATCCCTTATTTTCCCACATAAAGCCCTTCATGTACCCTATTATAGAGATAGAACCCCACCCTTACCTGGGTTTTGAAGATTTCGCAGTCACCTCCCTTCTTGGATGAAAGAATGCGCAGGCCCCTCTCTATTTCTCACCAAAGTTGCGCAGCCCCCTTCTCTCTTTGCTTCTAGGTTTTCTCTAATCCTTATTTTTCTTTCAGCTTATGACAACTTAACTTAATTTCTAATTCTTACTTTCTTATACTTTTCTTTATTTTTCTGATTAGTCTCATGGGCCACTCTTCACACCCCCTTATATTACTAATTCTAACATAAACATAAGCCCACATAAAATAATATATTATTATTACTCTAATATTATTTTCCACACTTAATTAAGCTATTAATTAAATAAAAGTCAACGTAGCAACTATACTAATAATTCCCAACTTCAACAATTCTCACACTTAATTATTGAATAAATTAATTAAATAATTAATTAAATATTTGGGGCGTTACACCCTACAGTACCAATACAGTTTTTTTTTTAAAAACTAATTTTTACAAAAACCGATTTTTTTTTAAAATATCTTTTCTAAAAGATAAATGAATTTTTTTAAAATTTTTTTTATTCACTGTTTTTTAAAAACAAATTTAAAAACCGTTTGTCAATATTTTTATAAAAACAATTAGTTACTATAAATCAATTATTCACTATATTTATAATCTACTCAAACTACTAAAATTAATAAAACAATTAGTCACTATAAATCAATTAGCCACTATCCATTGTCAAAAAAAGAATTGTAAAAAACTTTAACCCATACCAAAAATTACAAAATAACTATTAAAACTAATCAATTTAACCACTACCAAAAATTACCAAATAACTATTTTATAATTACTAAAAGGAGTAAAATGCCAACGGGAGTGGCAACGAGAGCGCCCATGGGAGTGGTAACGAAAGCGCCAACGGGAGAGGCAACGGGAGTGGCAACGATAGAGGGAAAACAAAGTGAGGGACAAAAAACTGATGGAAAACTGCAATCAGAAGCTGCAACAGACGCAGCAAAAGGACAAAAAACAGCAGAATTTTAAAAACAAATTTTTTTCAGTTTTTCTTTCCATAAAATACACTTTTTTGTCAGTTTTTTTTACGAAAAACATAATGTTTTTAACTATTTCTATAATTTACTCAAACTACTAAAATTAATCAATATAACTACTACCAATTGTAAAAAAAACCATACCTCTAACAGTAGTTTCAAAATTATTTATTCCAAAAAAATAAATTATTAAATTAATATTACACTCAATAATTAAATAATTTAAAATTTACAGGAGTGTGAACAAGAGAGACAAGAAGAGCGCCAACGTGGGTGCATATTTTAAAAGTTCTTATTTTCTTTTTTCTTCATTTTTACTCCATCTAAAATTTATTATTTACTACAATCTCTCTATTAAAACTATTCAAAGCAATAATTTAACCACTAAGAATTATTATATAAATACAACTTTAGCCATTACCAAACTTTACAAAATAATTACTGATAATTAAACGAATATGATTTAATTAATATTAAATCATATAGAAAAATATGAGTTAACATGTGGCAACGGGAGCGACAACGAGAGACTGGCAATGGTAGCTGCAAAGGGAGTGGCAACAAGAGCGTCAACGGGAGTGCCAACGGGAGGGCCAACAAGGATGCAAATGGGAGTGTCAACAGGGATGCATATTTTACCTCTAATTTCTAAATACATTATTATGGATCAATGTAATTCTGATTGTCAATCTCCTTTAATTTCTTCGACTCAATATAATTTTCATTTGTATCTTATATGACATAATACTTATCTCTTTCCGCTTTGAATTTCAAATCATACATTTTAGACATTGTTCACAACTTATGATTATCTTCCAAATTACTATTATGACTTCATGGCAATATACCGACCATACAGTATCACCTGTGCGTATGCACGGGTAAAATACTAGTAGTAAGTACTAGTAGGACAGTAATGGAAGAATATTTGGGAATTTTGAGAGAGAGAGAGAGAGCACTATTTTCAGAAGAACATGGAGAGTGTGTTCTTATATTTTAATATAATGTTTAATTCGGCTTATGAGGTCAATTCTGTTTGGGCTACTAATTGACTAGTGGGCTTGTTCTTCTTATATCTCCCACGGCAAATAAGTTTGTTTGGGTAGCTGTTTATAAAATTTATTTAAAAATAATTTGGGTAGTCAAAACTAGATAATGTTTGAGATATAAAAACATTATGTATATAAAAAGATTTTAGTACAGCTGGCAATGAGCTATACCAACCCATATCGGGCTCTAGCTTTTTAGGTTCGGGCCAAAAAAAATTGGACTAAAGCACCACCATATACGAAGACAATTTGATATTTGTTACATTATTCTAATTCAAGTGATAGAAAATAAAGCATGTAATATATATATATATATATATATATATATATATATATATATATATATATATATATATAGTTGTTTTAAAATATAAACCGAGTTGAAGTTGTCTAAAAAAGTGTGTTAAAATGTGATTAGTTGATTTTGGATAATGATAATTTATTTATGCATTTTTATGAGTTATACGATGGCTAAACTTAAGAAAATGATATTTTTTTTCCTTTTTTTGTGACGATAATGCAATTTTCAATAATTGAATCTTTTCTGTTGTCAAAAAAAATAATTGAATCTTTTCTATCAAAAAGTACTTAAATCTTTGATAAAATTATATATGGATCCTATAAATTTCGATTATAATATCTTAGGAAGTAGTTACCGGCCCCTAAATATTTTGGGCAAATTTTGAACTTGCTCCATACTCGTAACATGCTTAATAATGATTTGACAAAAAAATCTACTTACTAATTACTCTTAAAAATCAAAAACTTCTAAGACATATAAGATAACTCAAAATATGTTTCATCAGCCTACTAGAATCTAATATTTTGAACTAGTGGACCTGCAGGCAGGGACGGAGCCACGATGGAAATATATATTGGTGTTTCAGCATTCTTTTATTCCTTATTCACAACTACTCATATGGGTATTACTATTCAGGATACCTTAGTTTAGTTTCGTGAGAGTCTTTATTTTATGTTCTATGATTTTTAGTTTTCTGCAGAATAAACAAACTTTTAAATATATAACAAACTAATTACAAAAATGATGTTTTTATACATGCATAAAACGATATATATGTTTATTATTTTGCTTTTGAGTCTCAACGAGAAAATAATAGATCTTTTAAATTTTATTATTTCACTTTTGAGTTCAAACTGGCAAACATTAGATGTTGTTGGCAAAGTCGAGTATACACGTGGCCAGTTAGGTTCTGTGGCGAATATTTGTCAATGGTAAAGTCGATAGAAACTGCGCAGCAATAGCTGTTGAAACTTTGGTGGTTGTGAATTGAAAAAGTCTCACATTGGAAAGAATAGGCACTTTAAGAGTACTTATAAGTGTGGACTTCACACATTGGATTGGACCCTAAGGGGTACCCAATTTTGTGAAAGGGAGAGAACGCACATAAACTGACCACCACGCGCCCGCACCGCCGCCTGTCTGACTGGCTGGCCCGACTTTGCCGGGCAGGGCCCAGGCTTGGGCTGTGTGTTGTCATTTAGTTTTTCAAAAATAATTATTTTATTTTTTGTGCGTTGCTTGCTCCCTAAGTTTCCAACGGTCAGTTCCTTAATTATCTCGCAAGTTTTGAACCGGTCAAAAATAGTTGTTACGCAAAACGTGACCAACTACGTTGAACAGCGACCGAATACATTGAATAGTCAAAGTTGACCGAATCAACTAGTTGTTGCGCTAATAAGGTTGTTGCGAAATTCTCTCCAACAATCACCAAGTTGCTAAACTCCCCTATAAATAGAGCACTCTGCTCAATTTGCAAACCGCACCGAAAACTCGAAGTAGTACCGAGTTTTCTTCTCTTCTCCCTCCCCTATTTTGTTTCTTCTTAAATTAGAGTGGTCTTCGTGCCATATTTGAGTGGTCTTCGAACCATAATATGAGGGTGTATTTCAAGAGCAAAATTTCACCGTGCAGTGATATTTCGTAACAGTTTTGACTGGGATGTTTTATCCTGGGGGCGTCGTGGGTGATAGCCTGCTTGCACAATTTTGAGCAGTGCCACGAAACGAGAGCGACTTAGTCCGCGACTCAATCCAGTAATTTCTTCGGTGGATTGATTTTTTGAAATATTTT
Source organism: Astragalus membranaceus (assembly GCA_039519185.1). NCBI lineage: Eukaryota > Viridiplantae > Streptophyta > Magnoliopsida > Fabales > Fabaceae > Astragalus > Astragalus membranaceus. The sequence continues at coordinate 158,333,189 of CM076850.1, forward strand.
TCTGAAACTCACAAACAACAATTTTAAGACGTTTCGAAATTAGTCATGACTACCTAAGACATTACTGGCTCTGATTTGGCTGTTTCTAACTTCAACAAATCGTTTCATTTTCAAGAATGTCAATTAAAACAATGGCAACAAAATAAATTTTTATTTTATTTATTAAATGTGAAAAATGTTGCCAACATTTAAAAGATGACATTCAAGTGTTTACTAAAACAACTGATTAGAAAGGAATGGATAAAATAGCTAAAGAAATATTTCTATAGAAAGAGAATAATTTTCTCTATACTATTTATCAATGGAAAGAGAATGATTTTCTCTATACGATCTAATAATAGAAAGAGAATGATTATCTCTATTATTTTTAATTCTACGGAAAGAGAATAATCATCTCTATAAGAATAAATTTTTAATTCATATTTTTGAATTTGAAGTTGCATAATTTTTTTTATTCATATCTTTTGTTGTCGTTAGTGGTTAACACTTAACGGCTAATGATTTTATATCATAGGATTGCTTTTGATCTCATTAGCAATAACATTATTTTTTGAGAAGTTATGTTTTTCACGATATATTGCAATATATAATATTGATTGCAATATAATTTCTAGGAAACCTTTCAAAAATTAAAACGGTAATCAAACTCAAAAGAACGGCAACTGGAATGGGACCACCCAAAGCTTCAACTACCAACCTAGAAATGATGCTGCTGCTCCTCCATTTAATTGTTTCAATTGTGGGAGACCATGTCGTATGACACGCAAGTGTAGGAACAGGCCAAGCTCTGCCCCGTAGGCTAACTGATAACTCTATTTTATATAGAGTTATTTACGCATCTAAACCTAAATAATTTCTCAATTCTAAGTAAAAATATATAGTAAATAAAGTTTTATAAATAAAATAACAACATTCAAAATTAAAAGAGGGTTATGCATGTAACTTAGCATCTTGCATATATTTTGGTATTTTTGATGTGTTTGTTGCATGTGATGCCCCTGCATTAGCAACTCAACAATGCACCTGCATTAGATGCACCTGCACTCAAAACAGACTACAATGCTTGAAGAAATCCTAGAACATCAAGATGCTCAAGCACTCAGCTGATGATGTCATGCTTAGTCATGAAAGCACATGCAAGTCACAGATTTCGGCGCCTACCATAAAATATAGCTTTGAAGAGTCACTCACCTAGGGACACTTGGCCATCCATTAAAGGACCTCCCTTCTTAGTTGAGTGGAGGATTTGCATTACTTTTTGGGCTGAAGTGACTGAAGGCAACCCTAAATTTGTTATCAAGCAAACCCTCTTGTGAAGGAAAGATCCATTTGAAGCCTATATAAAGACCTCCATCTCTCACTTGAAAAGAATCTCTCAATTTCCGTACACCAATTTTAAATTTAGTTTTTCATTCTCTTGTAAGAAGGCAAGAAAGGAATTGACAACTTCTTTCTTTACTTCCATACAATCACGTAGTGCTGGCTGGATGCAGTGAAGTGAATGCTCCCGCATTGCTTGGCAACTTCATGCAAAGGAACTCTGTTGACTCTCTGCCATATGGTATAAGTTGCTTAATTTTAGAACCAAAACTACAGTGATTTGATTGTAAATTCTGTTGATTGCCGAGAAATTAGCTTAGTTTAGATCAATGTATTAGGATTCATTTTGTAAGCTAATTCTCTCACTCCTGGTGCTAATTGCAATGGAAGACCTTCAAGTTGTCATAGCATCAACTAGCAAACCAGACATTTGCCTAGTGGTGCAATAGGAAGCTGAAGGAGAACTTTCTGTCAGATTTCGCGTCGCGACCTGATAACTCTATTTTATATAGGTTATTTGTGCTCTTAATACTTAAATCAATACAAAGTCTCAAGTAATATTTGTGCTTTATTAGGTAAATATTAGTTATTTAGAGGAAAGAAGGGTTAGGAGCTTGTTTGTTATCATTTGACACATTTGATGCCTTTGTGAATATATTGATGTTTTGCTTGAGTGCTGCAGCAGTAAGCCAGCGGTAGACGCTACAGCGCCTATATGACGGTGGGACATTTGGATATTTATAAAGCCACTTGATGAAATGATGAGTCATCACCCTTATCTCTTATCCTTAGCATGGCATTTCAGCACCCAAGTGGATGCTTCAAAGACACTTGGCGCCTCCTACATGTGTCCCATGTGATAGTTGGTGATTTTAATCATCACACATTTTTGTAAAGTAGCTTTATGAATAATATCTAAGTTTTATGATCATGAATTATTATTATTATTATTTTATTAAGACTTGGTTAGATTAAATTAGAATAGAATGCTTTTTAGGGAGTAACATACAGAGAGAGTTTTAACATGGAGGAAACTATCTTGACATTGTAGCTTTCCTCCATTGTTATTCCACTCTTAAGCTTTTATTTTTAGTATAGTTTCTAGATTTCATTCAAGGTTTGCTCACGCCATAGCTTCATCCTTCGTATGTGACTTGGGATCATTGGAGTGTATCTTTTGCAACCATTCTCCTCTTGTCTTCCTACGGTAATATGAGCTTTTTAGTTTGTATTATGTTGATGAAACTTGTTATGAGCTAATCATGTTGTAATTGGATTGTTCTTAGTGTGTGATGAACCTTGAGTAGCTTTTATGTAATATTATGATGTTTGCGTTTTATTCCTTGTGTCATAATACTTTCAACTTTGTTTTGGGAATGGCCAACTAAAACAAGGGGGCTTTGTGGGTACAGACATGGTTCACAAAGAGAACTCAAGGAATGATATGAATGAAAACCCTTTAAAGACATTTAAAGGAAGTACTACTTAACTCTAGACATAGGGGAGTAATAGTTCATAAGGCAAATGTTGTAAGAACTTAATATATAGGGGTAAAACTTATTTAGAGCCTAGACATAGGAGTCTTGTAACATAACTCTGACGATAGTGACTGAAAGGCACGCCACCATGCCGCTACAGCGTCTACGGATTCTGAAGCGCTACAGCGCTTAACGCTACAGCGTCTAATATTATTTGAACATTACTCTTGGGAATTTACATAACTACTGAGCTATCCAACTCACTCTTAAATACTTTCAATTCATTACTGTTTCAACATCTTTACTTGTTTATTTACATTTATGTTAATCACAATGACAATACTTGTTGACAACTTGTATTTGTTACTTGTTTTTCCCACTAGCTAAATTACTAATTTAAATATAGAAGTAAACTCAACAATCTCCGTGGGAACGATCTTTACTTATCATTATATTACTTGTTGCGATTGTGTATACTTGCACATCTACTTTTCGCACAACAAGTTTTTGGCGCCGTTGCCGGGGATTGTGAAAGTTAATTTCTATTGTTTAGTTAGTAAGTTTAGTTAGTTTAGATTCTTTTGTTTAGTGTGTTCTGTTTTTCCAGCAATTTTTTTATTTTGTATTGTGTTTTGTGTTTGTAGTGTGTTTCTCTTTGTTATTATTTGTGTTTAGTTGAAAAAAAAAATCCACTTTATGCCATGGACCATTTGAATTTTTACTCAATGCAAGCAAGGAATGCTCAACAACAATTTTTCAACTATGATTTCCATGGGATTGAATATGAAAGGGGCTGTTATGAGACAAACTTCAAGCCCATGACAGCCCAAAATATGGATTATGGCATGGGAAATGGTTTGTGTGAGCAAGATTCATATTCTCAAGCTCAAACCAAAAGAATACATGAGGGAAACTCTGATTTAAAAGAACACTTGGCTCAATTCCTTCAAGATATCAAAGTGGATAGTGGCAACTTTGAAGCTTCGTGTAGGAATATAGATGCTCACTTTAAGACAATAATGGAGCATCTAAAAGAAGAGAGTTGTTTTGAAGAGGTGGTTGAGCAAAAGAAAGAAAAAAGTGTAGAGTTTGAAGATGATTGTTATCATTTGGGCAACTCTGATTTTAAAGAATTTTTGCTCAATCCATTGAATCTACTGAATTGGTTGAGCAAGAGGAAGAAAAAGAGAATGTAGAGTATGAGCCTGAATATGGTCATGTGGAAATTGTGGAAGAAAAACAATTTTTTTTTTTGTAGTTGTAGAAAAAGAAAAATTCAAAAATAGTGACAAAGAAGAGAAACCAAGGTTGAGGAATGAAAAAAGTCATGTGACAAGTGAGACTCAACCCTTGGTACTTAAATAAAATATCCCTCCGCAAGATGAGCTTCAATTTTTTCAAAAAAAGGGGAATTCCTATCCCAAATGTTTATTGGTTGGGGCATGGGAACACTTGCTGCCCTATACCAAATACAAGGGATTTCTGACCAAAAAGAGAAAGCGGAAGGATGATATTTTTTTCTTGTCCTATTATCCACCCTAACAAGGGTTTTGAATTTCAAAGTCTAGCTAAGGACTCTTAAACAAAGCGCTCCTGGGAGGCAACCCAGATTTTTAGGACTAATTATATTTTGTGTGTTTTTGTTTTTACTATTACAGGTATGAATAAGAAGACTTGTGGTATGTATGTGCTGTCAAGTATGCGGAATTTTGATGCTGTAGCACCATGCGCTACAACACTTGCAGCTGAGGTGTTGAGAATGTGGTTAAAATAGTTAAAAAGAAGATGATGAGAAAGATAAAGGAGAGCATAATAAGAAAGAAGAGGGAAGTAAGGAAGTATCCCTCACCACCCACCCAAAACCTTTCCACCACACCTTCACCTAAACCATCACCAACCAAAGAACCATCCCCTCCACCTATAACACCTCCAAATTCTCACAGTTCCAGCCATTAATCTATCTTTACCTCAAGCCAAACCATCAAACCTTATTCAAATACCTTCCCCCTTTCCAAAACAACCCACTCCACACAAGTCCCCGTCTCCTAAGAAACTTCCCTCACCAAAATAAAAATCATCTCAGTCTCACAAAAGAACAAAATCCACCAAAAACTCAGTCTACCACAAAGCAACCACCAATGGTATTGGAAATTAAAGTGAAGAGAGTAGATGCTGTCACAGGTGGTGCTACAGCATCAGTATCAGAAGGCAGTGCTGCAGCATCTGCTGTAGCACCAAAGAAAGTTGTAAGAACAAAAATGTTGGCCAAAAAGAGGCCAAGGGTGCCTAAATCTGTTTTGGAGGAACCTAATTCTGTTGTAACAAATGATTGGGTCCCCTCTCCTACACGAGAGCCGCCATTAGCCAAAGATACTACCACAAGACTTAGTCTGGCTGAGGACTCTTAAACAAAGCGCTCCTGGGAGGCAACCCAAGGTTCTTAAACTAACAATTTTGTGTTTTTAATTTTTCGTTTTTACAGGAGTGAATTTTGTGAAGTGAGAAAAGAAGCCAACAAAGGAAAAACCCTGGGACCAAGTTGGCAGATGACCATCCACTAGGAGAAGTGCCAGTTAGCGCTGTAGCGGCTGATGCTACAGCGCCTAAAGCCAAGTCCACACAAAAAGCTGCATTTGAGGTGAATACTCCTGATCTTTCTGCAGAGAGGGAAGCAGCTGAAAAGCTGGCTGAGATGAAAGCTTACAAGGAAGTAGAGGATCCCCGAAATGAGGTAGTGCTGTAGCGGCTGATGCTACACTGCCTAGCGCTGTAGCGGCAAGAAAGAAAAAAAAATCCAGCAGCATAGTCACCACAGTGCCCACCAGAGCAAGCAATAGGCTCAAATTTGGGTTAGCAAACAGTACTCTAACCCTTCTGTTAAAAAAATGTTGTTTGTTTGTTTTCAATAAATCTGTTAGGTGCTATAGTGTTTGTTCTTGCATCTAACAGTATGTTTAGAGTTTTATTTCTGTTGTTTTTAATTCTGTTGAGTTTTAGTCATAGGCCTCTCCCATTAGAATTGCATGAGTAGTGGAAATACTGCTAGGTCTTAAGTTGGGGGAAGGACCTTAAATGTGGTTAATGTTATATGTGAAATGTTAATGTTATGTGTTTAATGTTATGTTTGTTGAATAAAAAGCACGATCAGTTGCAATTCCTAGTTTTTCAATAATAGAATATGTTTCTTCTTGGGCCAAATTTAATGATGATTATGTGTTTTGAGTAGAGTAGCCTTGTTTGAAAAATGACTAGTCGTATTGCTGCTCCTACACAAAACTCTAGGCTTAGCAAAGAACCTAGTTAGCTAGGAATGATAGGGTTTAGTCAAGTTATTACTAAAAATTGAGAGTAGCATTTGAAGCTAAGTTTGGGGGTGCATCGGTTATGTTAAGGCTAGGAACAAAGATGATAGTTTGGTCACTGTAAAATGAAACAAAAGTGTGCAAGTGGTCTTGAAAAAAGTTGCAAAATGTCTAAAATAATTTGTTGAGCTGTTCCAAGAATGCATGAAAAGAAAAAGAAAAAGAAATGCAAATAAGGAGCTCAGTAGTAAAGGCAGCAACTAGTTTTGTTCATCAAATTGCCAATGCTGCAGCGTCTAAACGCTACAGCGTCTGAGAAATCACCAAATCAAAATCTTTTGCACTGACCAATGATCTAAATTTCCTAATCAAAGCACTTTGCTGTGCTTTGAAGCCCCTCAAGTCTTATGTGAAGTTGTTAGTCTACTCTCTCTTTTTAAAAAAATTCTTTGGCTAAACCAAAAGAAGGCCACTCTTTCCAAGGCTAGGAGAAAATAAGCCTAGTAGTCACACACTCACAATTGAGCAGTAATAATTCTAGATGTTGTGAAAAACAATGATGTTATGTGTGTGTATGTGTGAATCTGAAAATTTTAGCCCACTAAGAACATTTTTGAAAAATTGTTTGATTTAGGGATGCAACTAACCTTGTCTTTCTATGCTGTTATTGTTCTATTTTAAGTTAGTTTGTTTGTCTTTATAAAGTGTCATTACTTGAGGACAAACAATGGATTAAGTTTGGGGGTGTGATAACTCTTATCTATAAGAGTTATTTATGCTTTCTAGACTTAAGCAAATGCGAGTTCTGAAGTAATAATAATTTTTTTATTTATTTAGAGGAAGATATTGTTGTTGTCTTGTTTGTATAGTTAATCTATGTAATTGTTTCTTTGTTGTTGTGTTGTTTGTTCTTTGTCAAGCGTCATTACTTGAGGACAAGCAATGGTTTAAGTTTGGGGGTGTGATAACTCTATTTTATATAGGTTATTTGTGCTCTTAATACTTAAATCAATACAAAGTCTCAAGTAATATTTGTGCTTTATTAGGTAAATATTAGTTATTTAGAGGAAAGAAGGGTTAGGAGCTTGTTTGTTATCATTTGACACATTTGGTGCCTTTGTGAATATATTGATGTTTTGCTTGAGTGCTGCAGCGGTAAGCCAGCGGTAGATGCTACAGCGCCTATATGACGGTGGGACATTTGGATATTTATAAAGCCACTTGCTGAAATGATGAGTCATCACCCTTATCTCTTATCCTTAGCATGACATTTCAGCACCCAAGTGGATGCTTCAAAGACACTTGGTGCCTCCTACATGTGTCCCATGTGATAGTTGGTGATTTTAATCATCACACCTTTTTGTAAAGTAGCTTTATGAATAATATCTAAGTTTTATGATCATGAATTATTATTATTATTTTATTAAGACTTGGTTAGATTAAATTAGAATAGAATTCTTTTTTAGGGAGTAACATACAAAGAGAGTTTTAACATGGAGGAAACTATCTTGACATTGTAGCTTTCCTCCATTGTTATTCCACTCTTAAGCTTTTATTTTTAGTATAGTTTCTAGATTTCATTCAAGGTTTGCTCACGCCATAGCTTCATCCTTCGTATGTGACTTGGGATCATTGGAGTGTATCTTTTGCAACCATTCTCCTCTTGTCTTCCTACGGTAATATGAGCTTTTTAGTTTGTATTATGTTGATGAAACTTGTTATGAGCTAATCATTGTTCTTAGTGTGTGATGAACCTTGAGTAGCTGAGTAGCTTTTATGTAATATTATGATGTTTGCGTTTTATTCCTTGTGTCATAATACTTTCAACTTTGTTTTGGGAATGGCCAACTAAAACAAGGGGGCTTTGTGGGTACAGACATGGTTCACAAAGAGAACTCAAGGAATGATATGAATGAAAACCCTTTAAAGACATTTAAAGGAAGTACTACTTAACTCTAGACATAGGGGAGTAATAGTTCATAAGGCAAATGTTGTAAGAACTTAATATATAGGGGTAAAACTTATTTAGAGCCTAGACATAGGAGTCTTGTAACATAACTCTGACGATAGTGACTGAAAGGCACGCCACCATGCCGCTACAGCGTCTACGGATTCTGAAGCGCTACAGCGCTTAACGCTACAGCGTCTAATATTATTTGAACATTACTCTTGGGAATTTACATAACTACTGAGCTATCCAACTCACTCTTAAATACTTTCAATTCATTACTGTTTCAACATCTTTACTTGTTTATTTACATTTATGTTAATCACAATGACAATACTTGTTGACAACTTGTATTTGTTACTTGTTTTTCCCACTAGCTAAATTACTAATTTAAATATAGAAGTAAACTCAACAATCTCCGTGGGAACGATCTTTACTTATCATTATATTACTTGTTGCGATTGTGTATACTTGCACATCTACTTTTCGCACAACAAGTTTTTGGCGCCGTTGCCGGGGATTGTGAAAGTTAATTTCTATTGTTTAGTTAGTAAGTTTAGTTAGTTTAGATTCTTTTGTTTAGTGTGTTCTGTTTTTCCAGCAATTTTTTTATTTTGTATTGTGTTTTGTGTTTGTAGTGTGTTTCTCTTTGTTATTATTTGTGTTTAGTTGAAAAAAAAAATCCACTTTATGCCATGGACCATTTGAATTTTTACTCAATGCAAGCAAGGAATGCTCAACAACAATTTTTCAACTATGATTTCCATGGGATTGAATATGAAAGGGGCTGTTATGAGACAAACTTCAAGCCCATGACAGCCCAAAATATGGATTATGGCATGGGAAATGGTTTGTGTGAGCAAGATTCATATTCTCAAGCTCAAACCAAAAGAATACATGAGGGAAACTCTGATTTAAAAGAACACTTGGCTCAATTCCTTCAAGATATCAAAGTGGATAGTGGCAACTTTGAAGCTTCGTGTAGGAATATAGATGCTCACTTTAAGACAATAATGGAGCATCTAAAAGAAGAGAGTTGTTTTGAAGAGGTGGTTGAGCAAAAGAAAGAAAAAAGTGTAGAGTTTGAAGATGATTGTTATCATTTGGGCAACTCTGATTTTAAAGAATTTTTGCTCAATCCATTGAATCTACTGAATTGGTTGAGCAAGAGGAAGAAAAAGAGAATGTAGAGTATGAGCCTGAATATGGTCATGTGGAAATTGTGGAAGAAAAACAATTTTTTTTTTGTAGTTGTAGAAAAAGAAAAATTCAAAAATAGTGACAAAGAAGAGAAACCAAGGTTGAGGAATGAAAAAAGTCATGTGACAAGTGAGACTCAACCCTTGGTACTTAAATAAAATATCCCTCCGCAAGATGAGCTTCAATTTTTTCAAAAAAAGGGGAATTCCTATCCCAAATGTTTATTGGTTGGGGCATGGGAACACTTGCTGCCCTATACCAAATACAAGGGATTTCTGACCAAAAAGAGAAAGCGGAAGGATGATATTTTTTTCTTGTCCTATTATCCACCCTAACAAGGGTTTTGAATTTCAAAGTCTAGCTAAGGACTCTTAAACAAAGCGCTCCTGGGAGGCAACCCAGATTTTTAGGACTAATTATATTTTGTGTGTTTTTGTTTTTACTATTACAGGTATGAATAAGAAGACTTGTGGTATGTATGTGCTGTCAAGTATGCGGAATTTTGATGCTGTAGCACCATGCGCTACAACACTTGCAGCTGAGGTGTTGAGAATGTGGTTAAAATAGTTAAAAAGAAGATGATGAGAAAGATAAAGGAGAGCATAATAAGAAAGAAGAGGGAAGTAAGGAAGTATCCCTCACCACCCACCCAAAACCTTTCCACCACACCTTCACCTAAACCATCACCAACCAAAGAACCATCCCCTCCACCTATAACACCTCCAAATTCTCACAGTTCCAGCCATTAATCTATCTTTACCTCAAGCCAAACCATCAAACCTTATTCAAATACCTTCCCCCTTTCCAAAACAACCCACTCCACACAAGTCCCCCTTTCTAATTTAAATATAGAAGTAAACTCAACAATCTCCGTGGGAACGATCTTTACTTATCATTATATTACTTGTTGCGATTGTGTATACTTGCACATCTACTTTTCGCACAACACGATCTTTACTTATCATTATATTACTTGTTACTTATCATTAGATTTCGCGTCGCGACGGGTGCGGGTTGCGTCGCGATGGTGCGTAAAAATTAGGGTTTTTAAGGATTTTTCAGGGAAATTTCGAGGGACTTGGTCATTGGAGCGCAGCTAGGGTTTGGAACAGCTTGGAGGTGCGATTTTGGAGTCTCCCAATCACTTGGGAACAAGGATTAAAGGTTTCTATGGCTTCCTCTATTTGCTTTTTCTCCTTTATCTTATGTTGTACTCTTTTCACCATGTGTAACTAATTTCTTTTGATTAGGGAGAGATGATTCTCCCCAAACCTATCTTATGGATTCTTTGTTATGGTTAATACAATTAGTTGTTTTATTTATCATAAGTCTATACCTCTTTGTTTAATGCTTTATAGTTACAGATGATAATTATAATGATTTAGGGTATGTGATCACATAGGGATATGGGTTGCATGCTTGATATGGGGTTTTAGATCATAAACTTGTGATCACCATAGGAATGTGGGATTGGATTTATGAATTCTTTATTTCTAGGGTTCATGGCTTTACCAATTGGCATGATTCACCTAAGGAATTAGGGTAACTCCATTAGGTAAAATGGGTTTTGAGGCAAGGAATTGTCCTTAACCTAATTTAGTGAATTGAATCTGGTATTTCAAACAATTAATTTGTGATTAGCTGAAGGTTCATAAGATAGGTGAGGGGAGATGATTCGACCCCTAATCGCTTTCCTTATTATTTCAACAACCGTCGTATTTTCGCGTTACTAAATTCTCAAATCAAATCAATTTTCACAATCTAAGAATCGATAATTTTGCCATTGTTAAACAACACGCAATCCCTGTGGAGACGACAGGTCTTACCGTTCTTTTATTACTTGCGACATTTGGTAAAAGTTTAACAAACTCCAACCGTGTAATTCTTACCTTGTTGTTTTCCTTTTGTGATATCAAATATATGAATATGATTTATTCTGTTTATATATGCCTTGTAATGTCTAGCATGAACTAAAACTCTTTTAGTTGGGATGTTCTAACCTTATAATGATCTTTTAAATAAGTTATTGTGATCATATTTGATGTGTTCATTTTAGTTATTGTTTTATACTTCTTTCGACACTTATATTGAGATTGATCACTTAGAATAAGTAGAGTTATAAATACAGACATGGTTAATACTTATAACTCAAGAACTAATATGGGTACGTGTTTTAATTAAGAAAACTTTGTTAAAACCATGCTAAAACCTAGACATATGATAGCTTAGTCCATAAAGTGATACTGTGGGTACTTAAAATACAGGAGTGAATTTATTTAGCAACTTAGACATAAGAGCTTGTAATGAAACTCTGAAGACAGTGACTGAAAAGCACGTTTCTAATGCAATAGCATTCAGTGCACCTGCATCATATATAACACAATACTATTGAAAGTGACATATTTGGTAAAGAACATCTCAACTATCATTCTCACTTGACTACATTCTCCATTTATTTAGTTTGTTTACCTTCTGTCTCCACACCATCAATATTGTTTGTTACTTGGTTACTTAATACTAATTTCTTTATATATTTAAACCTTAAGAATTAATACAATCCCTATGGGTACTGATAACTCTAGTTTATATAGAGTTATTTATACTTCTAAACGCAACAAATTGCTTTAAACTCAAGTACAAAGTGTGTTAAATATAGTAAAATTAGTAAAATAACAACATTCTAGGAATTATGTGATGAATAAAGCATTTTGTATATATATATTGGTATGTTTGATGTGTTTGTTCAGTTTGTCTACAGATGATGCTTCTGCACCACAGATTGCTTCTGCACTTAGTGCTTCTGCACCACAAATGTTTCTGCATCACAAATGCTTCTGCACCATCCTGCGCTGAAGATTTATAAACCCACAATGGAACACCTCAATTCATACCTCTACTCCAGAACTTCTATGACATCATGCTTTGTCACGATGCACATGGAGCACATGGCCACATGCATAAGGAGGCGCCCACCATAAACATCATCATGAAAGGCTATTCACCTAAAGACATATGGCCTTACATAATTGGACCTCCACTACAAAAAAATAGCGTATTAGCGACGGATTTTTCCCTCGCTAATGCCTGTTTTTCCCTCGCTAATGACTATTAGCGACAGACCAATTTCGTCGCTAAAAAGCTGGTCGCTAATGGTTAGCGAGGGAATAAAATCCGTCGCTAAAATTAGCGACGGAAAATCCGTCGCTAAAAACACTGTGCCACTGACCATTGCAGTTGATTTGACACTGACACTGACCAAAGTTAGCGACGGATTTCCGTCGCTAAAATCCGTCGCTAACCTCATTTTTTTTAAAAAAAAGCTATTCTCAGATAGATAGATAGATAGAGAGAGAGAGAGAGAGAGAGAGAGAGAGAGGGAGAGAGAGAGAGAGAGAGATTAGGGGTTGGGGAGATAAGGGAAGAAAAAAATGGTGTGGTGGTGGTGTGGTGTTGAAGGGAGAAGATAATGGTGGTGGTGGTGGTGGTAAGAAAAAATGAAAGAGGAAGAGGAAAATGGAGAAGGAAAAGAAATGAAAGAGGATGGTGTGGTGGTGATGGTGGTGGTGTGGTGTTGAAGGGAGAAGATGATGACGGTGGTGGTAAGAAGAAATGAAAGAGGAAGAGGAAAATGGAGATGGAAAAGAAATGAAAGAGGAAGAGGAAGAAATGAAAGAGGATGGTGTGGTGGTGGTGGTGGTGGTGTGGTGTTGAAGGGAAAAGATGATGATGGTGGTGGTAAGAAGAAATGAAAGAGGAAGAGGAAAATGGAGAAGGAAAAGAAATGAAAGAGGAAGAAAAAGAAATGAAAGAGGATGGTGTGGTGGTGGTGGTGGTGGTGGTGTGGTGTTGAAGGGAGAAGATGATGGTGGTGGTGGTAAGAAGAAATGAAAGAGGAAGAGGAAGAAATGAAAGAGGAAGGGGAAAAAAACGGAGAAGAGGAAGAAATGAAAGAGGAAGAGGAAGAAATGAAAGATGAAAGAAAGAATTCGGGTTTATAAAAAAAATTAACAGTTAGCGACGGATTTAGCGACGGATTTCCCTCGCTAACTCTGGTCACGTGTCAAATCAACTGCAACGGTCAGTGGCACAATTTTCCAAAGATTAGCGACGGATTTCCGTCGCTAATTCAAATTTTTTTTTCAATTTTCGCGTCATGTTAAATCCGTCGCTAATTTAGCCAATTTCCGTCGCTAAATACCTTGTTTTCAATCCGTCGCTAATTTTGTGCATTTCCGTCGCTAATTTTGATTTTAGCGACGGATTTCCAATCCGTCGCTAAAATCCGTCGCTAATTCATGTTTTTTTTTGTAGTGCTCTTCTTTTGGAAATGTGCTGAACTTAATCTCCTTGTCTAAAAATCAGAAAAGCAACCATGGTTAAGCCTCATTAGGTTAACTTGGTTTTCAAGCAAAGGAAATCTCCAAGGCTATAAAAAGGGCTCCCACTTCTCACTTGAAGGGCATCGCATATCTCACTTGATTATATGTAGATCAAACACCTTATTTATATTTTAGTAGTTTCAATTCTTGCATTTTATTCACTAGTTAGTTGTAAGAAGGTGAGGAAGGAATTGACACCCTCTTCCCCCACTTCTTCATAGATAGACGAAGGACTCAGTGCTTCTGCACTTGATGCTTCTGCACCTGTCAGAATTCATGCAAAGGAACATCAATTTGTGTAACTTCTACCCTATTGATATCTTTTATATGATTCATGTTATCATGTTCCTTACAGATTCTCTCTATTATATAATGAGTAACATGAGCTAAATTCCTTTAGTTGAGATGTTCTAAACTTATAATGTTCTTTTGAGTAAGTTAATATGTTTTTAAGTGTTGTAGCATTTTGGGTCTTGTGTTATACTACATCCATCTTATTTTAAGGTTGATCTCTTACAATAAGTAGAGTTATATTCACAGACATGGTTTATAATTAGAAATCAAGACTAATAAGGGTGAGTGTTTTAATAAAGGCTTTGTTAAACTTGTTTAATAAAGAAACTGTGTTAAAACCATGCTAAGTCCTAGACATAGGATAATATAGTCCTTAGGGTGAAATAGTGGGAACTTCAAAGGCAGGAGTGAACTTATTTAGCAAGCCCAGACATGGGAAGCTTGTAATGAAACTCTGAAGAAAGTAGCTGAAAAGCACACACTTATGCTACTGCACTCAATGCTACTGCACTTGATGCTTCTGCACTTGATGCTTCTGCATCAATAGTGCTTCTGCATCTCTAAAAACATAGAAACTCTCAAAAGAAGTATTATATAGTAAAGACATCTCAACTATCTTTCTCAACTGATTTCCTTTATCTTATTTTACATACTTGCATTCTGTTTTTACTTAAACTAAAAACCCCAAAATTCGTGAGTAAAATAGTAGTACTAATTTATATGCTCTCTAAACATACATAAAGTTAATCCAATCCCTGTGGGTTCGACCTTTCTTATCATTATATTATTTGTTTGTGACTGTGTATACTTGCACATCTTTTCACACACCAGGTACGATCTCATCTTCTTTATACTACTTGTTGTCGACTGTGTATACTTGCACATTATCTTTTTCGCACAGCACTAACCCGACTGAACTGCAGTTTGTTATTATAATTTCTGAAATCAACATTGTTGGTGATTGCGAAGGTTGGTGGATGGTTACTGGCTTCGCTCGCCGTGATCATGCTATGTTTTGAACATACACCGTTGCTGAAAATAAGAAAAAGTATGTTGAGTCTGGTGAAAACTTTTTTTAAATAATGATATTTTTTTAATGCAGTGTTTACTCCATCCATTGGAAGCTTTGACTACATTGTAGTATACCTTGTGAAAAATAAAAGTGAAGTGCTTGACATATTCAAAGTTTTCCATAACAGATTTTGAAAATCAATCAAGTAGAAAGGTTAAGGGCTTTCAAAGCAATTGAGAAATGGAGTATGATTCACATTAATTTAATGGACTTATACATGAAACGACTGCAGTGTTTTTTCTGAAATGAATCGTAAAGCTGAAAGAAAAATAGAACCTTTATTGAATTGGTTTTTTCTATTTTGCTTAATTCTAGCACTTGATCTCTCTTATGAAAATTTTTATAAACCGCTGAATCTAAAGAAATAAATTTTTTCCTTATGGAATCTAGAAGAAAAGACAATCCAACTTGTCTTATGTTTGAATTTGGGATTGCTTGGCTTATGTCATAATTCCAAAAAGAGTAAAACTCGCCAGTAGAGTCTATGAATGTGTATTCATTGGGTATGCAGTAAATAGCAAAGCATAAGATCTTGAGACCTGAATGCTAAAATGATCATAAAGTCAAATAATGTTGACTTTCATGAAAATAGATTCCCTTTCAAATCAAGTAATAGTGGGGGCACCGGAACTAGTCAAGTTTCTATGCCTATGAACGTTGAAAACAACGAACAAAGGGAAAAAGAACCTCGAAGAGGTAAGAAAGCACAAGTTGCTAAAGAATATGGAACCTATTATACGATCCATATACTAGAGAAGGATCCAGATAACATTCAAGAAGCTTTGTCTTCATTGGATGCAGATTTATGGCAAGAAGTCATAAAACAACTAGATGGATTCTCTAGAGTCTAACAAGACGTTGCACTAAGTTGACTTGCCTCTTGGTTGCAATCCGAGAGGTTGTAAATGGATTTTGAAAAGGAAACTAAAACCTGATGGAAATGTTGATAAATACAAGGCTTGCCTTGTAGCCAAAAATTTTAGACAAAAAGAGAATATAGATTTCTTCGACGCATTTTCACCTGTTACTAGAATTACACCCATAAGGGTACTAATTTCGTTGGCTGCTATTTATAACTTAGTAGTACACCAAATGGAAGTCAAAACTACTTTTTTAAATGGTGAATTAGAAGAAGAAATCTATATGGAGCAACCTGAAGGTTTTGTGATTCATGGGCAAGAAAACAAAGTCTGTAAGGTGGATAAGTCTCTGTATGGTCTTAAACAACCTCCTAAACAATGACATGAGAAGTTTGATAACATGATTATATCGAATGGGCATAAAGTTTGGAAGTGGACCACTGGGTTAGGCCAGGCCATTCCTTAGAGGCAGGTTACGCTGCCAATCAAGTTGCTATTAGGGCAACAGTGTACTCTTTTTCCCCATAATCAATAAAATAACCCTTCTCAAGCGCCGGGTACCGTCTCGGACTTGATTAGGTTCCATAGATTGAAGCAAGAAACCTATCAAATTGGTTCGATACCTGACGGATCTTGCAAAGGGAAGCCAGCGATGTCGGAAGAGGATCCTCCAAAGTTCGATGGCACGAGTGATGTCCACAAATGGCTGATCCAATGCAAGCAATTTTTTGCAACCAATGAGTGGCTGAAAGAAAGCGGGAAGGTGAGTTACATGAATACATTTTTCTTTGAAGGAGAGGCAACATATTGGATGTATGGGGATTGGATGGTTGGAAAAAGACCGACCAATTGGAAGTGGTATGAGCCAGCCAAGTGGGAGACAACTTGGGAGGAATTTGAAGAAGCAGTGATAAAGAGATTCCCACCAGATGAAGAAATGGATCGGAATCAAGAAAACACCAAGAAATAAATCGCCGATGCACCAAAGGTGGTTATTGAATAAAATGAAGGAAAGCTCGAACTGACCCATTCTTGGGTCGAGAAGGCACCAGAACAACCACAAACGGTGGAAACAACTTTCCACGAGGATACCACAAGAAGAGAAGAGTCATGGAATTTCACCTCCACGAAGTGTTTCATAAGTATAACAGGAGCGATGAGGGATTATGATGTGGTAAGAGAAACAACTCGTACAGGTCGAAGAAAGGGAAAGCAAAAGGATGGGGGTAGACCCAAAACCTCCACTGAAACCGCCAGACACACCGCACATTCTACCAGAGCCGTCAAGATTGCACACGCGTCGCTACTACCGCCTCAAGAACCACCAGATATTGGTGCGCGAACGAGAGCTCTCCCATCACCGTCGAAACAGAAGCCGTCGGCCGCCGGCGAAAATGCGGGAGAAGGTCCAGAGATGGAATCGCTGTCGTTGGAGAATGGCCAAGCAACGGGTGCGCACAGTGAAGCTAGATGGAGATCGAATGTGAGAAGGAGAGCGAGTGTCTGTTTTGCACATTCCAAAGGTATCCTTAATTTGGACCTAAGGGGCTTGTTTCAAGCCAAGACCATAATTAATGACATTCGTAGGAATGTTGTTAGTTACACCCCCAGTTTCTCATGCACCTCCCCCCTAAGAACTTGGGTCAAATTTTACATGGCCTAGCCCATAATCTGAGGAGCCCAATACATACGCAACTCCATTTCATTTTTGTTTGGGATGATAATGCTTGTTATTTGGCCGAACTCTCTCATTTAGTCGATGTGAAGGTGATGTCCTTCTATTCATCATATTTAATAATACCATGGGATCCCGGAAAACCTACAACCTTTATGTCCGAGATTGCTTGTGAATACTGTTGGGGGAATTTTTCTTCAACCTATGGTTTGCTTCATTTTGTATATGACAGAGGGAAGATTTGGGAAGTACAAAGTGATGTTAGAAATCACAAAGTGGAGGCAATTTTCATCCCTATTAATCCAAGTCCAACAGCAACGAACTACAAACCATATCGAATTGCCACACAACACCTAACGCATCGAGGACAAGCATTGGACAACACCTAACGCTCAGACTTGAGGACAAGTCTGTTTTTCGAGGGGGTAGTATTGATAGGCCCTTGTCAAGAAAAAATTAATATTGTCAGAATAATTAAAAAAACCAATTCCATATTTACCACATTTACAAAGAGAACATAAATATGGCGTCACTAGTATAAGTTACCATTTAATGACCAACAATGGTTGGTCCAAGTGGTAACTGGACTTGGATCCCACTCTAAGGTCTCGGGTTCGAATTGGAGGAGAGAACCACACGGACCGACTAAGCCGGAAACTTGTGGCCAGCAAGTTCCGAGATTAATAATGACGCCACATTTAATGTCGTCTTTGTAAAGAACATATCCAATGTGTAGGGAATTTGGATTGTCTGCAATCAAAATTTTCATACATACATGCGGTCAAATGATTTGGATTGTTCGATCTTATGTGTATATTATATTCTAAAATTGAATTTCATATTTGATTTAATCAACGCAAAATGTGGATCGTTCAAATTAAAGATCAGACGGTCAATAATGATCCGACTACGTGGACGAGAAATTCAATAATATATTACCCTACTTTTGTTTCTATACTCTTTGCTAACATATTTTTTTGGTGAGATACTCTTTGCTAACATTACAAAAACTTAGTACTTAGTATGACAAGAAATTCAACATATATATATATATATATATATATATATATATATATAGTGCATGTCCCGTTCCCATTTTTAGTGCATTCAACGAGCAAACATATATTGTATAGAGTGCTGCAGGCTGAGTTGAAAGTATGGAATCAGTTAGTTGTCTCACGGTTCCCTCTGTCCAGGAACTAGTAAAGGGGTCATGGACTAGAGTTCCAGAACGTTATGTTCGTCCACATCATGAGCGTCCAATAATACCTACCACTACACCTTTACACCAACTTCCTGTCATTGACTTTAGCAAATTATTATTGTCTCAAGACATTAATCTCAATGGACCTGCTGAACTAGGAAAGCTACACTCTGCTTCCAAAGATTGGGGTTTCTTTCAGGTTTGTCATCAACATATATAATCCACTCAAAAATTGCTAGAAACAACTATATCCAGATTAGAGACAAATTAATTATTAATATATCTCTAGACATGATATGAACTTTTAATTATATATGAAGTAATTGATTTACCAATATATACCTATGGTTTTGACTAATTTGGGCAATTATTATACAGCTGATTAATCATGGGGTAAGCAGTTCATTGCTAGAAAATGTGAAGAAAGGTGCTCAAGAATTTTTCAATCTTCCAATGGAAGAAAAGAAGAAATTTGGGCAACTAGAAGGAGATGTTGAGGGATATGGACAGGCCTTTGTAGTTTCTGAAGAACAGAAATTAGATTGGGCAGATATGTTTTTCTTGCTCACTTTGCCACCATACATAAGGAAACCACATTTATTCCCCAACCTCCCCTTATCATTCAGGTTCTCTTAATTATCTCTGTTATGTTATGCATACATGTCATCCTTTTCTTAATTTTTTTGCTTTTGCTTTTGTCCATTACAATTTTGAATACATGACAAATAAACCGGGGTTTTCAAGATAAGCTTTACTTAGGAAAAATATGTATATTGACAGTATAATCCAATTATCATCTTCAAGCACAAGCATACTGCATAGTGCATACCAAATAACTAAATAGCCACATAAGAAAATGTCTTCTTGTGGTTGGAAGCATACAACTTTTGATACAATCCGGTTATTTCCGTATAATTAATTTTGTTCAACAGAATTAAGGGGTGAGCTGTTACATTGTGATGCAGAGCTAAGCTAGATGGTATCTATGAAATCATTAATTGTTAGAAATTAATTAATTATTTTACGTAATTCAATATAATTAGTTGATTAGTTCGTTCTCTTGTCATAAATAATTTTTTCCTTATCAGCAAATTGTCATTGTTAAATAAAGAGTTTGAATGTGATGTATTAATATGTACAAATGAAGCATCTGTTAAACCCAATGATTGCATTGATTATAACAAAAAAACTGACATTGAGAAAGTGACAAAAGATAACAAATACCAAATGAAAGTGACCTTAAAAGTCAAAACATATTGCAATTAAATTTTAGTACCCAAAACATATTCAATAATATCTTCATTTGGTTTGCAGAGATGATTTAGAGACCTATTCTAAAGAAATGAAAAACCTCGCTATCCAAATGGTTGACCTTATGGCAAATGCCCTTTCAGTGGATACAAAGGAAATTAGAGAATTATTTGGGGAAGGGATTCAATCAATGAGGATGAATTACTATCCACCATGTCCCCAACCAGAGCTTGTGATGGGACTCAATCCTCATTCTGATGGTGGTGCCCTCACCATCCTTCTCCAAGCCAATGAAGTGGAAGGTCTTCAAATTAAAAAAGATGGACTTTGGATTCCAGTTAAACCCCTCCCTAATGCTTTCATCATTAACATTGGAGACATGTTGGAGGTAACAGTTCAACCTGACTCGATGAATTAGTCTCTGCAGTTACACTTACATGCAGAAGATACCCGATTTACACACACACAAAAAGAGATAGTAAATAAAATTCACCTCGAATCTACTCGCTGCTATATAAATTTTTTTATGACATATGATGTTACAAAAACTTGATGGTTACAATTAATTTTCTAAGTAATGTTATAGAATTCTTAACATTGTTTTGTCCTTAATTAACTTGTCAATTTATCGGACAGATGATGACAAATGGAATTTATCAAAGCATTGAACATCGAGCAATAGTTAACTCAAAAAAGGAAAGACTTTCTATAGCTACATTTTACAACCCGGGTAGGGAAGTAATTTTACATCCAGCACAAAGCCTCGTTACTCCAAAAACACCAGCAGTGTTCAAAACGATCAGTGTACCAGAATTCTACAAGGGATACCTTGCAAGAGAACTTCGTGGGAAATCATACCTTGACAGCTTGAGGGTCCAAACTGAAGATGAGAAAAGCTCTTAGATGATTATAATTGATGAAACTGAAGTATTATATAAGTGCATAATTAAGTATATGGTACAAAGCTTTGTCTCCAGAACCATCGCTGGCTACCCACGCAGTGTCCCGAACCAAAAAATGGTTTCTTTCTTGCTTTTTGTTTCTTTATTGTTTGTAGCGTTTGTTTTGTTCATAAAAAAGAAATTAGGATATTCCATCATCCCGTTGATCTTTGAAATCGCACTAGTGCAGAAAAGACATTTAGCATCGGTTATTTTGGACATTTAGCATCGGTTATTTGCCGCTGATAAATGTCGCGATGCTAAAAGTACATTTAACATCGGGTGTTTAAATAGCCGATGCTAAATGTCTATTTCATCACTGTTTTTGATGTCTGAAAAATGACATTTAGCATCGGTTGTTTAAACAACCGATGCTAAATGTCCTGAAAAATGACTTTTAGCATCGGTTATTTAAAACAACCAATGCTAAATGTCCTGGAAATGACTTTTAGCATCGGTTATTTGAAACAACTGATGCTATAAATGTCTCTAAAAATGACATTTAGCATCGGTTGTATAAACACCCGATGCTAAATGTCTTTTTTAAAAAAAAAAATTAATTGACACTATTAATAACTCATAATAAATTAATAAAAATACTTCAAATGACCTTTAGCATCGGTTATTTGCAACAACCAATGTTAAATGTCTCTAAAAATGACATTTAAACACCCGATGCTAAATGTCTTATTTTTAAAAAAAAATTAATTGGCACTATTAATAACTCAAAATAAATTAATAAAAATATTTCAAATTCTATTGAAATTTCTTACACAAAATTCTACGAATGTATTTACAACTTATCATGAGAGGACTGAGAGGACAAACTAGCACCCTTCCAACACCCATAAATTATTCGGCAGCAAATTCTTCATCATTTTTTTCCAGCATCTCCCTTAAGCTACATTCGATATTCCTTCCTTTCAGCATCTCCCTTGGCTTTATCTTCTTTTCTAATGAATAGCTAAAATACCTAGGGTAGCCCACCACATCTTTTACTGGCCTCTTCATTGAGCTCACAAGGACTATTTTTGGCCTCAGAACCTTTTCTATACTATACCCAAGCATAGGGGAAAATGTACGTACCATAAATGCAATTTCCTTCTTTGAAAGTCCTAGCTTCATCAAGTACATTATCCTGCAATCAACAGATCAAATCCTGAAAAGAAAGGTTACAATAGAACAGGTATATGTTGTTAGCTTGATTTACATGGCCAACTCTTCCATTTCCTATACAAAAATTAATTTGGAGGTTATGGTAAAGCATAATATACTAAACAAATCAACCAAACTTTGTACCAACAAATGCATATCTTATATGGCTGAGAAAAATATGAAAAAGACCAGACACTTCAAAACTAATGAATGATATCAAGAGGTAATAACTAATATCTACGTTTTCAAAAGGGCTTCCACTTGCAAACACTATGTTTTCTCCGGCATGATTAAATGCATCAATAGCAGTGCACTCAGCTGTCCCAATGATAAAAGAAAATTAAAATGTCAAAAGGAGAAACATGAACATCATTCACCAATTGTGAGTGCTTAAAGAGCCTTGTAAAAACAAACCATTCATAGTGGGATCAGACATGGCAAAGATAGCAGGTTTTCTCTCATTGCCTTAAGAACCTGAGTTGAACCTCAACCATTAAAATGAAGAAACCCAATTACAGTAAAATGTGGGATACAAAACTCAAAGATGTCAAAACAGGATATCTTCAAACATGTCAACTGCATTTAACTATTGAATATAATTCACTAAGACATAGTAAGAGTGGTATTAGAAAAATTAATTACCTCCTCGTTAAAAACACCGCCAACCCCAGACAATCCAATGAGCACATGTGGCTTAACCTTCTTAACCCAAAGAACATCGGGATAAGAAAAATGGGCTAAAAATCTATCACAAAAAACTGAGAATATAGCACTTTACAAATGTTTTTTTTATCCTAATAATACAAAAACATGATCTTTGATCATATATGTATTGGAATATACCTTGTAATTGTGTATTGCTTGTATTTGTAATAAGTAGCTGTCGAAATACTACCTAGTCGAAGTTATAGTTAGCTGTAGAAGTTGCAGTGTAATTAGTAACAGTAGAAGGTGTAGTTAATAGTTGGCATATTGGGCCTAGTCGAAATATGGGCATGGGTCTGACTTTAGGTTTTGTGTATAAATAGGGATCACTAGTTAGTGAATAATGATGCTTTTGATTACCTTTTAACCTAATCCTATCACTTTACAGTCTCACTGTTTTATTGCTCCCTTTCCTCTCTCTAGCGCCGTCGCTCTCCTTTCCCTCTCCTGTCTGCTGCGCCGAAGAATCCCCAACAATCTGGTATCAGAGCTTTAATATCCATGGCAGCGAGAGATAACTATGGTGGAGGTATTCCGGGGAGCCTCCCCATTTTCGATGGAAAAGACTTTGAGAGATGGTGTTCGCAGATGAAGGTGCTGTTCAGATATCAAGATGTACTTGACATCGTGAACGATGGAGTTCCACCCGTGGCAGATGACGCCACAGAAGCGGTGAGAAACAGCCACAATGCGATGAGAAAGAGAGACAGAAAAGGGCTGTTTTTACTTCACCAGTGTGTCGATTCGAATGTCCTGAACCTGATCATCGACTGTGAATCAGCAAAGGCAGCGTGGGACATCCTCAAGAGCTCGTATGGCGGAGCAGACAGACTGAAGAAGACTCGACTCCAGTCGCCCAGAAAGCAGTTCGAAGCCCTGAAGATGTCAGAAGCAGAATCGATTGGCGAATTTATTACGAGGTTAGTAGCATTAACTAATCAAATGAGGGGAAATGGTGAGACTGTCGAAGAAGTGAAGAAGGTCGAAAAGGTGCTTCGATCCTTAACCGAGAAATTCGACTACGTTGTTACAGCCATTGAAGAATCCAAGGACCTAGATACATTGAAGTTAGATGAACTTCAGGGTTCCTTAGAGGCACATGAATTGAGGATAAGGCAGAGAAGTTCAGAGAGAGAAACTGAACAAGCCTTACTTTCATATTCCTCTAAGAAGAATTGGAAGGCAAGTAACAGGGTCGAAAGAGGTAGAGAAGAAGGATCAAGCAGTAAGCAGAATGATTTCGACAAGAAGAAGGGATCTTTCGACAAGAAAGGTGACCTGTCGAAAGTGCAATGCTACAACTGTCAGCAATTTGGGCATTATAGAAACAGGTGTAAAAACAAGAAGGTTTCTAGAGATGCTGAAGCCAATTTTGCGAGTGATAGTGACACAGACTCCGACTCAGATGGGCTAGTGCTGATGGCAGTCGAAGATGAGATTGAAGATAACACTCATCTTGACGAAATTGCTGAAAGTAGCGAGCAGAACAGTGTGAACACTTGTATAAGTGGATACACTTGTAATGCTCAAAATACTTGTGCTATGTGTGTGTGGCAGGCCAGTCGAAACACTGGGGATACCTCCAACATAGCCAGCAACGATGATGAGGAATTATCATTCATGACGACTATAGACCCAGAGTTGCTGTTGTTGAAACCAGATACAAATTCGACTGAAGAGAAGTGTGTCGAATTGCAGGTTGTCGAAGAACATTGCCTGAAGAGAACTGTCGAAGAATGTTGTGAAAAACCGACAACAATGGACTTAGAAGAAGTTCATGATCAGAGTGATCAGGATGTCGACGAGGTCGAAACTGAAGAGCCAGAAGAACTCATTGCTGCCGAACCTCTCAGAAGGTTGCAAAGGGAAAGGCAGAAATCAGTAGAGCTAAATGATTTCGACACAATCCCAGATTCTGCTGTAACTGCAGAGGGAGAGTTAACTCAATTCGAACTGATGGCTGAAGCAAAACCAGTGAGTCTGGAGCAAGCTCTTAGTCGAAAGGAGTGGAAGGAAGCTATGATTGATGAGTCGAAATCAATAGAGAAGAATGATACCTGGAAGCTAGTCGAACTTCCAGCGCAAAAGAAGGCAATAGATGGTGAAGTGGCCAAGGGTAAGGCAAAATTAGTAACCATTGAGAAAGAACCCTTGTATTGGGCACCAAGTATTGAAAGTTGCAGCCCGGTTCGACAGAGTGCGAAACAGCTCGAAAAGGGGCAGAACAGATCGAAAAGTTGCAGCCCAGTTCGACAGAGTTCGAAACAGTTCGACAAGGGGCAACACAGGTTCGACAGGGTGTGGGCAAGATCAGGCAACACACTTTGGGCACATGGGTTCCGAATTCCTCTCGACAGGAAAGATTCGACAGAGGAACAAGAACTCTGGCTATATGCAGAGTTGCCGCCTGGTGACTGGGGGCCAAAACTGAAGTGTCACTTAGCAATGACCAATGCATTGCAGAAAGGACAATTCGACAGAAACAATGACCAAGCCATTGCAGAAAGGAAGATTCGAAGAACTGAGGACAATGCTTGGAATGATGTCACGTAGCAATACAAATTAGGAGGGAATATTGGAATATACCTTGTAATTGTGTATTGCTTGTATTTGTAATAAGTAGCTGTCGAAATACTACCTAGTCGAAGTTATAGTTAGCTGTAGAAGTTGCAGTGTAATTAGTAACAGTAGAAGGTGTAGTTAGTAGTTGGCATATTGGGCCTAGTCGAAATATGGGCCTGGGCCTGACTTTAGGTTTTGTGTATAAATAGGGATCACTAGTTAGTGAATAATGATGCTTTTGATTACCTTTTAACCTAATCCTATCACTTTACAGTCTCACTGTTTTATTGCTCCATTTTCTCTCTCTAGCGCCGTCGCTCTCCTTTCCCTCTCCTGTCTGCTGCGCCGAAGAATCCCCAACAATATGAAGGAAAAACATTTATTAATTTTATATTGAAACATGATTTGAAACATTTCATGGCTCTATAGAGGTTTGTACCAGAAAATAAAATAAAAATTCAACATTTTGATTATTGAATATGTCAGCTACTATTCACTTTTCATCTCATTTCAAAAAAGGAAGGGGCAAGTACCTGGAGATGCTCCCAGTTACCAAACAACGACCATCTGAACTTGCATGTAGATCCTCGATGCTTCACCAAAACCCCAAATCCACCATCACCACCCAATTTCACACAAAAAATACACAGCCCAAAACAGTTACACCAAACAAACAAACATGAGCAATCAGTGAAAAATGCATAAAATACAATTCAATCTCAAACCTTGAAGAAATGGCTCTTCTAATGCATTCACTCTCCTCTTGTAGCTAGTCTCATCATAGAAACATTTTGTCAAACACTATGTATGCAATATTTCCCATTCTCACACATTCACATATATCCACAAAAGGGAAACAACAGAATCCAAGAACAGAGGTGAAGGAAGAAGGAATGTTAAATGAAAAGGGACTGAGAGTGAGGGAACCTTCAACCCTTAATGCACCACCGTCATCTCCGTTGCTGCTCACACCGCCGCAAGACCATCGCATCGCAGCTCTCCCCTTCACTTCTCCCTCCGCCGCTTCGTGTTCCACGTCTCCCATTTCACCACCGCCTGAACTGGATCTCCGCTTGCCGTCGACCTCTCTCTCGCACGACTCTCTCGAACTGGATCTCCGCTCACCATCGTCTCCCACGATCGTCACAATATATAGTTCCAAGGCAGCATGCATGAGGGGCAAAAACTAGTTTAGGCAGAATGTCTTTTTCCTCCGTGGTGTTTTAATGACAACAAACTTGTTGAACAATGATGATCAACTATATTATGGTGATTTATCTAGCCACTCTCACGACTAGAGAAGACATGCAAATCAAATATAAGAATCTATGTTTGAAACAATCTTATTCCAAGCTTTTCAAAGTCAAGGAGATGTTAATAAGAGATAAGAAGAAGATCAGAAGTTCAATTATTAAAGTAGTTAGAATCAAGATTCTAAAAAAGAATTCAGTTAAGTTCTCATCTCATTTGGTCAAGTCCATCGTGAGTTTTTGATGATATATAGAAGTTAAGCTGCTCATGCAGAAAGTTAACCTTCTCATATGGAATGGTAAAACTAGGGGTGTTCAAAACCGAACCAAACCAATAGAAAATCGCAAACCGAACCAAACAAAATCGAAAACCGCAAAAAAACGTTTCTTATTGGTTCGGTTCGGTTTCTTTTTTCAATGTGCCGCGCGGTTCGGTTCGGTTCGGTTCGCGGTTTCGATTACAAAAATCGAACCAAACCAAATCAAACCGCAAGTAACACTAAGGCTTATTGACTTACAACATTCCTTGCTAACTTACTAGCCCAAATGCAACTAAAACTCAACTCTCACTCACTTACTAGCCCAAATCCAATTAATTCTTTGACTCACTTACAAACAATCCATATTGTTATGCTATATTAAAAAATTACAATAAAATATTTAATTCAAATTCTTTTAAACATTGTCTTAGCTATCTTAAAAGAATTAAAAGAGAGTAATTTATATACTACATATATTTAAGTAGATTTTTTCTTAAAGATTTATGTTAGCCGTTTTTTATGTTAGTTAATTGTAACTTCGTTTTAAATTATGTTTTGCCTTGGAAAAAACCGAACCAACCGAACCAATCCAAACCGCATTGGTTTGGTTTGGTTCGGTTTGGTTCGGTTTTATTTTAGGAAGCCAACCGAACCAAACCAAACCGCATGTAGTTTTATCTTGTGGTTCGATTCACTTTTTGTCTCAAAACCGAACCAAACCGCACCGCGAACACCCCTAGGTAAAACTACTCAATAATGAAGTAGAGCTTCTTGGGGCATAAGATTAGAACAGAATCAAACTTGGATTCTCACTAATTTGCCACTTGGTAAAAGTCTATAGGCTGCAAATGGGTTTACAAAACCAAACTTAAAGCTGATGGTTCTCTTGAACGCAACAAAGCCAGATTAGAAGCTGATAACTCACAGAAATGTGAGTTACTTGCATTCATTCAAATAAGAATTATCTTGACCCTTAAGTAAATTATGCAAGAAAATGTAGTAGACATCTTCATATTAGACACTAATTGATTTTTGGATGTTAACTATAATCTGGGCACGAAAGTGCCATCTTTGTGGAATTTAATATGTGTGCTAGTGTGCAGGATACTTTCTAGTAACGGCAGTGCTACGGCAGGTGCTACGGCAGCAGAACAGCGAATTAATGGGCAGGCGTGATTAGGCGAGGCGCCTCATTTAGCGCAACAGAAAAGGAAACATTATCATCTAGCGAGCAATGCGCCTCCGTAACCAACAAGTCAATGTAATCTCTAGGGTTTGTTGCAACAACCCGATGGTGAAGGCCCAAGAGAGGCGCGCCGTGCTACGAAGAGCCTATAAATAGGCAGCTTGCCCAAGTGAAGAGGCACGCAACTCATACGCAATTTCCTAGGAGAACAAGAGAGCCGAGTCCAGTACACGAGAACCCTACCTCCACTAAACACCTTACTCATCCTTTCGCAATCATCATCTTCCACACTCAAATACAAGATCACTGTTAGCCAGTACTCCCAGCCTTGCGATAGCACCACCCGTCAGTAGTTGTGTAACACCTCCATGCTCGTCGGTGTAACTCAGCCCTTAAGTGCTTTTTCTATGTTGATGAATCTGTTTACGATAACTTTGTGTTGTTTTATCATGTCTAAGCTCATCATGAGCTAAATCCTTTGATAGTCAAGACGATGGTGATATAAACATATTCTTTTAGAGTGCTTTAATGTGATTGATTTGTGATGCCTTATTAGCTTGTGTGTTTTCATTGTTATAAACCCTTTTCGAACTTAATCACTTTGACTAGGGTAACGTGTTTTAACATCTGAAAGGAGTTAACTCACCGATTTCATAAGTTAATATAGTTTGAAGGATAATAGGAATATTATTCTTTCCTAATGAAGGATAGGAATATGAAGTTAGGGATATAGTGTGAACTGAAACAACCTTTTCAACCTACGTAATGAACCTCAATGGGTGCTTAGGAATAAGGAAACCTTGACGACATTACGTTTCATAGCGATAGGAATATCCACTTTCATTCTGCACACTGAGTGCTATCATAGCATCAATCACAGCATTGCACCTACAAGTTTTGTTTATTGATCCTAGTCTTGACTATTACCATCTCTCGTATCTATACTTGTTCATATCTTGTTGCTCTCGTCCCAATTACGTTAATTATTGCATAACAAACTTCACTTAATTATTTGGTTACGTTTACTCACTAAATCAAACGCTGCTCCATAGGCTTAGCAATTGAACCTTAATCCTCGTGGGAACGATCTTTACTTAGTACTTTATTACTTGTTAGACTGTGTATACTTGCACACGTTTTTGCACAACAAGTTTTTGGCGTCGTTGCCGGGGATTAACGGATTTAATCACTAAGTTTTAAGTAGTACTTGTTTTAGTGAGCTATTATTTTCTCATCCTTTTCACTGTGAATTTCAATTTTAAAGAAGTGTATGCACAGAGCCCATCATCCAGAGCATCACATAGACCCTGAAATTGAAAGAACAGCAATGAGATTGAGAAAAGAGGCTCGAGAAAGACTTACAGCTCCAGAAGTAGAAGCCATCCCAATGGCAGATCATAACGACGACACTATGGTGTTAACAAACATTGAAATGGCCAATGACAGAGAGCGGCCAATGAGGGATTATGCTGTATTTGATCCCACCACCATGGAAGCTGGTATTGTGCACCTGCCATCGGGGCTGTATCCTTCAAATTCAAGCCTATGATGTTTCAAATGTTGCAAACAGTAGGCCAATTCGCAAGAGGACCCACTGGAGACCCTCATTTGCATCTAAGACAGTTCCACGAAGTCTGCAACAACTTTAAAAGGCCCGGGGTAACAGAGGATGCATTAAGGCTGAGGCTCTTTCCATACTCACTAAAGGACAGAGCCAAAGTTTGGCTGAATTTTCTAGAGCCCAATTCAGTAGACAGTTGGAACAAAATGGCTGAGAAGTTCTTGGTCAAGTATTTTCCTCCAGACAAGAATGCAAGGATGAGAAACGACATCACATCATTCAGGCAGCAAGAAGAAGAATCACTATATGAAGCCTGGGAGAGAATCAAGGATGTACTCAGAAAATGCCCTCATCATGGCATTCCCTTTGCTATCCAACTAGAGACATTCTACAATGGCCTGATTTCCCAATCAAGGCTGTTTCTGGATGCATCTGCAGGAGGATCCATCCTAAATCACTCTTATAATGATGCGTATGAGTTGGTAGAAACAATAGATGCAAACAGCTACCAGTGGCCTACTGCCAGAGTTAGTGCTGCAAAGAGAGTTGCAGGTATTCATGAGGTTTCTGAAATGACAGCCTTGTCTGCACAAGTGGCTAGCTTGACCAACATGTTAAAAAGTATGTGTACCACTCCTGCACCAACCACTACTACCGTTGCTGCTGCCGCAGCATCTGCAGAGACAGCACCTACAGAAAAGTCTAGTACACCAAATTGTGTGTACTGCAATGGGGGACATTTGTTCGAAGAGTGCCCAGGGAATCCAGTCTCTGTCAACTATATTGGAAATTTTAGCAAGAACAACAACCCCTATTCCAACACATACAACCCGGGGTGGAGGAACCATCCCAATTTCTCATGGAAAGACCCAAATGCAGCAGTGAGTCAAGCAAAACCGGCCACACCTCCAGGATTTCCTGCGCAGCCTGCTCCAAAGCCCAATGCTGACAACTCCTTAGCCAAGGCACTCAAAGCATTCATGAGTGAAACTAAAGCACAGTACCAAAGCCAAGGAGCTGCCATCAAGAACTTAGAGAATCAAATTGGCCAAATTGCAACTGCAATAACAACTAGACCAAGTGGATCATTGCCAAGCACCACTGAGCAGGCAAACCCAGCTGGTAATGAGCAAGTCAAGGCCATCACACTAAGAAGTGGTAAGGAAACTGTTGCCTTACCTGCAATGGTTAACACAGGTGCTATCCTAGATGTTGTCAGCACTGGTGCAGTACCTATTGCTGAGAACTATGATACTACTGCCGAAACTGCAACTCCAGCAGTCAAAACGCCCCAAACGTTGGTCCCTGAAAGGCCTCCTCCCCCCTTTCCCCAAAGGTTAAAGAAGGCCAATCAAGACAAACAGTTTGGGAAATTCGTGGAGATTTTACAGCAGCTTCACATCAACATCCCATTGGTGGAAGCTTTGCAACAGATGCCGAACTACACCAAGTTCATGAAAGATGTGCTGGCCAAGAGAAAAAGGTTTGGTGAGTTCGAGACAGTGGCGATGACACAGGAGACAAGTATGCTTTTACAGAGTAAGGTTCCTCAGAAACTCAAAGATCCAGGTAGCTTTACTATCCCTTGTTCCATTGGGAGTAATTACTGTGGCAGGGGTTTGTGTGATTTGGGTGCAGCATAAACCTGATGCCCAAATCCATTTTTAAAAAGCTAGGAATTGGTGAGGCAAGACCCACCACAGTAGATAAATTGGCAGACAAATCTACTGTCTACCCGGAAGGAAAAATTGAGGATGTTTTGATCAAAGTAGATAAATTTGTTTTTCCTGTTGACTTTATAATACTTGATTTTGAGGCTAACAAGGATGTGCCAATTATCCTTGGAAGACCATTTTTGGCCATAGGTAGGACGCTGATTGATGTACACAAGGGAGAGCTGACCATGAGAGTTAATGACCAGGAGGTCACCTTCAATGTTCTGAATGCTATGAAGTACCCTGATGACAGCACCAGCAGTGTTGAATGCCATTTTGTTTCTGAAGTGGACAGTTTGGTCCAAAAGCAACTGCTGTCACAGCATGACATACTGAAGCAAGAGCTGGAACATATAGAAGAGCAAGAGCTGAAAGAAGAGGAAATGGCTGAAATCAAAGTAGACAAACCAGATGTTCAAAGGTGGACAAAGAGGTATGAATCCCTGGAGCTAACTACTGAAGGTTTCAAGGATAACGTACCATCCATTGAGAAATCACCCAAGCTTGAGATGAAGCAACTCCCTCCTCATTTGAAATATGCCTACTTGGGAGAAGAGGACACTCTGCCTGTAATCATAGCTGCTGAGTTAAGTGTGCAGCAAGAAGAAGAATTGTTTGTTGTTTTGAGGAAACATAAGAGAGCCATTGGTTGTTGTTGCGCCCGAAAAAGTCCCCGAGGGAGAACCTTCCTCGTTCACAACTTTTCTTAAGACAATGAAGCCGCCACCAATATTTATTAAGGAAAATATTAGGAAAACCTTTTTGGAAAGCGATTGGCCTTTGAAAACTGAGAGTTTTGGGTTCGGGGGTCGGTTACGCGCGGGGAAGGTGTTAGCACCTCACACGTCCTCTCTACTGAGAGGGAACCTTTAATTAAATGTGTGGTTTTAGTGTGTTGATTTGAAAAATACCTATTTTGCCTCTTTATTTCTTATTGAAAAATGAATTAAAGAACTTAATAAAAATTTTTATTTTTGGCGAGAAAGGAAGAAAAAAGGGTTTTTAGAAAGAAGTGCTTGACGGGACATGGCCCGCTCCTACGTATCTCCCGGTGCGATGGAGAATTCAAAGCTACGTAGTTCTTGTTGAAAATGTTCGTGTGTTTGGTGTTTTTTAATATAGGGGTTTTAGGATTGTGTGATCTGTGTTGAAGGACCACTGGGGGTCTGAAGGGCCGCTGGGGGCTGAAGGAGCGCTGGGGCTCTGAAGGACCACAATTCACTTATCCTAAAACGATGATTAACCCGGCCGTACGACCGACTTAATCCCCTACTTTGAAAATAAGTTTTTTGATTTTTGAAAGAGATGTGTCTGTATTTTTTATTTAGAAATTATTTATTTTTGCGCTTGACAGGGGCGTGGCCCTGCTCCTACGTATCTCCTGGTGCGATGGAGAATTCAAAGCTACGTAGTTCTTCTTTGTTTGGAAAACGTTTTTTTTTTTTATTTTTTTATTTTTACCTTGTTTAATTATGAAAATTGGGCATTCATGGTGATCAATTGAGCAAAGGCTCCAAGTGATCACCACTAGTACCTCATTGTTAATAATCATGCAAGCAAAGGCTTCGCAAGACTACTAACAAAGTTTTTGATTTAGTGAAATTCTTTAGGAAAATTAGGCGTTCATGATGATCAATTGAGCAAAGGCTCCAAGTGATCACCACTAGTACCTCATTGTTAATAATCATGCAAGCAAAGGCTTCGCAAGACTACTAACAAAGTTTTTGATTTAGTGAAATTCTTTAGGAAAATTAGGCGTTCATGATGATCAATTGAGCAAAGGCTCCAAGAGATCACCACTAGTACCTCGTTGTTAATAATCATGCAAGCAAAGGCTTCACAAGACTATTTAACAAAGTTTCTAACTTAATGAACTTTTTAGGAAAATTCAGGCATTCATGATGATCAATTGAGCAAAGGCTCCAAGTGATCACCACTAGTACCTCGTTGTTAATAATCATGCAAGCAAAGACTTCACAAGACTATTAACAAAGTTTTTAATTTATGAGAAAATATTTGGTCTTGAAGAGAATTAAATTATATTAAAAAAACGAGAAAAAGGGGGGTGAAATGGTAAAATAGGGTGTTATTAGAAAGGGGGCTGTATAATTAATAGTAGGTGTAAAAAGGAAGCCCAGTTCGCATCTGAGGGCCCAGTATGCGAAACTGGGCTTAAGTGAGGGAGGGGTGCACGCGTGAATTGAGGGGGTGCGAAACCTAATCTGATATTTTTTTAAATAAAATTAAAATTAAAATTAATTCAAACTACACCTATATAAAGTAAAACCCTAAAATTCTAACCCTAAAATTCGCAGCCCACCCCTCTCAGCGCCGCACTCACCTTCTTCTCAACCCTAATCTTCCTTTCTTCTCTCCACCGCCGCGCAGCTTCACTCTTCACCTCCTACCCTAATTTTTTGTTCATTCTCTCCCTACGCCGTTCAACCCTCATTGCCCCTCATTCTCTCTTCTGATTTCACTTCCTCTCCGATTATCACCCTAATCACGTTTTTTCTTTTCTCTCCACTGACTCTAATCCTTCACTTTGGCGATTGAGCCGCGACTAAGTACAAAAAAGGGGGAAAGAGGGCGTCGAACAGGAGGAAGAGAGAGAAGGACGTAGAGGGACGGTGAGCGAGGGGGACGCGATGGTGCTGGTTTCGGCGAGGGGGAGGTTTGGGGTGGAGTGTGACGATTTGCGGTGGTTGTGATGGAAGGGTGGTCGTGAAGGTATGGTTCGGTTCGTGGTTGGAGGCGAAGGGACAGAGATGATTGTGGGTGGGTAACGGTTTGATGGTGGAACCCAGTGGTGGTGGTACGGTTACAGTGGAGGGAGAGGAAGGAGAGAACGAAAACAGAGAAGGGGAGAAGAAGAAGGGAGAGGATGCGATGGTAGGGACAGCCGGGGAGAGAGGAGGAGGTTGAAGATGATTCCGTCGGAGGTGGGTGGCCGGCGGTGTTACCTTCGGTTTTGGGGGTGGCTCGGTTTAGGGAGAGGAGCTCGGTCATTGGGTGGCTGCTGGCTTCGGTTTGGTGGCTTGTCGGAGCTTCGCCGGAGAAGACGAAGTCTCGCCTGAGACTTCAAAGGTTAGTTTTTTTTATTATTATTTTTTTTTATTCTTAGTTTCAGTTTTGTGATTCTCTTCTTCCCTAGGTCTCTGTTATTTATTCATGGTCTTGTTTTAGCAGGATCTCTCAGTCACTATTTCTAAAAAATAAAACAAAAGAAAACAACTGGTAGTTCTATTCTATACTGAACCCGAAACCATATTGTATAAATAACCATACAAACCCTCTTTTGATTATTATTCTTTTTGTTGACATTCTGATTGAACAGGAAATAAGAAGTGATGATAATGGCAATACTGTTGTGATCGCTATTTCTTTAACAGTTTAGTATATAAACATGACAGATCTTTATGTATGTTTTTTTGATTTAAGGATAAAACCAACCTATCTTCCAGCTTCTGTTAGGTATCCTTGTGTGTCTGTCTGACTGATTATTACTGCTATTGTGCTTCCTGCTACAGTTTTGTTTTGCCCTCGTGACTGCTGCTTCTTCCCTCTTTTCATTTAGGAACTCAGAACTGTGATTGGTGGGTTAGGGTTTCAATGTGAAACTCTAACCCTTTTTTTTGTGATTTTCGCAGTATTATTTCTGCCTCCAATTCCGTCCCTGTCCACTGCTGTTTGACTGCTGATTTATACTGCATTTTCAGGTTTAGGCATTGATTGTATTTTGACTGGGCTCTGAATTATTTTTCAGATTTGGATCCAAGCCCATCAGCAGCTGCAGCAGCTTGGAGTGCTGCTAGGAAACCCTAATCCGCTCTATGACTTGTATTTTCGGATCTGGCCATTTGGGCCTTTTTTGATGTAATTTTTTTTTGTATTTTTTTTGGACATTTGGACCTTTGAACTCTCTTAAATTGTAAATAAAATTAAATAGAATTTTTTTTCATTTTTGATACTATATTGCTTAAATGAATTATATAAACAAAATAAGATTAATAACAAGAAAAAGGAGTCGGGCCAAATACAAAGACGAGAACGGGCCAGACTCAACAAATACGCTAAAACGAGGCCCAAAAATAGAAAAATGGGCCCGTTAACTAAAAGCGCTAAAAATTAACTTGGAATTGCATTCCTAAGCTCGAATTGAAACGACAAGCCCAATTGCGAGAAAAATGACTTTGGTAGTCTCAATTAGGTTCGACTAAATCCAAATACAAAGATTAAATTGAAGAACGCACGAAACGACCGATCATTCGCGTGCATGCCTCATTTTAAACAACGGTATTTCGATTCAGTTGAACAGGGTAATTGAAATTGGCTAGGATTAGTAACTGAGACGCCATACTGATAATTCTCGTAATCACGCGACTTCAAAACACGATTTACAAAAAATAAACGACTAAAACTAGAAAAAGAAGACGGACAAAATTGGGGTATAACAGCTGCCCCTCTTTATTTGGATTTTGACAAGGAATATGAATTGGCCGAAACATATTCCGAGGCAAAATAGAAATAAAGAATTCAGAAATTATACCAATTTTGTCTACCTAGAGAAACCTGGGGCAAAAAAGGTAAAACGGGCACTTGGCGTGCAGAAAGCGGTAAACGGGCACTTGGCGTGCAGAAAAGCGGTAAATGGGCACTTGGCGTGCAGAAAGCGGTAAATGGGCACTTGGCGTGCAGAAAGCGGTAAATGGGCACTTGGCGTGCAGAAAGCGGTAAATTGCCCAGGCTGCCTAAAACCTGTAATCCTTAAACGGACTCTTGACGAATCCGAGTTTGCACGTGGCTTTGAGGAGCACGCTTCCTGTTGGCCTTTTCGAGCGACCGGGGGGATCGTTATCAGCTCCGGAACTGATATACTGATCAATGCACGGCGTCCACTGTATCTTAGGCTGATACAACTATTCCGTTGAACCTCACATGGGGCTGCGGTCCATCGCGTTGCTCGTACACGACGTGAGACCTGGACAGAAGGGAGCGTTGAACTCTGATGAGAGCGGTTTTTGAACTCCAAACTGCAATGCACGCTTGAGCGCTGACTTTTCTTTTCTCTCTTTCTTTTTTTTTTCTTTCTGAACTCCCAACTTGGGGAACATTTTCTGGAATCTGGGGGCGAGGGCTAACACCGAAGTGCTCATCCTCTTTTGTACCTGTAGCTGAAAATGAACAAATACATGCAATGCAAATGCCATGATTGCTGTTTTCTTTTTTCTTATGATGAATGATGAGTTTCTTATTTCCTTTGTCTATGTCGGATGAATGCATGACCTTCTACTGTTCCTATATGCTTGATGGATGCAATGATTTTCCTTTTCTTCTCTTGTCTGTACGCAATGCATGATTTTTCTTTTTCTTTCGCTTATGAATGCATGATTTTCTACTGTTCTTATATGCTTTTTCTCTTTCTCTAGCTTCTCTTCTTTCTTTTTCTTTCTTTTCTTTTCTTTTTGTTGCTCTCTTGGCTCTTTTCTTTTCTCTCTTTTGGCTTCTCCTTTTGCTCTTTTAAGAATCATGGGTATGCGAATGCAAAGCTTTGGTATTTGATGACATGGAATGCTCATGTATTTTAATGACATGCAAAGGAAAGCTCTCTTTTTTCTTACTTTTTTTATTTTTTATGAAATGGGGGTATTGCTGTAAGATGATGAATGACATGAAATGATGAATGACATGGGATGTTCTAGCTTTCTTTTCTTCTATGAGATGCCAGCATTGATGTGATGCAACTGTATTGCTTTGATGTTTGAATGCAAATGTATGCGGTGATTGATGCTTTGATGAATGAAATGCTCCTGTTCTAACTTCTGTTTATTTCTTTTTGCTTCTTCTATGAAATGCAGACATTAATATGATGCAATGCACTGCTTTAATGTTTGATGATCGAATGACAAAGGAATGCTTGTGAAATGATGAATGATATGGAATGCTGGATGACAGGGAATGTTTTTGTGTTGCTTTTGTGGTTTCTTTTCTTTGTTTTTTTTTTTTTGCTTTCTTTGCTTTTTCTATGGAATATCTGATGCAAAATGTGATGCTCTAATGATGCAATGATTTTTTTATTTTCCTTTTTTATGAAGTGCGAATATGATGCCAATGCAATGAAAAGATTTCTGCTTTTTCTTCTTTACAATTTTCTTCTATGAAATGCAAGTATTAATATGGTGCAACTGATGTGGAACGCTTTCTCTTTTTACTATGTGATGAATGCACAAAATGTGAAGATGCAAATGTAATGCTTTGATGCAAATGCTATAATGAATAGATTGAGATGCCTAGATGCGTGAGGTAGACATTTTTGTGATGATGAGATGCGAGACTTTGAATGCAAGGAATTGAGATGGCTATTGCCCATCCTGTTGAAAAATTGAATTTGATTCAAACTCCGGTGTTCTCAAAGTTTTTATTTACAAACAACCTCATTTGTTTTCTCCTTCTTTCCATGATGACTGAATTTTAGATATCGCGTAAACAACTGGTGTTCTCTCTTTTTGAAGCATTGTCTAGTAAGCATGCATAAGAGTGCAAATGTTAATGAATGAGTCAGTTAACTTGGAATTGGTTTAGGGCATGGACTTTTATGGCAAGTGAAGGAATGACAGACATGGTTATTGCCGAAGCTTATGAGGGACCAAGAGATACAAGATTGCCCCAATTCAGGTCTTTGACGAGTGATAACTTGCCCCCGTCTAGTGGTTACAACAACTAGGGGTGTAGGAGATGATGAATTGGGAACGTTTCGGCTCTTGGGATGAAAGCTGGAATGAAAGGGGTTTTGCCTCAACCTACGGAATTTGATGTTGCCCCAGTCATAATAAGGACAAAGTTGTCCCAATCAGGATGACAAGGTCTTGTTTAGGATAGTGAGTTGAGAGATTGCCCCGGTGAGGTTTTTACGGGAATGAATGAGGTGAAGGAATGAGAGTGCACTTGCCCCACTTTGGATTGACCTTGACAACTGGAATGACATGGGATGGGCATTGAACAGACTTTCCCAAAACTAGGGTGTGTGGGTGGTGAAGAGAATGCCCCAACTTTTGGGTCTGAGTGGTATTCTCAGTGCAAAGCTTTGGTTCTCTACTGATGTCTTGACTTTTGGTGCGAAAGAATCTTTACCTGGTGATCACTAAACCTTGTTTTAATGCGTCTTGAATGTGTTTTGGAGTGCAAGTCCCTCTTTTTTTATTTTGTCAGCTTTCTTTTTTCTGACTGTTCGTTTTTGTTTCCTCAGTTCTCTTTTTTTTCTGAGGGCTTATTCTTTCTTGATCAGCTTTCTTTTTTCTGATCGTTTGTTTTTCTTTTGAGCAAACACATTGTACATAGATAAGCTTGTTCGTCCTAAGATTAGAATTTGAGTGAACAAAAGCAACCGGTCATTGATCGGAATGGACTTTTCGGGATTGTGGTGTTTTGTGGAAGAAGGAGGGTTAGGCTTAATGAAGTGTTTGAGGCTAATGGGAGGATGAGTTTTGTTCGGCGTTTGATTGATGGTTAATGGTCTATGAGGAAGATGGTTATTGGGCTTGTTTGGGTTCTATTAAAGCAAATTCGTGTCTCATGATAGAATGACTAAGGGGTTTGATGTTGAGGCCAAAGGAAGTGTTTGAAGGTTTATGGAATCAGGTGTTGGAATGATGAAGTGTTTGAAGGTTTATTTAGACAAGGATCTCTTGTATTTTGTGGTAACATGTACCAGCTCACCACTTTATTTTCTTTTGTTTTGGGATTTTCATTTTTGAATCCCCTTTTTTTTCTCTTTTTCCCCTCTTTTTTTTTTATGATTCTTTTCCTTCTTCGACTCGGGTGAGCTGATAAAAAGTGATGCATTGTTTTTTTTTATTTGGGGTGATCCTTGTCTAGGGTGATTTTTGGATTTTGGTTTTTCGTGGCTCAAGGTGGGTAGGAAAGGGACTTTCTGGGATTTTGGGGTTTTTGAGGAGATGGCCAAACTTCATTTCAAATCCCGATTGCTTATTTCTATAAGACTTAACTTTAGAACAATAATTTATCTATCTTCATGTGTTTGCTCTTTTTTGTGCCCTAGTTTTTGCCTGGACCGCTCTTTGCGAGTTTTCAGTCCACCGGGCGCTCCTTTTTGCCTAGGCCGCCCTTTGCGGGTTTTCAACCTAGCGAGCTTGTTTTCTTGTTTATTATATTTATTATTATTATTATTATTTTTTGAGAGACTTGCACTGAAGCGAATATGATACCGACAAGGAAAATAAGTGATCACAGACCTGCCCCAGCATTGAGGACTTGAACCAAAAGTCAAATACGCATTGATGGGGAGAATATGCACTTTATGGGTGGACGGGGCGGGGCTAGACTTGGACGGGAAACTGTGGTAAGGGAGGAAAACCAACGGACCCAAGCAAGAGAATGTACTCATAGCATGCACGCTCATTAGAAGAATGCTTCACAGAGAGTTAACATCAGTTAAAAATTTGTTTTTTCTTTGATACACTATTTCAGTCTTTTGTCATAGAATGGATGGGATGCAGTGCTTTTGAAAGAAATGCAAATGAGCTATTGATTCGAAAAACTGAGTGCCTTGGAACACCTTGAGTTTGCAACCAAGTAAGGATAAACTTTTTCAAAAAGGATGATTGTTTCGCAAGAACGTCCCGCTTCTCATCACAACTTTTATTTTATGCAATGAATGAATGAACAAATTATGATATGCAAGTATGATGCAAATGCGTGGAGAATGACCACTCGAAGAGTGTGGCTTATTCTAAATAATTTTGTTATTTTTAATGCAAGACAAAATATGGAATGCCAATGCGAATGATGCAAGAATGATGCCCCTTTTTTTTCAAAATGATTTTTTTTTATTTTTTTTTTATTTCTAGAGGCGAGACAAGGTATGAAATGCCAATGCCCCTTTTTTCTTTTGAATGATGAAAGATGCAGGAATGATGTTTTTCTCTAAATGATGATGATTTTTTTATTTATTTTTTATTTTTTTAGAGGCAAGACAAAGTATGAAATACCAATGCCCCCCCTTTTTTTTTTTTTGAAAGATGCATGTATGGAGGAATGATGTATTTGAACCAAAGTGATGAGGTTAATGAAATGGTGCATGAATGCTACATTTTGAATAAATTTGATGATGATTTTTATTCATGATTATGAATGAGATGCTTTCATGTTTTCATTTTTTTGTGCAATGCAATGCATGATACTCACAATGATTTTCTTTTTTGTTTTTTAGTTTTGGAACATGATTTTGAAAATTATTTGGAGATGCAAATGATTTATTGGAAAAAAAGGTTTTTAGAAAAATGTGCTTGACGGGGTATGACCCGCTCCTACGTATCCCCATTGTAATGAGGAATCAAAGCTTACGTAGTTCTACTGTGTCTTTTTTGAAATAATGCTTATGCATGAATGTCTCATCTTGGATGAACTTGACGAGGATTTTTTTTTTGCATGATTATAAATGAAATGCTTATGCTATGCAGATGATAATTGTTTTTTTGTTTTATCTTTATGTAATGAAAGGGAACGCAAGATGAATGTTTTTTTTTGTTTTTTGTTTTTCAAACTTTTGTTAGATGCAAATGCAATGGTGCGGAACGATGCGAATGCGAAATGATGTGGATGCGAAATGATGTGTCATTTACATAAAAAGAGGGTAAGAAAATAAGGATATTATTTTCTACGATTTTTGAAATAGAGTTTAAGAAAAAGGAATGCCTAAACTAATGCAACAAACAAAGGCGTGCCCCCGTGTCCTACAAAGGGTGGGAATCCTAGGGTCTAAAGTCGACGAAAGGGGTAATCCTCCCATGTAGGTTCTAGTCACTTCCTTACAATGGCAACCAAGAGCTAAAGTCTCTCTCATGATGGCACCCACAATCGTAGAAAGCTACCGAGTGTGAGGCATCATGATAAAGCGCACTCTTGGGCGAAACTTTCATGAGAGCCATACAGACAAAGGTCTACGAATGGCAGTCACTAATCGTTCCCACTCTCCTAGGTTTTTGTTCAGACCTTGGGTTTTAGGCCCCACTCAATGCTCACAAGTATAGGATGTGAATTGTGTGTCGAGGGCACAACACCTAGGAATAACTACCCTTCCCCACCTGCAAATGAAAATCCAGAGCAGTCCAGACAAATAGCATGTTGTTTATCCTAGGGTTCAATATCGATCCAATATAAACTAATCTAGGGTGCCAATAACAATGCACTACTTACCTCAAGAAAGGGAGCAAAGAAGAAGGGGACATGATAAGAAAGGGGAAGTATGCATGTGCTTACCATAGGAAAGGGAGCAGAGAAGAAGGGGACATGATAAGAAAGGGGAAGAAATGCATGAGAGAACTAAGCAAAGAAGTAACTATATATTGCAAAAGCAAACATAGAATAAGAATGCACATGGATGTAACATGCTTATGAAAAAGGAAGAAGAAGAGAGGCAAAGCAAGATA
The DNA here is from genome assembly GCA_039519185.1 of Astragalus membranaceus. Classification (NCBI taxonomy): domain Eukaryota; kingdom Viridiplantae; phylum Streptophyta; class Magnoliopsida; order Fabales; family Fabaceae; genus Astragalus; species Astragalus membranaceus. Next base: position 158,374,955 of record CM076850.1, read on the forward strand.
TTCAAATCAATCATATAAACCACACATTTAATTAATTAGACTTGACCCACTTTTGAAAAAAATGTTTTTTAGTGTCCCCAGTGAAGTCGCCAGCTGTTGCGCCCGAAAAAGTCCCCGAGGGAGAACCTTCCTCGTTCACAACTTTTCTTAAGACAATGAAGCCGCCACCAATATTTATTAAGGAAAATATTAGGAAAACCTTTTTGGAAAGCGATTGGCCTTTGAAAACTGAGAGTTTTGGGTTCGGGGGTCGGTTACGCGCGGGGAAGGTGTTAGCACCTCACACGTCCTCTCTACTGAGAGGGAACCTTTAATTAAATGTGTGGTTTTAGTGTGTTGATTTGAAAAATACCTATTTTGCCTCTTTATTTCTTATTGAAAAATGAATTAAAGAACTTAATAAAAATTTTTATTTTTGGCGAGAAAGGAAGAAAAAAGGGTTTTTAGAAAGAAGTGCTTGACGGGACATGGCCCGCTCCTACGTATCTCCCGGTGCGATGGAGAATTCAAAGCTACGTAGTTCTTGTTGAAAATGTTCGTGTGTTTGGTGTTTTTTAATATAGGGGTTTTAGGATTGTGTGATCTGTGTTGAAGGACCACTGGGGGTCTGAAGGGCCGCTGGGGGCTGAAGGAGCGCTGGGGCTCTGAAGGACCACAATTCACTTATCCTAAAACGATGATTAACCCGGCCGTACGACCGACTTAATCCCCTACTTTGAAAATAAGTTTTTTGATTTTTGAAAGAGATGTGTCTGTATTTTTTATTTAGAAATTATTTATTTTTGCGCTTGACAGGGGCGTGGCCCTGCTCCTACGTATCTCCTGGTGCGATGGAGAATTCAAAGCTACGTAGTTCTTCTTTGTTTGGAAAACGTTTTTTTTTTTATTTTTTTATTTTTACCTTGTTTAATTATGAAAATTGGGCATTCATGGTGATCAATTGAGCAAAGGCTCCAAGTGATCACCACTAGTACCTCATTGTTAATAATCATGCAAGCAAAGGCTTCGCAAGACTACTAACAAAGTTTTTGATTTAGTGAAATTCTTTAGGAAAATTAGGCGTTCATGATGATCAATTGAGCAAAGGCTCCAAGTGATCACCACTAGTACCTCATTGTTAATAATCATGCAAGCAAAGGCTTCGCAAGACTACTAACAAAGTTTTTGATTTAGTGAAATTCTTTAGGAAAATTAGGCGTTCATGATGATCAATTGAGCAAAGGCTCCAAGAGATCACCACTAGTACCTCGTTGTTAATAATCATGCAAGCAAAGGCTTCACAAGACTATTTAACAAAGTTTCTAACTTAATGAACTTTTTAGGAAAATTCAGGCATTCATGATGATCAATTGAGCAAAGGCTCCAAGTGATCACCACTAGTACCTCATTGTTAATAATCATGCAAGCAAAGACTTCACAAGACTATTAACAAAGTTTTTAATTTATGAGAAAATATTTGGTCTTGAAGAGAATTAAATTATATTAAAAAAACGAGAAAAAGGGGGGTGAAATGGTAAAATAGGGTGTTATTAGAAAGGGGGCTGTATAATTAATAGTAGGTGTAAAAAGGAAGCCCAGTTCGCATCTGAGGGCCCAGTATGCGAAACTGGGCTTAAGTGAGGGAGGGGTGCACGCGTGAATTGAGGGGGTGCGAAACCTAATCTGATATTTTTTTAAATAAAATTAAAATTAAAATTAATTCAAACTACACCTATATAAAGTAAAACCCTAAAATTCTAACCCTAAAATTCGCAGCCCACCCCTCTCAGCGCCGCACTCACCTTCTTCTCAACCCTAATCTTCCTTTCTTCTCTCCACCGCCGCGCAGCTTCACTCTTCACCTCCTACCCTAATTTTTTGTTCATTCTCTCCCTACGCCGTTCAACCCTCATTGCCCCTCATTCTCTCTTCTGATTTCACTTCCTCTCCGATTATCACCCTAATCACGTTTTTTCTTTTCTCTCCACTGACTCTAATCCTTCACTTTGGCGATTGAGCCGCGACTAAGTACAAAAAAGGGGGAAAGAGGGCGTCGAACAGGAGGAAGAGAGAGAAGGACGTAGAGGGACGGTGAGCGAGGGGGACGCGATGGTGCTGGTTTCGGCGAGGGGGAGGTTTGGGGTGGAGTGTGACGATTTGCGGTGGTTGTGATGGAAGGGTGGTCGTGAAGGTATGGTTCGGTTCGTGGTTGGAGGCGAAGGGACAGAGATGATTGTGGGTGGGTAACGGTTTGATGGTGGAACCCAGTGGTGGTGGTACGGTTACAGTGGAGGGAGAGGAAGGAGAGAACGAAAACAGAGAAGGGGAGAAGAAGAAGGGAGAGGATGCGATGGTAGGGACAGCCGGGGAGAGAGGAGGAGGTTGAAGATGATTCCGTCGGAGGTGGGTGGCCGGCGGTGTTACCTTCGGTTTTGGGGGTGGCTCGGTTTAGGGAGAGGAGCTCGGTCATTGGGTGGCTGCTGGCTTCGGTTTGGTGGCTTGTCGGAGCTTCGCCGGAGAAGACGAAGTCTCGCCTGAGACTTCAAAGGTTAGTTTTTTTTATTATTATTTTTTTTTATTCTTAGTTTCAGTTTTGTGATTCTCTTCTTCCCTAGGTCTCTGTTATTTATTCATGGTCTTGTTTTAGCAGGATCTCTCAGTCACTATTTCTAAAAAATAAAACAAAAGAAAACAACTGGTAGTTCTATTCTATACTGAACCCGAAACCATATTGTATAAATAACCATACAAACCCTCTTTTGATTATTATTCTTTTTGTTGACATTCTGATTGAACAGGAAATAAGAAGTGATGATAATGGCAATACTGTTGTGATCGCTATTTCTTTAACAGTTTAGTATATAAACATGACAGATCTTTATGTATGTTTTTTTGATTTAAGGATAAAACCAACCTATCTTCCAGCTTCTGTTAGGTATCCTTGTGTGTCTGTCTGACTGATTATTACTGCTATTGTGCTTCCTGCTACAGTTTTGTTTTGCCCTCGTGACTGCTGCTTCTTCCCTCTTTTCATTTAGGAACTCAGAACTGTGATTGGTGGGTTAGGGTTTCAATGTGAAACTCTAACCCTTTTTTTTGTGATTTTCGCAGTATTATTTCTGCCTCCAATTCCGTCCCTGTCCACTGCTGTTTGACTGCTGATTTATACTGCATTTTCAGGTTTAGGCATTGATTGTATTTTGACTGGGCTCTGAATTATTTTTCAGATTTGGATCCAAGCCCATCAGCAGCTGCAGCAGCTTGGAGTGCTGCTAGGAAACCCTAATCCGCTCTATGACTTGTATTTTCGGATCTGGCCATTTGGGCCTTTTTTGATGTAATTTTTTTTTGTATTTTTTTTGGACATTTGGACCTTTGAACTCTCTTAAATTGTAAATAAAATTAAATAGAATTTTTTTTCATTTTTGATACTATATTGCTTAAATGAATTATATAAACAAAATAAGATTAATAACAAGAAAAAGGAGTCGGGCCAAATACAAAGACGAGAACGGGCCAGACTCAACAAATACGCTAAAACGAGGCCCAAAAATAGAAAAATGGGCCCGTTAACTAAAAGCGCTAAAAATTAACTTGGAATTGCATTCCTAAGCTCGAATTGAAACGACAAGCCCAATTGCGAGAAAAATGACTTTGGTAGTCTCAATTAGGTTCGACTAAATCCAAATACAAAGATTAAATTGAAGAACGCACGAAACGACCGATCATTCGCGTGCATGCCTCATTTTAAACAACGGTATTTCGATTCAGTTGAACAGGGTAATTGAAATTGGCTAGGATTAGTAACTGAGACGCCATACTGATAATTCTCGTAATCACGCGACTTCAAAACACGATTTACAAAAAATAAACGACTAAAACTAGAAAAAGAAGACGGACAAAATTGGGGTATAACAGTTGTCAAATGGCTGATATCAAAGGGTTAAGCCATGCTTTGTGCATGCACAGAATTTGCTTGGAGGAAAGCTCCAAAAACAGCATAGAGGCACAGAGATGGCTGAACCCCATCATGAAAGAAGTTGTGAGAAAAGAAATAATCAAATGGTTAGATGCTGGGATTATCTATCATGTTGCTGACAGCACTTGGGTGAGCCCTGTGCAATGTGTCCCGAAGAGAGGAGGAGTCACTGTAGTAAAAAATGAAAAGAATGAGCTAATTCCCACCAGGACAGTAACTGGTTGGAGGATCTGCATGGACTACAGAAAGCTAAACAAGGCCACTAGGAAGGACCATTTCCCCCTCCCCTTCATTGATCAGATGTTAGACAGATTGGCCGGAAAGGAATTCTACTGCTTCCTTGACGGCTACTCTGGGTATAACCAGATTGTCAAAGCTCCTGAGGACCAAGAGAAAACTACATTCACCTGCCCTTATGGCACCTTCACTTTTAGAAGGATGCCCTTTGGGTTGTGCAATGCTCCAGCCACCTTTCAGAGATGCATGATGGCCATTTTTCCTGAATTTATTGAAAATTCCATGGAAGTGTTCATGGATGATTTCTCTGTGTTTGGGGAGAATTTCCATGCATGCTTGTTCAATCTGGAGGAGATACTAAATAGGTGCGAAGAGACAAACTTAGTTCTGAATTGGGAGAAGTGCCACTTCATGGTCCAAGAAGGGATTGTACTAGGGCACAAAATATCAAAAAGAGGCATAGAAGTTGACAAGGCAAAGGTGGAAATGATTGAAAAGTTGCCACCTCCCACATCAGTCAAGGGGATAAGTTTTTTAGGGCATGCTGGGTTCTACAGAAGGTTCATAAAGGATTTCTCAAAAATTTCAAAACCTTTATGTATGCTGCTGCAGCATGAAACTGTGTTCAAGTTTGATGAAGAATGCTTGGTAGCATTCAATAAGCTGAAGGTAGCACTGGTAATAACACCAGTAATCATAGCACCAGATTGGACCAACCCTTTGAACTTATGTGTGATGCCAGCGATTATGCCGTTGGGGCAGTGCTAGGACAGAGAAATGACAAGGTCTTTCATACCATACATTATGCCAGCAAGACTTTGGTGGACGCTCAATTGAACTACACCACCACGGAGAAAGAGCTGCTGGCAGTGGTATTCGCCTTTGATAAGTTCAGGTCGTACCTTGTGGGAGCTAAGGTAATAGTTTACACTGACCATTCTGCTATAAAGTACTTGATTGCCAAGAAAGATGCCAAGCCAAGATTGATTCGTTGGGTGCTGCTATTACAAGAATTTGACTTGGAAATCAGGGATAAAAAGGGAGTGGAGAATCAGGTGGCAGATCACCTGACAAGAATCCCAGACATGAGCCCACCCCCTTTTAAGGCAGAAATTAAGGAGTAGTTTCCTGATGAGCAGTTGCTGACCATAACAGCAGCTGTGAAGAACACAGACTCTAGCACTAAAACGCCTTGGTACGCTGATTTTGTAAACTATTTGGTGAGCAACATGATACCTGAAGATCTCACAGTACAGCAAAGGAAGAGGTTCTTCCACTCCACAAGACAATATTTTTGGGATGAACCCTTCCTATACAAGTAGTGTACAGACCAAATTCTGAGAAGATACGCTGCCGAGTCAGAGATTGAGGACATCCAAAAGCACTGCCACTCCTCACCATGTGGAGGTCATTTTGGAGGAGCTAGAACTGCTGCTAAGGACAGGTTATTTCTGGCCCTCCATTTTCAAAGATTCTCATGAATATGCTAAAAAGTGTGATAGATGTCAAAGGGTGGGAAATATATCAAGTAAAAATGAAATGCCCTTGAATAATCCTAGAAGTTGAGCTATTCGACGTTTGGGGTATTGATTTCATGGGACCCTTTCCACCCTCCTTTGGCAACCTATACATACTTGTAGCCGTAGATTATGTGTCAAAGTGGATAGAAGCAGTTTCTCTCCCCACTAATGATGCAAGGGTTGTGCTGAAATTTATCCAAAAAAATATTTTTACAAGGTTTGGCACACCTAGAGCTACCATTAGTGATGGGGGCACCCACTTCGGTAACAAACTGATGGAAGGGTTGTTGGCAAAATACGGAATTAAGCATAAGATTGCCACAGCCTACCACCCTCAAACAAGTGGGCAAGTAGAGCTATCAAATAGGGAGATAAAACGAATTTTAGAAAAGATGGTAAACCCATCAAGGAAGGACTGGTCCATCCATCTGGATGATGCTTTTTGGGCATATCGAACAGCCTTCAAAACACCCCTTGGTATGTCTCCCTATAGACTGGTTTTTGGTAAGGCTTGCCACTTGCCCATTGAATTGCAGCACAAGGCTTTTTGGGCAACCAAGAAGCAGAACTTTGATTTGAAACAAGCTGGCAAGGCCAGAATGCTGCAACTCAATGAGCTTGAGGAATTGAGACACTTTTCCTATGAGAATGCCAAGATGTACAAAGATAAAACTAAGGCTTGGCATGATGCTAAAATTTTGAGGAGAGAACTCAAAGAGGGTGACAAAGTATTGCTTTTTAACTCTAGATTAAGGTTTTTTCCCGGAAAACTCAAATCTAGATGGCCTGGTCCATTCACAATTCTGAAGGTACACCCCCATGGGGCTGTGGACCTAAGGAACGAAACAAATGGAAATGAATTTAAGGTGAATGGACAAAGAGTGAAGCTTTACCCCTTAACTACCCTCACTCTCCAAGAAACCCTTTAACTACCCTCACTTCACACCAATAAAGCAAAACCCCTTCGTCTTCAACCAAGCTCTTACCCCTTCCTCCACCGAAAGCCCTCCCCCTCACCACACTAACCTTCAGCACCATCCATTCTTAGAAAGCACCCTTCTCACCAAAGCGCTAAAGCAACCATGGCACCCAAATCCAAATCCCCAAGGAACCAGAAAGTCAAGGCCAAACCCGTCCCTGATGAAGTCTTAGAGATGTTACCCAGCAAGCACGCATGCGAGCTTTACTCCTCCTCCACCCAGTATCGAAGCCCTCTCCCTGAACGAGGCATAAACCCCAAAACTATGAACTCGACGGTAACAGAGATGTTCACAGCGTTGCGATGGGAAAAGCTAATACAACAACCACTGTACGTTCTCCCTGGCCTCACCAGGGAGTTCTACGCCGGAATACCCGAAAAAAAGGGAAAAACTGAGCCCACCTTCTCTGTAGTAAGAGGAAGACTAGTTTCTTTCTCTGCAGAGCGGATAAACGAAGTTTTGGGTTTGCCTAATTGATAACTCATATTTAGATGTGTTATTTATGCTCTTATCACTTAAATCAACACAAGTTCTCAAGTAATATTCGTGCTTTATTAGGTAAATATTAGTTATTTAGAGGAAAGAAGGGTTAGGAGCTTGTTTGTTATCATTTGACACATTTGGTGCCTTTTTGAGTATATTGATGTTTTGCTTAAGTGCTGCAGCGGTAAGCGCTACAGTGCTATATGACGGTTGGCCACTTTGATATTTATGAAGCCACTTGCTGATTGATGAGTCATCACTCTTATCCTCTTCTGCTCAGCCTGACATGGAAGCCTCCAAGTGGGTTCAAAATGACACTTGGCACATTCTAATTGAAGCTTAAGTGATAGTTGGTGATGAGTTTCATCATTGCCCTTTTTGTAAAGCCACTTTATGAGATGTGGATAATATCTATCTCATTTCTTCTTCCTCACATGATGGATTTCGAAATAATGAGAGTTACTTGGAGAAAAACTACTTGACACCTAGTATTCCTCCATTAATCCTCCATTCTTGAAGCTTTTATTTTTAGTTTAGTTTTATTATCTCACCTACGGTTTGCTCACGTCATAGCATCATTCAACGTGTATGACTTGGGATTGTTGGAGTGCATCTTTTGTAAACATCCTTCTCTTGCTCACATACGGTAACATAATCTTTTTAGTTTATGTTGTTTTGATGAAGCTTGTCATGAGCTAAACTTTTGTGGTTGGATTGTTCTCATGTTTGTAATGAACCTTGAGTAAAGTTTATGTAATGTTATGATGTTTGCGTTTTATTTCTTGTGTCATAATGCTTTCAAACTTGTTTTGGGACTGATCAACTAAAATAAGTAGATTCATAGGTACAGACATGGTCTATGGATAAGAACTCAAGGAATAATATGAATGAAAGGTTATTTAAAGACATTTAGATAACTTGTACTTAACCCTAGACATAGGGGAGTAATAGTTCATAAGGTAAATGTTGTAAGATCTTTATTATACGGGGGTAAAACTTATTTAGAGCCTAGACATAGGAGTCTTGTAACATAACCCTGGCGACAGTGACTGAAAGGCACGCTGCAATACCGCTACAGCGCTTAACGCTACAGCGTCTAACGCTACAATGCTTTACTCTTGGGAATTTATATAACATATGAATAGTCCAACTCACTTTATCTTACTCCTGAACTTTCTTTACTTGTTTATTTACATTTATGTTAATCACAATGACAATACTTGTTGACAACTTGTATTTGTTACTTGTTTTTCTCAATAGCTAAATTACTAATTTAAATATAGAAGCAAACTCAACAATCTCCGTGGGAACGATCTTTACTTATCATTGTATTACTTGTTGCGATTGTGTATACTTGCACATCTACTTTTCGCACAACACTAATGTGGATGAAAGTCTTGAGAGGATCTCTGCTACAGCAATGGAGGGAGATTTAGCGCGATTACTCAGAGTGATGTGTCTACCTGGTACTGATTGGGTGAAGGATGAATCGTCGGTCTATAAGGTAAAAAGGACAATGCTGAAGCCTTTTCTGAAATCTTTATCTCTTGGGGTGATGAGCTCCATGCTGCCAACCAAGCATAATTTCTTCTGGCCCAAAGAACGAATGTTCTTGCTGGAGACGTTGTTGCTTTCCAAGCCTTTTAATGTGGCCAAATGATGGAAAGGGAGATTCTGGCCTGTGCCAGAAGGTCGGTGGGTGTGCTATTTTACCCCAGTTTGGTAAGACTGTTATGTGAGGCAGAGGATGTGCCTCGTTTTGAACAAGAGGAGGAAGATTACCCCCTAGACCCTCCGGTGGTGTTGATGTTAGAAGAGGAAAATAAGAAGAACGAAGGAGAGAAGAAGGAGGAAGAGAGAAAAGAGGAGAAAAGAGAAGACAACAAGAAGGTCCCTGCTGAGGAGAACCCTGCTGGGTTAACTGAAGTGGTGTTGCTGTTACAGCAGCACATCCTCAAGCAAGAGGCAGTGTGGATGTTCATGCGGGCAGCCTATGAATGGCACACCCAGAGGCAGGGCAAGCCTGACATGCCTGTACCTATGTTCCCTGACTGGGTGCTGCCTGAGGAAGGTCCCAGTGGGCATGCCCGCGCCCCATGGCCAACCAAAAACCAACCACTACTGCCTCCACAAAAAGGACAGCCCAAAAAAAGTCATGTTTTTCTCAAGGCAGAACCCGATGAGGATAACCAGCAATGATATAAGCTTAGAGGTGTGAATAGAATAGAATAGTCTAGTCCTTCTGGTATACACTTAACTCTTTGTCTTTTGAAATAGGTGTAAGGCTTACATAGGTAGAAGTTAGGTGAAAACTTAGCAAAGACCCAAACTGCTTAGAACTTGAAAGAAACTGCGGGTAGCATAAAAGTCAAGTTTGGGGGTAGCATGCTAGTAGCAAGGCCAAGAAATGTAAAAGAGGGTGCACATGTATAAACAAGTTGCGCAAACGCAACAAGGTGAAGTTGGCCACTGTGTTAGGGAGGCTGTTTTGTGGAGGCACCATTACAGTTTCAGTCGAAGCTTTGGCCAAACTAACCTTCAAAATAAATATATATATATATATATATATATATATATATATATATATATATATATATATATATATATATATATATATATATGTGTGTGTGTGTGTGTGTGTGTGTGTGTGTGTGCACCAATCTCAAGATACGACCCAAATAATCAAAGAAAATAGCTACCCCTGTGTGAATCAATGTAATAATCTACCCGTGGCAATTGATAAGGATAAGTAGCGTAGGAAATTCTAAGTTGGAACCAAAGCTAAGCCTAGTAAGTATTGAAGCCTGTGGAAAAAGTACAAAGAGAGCACACACACACACTCAAGCTAGGGGGCGAAAGCTATGAATTCACATGACAAGCAGTTTGAACGGTGTTCATTCTGAGGCCGATCCCTTGAGAAAATAGAAAATAGAAAATTTTTAGAATGCTATCACATGTTGTTCACTAAAGTACTACCCTGGTGCTGTCATCACTTGAGGACAAGCAATGGTTCAAGTTTGGGGGTGTGATAACTCACAGAAATGTGAGTTATTTGCATTCATTCAAATAAGAATTATCTTGACCCTTAAGTAAATTATGCAAGAAAATGTAGTAGATATCTTCATATTAGACACTAATTGATTTTTGGATGTTAACTATAATCTGGGCACGAAAGTTCCATCTTTGTGGAATTTAATATATGTGTGCTAGTGTGCAGGATACTTTCTAGTAACGGCAGTGATACGGCAGGTGCTACGGCAGCAGAGCAGCGAATTAATGGGCAGGGGCGTGATTAGGCGAGGCGCCTCATTTAGCGCAACAGAAAAGGAAACATTATCATCTAGCGAGCAAGGCGCCTCCGTAACCAACAAGTCAGTGTAATCTCTAGGGTTTGTTGCAACAACCCGATGGTGAAGGCCCAAGAGAGGCGCGCCGTGCTACGAAGAGCCTATAAATAGGCAGCTTGCCCAAGTGAAGAGGCACGCAACTCATACGCAATTTCGTAGAAGAACAAGAGAGCCGAGTTCAGTACACGAGAACCCTACCTCCACTAAACACCTTACTCATCCTTTCGCAGTCATCATCTTTCACACTCAAATACAAGATCACTGTTAGCCAGTACTCCCAGCCTTGCGATAGCACCACCCGTCAGTAGTTGTGTAACACCTCCATGCTCGTCGGTGTAACTCAGCCCTTAAGTGTTTTTCTATGTTGATGAATCTGTTTACGGTAACTTTGTGTTGTTTTATCATGTCTAAGCTCATCATGAGCTAAATCCTTTGATAGTCAAGATGATGGTGATATAAACATATTCTTTTAGAGTGCTTTAATGTGATTGATTTGTGATGCCATATTAGCTTGTGTGTTTTCATTGTTATAAACCCTTTTCGAACTTGATCACTTTGACTAGGGTAACGTGTTTTAACATCTGAAAGGAGTTAACTCACCGATTTCATAAGTTAATATAGTTTGAAGGATAATAGGAATATTATTCTTTCCTAATGAAGGATAGGAATATGAAGTTAGGGCTATAGTGTGAACTGAAACAAGCTTTTCAACCTACGTAATGAACCTCAATGGGTGCTTAGGAATAAGGAAACCTTGACGACATTACGTTTCAACCTACGTAATGAACCTCAATGGGTGCCAAAGACTTCACCTAACTAGAAAGTGTTGACTTCTCCGAGACAATCTCACACGTGGTTAAAATTACCACTATTAGACTGGTTTTGGCCCTTGCAGCCCCCTCTTAGTGGCATCTTCATCAGTTTGATGTCAACAACGCCTTCCTACACGGGACCTCCATGAGGAGGTATACGTGTGTGTCCCTCAAGGCTTTCAGACAACCATGGGTATTATTCCTCTCACAAAGGAAATATGCCCTTGAACTCCTAGCAAATGCACGCTTACTTGCTTGCAAATCAGTCTCTACCCTATTCCCCTAGCCTCAAGCTCTTTGCTTTTAGTGGCACACCTCTGGATGATCCTTCTAGTTATAGAAGGCTCATTGGTCACTTGATATATCTCACCAACACCAGGCCAGATATTTGCTTTGCTGTCCACAAGCTTAGTTAATTCATTTCAACACATTGGCAAGCCCACATGGATGTTGCTCTTCATGTACTATGGTATATTAAGGGGCATCCCGGTTCTGGTCTTTTTTATGCTATATCTGATTTGAAATTTAAAGGTTTCAGTGATTCGAACTCAGCCTCTTGTCCTGATACTTGACGTTCAGTCACTGGTTTCTGTATTTTTCTTGGCACATCCTTGATTTCATGGAAATCCAAGAAGCAGCACTGTCTCCAAGTCTTCCACCCTTGCTTCTATTGTTTGTGAAATTCAGTGGCTACTATACCTCATGACAGATTTACACATCCCTCACACAGACTCGATTCCCCTTTATAGTGACAACCGATCTGCCATCCAAATTGCTCAAAACCCCACCTTTCACGAGCGTACCAAACAGATTGAGTTGGATTTCCACCTAGTTAGAGACAAATTCCAAGCAGATGTCATCCACTTAATGTCCCTTCCCACCACCGCACAACTTGCTGACATTCACACAAAACCCCTACAACCCACTCTATTTAAGGCTCTATTGTCCAAGTTGCACATGCACGACATCTACAGTCGACCTTGAGGGGGGTTAGTTATCGTGTAAACATTTATTTTATTTGATAGGTTTAAATATGTTTTAGGGCCCTGCAAATATAGCATGTTTTGGTTTTAGTGTGTGTTTGGTTCTGCTGTGATGAGAATTGAGTTTGGTAGAATTGAGTTTGAAGAATTGAGTTTAGTTAAAAGTGAGTTGAATGTAACACGATTTTTGTTTACATTTACTAAAAAGTGATTTTCACCGATCATTGTTGTTTGGATAGATTAGATCAAAAATGCTTTAGAGTGTAAAATTACCAAAATGCGTATCAACTTAAAATTAAATTTAAAATTTAAAATTTGATAAAATAGACGACAAAAATACTAAATAAGTATATAAAATATCAAAATTAAAATTACAATTTGAGAATATTAAGGAACAAACTTTACGTATTTGAACAGTTAAATTTTTTTCTAAACACTAAAGTACACCAAAATAAACTACTAAATATACATGTAAAATTGTCTTGGGTAAAATGGGATATGAGCTGGTTAAAAAAAGAGACATAAAAAAAGATACAGACTTGATTTTTGTTTGACGTAGAAGCTATGAATTGTTGCTTCAAGGTAAACGTGACTTTGGGACTAAAATCAAGTTATTGTGCTTGCAGCCAAACATCCTATTTTTACCTTTACCAACATGGTACAGCACAATTGCTATATACTTAGACTCTATAACCATTTGCGAGTTCAACCCTTTAAATGAATCTAAGTACATCGAAAGATTAGTCTCTGTACTTGCGTGCGCAGGAGATACATTGGTTTAAAAAAAATCCCATTTTTACCTTTAAACTCACGTTTATGACTTTAAACGCATCAACAGTGGATCCAAACATAGGCTTAGTTCACTTGCAATAGTTTGAGTTTGACTTTTCTATGCTATCTTTTTTTTTACCACTACTACGTCTATCCACATCTCACTTTATTAAAATTAATTCCTTGTTATTAGTAGCATTTGGTATATTATATAATTTTTATTGAACAAAGCAACAAATCAACGATTTTTTTTTCTCTGATACTGGCAATGGAATCAACATCTGCTCCACTAGTACCCTTTGTCCAGGAAATAGCAAAGGAGTCATTGACCAAAGTTCCAGAACGCTATGTTCGTCCATATCACGACCGTCCAATATTATCTACCACAACCCCTTCACCTCAACTTCCCGTCGTTGATCTTAGCAAATTGTTGTCCAATGATCTCAATCAATCCGAGCTCAAGAAACTACACTATGCTTGCAGAGAATGGGGTTTCTTTCAGGTTTGTACTTCCAAAAATACCCTTCTGTTTCTGCTCTTTTATTTTTTTCATGCATCTTTAACAAACTCTATTATTTATTTATTTATTAATAATAATAATATGGGCATTTTTCATGTGGGTAACGATTACAGCTGATTAATCATGGAGTGAAGACGTCGGTGCTGGAAAATGTGAAGAAAAGTGCTCTAGAATTTTTCAATCTTCCAATGGACGAAAAGAAAAAGTTTGGGCAACTGGAAGGAGATGTGGAGGGATATGGACAGGCCTTTGTAGTCTCTGAAGAACAGAAACTAGATTGGGCAGATATGTTTTACATGTTCACTCTGCCATCCCATATAAGGAAACCTCACTTATTCCCCAACATACCCCTCCCTTTCAGGTTCCTTTCTATCTCTCAATGTTAAATATAAGTTTGTTAATAATTTGTTATTAGTTAGTTTAGAGTTGGTTATGATAGTTATGATTGTTAGTTGTTGTTCTGTACCGTGCTTCCGATCTTGAGGATCGATATTATGCAGTTGGTAGATATTTTGTCCTTGATTCTATCTTTGTCTTCAGGCTTTGAGAGGAAGGTTTTGTTCGACCTGGAGATGTTCGACCTTGAGAGGCGATGTTGAGGTGTTCGATCTTGAGATGTTCGATCTTGGAGGGCGAGGTTGTACCTGCAATGATACTCCGACGCTTAAGTCAGTATTTGAGAGAATAAGTGTTTGGTTAGAAAAGTGCTTACCATTAATGAGCATTGAATGGGGTATTTATAGAGTTTGGATGTGTTTGTGTTGGCGTTTTTGGGCCGTCCGATCTTGCGGGCTGATCTTGGCCATTGAAGATTGGACTCTCTTGATTACAATTGGGCTTCTCATCAATTGGGCTTTTGGAGAAGGGGTGCAAATAGAAATTACTGTAATTACCATAACAGTGGTCCCCCAAGTCTGGTCGCTATGAGGAGCGATCTTGACTTTGAGTGGAGGTTCTATCCGTTTATCGAGCTTATGTTGGGGCCGGGGTTTCTCGAGCGATGCTAGCTGTCCGTCGAGCTTTCGAGCGACGTGGGCAGTTTTTCCGAACTTAGTGCTGCTTTGGAATCAGTGCTGCTTTGGAATCAGTGCCACTTTTACTGTTTCTGACAAGGCGTCTCTTCGTAGTGGCGGCGCATGATGGTGACGTTTTATTTTTCAGCGTGCGGATTTTAATGGACCATGGGTTGGATGTGACGCTTCGACTTCCAGGCCCAAGCCCATTGGATTTGCTATAAATAAATGGTCTCACCAATTCATTTGTTGTTTGTTGTTCATTTGTTCTGATTTGCCGATCTTTCGAGAGCTCCCGAGTTTCTTTAGAGTGAACGTGTTTGAAGTACCTTTAAGGTCGGTTTCTGAGGATCGACAACCGTTTATTTCCAGACATCATCAGCTTGCGACATAGTTTCGAGATTAGTCTACTTTTTGGTTTTTTCTTTACTTTTCATTTGTGCCTGGACCTTCCCCCGTCCCCTTTGATCTCAGAATGGGGGTCGTCAGGTCGGGTTCCGACTTGCTCGCGAACCCATTTTTCGATCTTTATTCCTGACATTTCGTCCCCCATTCCTGTAGATTCGATCTGGCGAGGACGAAACAAACTCGGAGAGACGTCACTCAGTACCGGAAAGAGTTTGCGAGTGCGATGGCTTCTGGTGGTGAAATCCCTGAGGTCCGTGCCGAGCCTTCCGAAGTCGCCGCCCCGGACGTGCAAGAGCACTCTGCTTCCGCCCCTGTGAGTGATAAGGCGGAAGATAATTTTGAGAGCGAAAGTTCTTCTCCTGCGACCGATGCTAATGAGCCGAATGACGATACTCCCGAAGATGTGGAGGAGGATTGCTCGGTGGATGTGATGGCTGTTACTTCCGAGTCCGATGAGGAAATCCCAGTGGAGGAATCAGAGGGTTCCGAGGTCGATCTTGGGTCGAGTTCCGACTCTGCTGATGAGTCCGATAGAGAGGGTGCTGAAAAGCAAGTTGAATCTCGCCCTAAGAGCCAAACGGAGTCCAGCCGAGCTTCTGCCGTTTCTCTGGATGAGTACTCTAGTACTGGTTGTGGGGATCTTGACGTACCGGTGCGAGAGGTCTCCCAATATGATTGGGTTTCCAGAAATATTTTGGAGATCGAATCGTTGTACCAGCATGGGTTTAATTTGGAGAGGGTCGGGAGGAAAGCTTCGGGTCGCTCGAAGCGAATTTGGAGAGTTGAGGGAATGAAAAAGGGAGAGCACGTGGCTTTGTGGCCAGGAGAGCTCAAGTTTACTTTGTATCATATGCTGATAAACGAGATGAATATCAGGCCTCCTTTCACTTGGTTCGAGCAGACGGTCTTGGCGACTTTGGATGTTGCGCCTTCTCAGTTGCATCCAAACGCGTGGGCTTTTGTTCGAGCTTTTGAGCTAATGTGTCTTCATCTGGAGAGGCCGGTCTCGCCGTTGCTCTTTTTTCATTTGTTTGAGATAAATCGGAATAGTAGTGAGAATAAGTCCGGCCGCGAACACGTCAGTCTTCGTTCGAGGCGAGGTGCCAAGATTTTTAAAGCCTATGCGGACTCGTTGAAGGGAAATTGGAAGGAGTTATTTTATTGGGTCGAACCGGTGACCGACGAAGCGATTGAGAGAGTGGGAAAGTTTTCAGAGGATGGTCGGACTTTGATGTCCACCAAGTTTCCCATTGGTTGGAGTCAGGCCCATTTTGAACGATCTACCAATTCCTTTTCTGTTAGTCAGAATCGTTGGAACGCTGCCGATCTTCTTACCAAGAGGATCCTGATGTTTATTTCTGAGAACATTCCGTTTTCAAAACATAAGTATCGGGGTATCCCTGCGGCTAAGATAGTTCAGGCCGGGAAGCGAAGACGAGTGCAAATTGTCTTAGGTAGTCTTGTCTTTCTTGCTTTGATATTTGCATATTTTTGACCGTAGTTTGTATGATCGATTTATCTTTCTTTTCCAGATACCATGGCCCCAAAGAAGCTCGCCGTAATGAAGGCGCTGGCGATGAGGAGTGTCGAGATATCTGGAGATGCTGAGGGGGTTGGTGTTCCGCTTCCGACGTCTCCTCAGGCCGAGACTGTTGTTGGGACGGTTACTGCTGCTTCTCCGATAAATATTGTTACCCAGGAGGACCTTGCCTATGAGGCCATGGTCGATCTTGTTTCCAGTTCTCCTCCCCCGACTGCTCCCGATGTTGGTGCAGGTACCTCGGCGAAAAGGGTGCGCACCGAGGCAAGTGGCGAGCAGAGGCCAGAAAAAAGGAGTAAGACTTCGAGGAGACCGAAGCATAAGAGTAAGGCCGTACCCTTGGAGGAGGGTTTTTTGGAGCAGAATTACGCCCAATGGCGGGAGGATCCTGTCGGGGCGTCTGTTAAATTGTTGGCGAATTTGGCCGATGTTCATAGGATCGAAAAAGAGAAATACGAGCAGCGGGCTAAGGGTAAATGACATCATTTCTTTTTACATTCATAAAAACATCTTTTTTCTTCATAAACTGATTTCTTCATAAACTGATTTCTCTCATTTTTTCGAGTTTGCAGCTTCGTTGGAGCTCGAGAAGTCAAAAATAGTGAAGCTCGTGGAAGACGTGGCTTTAAAATCAAAAGAGCTTGCTCGAACAAAGCAAGAACTTCTGGTTCTGAAGGAAAGCCAAGGGGAGGTGGTACGTCGGGCGGAGTTTGCGGAGAATCGCGTCAAGGAGCTTGAAGAAAGGG
Organism: Astragalus membranaceus; assembly: GCA_039519185.1. NCBI lineage: Eukaryota > Viridiplantae > Streptophyta > Magnoliopsida > Fabales > Fabaceae > Astragalus > Astragalus membranaceus. The sequence continues at coordinate 158,392,273 of CM076850.1, forward strand.
AAAAAGTTTTGGAGGGGCAACTTGCCGAGGCCAACGAGAAGATCAAAGGTTTGGAGTTTCGTGTTGCTGGTTTGGAAGAGGATTTGAAGAAAGCATCTGAGGCACGGGTCGGTACGAGCGGCGATGCGGAGGCTCGAATTGCAGAGCTTGAGGCAGCCCTTCAGCAAAGCAGAAGGAATGCTAAAGAGGCTACGAAACTTGCAAATGAGGCTAGGAGGGAGGCTCGGGAAGCTGCTAACTCTGCAATTGAGCTGTACAAAGAGGGTTTTGAGTGCGCCCAGGAGCAAATTACTTTGGTCCATCCTTCTGTAATTTTGGATCGGTCGATTATTGACGCCGACCATGAGTTTGAAGGGGGTAAGATCGTTAAGATCGATGCTCAGACGCAGACGAAGAGTGTGATATTCCCGACCTCTACTGCCTGATGTTTTAACAGCGTTTCTTTTGCAGAAGTTCCTGGTGTATGCTTTTATGTATTTTTTGTATAGATCCGGAACTTCTGTTTGGTCTAGCTGGAGATATATGTAACCTTTTTTTGGAATATGCCTATAAGGCCTTTACGAGCTTTTAATGAATGCTTTTCGAATTTCGCATGTCATGTATGTCGTTTTTGCGAGTTTTTAACGAGTGCTTTTTAAATTCTGCACGTTGCGTGTGACGTAAAAACGTCGGTAAACGAGGAACTCGATTTACCGGTTTGAACCTATAGGACAGTTTACTAGGACTCGGCCTAGATTTAACTCACCCTATAGGGGTATCGGCAGCTGTGGCCGATGGTCGTTCATAGGACGTTTCGATCCTTGAAGACCCGGTCTCTTTGAGATAGTTTGCCAAGACTCGGCTCGGATTTAACTGTTTTCTCAAAGAGTTTTTGACCTTGGGTGGTCGCTTTTGGGGAGATCATTTAAGATCGGTCCCAGTTGATTCCTGTTGGGGGGATTTAGGTCCCTTCATTCTGTTTGATGAAAATCAAGAATGTGTGGAGACTTGAAAAAACTTTTGAGAAGTATTGAAAGCGTTTGAAAGAAATGTCAAGCTTCTTATTAATAGCTTGTTTCGAGTTTACATAAGATCGGTATGAGTGACTTCTTTCTAAGGATAATAACTTTTCAGTTTTGTTGCGTTCCAAGTTCTCTCAATCTTTCTTCCTTGGAGGGTCTCCAATTTAAAGGCTCCCGTGCCGGTTTTAGATAAAATTCGGTAGGGGCCTTCCCAGTTTGGGGCGAGCTTTCCTTGGGAGGCGTTTTTCTGACCGACGTCAGCCCTTCTGAGTACCAGATCGCCATGATTGAAATCTCTGTGAACGACCTTGGTGTTGTATCTGGTTGCCACCTTTTGTTTGATGATCGCTTCTCGGAGCGAGGCTCGACCTCGGATTTCATCGATGAGGTCGAGCTCTTCTCTTAGGGCTTGATCGTTATTGCTTTGTGTTTTGGGATTTGCCGTTCTCCAACTAAGTTCGCCGATCTCGACGGGGATGACCGCCTCGCTGCCGTAGGAGAGTCTAAAAGGTGTTTCCCCAGTGGAGCTTTGGGGGGTCGTCCGGTATCCCCAGAGGACGTAAGGCAATTCTTCTACCCAATTTCCTTTAGCATTGTCCAAACGTCGTTTCAGCCCGTTCAGTATTACTTTGTTTGCAGCCTCTGCTTGACCGTTGGTTTGAGGGTGCTCTACTGAAGTGAAATGGTGTTTAATTTTAAGCTCGAACATTAGTTTGCGGAATCCCGTGTCTGTGAATTGCGTCCCGTTGTCTGTTACTAGTACCTCGGGGATCCCGAACCTGCTCATAATGCTTTTTTTGAAGAATTTTATGCAGTTTTTTGCAGTGATGGTCGCCAGGGGTTCCGCTTCTATCCATTTACTGAAGTAGTCTACGGCGACGATCAAGAATTTGGCTTGTCCTGGTGCTTTTGCGAAAGGTCCGAGCAAGTCCATTCCCCACCATGCGAAGGGCCATGTGGAGGATAAACTCGTGAGGTCTGTGGGGGGAGCCACGTGCATGTTGGCGTGGATTTGACATTTCTTGCATTTCTTCACGTGATCACTAGCATCGCCGATCATGCTCGGCCAGTAGTAACCGGCTCGAAGGGTTTTTCGTGCTAAAGATCGAGCTCCCATGTGCTGGCCGCAGATTCCCTCATGAATTTCTGTTAACACATAGGCCGCTTCCTCTCCTTCGATGCATTTAATTAACGGGGAAGAGAGGCTTCGTTTATAGAGCGTCCCGTTGATGGCTGAAAAAGCCGAGGCTCTTCTCCTGATATATTTGGCGTCGTTTCTGTCTGGGGGTTCCGTTTCTGAGACGATGTACTCTAAAATTGGGGTTATCCAGCTGTCTGCCTCTTCAAGCACGTAGATGGTCGGGTTAAACAGCGGCTCGAGAGATACACTGGGATTGCGTAGTGTTTCTTGGATGGTCGTCCTTTGGTTACCTGGGGTTTTTGTGCTTGCGAGTTTGGCGAGGATATCAGCTCGTTGGTTTTCCGTTCTTGGGACATGAACTATCTCGCTTGCTTCAAATTTAGCTATTAGCGACCGTACCTGAAGTAGGTATTTTTGCAGGATCGGTTCTTTGGTCTCGTATTTGCTTTCGATCTGGGAGACCACCAAGAGAGAGTCGGTATGGAGTTTAATTTTTTGGACTTGGAGGTCAATTGCCAGGCGAAGTCCGGCAATGCAAGCTTCGTACTCTGCTTGGTTGTTCGAGGTGGGAAAACCGAATGCAAGGGAAACTTCGATGATGACCCCAGTCGGGCTTTCTAGCATAATCCCAGCGCCACTCCCTTTTGGATTTGAGGAACCATCGACGTAGAGGATCCATATGTCAGAGTCGGTGTTAGCAGGTGTCATCTCGGCGATGAAGTCCACCAAAACTTGTGCTTTAAGTGTAGTTCGAGCTTCATATTTGATACCGAACTCTGAGAGTTCTACGGCCCATTTGATCATCCTTCCAGCTAGATCGGGTCTGTGGAGTATCTGTCTGATTGGGTAGTTAGTGCGGACGACTACCTGGTGGGCGACGAAATAAGCTCGAAAACGTCGAGCTGCAACAATGAGGGCCAAGGCGATTTTCTCGATTTTCTGATAACGACTTTCAGCCCCGTGCAGAGCCTTGCTTGCGAAGTAGATGGGACTTTGCCCGGTTTCGAGTTCGCGTACTAGAACGGCACCTAACGCCTCTTCCGAGACTGCTAGATATAAGTATAATGTTTCTCCTTCATTTGGGCGAGTTAAAATTGGAGGCTCGGAGAGAGATTTTTTAAGTTGCTTCAAAGCTTCGTCTTGCTCGGGTGTCCATTTGAAATCTCTTTCTTCTTTTTTGAGGATTTTGAAAAGTGGAAGAGATTTGAATGCTGCATTCGATATGAAACGAGATAGAGCAGCTATCATTCCATTGAGTTTTTGTACTTCTCTTTTGGACGTCGGAGTTCGCATTTCTGTGACGGATCGACATTTGTCTGGGTTTGCCTCGATACCTCGTTCTGTTAAGAAGAAACCTAAGAATTTCCCAGCTCGAACCCCGAAAGTGCATTTCTCTGGGTTTAATCTCATTCTGTTTTTCCGTACCTCAGAGAAAATTGCTTTCAGATCGCCTACATGGTCGGCATCGCTTTTGCTTTTGGCGATCATATCGTCGAGGTAAACCTCTACGCTTTTACCGATCTGGTTTTGGAAAACTTTGTTCATCATTCTTTGATAAGTTGCTCCAGCGTTTTTTAAACCAAAGGGCATAACACGGTACGCGAAGTTTCCTCGGTCAGTGATGAAGGCGGTTTTTGCTTGATCTGGTGGAAACATGGCGATTTGGTTGTACCCGGAGTATGCGTCCATGAAAGATAACAACTGGAAACCGGAAGCGCTGTCGACCAAACGATCGATGCTGGGGACCGGAAAAGCGTCTTTTGGGCAAGCTTTATTAAGATCGGTGTAGTCGACACACATACGCCATTTTCCGTTAGACTTCTTCACCAGGACAGGGTTTGATAACCAAGTTGTGTATTTAACCTCAGAGATAAAGTTGGCTCGGATGAGGTCGTCTACTGCTAAGGCGGCAGCAATGGCTTTTTCTTTGCTTTGGGCCCGCTTTTTTTGGGCGATCCATTTTGCTTCTGGGTTTATTGCGAGTCGATGGCAGGCAATCTCTGGCGGGATCCCAGGCATGTCTTCGGCCGACCAAGCAAAGATGTCTTTGAAATCCTTAAGGCATTGGGTTAAATCGGTCTTGATCTTTTCTGGAAGGTCGATCCCTATTTTGATTTTTTGGGAGGGGTCTGAACCGAGCTGTGTTTCGACGAACTTTCCATCAGGCTCTGGTCTTCTGATTTTTCGTTTGAGCTCTTTTGTTAGCTCGTCGATATCTATCTGTTTTTCGACCTCCGGACCGCAGTTGGTTCCTACGTTAGTGGCGGTGTTAACTTCAGTTGATCTTCCTTTTGGCATTTTGGGAGTTGCCAGTTCTTCCGAAGGGGGAACCCCTTCATGCTCCGAAGCTTTTCGTTCGTTCTTAGTCCATAGGAAAAAACACCTGGAGGCCGACTCTAAGTCAGAGTTTAAAGTGATAACTCTGTCGCAAAGAGAGTGGAACTTCATCTTTAAGTGCGTGGTGGATGTAACCGCCCCGAGCCTGCCGAGGGTCGGTCTTCCTATAATGCCGTTGTATATGGATTCACAAGGCAAGACGAGGAATTTGGTTCTGACGGTTCGGACCATTGGTTCGGTTCCGTAGGTAACCATTAGCTCCAGATGTCCAAGGGGTTTCGTTCGAGATCCGTTAAAGCCGGACAAAGCCGTCCCTCTATAAGGGGTGAGTTCCTCTTTACTGATCCCCATTTTGCTCAGAAGATCGATAAAGATGATGTCTGATGAGCTCCCCTGATCGACTAGGATTCTACGTACCTCCTTGTTGGCTATGATTGCCGATATCAAGAGAGGTACGTGTTTGTTTGCTTTTCCGTCAATAAGGTCGTTGTCACTAAAAGATAATGGAGGTCGATTGGTCACGACCGGGGTTGTCGACGTTGAAGCCACGCACAACAATTCCTTCCATTTTCTCTTCATGGATTTTCCCGATCCTTCATGATCGAATCCCCCAGTTATCATCATGATAACAGAGCGTTTTATATCCAGCTCTTCGCGGTCTGCGTCGATCACTTCTTTTCCTTTTGTCCTGAGGTTTTCATTCCTTTCTTTTCCGAGGTTGTCAGACCGTTCCCCCTCCCTTTTGACGTAAGAAGATAGTTTTCCCCGTTTTATTAAATCTTCTATGTCATCCTTTAGGGCGTTGCAATGGTTTGTGTCATGGCCATTGCTTCTGTGGTATCGGCAGTATTTGTTGGCCTTCTGCCCAGGTCGGCTAGGCAAGGACCTGGGAGGCTTGACGTCCCTGAATTCGACGTTCCAACATTCCCCTAGTAGCTGGGCGTTGGAGACGTTGAGTTCAGTGTATACCTGGTGACGATTTTTCTTACCGATGTTCCACGAGTTTTTACGAGGGTCGATCTCGATGTGGCGTTTTGATGGTTCTGCATGTGACGACGTTTTATCGACCTTTGAATTTTCTTCTTCGTTAATGAAGCACTGGGATAGTTCGAGGAATTCCTGGAGGGTGTTAGGTTCCCAGGTATTGATGTGTTTTCGGAACGAGCTTCCAGGTAACAGACCTTGGGCCATGAAGAAAATTCGAAAAGCGTCGTCTAACTGCCGAACCTGAAGAGCTTCAACGTTGAATCGCTCTATATATTCCCTCAGGGGTTCATTTACTTTCTGGACAATCGACGCTAGAACATTTTTGTTTTTGGGTTTGCTCTTGGAATGGGCAAAGTGCACCGAGAAGTGTTTTGCTAACTGGTCCCATGAGGAAATGGTATTCGACCTTAACGTCCGGAACCATTCGGAAGCCATTTTGTCTAGGGTTAAAGGGAATATTCGGCATTTCATTTCCATGGGTACATTTCGATATTGCATGGTCGTGTCAAATTGGTCTAGATGCCTGTCGGGGTCGCCCGTTCCGTCGTAAGTTTTCAAACCTCCGGGTGGTTTCTCGAGATACCGGGGAACCCGGAAGTTGTCAATCGATCTTGTGAAAGGACCTTTTCTCCCAGGTCGATTAGCCCGTGACGGTGGTTGGCGTCCGTATCGTCGTGTTTGATTGTTTTGAACGCTGTCACGGCTTCTTGATCGTCTCCTTGACGAGGTCGAGTCTTCAATTCGGCGAGCCGGAGGAGAACGGGAGCCATTCCCTCGGTGGCGGCGTGGAGGAGAATGAGGATCATCAAGATCGTCGTATTGTCGAGCTGATGGAGAACGGGAATCACTCCCCTGGTGGCGGCGTGGCGGAGAATGAGGATTATCAAGATCGTCGTATTGGCGGGCCGGAGGAGAACGGGAACCATTCCCTCGGTGGCGGCGTGGCGGGGAGCGATGGCTGAGCTTTCTCCGAGGGGGTGATCGATGAAAAAGTCTCCTTCGAGTTGGGCGTCGTTCTTCCAGTGAGCTCTGCCCGGATGATTGTTGATCCAGGACGTTTCGATTTTGCAGTCTCGCTACTTCGGATTCGAGGTTGGCGAAACGATTGTGTCTTTCTTCACTTACCGCTTCCTGCCGAGCCAATAGCTGAACGAGCTGTTGAACCGCGTCAGTCAAAGCCGGGAGTAATTGGGGGGGAGGTGGCAAGCTCGTCTCATCTGCGCCCGATTGAGCTCGGGAAGGTCCCGTGTTGGGATGTCGGCTTCGTGTTTGTGACGAATTCGTGAGTTCCTGGACGTGGCCTTCGGGGGTTCGCTGAGGGCCGAGGTCAGGCTCGGCCATGAGACGAGTCGGTATTGAGCGGCGTGTTGGTGCCATTTAATAGGTTCAAGGAGATGGTGAGAAAAAATCGGGTATTGGTTCCTCCCACTGTGGTCGCCAATGTTCTGTACCGTGCTTCCGATCTTGAGGATCGATATTATGCAGTTGGTAGATATTTTGTCCTTGATTCTATCTTTGTCTTCAGGCTTTGAGAGGAAGGTTTTGTTCGACCTGGAGATGTTCGACCTTGAGAGGCGATGTTGAGGTGTTCGATCTTGAGATGTTCGATCTTGGAGGGCGAGGTTGTACCTGCAATGATACTCCGACGCTTAAGTCAGTATTTGAGAGAATAAGTGTTTGGTTAGAAAAGTGCTTACCATTAATGAGCATTGAATGGGGTATTTATAGAGTTTGGATGTGTTTGTGTTGGCGTTTTTGGGCCGTCCGATCTTGCGGGCTGATCTTGGCCATTGAAGATTGGACTCTCTTGATTACAATTGGGCTTCTCATCAATTGGGCTTTTGGAGAAGGGGTGCAAATAGAAATTACTGTAATTACCATAACAGTTGTTATTTTCATTATTTTTTTTTTGGTAAACCAATGTATCCTTCACGGCGACTGTGGAGACTAATCCTTCGAGGTCTCTCCCGACAAATGTTTTTCTTCATTTTGATTTGGACTTATATGTATAAATAGATCGAATCCATTATATTCACGGTTAATTCATTTTCTCTACTTTTCCTCCATATGAGTTCTATCTTGTAATACATACTCTCCTAGCCTTTCAACATACTTTTCTCAATGTTTTTGTTTTGTTGATTACAATTTGCAACATAGGATAAATCCTTGGGACTTTAGAATAACTGTAATACTAAGTGTCTAATTTATATATCATTTGGCTGCAGAGCTGATTTAGAGACTTATTGTGAAGAGTTGAGAACCACTGCAATCCAAATCCTTGATCTTATGGCAAATTCTCTTGCAGTTGATCCCATTGAAATAAGAGAATTATTTGGAGAAGCAGAGCAGTCAATGAGGATGAATTACTATCCACCATGTCCCCAACCAGAGCTTGTGATAGGACTCAATTCTCATTCTGATGGTGGTGGCCTAACTATCCTTCTTCAAGCCAATGATGTGGAAGGTCTTCAAATTAAAAAAGATGGATTGTGGATTCCAGTTAAACCCCTCCCTAATGCTTTCATAATCAACCTTGGTGACATGTTAGAGGTAATTATTGGTTCTTTTCCCAATTAAGAGAATATATGAGGTTATGAAAACTTGAACTAAAAGGATTAATTTTCTGATGTTTTCAAATGTTGCAAAAACTATTTGGCAGATGATGACAAATGGGATTTATAGAAGCATAGAACATAGAGCAACAGTTAACTCGGAGAAGGAGAGGCTTTCTATAGCCACGTTTTATAGCCCTGCTATAAATGCAGTTATTGGTCCAGCACCAAGTCTTGTAACTCCAGAAACGCCAGCAGTGTTCAAAAGGATTAGTGCAGGAGATTACTTCAAAGGATACCTTGCACAAGAACTCCATGGGAAGTCATTCCTTGATAGCATTAGGATTGATGCTGAAAACGATGGAAGCACTTAGAACTTAACAATTTAAGAAAACACATGTTTAACATGTGACAGTGACACAAAGGCTTCTTCTGTATACAATTGAACATGTCACACGACAGCTATTGTTACCTTTTCTTCTGCACTTGTTTGTATGTACACCATAAATTTAGAAATTATCTTACTACTGTTTTTGTTGGGTGTTATTTAGTACTTTTTTTTAAATCATCAAACTATTATTATAGTTCTTCTTTTCTAAAAGAAAAAGTTATTCACAAACCAAACTGTTGGGTCAAAGGCACATTTAGAGCAAGTGTACTCTCGTGTCCACAGGGATTAATTAAGAAATACCAAACTAATCAAAATTTGTTATTGTTTAGATGAACGAATATTTGAAAGTTGTAACGGAAACAAATAAAACAATAAGTAAACAGAATTAAAATGAAAGGTTGAATCAATGGAGAGAGGCCTAGGGTCACGGTTTCATTGCAAGCTTCGATTCCCCTATGTCTAATTTTACCTGAATTCCTTTATTTTTTTCAATCACCAATCCCTTTACTAAAGCTATTAATCCGCTTGGTCATTTGCGATTAATATTCTTTTTCCTAAATTAACCCTTGTATGGTCATGCAGGAATTTAAATTCAAGAAAAGCATAAAGAGCAAAAAGGTTGAATGATTGGAAGACTAAATTAAAGTTTGGTCATGCATTAATTATAGTCTCAATTATCTTATAGGTCCACCAACTAATTGCAGTACGGTCGCTGATCAACTAATTGATTATGAGCATCCAAAGGGTTGTCAATCCTAATTATGTGATAAAAGCAATAAGATAATATTAATTGAAATAAAAGTCGGGAATTCAAAGCATAAATTAAAACATAAAAAGGTCTCTAATCTTGCAAGATCCACCTAGACCCTAGTAGAGGATTTAGCTATCCATAGAGACCAAGAACAATGAAATAAAATTAGGAATCATGATTCACAGAGATAAAAATAACCCGGATTAGAGAAAATCTTTATCTTGAATTTTCTGTCTCATTTTTCTGCATCCAAGCTCTCTCACAGTGTCAAGAACGGATATCCAAAACTCTTCTTTCTCCTTGCCGGTGCTACTGTTTTTCCAACTTTGTGCGACTGTCGTGTTGTGTATGTACGGCTCTCGGTATTGATGTGAGGCTTCCTATTTATAATGCATCCTAGGGTTCTGTGCATTCCCCTCCTTCAAGTCACGTCCCCCGTTTTCTTTTGCTCACCAACTTATCCTTTCATTCTTCAATTAAAGCGAGGGCCTTCAACCATTGTTGCATTTACCCTTTTCATAATCCAGCAAGGGTTTTTTTTTCCTACCCCCATCATATCCCTATATACCCCCCCCCCCCCCCACAGACCCTGCGAAAAGACGAAAATACCCTTAAAATTTTTACAAATTTACAAAACATTTATCATTTTTCACTTGCATCTGTTTGACCAGAAAGTTTACTGAGAGAATCGGATTTACCCTTGAGAGAGCTATTTCCGATTTGCCATCGGATCTACATAAATCCGATCTTCCTCAGAACACGCAGAAACAGTAAGTCGGAACTAGCTATATCCGATTTCGCATCGTATCTACCTATATCCAATTTCGCATCGGATATAGCTAGATTCGATATGTGTTTTTTGTGTTTTTTTTAAAATTTGTTTTTTTCCAGTGTCCAATAGGTATCGAGGGGAGTCCTCGGGTCAGGCCTCGCCATCTGCTCCCAATACACGCACCCGCCACAGGATTGCGGGACATGCGTCTACCCGGCGTAGCCGATAGCAGCAGTATCAGCAGGTGGAGGAGGCCCTAGCCCCAGACTATCACTATGAGGAGGGCCAGCAGGGGCACCCTCTTGATGAGCATTCTATATCTGAGAACCATTCTATGCCTGAGGACTACTAGCAGCAGTATTATCGACAGCAACAGCAGTATCAGCAGTACCAGGAGGAGCCCTACCATCAGCCTAGCAGCATGAGGAGCAGCCTCCTCTATTCACTGGGCTAGCATCTCATGTTTGTTCCGTTATATTGAGAGACCCGGTAAGTTTAATTTATTTACATAGCCTTCTTAGTTTAATTTATTTACATAGCCTTATTTCTGATACTTTTATAATACAGACATCTGAGCAGAAATTGAAGGTTACCAACCATGGTAACAAGCTGGCTCAGAGACTGCTTGGGTTTTCCCAAAACCACCGGTTGTGGGATTTTATCATAGGTTCCGGATTAGCCCCCCTCGTCTCGACCGGACATACAAAGGTGGACCATGAGTTGGTGTCTGCTTTTCTTGAGAGGCGGCACTCAGAGACATCGTCATTTCACTTACCATTTGGTGAAATGACGATTACTTTGGATGATGTCTCCTGTTTGCTGCATCTACCCATTACAGGGAACTACTACAGAGCTCCACCTACTTCATCTGGCCCATATTACCGTTTTGAGTGGCTGCAGGAGATTGTTAGTAGAGGGTTCATAGAGAATGACATGCGTCATGCTGTCAGGGCCTTTATCTTTCTGATCCTGAGCTGGTCCATCTTCACAGTCAAGACCGGTGACAGGGCTGAGGCTACGTGGCTGCTGCTACTTGAGGATGTCAGTGCAGCTGGTGTGGGATCATATGCATGGGGGGCAGCAGCACTTGATTTCATGTATGACCAGCTGAACTACTCCTGCTTGGACCAGGCGCATCAGTTAGGAGGGTATGCGACCCTCTTACAGGTAATAATTTTAAGTTAATTTTTTCCAAGTTTGGTTAAATTTCTGTTAAACAGTTTTTAATTCACCATGTTGTTTATCTTATTTTTTTCAGAGCTGGATTTTATGGTATTTTCCTCAGCTAGTGGAGAGGAGGATTGGATTGCAGGCTGGAGCACTGTGTGGGCGTTGGAGGAAGAAGAAGACAGATGGAGTGAAGCTGGGGGTATACAGGCAGAGGATTGATGCGTTGACATCGGATGATGTCTGCTGGCGACCGTTTGAGGAGCACCGTGACGATAGAGACTTTGAGCAGGTCTCATTATAAGGGGACACATCAGCTGGGGAGACATCACTGTTCCCTACATGGCAGATAGGTGCCTCAAACAGTTTGGGTACGTGCAGGTCATCCCACGTCACCCTCTTACCGGTCGTCCGAGCCATGCAGACTGCATTTTTCGGATTGCACATTATATGCTTGTGGTGGAGGAGGTTTTGCATACTACTTATCCTGCTGAGGAGTTAGGTCAGGTTGCTCCGGTCTACATACATTGGTATGTGAGAGCATCTATTCCTAGACTCTTACGGGCTGCATCACCACCACCACCAGTACAGCCTGCTGCACCACCAGTACAGCCAGATTTGCTAGAGATTGTGGAGGAGGAGATTCAGAGGGGGCTTCGGAGCGGAGACATTAGGATGGGTAGTCAGACATACGCTCGTCTCACCCGGTTACTGGATATGCTACCGGGGCGTGACTAGGGGTTTTGTGTGATTGTATGCTTGAACTATTTTTTTATGACTTGATTCTTATTATTTCTGGTTTATTATATTTGTGGAGTTTCATTAAAATTTCGATTTCATTCATACGATAAAAGATAAAACATAACCAACTACAATAACAATAGGCAGATACATTTTCCTAAAATTTTGGTAGTCGAATACGACGTAAAATCTCATTCACACTCCGTTGAGTTTCCACGTATAGCTCCAACGGCTTATACCCCTAAAGCGTGTCATGGATGTTTAACATGTTCACCATGTCTTCGTCAGTCTTGATTGTCATGGACGAGAAGGAAATGCGGCCATCGTCTCCAAGATAGGGTTTGCGATAAGTGATACTAGTGACGTCACGGTCGTCACCAGTCACTTGAACTTTGGACCACACTTTATCCTTCAAACCCCATGCCGCGGTGGATTCTGCATAAACCGGCTGAGGACTCCAGAAGTGGACACCATCTTCTCTCATCGTGATTTCGCCCCGATGATGTATACCGCAAAGCCTATTGTCATCTGAGCGTTGAGTGAGGCATATCTCTATTTTGGATGAGTGAAATAAGCAAGTGAGAGTGAAATTTTCGATTGAAAAGAATGAGGTTGGCAATGGGTATTTATAGAATTCGTCAATGATTATCAACCATTGATATTGTCGGTGCAATCTACATCGTTGATCAACATTGACAGACAAATCCTACCCGTCGAATTCACTACAAATCGGATTTACCTATCAGGGAGGTAAATCCGATTTGCATTTTAACAAAGCGGACATACCCCCACTGATAGGTATATCCGCTTTGTTAATTGCAAAGCGGATTTACCTACCTGATAGGTACATCCGCTTTTGCAATTAACAATGCGGATATACCTCACTGAAGCTATATCCGATTTCCCCCCACTAATTCTAATCGGATATACGTAAATCCGCCTTTTATTTTTGTGAATCGGATCTACCTCCCCAAAGGTAGATCCAATTTAAGTCAATTTTACAAAGGATATTTTCGTCTTAAAATTTATTGTGGGGGTATACAGGGAGATGATGGGGTACAAAAAAAAACCATCCAGCAATCCTAGCTAATTCCACTTCATGCACCTGAGCCCAACTCTTTTCCATTTTGTCGTGGACTTCACTCTCAACAATTGGGCTATACATATTGCTTGGCACTTTTTAATTCTCCACTTCATGCACCTGAGCCCAACTCTTTTCCATTTTGTCGTGGACTTCATTCTCAACAATTGGGCTATACATATTGCTTGGCACTTTTTAATTCTCCACAATTCAACAATCAGCCATATATATATATATATATATATATGAAAGGCTTAAAATGGCTTTTAGTTCCCTTTTTATATTTAAATCTTTCTTGTTAAATATAGAACAAATTAAGTCAATAATGTATTCAAGTGATAATTATTGTTCTAAAAAATGACTAAAACATGTCCCTAAAAATACACTAAATTGAAGTTTATCACAAACCATAAAATACAAGCAAATCATAAAATACAAGCAAATCATCCATCAGAACCCGAAAGGCTGAAATACAGGATATGAAAAAATAGACTTTAGCACCGATCAGCTTCAAACTTCACTGAGCTTCATACAAGCTATAGCACCAATCAGTTACAAAATTGTCACTTTATTTTCTGTTTCCACAATTTTGTATTGAAAATAATTAAAATAATCTACAGTTGTTTTTATTGCTTATGATAAAAGCAAAAGATTATTCAATTTTTTATTAAAAAAGGTAGAGAAACACATTTTATTATAAAAGGTATACATATTTTATTAAAGGCCACTTTTAAGACATGATTTTTTTTATATGGTTTAAAGACATGACTATTAAATAAGAAATTCAAATACAATAAATATCTAAAAAGATTATTTATTATAAGAAAAACAATTGTACTCACTTATTAAATCTTAAAATAATTTGTATTGTCAAAAAAATTATATTTTTCATTTAATATGTTAATTATTTGTCCATAAATAATATTTTGTAGCAAATATTTTTTATTTTGGATTTAATTAGTATATTACAACTTCAACCAATCAGAAATTGATACATCACAAAAAATGTTGACTTTTATCCGAATCGTTTTGAAAGTCACACCACATACTATAATTTTCTTATTTTATTGACTGACAGCATAGCATAGAAAAAATTACACCTTAATTGCATATCAATTAAACTCTTTTAATTTTGGTCAAGTCAAAAGAAAACTATTAAAAGAATAAAATATATTATTATCATTATTCAGTCAATAACAAATATTATTAATTAATATTATTAAATGGATTAAGAAGTATTTTGTGAAAAAGAAATTTAGAAGATTCATAAAAAAAAAAAAAAGAATATGGAAAGAGTACAGGTAGCCTGAGATGCTGCTTGGGGCAGCAGAGTGGCGGAACCTGGAGTCGATAATAAAAGGAAAGAAACTGTAACCAAAACGGTGTAATGTTATATTATATATGGATGTGATAACCTTCGGAATCATAGTCGCCGTTATAATTCTCTTCTTAGTGATTGTTTGTTATATCACAATTGAAGGCACTTGCAAGTCACGCTCTTAGCAACTAACTACTAAAACCCCTTTCAATTCCATTTCCATGGCATTGAGTAGAAACAGAGTTGAATTTGCGTTACTCCTCTTTGTGTGTTTGTTTCTTGGCTCCTATTTGGATCTTGGAACAGGGCATCAGTGTCAAGGAGATCACCATCATCATCACGATCATGCCCATTCCTATTCCCATGTTCATCAGGACAAGGAGGAATTTGTTGTTCGCTCGAAGCTTCCTGAGGAGTTAGCGGAAGAAGAAGATATGAAACTATATGGGTTTGGTTTACCCCATGACCATCATCATGACCATGACCACCATCACTCTATTGAGTCCACTGAACTATCGGGTTTAGGTATTTTATCCAATTTTGCTCTTGTCTTCTTCTCCATTCGATTTCTTTGTTTTTTTGGTTGCAAACTAAGTTCTTTTTGCGTTGATTTGAAGCATTCGGCTGTTTAAATGCAACTTGGGTGAAATGGGTCAAGGGTAATTGACTTGATTAGCGGATTTTGAGTTTCTCAAATTTGGGAATAATGCTCATATTATTCAGGGGTTTAGTTTAGTGAATGGAAGATTGTTGAAGTGAATAAGAATCTTTAGATTTGGAACTGTATATCTGAAGTCTTAAGGATTGGCATTGTAAGTGCCGAGTGTCTCAACGATTTTTAGTAAAGAAGCTGGCGTGAGCTTATTTGTGAGCTGAGCTTCTTATCATGGTAGACTTAAAATTGTAAAGTCCGGTTTCCTGTGCATTTTATTTTCTAATGTAATTTCCACTTAGGAGTAGATGTTTGGGATTTTCACAAATGTACTAGGTGGAAAGATGTATAACAGTCACTTAGTTAATTTCTTTTAGCTTAGCTTCCTGTTATCATTTGGGTTTTTCTATTAATTTATGTTGCATATTATGAGTTGAGTTCCTAATGAAAATGAAAGTTAAGGGACTAATTCCCGTATCAGTGATCAAAGGATAGGAATTGAATATCACTTGCGGGATGATGCACTACTTACTTGCCTTCAAATAGCTGCATTTCCAGGATGAAGACGATTCTTTTTGTTTAACTCTCGTCAAGAGATCATGATCAGGGTTTTCCTTGTCCAACAGAGTCACAATTAGAGTAATTCAATTTTAGACATATACCCCTACTTCAATGCTTCTTCAAGCCCAGCTAAGCATGTGCAGATACCTGCCCTCGAAAATCAGCTGCCTCTAAGTAGACCTTCATTGATATAAAGTTAGTAGCCGGGAGAATAATTTCATTCATGATTACATTTGGAAACTATCACCATTATATATGCAGGTTTAGATTGGGTTTCAAATGATATTTATAAAATAAACTTCCAACAGAATGCTAAATTCCCCTATAAAATTCCTATATTTTGCATAAAATAACGGGAAAAATAGCAGAAGATGTATGCTGTTAAATGCCATTCTTGCTTGCTGGATGCTTGAATCCATGTTTGATTGTTTTAGATTTGAAATTTATTTAGTATGTTTATGTATATTATATTTTAGGTCTTTGGTTGAATGCATTGGGCTGTTCATTTTTGGTGAGCATGGCTTCCCTTATTTGCCTGATTACCCTGCCAGTAATATTTGGTAAGCAATTTGTTGTCATCTCGTACAGTACAAATTGTTCATTTTTTAATACAGTACCTAGAACTGAAAAATCTGGATTATTCTGTGTTTCAGCACAAGGGAAACCATCCAAGGCTGTTGTTGATTCATTGGCTTTATTTGGGGTCAGATTTTTTTCTTGCTCCTTTCTTTGGTTTCACTATCTTGAATTCTCCTTTGATTCCTCATCTTTCACTATGTTTATCATCAAAACTACTAGTAAAGGAATATTGTAGTTTTTAAGGATGGGGTTTTGCAGGTCTATTTTGTGGGATATATTTCTTAACTTCTATGTGGGATCAGCTTTTGTCTAATTCTAGAGGGTTTTGTTAGACATGCAGAGAGACTCTTACTTGGCTTTTGAGTTCGTCTGTTTTAGTTTTGGATTCATCATAGGAAGATAACTTGTTTCCTGCTCTTATGCTACTTTCCTTCCCTTTCATTAATTCATTTTTTATTTCCATATTGATGACTATGATTACCCCTTCCCTATAAGAAGCGCAAGATTCTGATAATCATGGCCTCTTCAAATGCCTCCAAACTAAGTTTGCTCTGACCATCCTGAAGTATTTTCTGCCATACGCAGTCCATTTTTCACATTTACATACATTCTTTATGTCCTTGCCAACACTGTTAAAGGACCTCTTAGCATGTTTTATATGTTTAACTTCACTTCTTCCGTTGTTCAGTATTGATGATGATATTTCTTCGAAGATAACATTATTTCTAGATGGATGAAATTTGTTGCTTTTGTGGTATAGATTAATTAATGTGTATTTGAAAATTAAAAATTATATTTGCTTCCTTGTAGGTGTGACATACTTAATTACTTTTTTTGTTTAAGTTCTCGATTAGAATTTAGTAAAAATCTGTATATGGCCCTTGCTGCCGCGTTGCTAACTTGGAAAACTTACTGAATTACTTTCTGTCAATAACTTAGTCAAATGCCTTTCTTTTCTTCTTTCGTTTCCAGTTTACCTTTTTTGTTTCATTCTCATTTGCTATGCCTGTTTCAGGCAGGAGCTATGTTAGGGGATGCTTTTCTTCACCAACTACCTCATGCTTTTGGTATGAAATGCGTCAGAACCTGTCTTCATTACAGTTGATGCCTTTGTTGATTAACTTTGTCTCAGTGGAAACATCTGGACTATTTTAATGCAATAAGTTTACTGGTTAAGTGGATTATGTATTTTTTTGTAAAGCCATGCTGCTTAGAAATCCAATCCTCATAGAAAGACAGGAAGAAGCTTGCTTATCTCTTAATTACATTTAGATTTTGATGCAAGAGTACTTACCAGTTAAATTCTTATGATTGCTAGCTTTCCATTATTTGATATTATTAGAGGAAATTATGCCTCTCTGCTTCTCTCTCTCCCTTTGTAAAAATCTGATGTTTGTCAATCGGCGCTTGAAGGAATCATGTCATGTGTGAAATGTTACTCCCCTTTTTCCAAAAAAAAAAGTTATCTTTTGTACATATATGATTCTCTTTTACTGTAGGTGGCGAACATTCCCATTCTCATGATAACCACGCGGATCATAACCATGATGCTGATTCTGGACATGGACATGCACATTCTCTAGCTGATCTATCTACAGGAATATCAATCCTAGGTTAGTATTCATGCTTGACGTTCCTTACTGACCCTGTTGATTATTCATGTTGAACAGATATGTTGAATTATTGCCTTCCTTATCTTCCACTATTCATTTGCATGGATTAAGTTTGTGTCTTAATTTTATTCATCTAATTAATTTCTTTAGCATAGGGGAGGAAGTATATTATAATATATTGTTCTTTTCTTGTAGTTATGATAAATCCCCACTCCATCATTAATATAAATATGATTTTCAATTTATTTCTTCTCTAGATTTCTCTAGTCAGTTTTGGATATTTAGAAATTAGGATTATGCAGATGGGTTTTTAGAACCACTAATTCTATTTCTGACCATGTTTTTTGGTTCTTGCAGCTGGAATTGTACTCTTTCTTCTTGTGGAGAAGCTAGTGAGGTATGTTGAAGAAAACTCAAGAGAAGCTAATTCATGGACGCATGGACACCACCACCATAACCACAACAGCAAAAACAAATTGAAAGATGATAATGATTCTGATGTCAACACGCAGTCACAGTCTTCCAATACAAAAGAAGAGAGATTGCTAGCTGAGGGTAAAGATGATAATGACTCTTTGAAGGAGGATAATCCAGCTAAATCAGAATCCTCGCTTAGAAAGGTAAGATGAGCACTAATATGTCACTACAGCTGACTGAAGTTGGAACGCACCATTGAATTGGCTTCAACCCATTTTTGATGTCACACACAAGCTAGGACTTAACAAATAGACATTGCTATTAAGACTTCAGATGTTTTGGCTAGTTGCCCTGATAGTTATTAAAGACAAATAGGATAATAGTGTAAGAACTACTTTATGAACCAGAATAGGTTGGTTGCTAAGGTTATTTAATGCTGTATTAGACATATATAGTTGCTTAATCTTATTTTGTAGTGCAGAATAGAGGCAAAACCTGAACAGCTTTTTTTCTTGATGTGATTTGTGTTGAATGGTGTATGGGGTATTAGAAGTGATGAGAAAAGTTAATTGATGTGGTTAGTTTATTCTTGCATTACAGAGAACTGGAAGCAATGCAACAAAAGGTGATAATCCCAGTGATAAGGCTGTAGATAGCTCCGCTGATAATATCAAATCCTCAAACACTAAGGAACCTGTTAGACCACCATCGAGTCTTGTTTTTGGCTATCTCAATTTATTTTCTGATGGAGTTGTAAGTCATGTTGACCTGTTATTTGTTGAATTGAAGGAAAGTTTTCCATTATTCATGCAAACTGTGTTGATACTGCAGCATAATTTCACTGATGGGATGGCATTAGGAAGTGCGTTCCTGCTATATGGATCTGTTGGTGGCTGGTCTAGAACTCTGTTTTTGTTGGCACATGAACTTCCTCAAGAGGTTCAAATTAATCCTCATCATATAACATGCTTTTATGCAAATATGTGGAATATTTTGCAACAGCATCCCATTTAATTAGACATAACATAAATTGTAGCAAACTATTCATAAAATTTGTTTGTTTAATTTGACAACATTGAGCAAATATGTATCTTTGTTCCGTGTCCTAAATTTTGATATGGTTAAGCTTGTTTCCTTTTATATATTTTTTAATTGAGATAAACTTCATAAGAGGCTTAGGTCTTCGATTAAGTGATTTGAATACGACAATTTAGCTCTAGTTTGCTTAAACTTGCAAAATTTGGTGTCAGAGTAGCCAAAACACATTATTCATCCAAGGACACTTAGATGTTCGGTATAATCTTCATTGCAGTGTGACTATAATTTTGACATAGGGAAAAACCTAAATGAACATTCACATAGATTTCATCTGTTGACTTTTATGCAACTTTGTCTGCATGAATGTACATTTTAGATATTTTCACATTATCCGGCTACTCTTTTGAAGTTTATGTCTGAGTATATCTTTGATTGATTTAAAATAGTTATTAGTTTAATATCCGAGTCATATTAGACAGGCAACAGCGAGCATTGTTTATGCACATTTTTTTTATTTTGCTTTTCATTTGTGCATTTTAGAGAGATGTCAATATTCTAGGTCCTCTTGAGCCTAAAGGCTTTTGGACCCAATGAATTGCAAGAGCTAACTAGCTGCATGCATGTATTTAAAATATATTTATTACATTATGGTAATCTTTATTAGGAACATTCATACCATTTGATCAAGAAAAAGTATAAACATCAGTATGTTAGTTGTTTTATAATCCTCTTCAAGAGCAAGTTCCACATCAATGTTCTGCCCACAAGAAATAGTCATTATCCTCTACTTTTTTCTATTTACCTCTTTAGTCTTTAGATATTTTACATACTTGCATACTACCCTCCTTATTGTCTATACTAATTTTTCTGTATTGATTTTATTTATTGCCGTTATTGCATTGTCGGTTTCGGGATCCCCCCTCCCAAGTGTTTTATGTTTTTTGTTTCTTCCATGTGCAGATTGGTGATTTTGGTATTCTGATAAGATCTGGTTTCAGCATACCAAAAGCTTTGCTCTTCAACTTTTTATCAGCACTTGTGGCACTTGCAGGCACCGCATTGGTGAGTGTTGTCTTCATTCAGTGGAGTTGTTTTGTGGATACACAAACAACATATATGCACCCATCACTTAAACAAAATAAACGATTTGAATATCGACAATAATGTCTTCACAAAATTGTAGTTAAGACTTAAGTTAAGACACGTTAGGGATTAGAATTGTGTACAGAAATGGGGACATGAAGAGCATATGTTAAGTGAACGAGCATAGGAGTAACAAAAGGGTAATCAAGTTACGTGTTTGAAGATTCAAGATATTTTTCTAGAACATCCCAATGGTGCAACCCACCTTGGGTTGCTTAAGTGTGTCCCACAATGCTGCATCACTTTCAAGTGACCCATCCGTACACATCCGTTTTTAATTTTAATGGTGCAGTCCTCGAGAACTCAAAATGGATCCCACAATTAGCCCCACTTTTGTACACGACTGTCTCCCTCTCTGCCGTTCATGGCTGGGTTGAGGTTTTTCTGTTGATTGTTTCCGAAGTCGTTTGGTTGATATGGGTTTAGATTTTAGAATTTGTCCATTGTTCTTTGCATTTTGCTGTTGATTAACGCTCAAACACTTGAGCAAAACAATTTTTTAATTGCAAGGACTTGTTGCTTGCAGAAGCAACTGTCCTTAGTGTGGAAGTCAGGTCATTCCTCTCCATTGGTGAACCAATTAAGTACAGGTGCTTAAAAGTTAATAACTCCACAAGCAATTCCAGTTGCTCTTATTAAAGCAGAATGAGATAGAGTTGAAAAGTGAGACTCATAATATCTAAGATCCTTATAGAGTAATGAAGTTATGATTTCTAAGTTTTTTGGGACTTGCATAAAACTTAAAAAGTTGTTTTTCTAAGGGAAATTTGTCGATCGATCGAGTTATTGGACAATATAAGTAGTGCGTCTCTACAGTCACTTCCATGTCCACCACTCCTCCCTTTTCTCGACTTTATGCCCTTCATAATTAGTATGTTCAAATATAGAATGAAATAATAATTCACTGCTGTTGGTGTAGGCTCTGCTCTTGGGGAAAGATCCTGGACAGTCATCTCTGATTGAGGTGAGGAATGTTCCATAATGTATCTGTTGGTTGAGTTGTATGTTTGTTTTTGCAATGACGATCTCTCCTTTTACAGGGATTTACAGCAGGTGGATTTATATACATCGCAATTGCAGGAGTGCTTGCAGAAATGAATAGCAGTGGGAGTACGACGTTGAGAAGTACAGCTGTCCATATAATCTCACTGACAAGTGGCATGGCTGTTGCCCTTGGTATTTCCCTTGTAGAATGAATGAAATGTGCTCTCAATTTTCATTGGATTTGCATATCTTGATTCTTAATGTTCCAATTATTTCACAAAATGTATACAACCTGTTTAAAAGTTCTTTCATTATATATTTGCTTTATGCTAAGTAGTGCACTCAAAAGCTCGTAGGGCTGGTGAACTAGGAGAAAATGATTGATCAAACAGAATGGTCAGACTCAAAACTTGCAATGATTCCTTACCCCTTTAAGAGAGTAAACACTGTATAGTAACTTTTTCCCCCTTTCGAGCTGTATAGCAGTCAAAATGCTTTCCTCTTTCCTATGCACGTGAAATGAAAACACTGATTGCGTCTGATTGATGATGTTGTCAATTATTTTCCTTACTCGTCTTTGTCCTTTTCTTTTTGTTTTGGTTGTCTGTTGTAGCTTGTACAAAGGACGATGATCAATATGAATTTCACTCCACCCATTTTGATGGGGGGTGCATGTTTTGATTTTGAAATTTCATGTCAAGTGTTTAACTTATAACAAGTTATCATTGCACATTGACTTGTGTAACCTGCCCATTTGAAAACACTTAAAAGTATAATAATGTTGCATTCATTAGAAATCATGAGAGGGAGATACATTTTTGTGACAACAGACACATGGTGAAAGATTGGGGTTCTTTATGCGCCAATGCTTTCAGTCTTGCTCTATTTTGAAGTTTTGTTAACTCAGCTAATGATCAAAATGAATCCTCATTGCATAGAATGCTGTGATGGAATTTAGTTCCTTTGTTAAGACTCAAAGTTGTCCAACTGTTGAAGCACTTGAAAGATAGTGATATTCTGGGATGGTACTGGAGGGAGAGGTGGCATTCTCATAAATGGAGTCATCACAATGTCTCCTCCATGTGTGAGGGTGTGCTGCCGCTTTCGTACTCCTCGAGCTGGGGCTTGTGTGTCCATTCTTTCTCCCTCAGCCATAGCTCCAGATATCTCCCCTCTCTTCCTTAAGCTTTCTCCAAACCTCTTTTCCTGAATCCTTCCATCCTGCAGAACTCATATTTATCACAGATTCATTATTCATTATTCCCTGAACTTCAAAGTAAATATCAAAATGCATTAAGCCTATGTTTGGGACTGCAATGAGAACATGAGGCGAAAACAAAGCAACTTGTTCAAGCTTCTAGCTCGCCATCGAAATCACATAGTCCAAACACACGCTAAGAGATGCCGGTAAGCCATTGCCAAACATTCACTGGTTCTGATTATATTTGATTAGCTTCAAAAACCTATTGTTAGAAACAACCTAAGCAAATGTTTTGCAATTGACACTGGCACCAAGAAAATTAATGAAAATCAATATCTTACCGAACACCTAGATGAGAAATATATTTCAAGTAAACATTCATCAGCATAGTACAAGGATTCATTTCTAATACAAAATTCTGTTCTTTCAGAGACTTCCCTTTCCGACTTATTCTGTGATTACCATAAAAAGTCACCCTCTACTTCTTTAAGTTGGGTGGACCCCTAGTCCAAAATGATTTGGATAGAATTAAGAATTGGCAGGCCAAACAAATGTTGTGTGCAGTATATAAAATTCTTCTAAACCTTTTAATATAATATTATAAAATTTCTAAGTCGGCCCCTTAGGTAGCGAGACAGTATTATGTGAACATAACTACAAGGCAAATGCAGAGATTAAACCACAGATCAAAGTATATATCATGTGCATAATGCAAAAACAAAGAATGAAGTTGCATTGTCATTATTTTCTGTACCATGCAAAAGCTTCTTAATTTGCCATCTTAAAATAAGTAGATAACAAAACTATAAATAGCAAATGGTGCATGTATGCTTACACTAATGACTGAAGATCCAGGCATTGGGCATTTAACTGGACGATCTTCATCTGGTGGTTCCATAGGGTGTTCAACTGGACAAAAATCTGTGTTTTGATGATGTTGATGATGATGCACTTCCATGATGATACTGCTTTGTTCTGTTCCACTTGTCTCGCTTATTAAGGAAAACTGCCCCTCCTTTTCGTTCTAAAATATTAAAAAAGTGTCACAAGAACAAAGAACTGAAGAAGAAAGGATATAAAACGGACAAGGTACTTCTCTACTAAAATAGTCTCCAATTACCCATTTGGTTAATCAAGTGACCAAGTTGGAGAGAGAGAGAGAGAGAGAGAAAGAAGGGTTAGTTAAGAGCACTTACAGTTACAACAAAGTGATCCTCTCCTCGCATGAAAATCCCATGAATATATGAGCTCATGCCAGAAGCTGAGAAAAATGTTGGTTTGTCTGTCTGTCTAAGTAAGTGTGTGTGTTTGTGTGTCTCTAAGAACGAGAGAGAAAGAGGAAAAGATATCAAAAGAGGAAGACAGCATAAAAAGGAGGGAGAGAGGCTACGTGGGATCACCTGGTTGCACGGTTGAAGAGGGAGGGAGGAAGAAAGATTCCCATTGGGATTTCGGTACTACTGCTTTTAAAATTTTGAACTTTTGCTTTTGGTTTTTAATAAGGGTCCTTGTCTCTTGAGTCTTAGCGAATCACAAGCATGGCTTTTTTCTGCTTTTTAACAAGGGTAACAGTGTAAGTGTATTTTGGTTGAAAATGTTACTCCTATCCTATGTATGTTCTCTCTCTCTCTCTCTCCCCACACACAACAGAAACACACACTTTTCTGCTTTTCTCGGATTTTGCAGGAGAAGGAAATGACCAACGGATTTTGTGCTTGCTGCTAAGTTACATACACCCTTCGTTCGTAAAGAGAAAGCGAGAGAGAGAGAGAGAGAGAGAGAGAGAGCCGAAAGCAAAAATATAGCGTCATTGGGAGTGACTTTAGACTTTCAATTCATGCTTTTTCAAGTAGCCGTTCGTTTATTTCGATGCATGCATTCGCAAGCCAAGTAGGCCAATGGTATACGTACTATGTAGCAGTAGTAGTATAGTTTCTTTACCATATCAAAGTTGTATGTACATTATTTTACACGTATACATGCCCAATAACACTTTTTCATATAAACATGGTATAAATTAGGATGTTAACTCATTTTAGGTCAAATTATCTTTTTGATTCTTTAATTTATTTTCAGAATTCAATTTGGTTCCTGGTGTCGTCAAACTCTCAATCTTAGCTAAGGGATTGACTACGAGTTTGAATCTTTTGATTCCTCTTGGTTCTAACAATTGTGATGAGGAAGGAACTCTGCTCCTCAATTATGGATTCTCTAACTCCTCCAAAGAGTGTTACGTTATGTGAGAGGGACGCGTAATTGGACTACCTACTAGCGTAAAACAAAAAGATAAATGCAAGTAAAACATAGAAAGTAAAGACTTTGAAAGATATAGATGTTTCACACACACAGTCTCTGTTGGCCACTTCGAGCACACACACACGGTCTCTGTTGGCCACTTCGGGCCTTAACCACCGTTGGATCGACTAAGATCAACGAACAATATTGCATCTCCGCCCTAAAAACTAGAAGACACTCTCCACAACTTCCACTGGCCCGAGTAGAGGGGTCAAAGTATCTTCACTCCTATTTCCACGACGCTTCTCCACATTCACTTTAACCGCTTCAGCGTCTAAACTTGTCCCTGTGCTTAGAATACTCGCTTCCCACACAAGCCTTCTGCCTCGACCAAGATGCCCTTAGCTATGCGCTTCATTATGTCCTCGGCTCCTAGCTCCTGAGCTGTGTTATTTCTAGCTGAGCTCCTCCTTAACCGAGTTGCTATTGCTTGGCAAGCTCCATCACACCTTTGGCATTTTAGCCCATGATTTGTCTTTAAGCATATTTACTTGGGCTTTTCTGCCAAATTCATTTGCCCTTAGCTTTTTCTTGCCTACCTCTGCAACCATTTCTTCACTGATGCTCCAATATTCTAATTCTCTCATTGGTTATATTCCACCAAGGCTACCATTATAAGTTATGTGGTTGCTCTTACCAGAAATAATAAGATAGAAACTAGGAGAATGAAATAAATCACGCCCAATAGGCGACCTGCCCTTCCTTTTATTACAAATATGAGTGAGTGCCTCAACTCATATCTACTCGACCATTCCCTAGCCTCGATTAGGTCTTTCCCCTCGTCCAACAAGTTAGTAAATTTGGGTGTTAAGAGTTCCTTAATAATTATTAAAAGTTCAATTGGTCCTTTTAATTTATATCATTTACACCAAGTGTTAGTCATTATTGTCAGCAAGGACACTATAAGTGTTAAGTTTATATGATGTATGTGGCTAACTTTACTTGATGTGGCAATAAAATTGTTCAACAATCTTGACATGCCAACTTCTTTAAAATATAACGTTTGTACATCGCCCCTCAACCTTTAGTGATCCAATCCATGCCATCTTGCAAGCTATAATGTTTTCCATTAGTACCTTTGCATAATCAGCCTTTTTATATGTTTTGAACCATTCTTGATCAAGAGTCTTATGATATGAACATCTCGAATCAAGAATTCATTCATTCGTCATAATAATTTTCTACACTCATTATTTTTCTATAATCAGCCTTCTTATATGTTTTGAACCATTCTTGATTGTCAATTTCACACTCATTATTTTCTCTATAATCTCTTTCCTAATTTTTTTTTTCCACTTAATGCAGGACGCTGCAATCTAATATGACTGCAAGGGATTAATATCCTAAAATACACCCAAAACCTAGAGAGAGAGAGAGAGATAGAGAGAGAGAGGGAGAGAGAGAGAGAGAGTAAAAAAAGTGATATGATAAATATGATAGGTGAATGATGTGGTATGAAGAGAGAGATATAGAGAAAGTGGTTCGATAGGTGTTGAGAATTTGGTAATGTTCAAAAATCTTGTTTCTATAACATGTATGGATGAGTTTTAAAATGGGGTTTTAACTTTTTAATAACCCTAAAAATTCAACACACATCTAACACTTCACATTATTTCTATTTCTCTCTTATCACATCACTAATCATCATATTTACCACTCTTTAGTCTTTTCTCTTCTATCTCTATCTCTCCTGTATAAAAATAATTGGGTGTCTAAAAATTATTTTCCTTTAAAATGGAAACCTATATTTTGAACGTACTTATAGAGTGAGAGAACAAATCAAATTCCTCACCGGTGAACCATTAAAATTAACCATAGGATGTGTAAAATTCCTTGAGTGATTAAGATTGAATCAACCAGTATTAAATCTCAACCGTTGATGAGTTTTTATACTAAATCAAACGGTCATATTTAATGATTTACAGATGTGGGATTTGATTTGCTCCATCACCCTAGAAACACTCATATATTTCAGTACCAAGTTTTTTAGGAAAAATGTGCATCATAAAGACCATCTTTTCGATATATATATATATATATATATATATATATATATATATATATATATATATATATATATATATATATATATATATATATATACAAGGAAAATACGTTTGCTACGAGTTATGATTGTACGAGAACTTGTGAAGTTTTAAAATTGGTTATTTTAGTCTTTTAAAATTTGTAATTTTGACACGTACCCAATTCGTTGGTTTCCTTCAACAACCACTTCCTGAAAAATAATATTCCCCTAAATATAATAGACAAAATGGAGATAGGGAGAAAGTGAGATATTGAATGTTGTAAATGTTGGATTTTTAACCATTTGATTGCTTTTACTCTTGGAGGGTGTATGGAGAACAAGCTGGGGTGCAAATATCACAATATCCAGCTACTGGCCCAGCCCACTCTCTTCCTTACCTGCCTTGCAAACAAAAATTGCTGAGATGGGTTTTTGCGTTCCCGGACCCGGTGGAAACGGGTCAACACGCGGATCCCTTTTTACCCGGAGTATATATACTCAGTCCCGGCGCTTCGGATCAGAGAATCAAGAATCCTCTTCTTTCTTCTTGACCGTTCCAGTCTTCTCCTTCTTCAACGCTTCTGTTTGCTCTGTTAGGTTTTTGGTTTCTGTACTGATTTCAACAGATTGAAGAACGAATCAGCTTCAATCTTTACTCACGAACCCTGATCAGGTAATAATAATCGAAACCCCTCTATTTCCGCTTTCAATTTCTTTCTGTTTTGATCTTCTCTTCTTCACCAAAACACTGATTCAGTGTCTTCTTTGTTTGCAAGTACGAGAAACACCGCTACGATGAACGATTCACGGAAACAGACACCGCTACGAGAAACACTGATTCTGTTTCGTTCCTTTGAATTTTGTTTGAACCCTAACTTGGTTCTTTGGTATTTTTCAGGTTGAAGATTCTGAACTTATCAAACCAGAAGTTCACACAAGGTAAAACAACAACTGCTCTTGTGTTTTATTTTGTGTACGATTTTGTCATAAAACCCTAACTCACTTTTCTTCTCTTTCGTATGTCTCTGCACAAGATTGGATGAAGACTCACACAGCTTCACACAACAACGAACTCACAGAAGGTAATTTTCTTTTTCTCTTACTGTTTCTTTTTCTTTTCACAACTTTGAAATAGAAACTGTACTAACACTGTTTATTCTTTTTATGAGGTATTCAACAACTTGTTGAATACTTCAACTCACAAAATGAACGAGGAAGAAAGCACACACAGAAGAGAAAAGGAATAGCACACAGAGAAGAGAGACTGAATGTAATTAAACTGTAAAACCTGTATTATTATTTCTATGTAAAAAGCTAGTACTGTACATATGTATTTATAGCATTCTCTGGTAAACTTAGTTGTTAGTTTAGAGTTTGTTGTAGCTAACAAACTCACTTTGTTAATCAGTTTAACAAACTAGTTGTTAGTTAGTAACTAAATTTGTTTCAGCTGTACAAGAACAAACTGTTTTAAAACGGGGACCTTATTCCAACGGCTATTTCTGTTTGAAAAATAGCTGTTGGAGTTTTTAGAGTTTTTGCTTAAAAAGTCAATACCCTTCCTTAAGCTAAACCCTAAAAACTATAACCCTTCCTTAAGCATAATAAGGAGTTAGGCTTAGAGACAGATTCTAATACCAGGACAACTCCCTGTTAGGCATTAATCAATGATGATCTGGGACAAGCCCCAGATGTTAGCTTTCAACCTAGCTGTCTCCTAAGCTTAGTTAAAATTTTACCTTTTAGAGCCTTTAGTAAAAACTCAGCCACCTGCTCTTTAGTTGAGCGGTGGTTCAGAGCTTCTAGCAAGCTGCTTGAGTGGCAGTTTTGAAACTCAGAGAGCATTCTGCAATGTTGCCGGCAGAACTGCAATCTGCCTTGTCAATCCTTGCTAGGACTCCCTTAGCACATTTTAGTTGTTGTAGAGTAGAGCTTTTAGGTGTCCTTAAGAACTCTAGTCCATAGTCATCACATAGAGTCCCTAAGTCTTCATCAATGAAGTTTAACTCCTCAATTGTAGCCCTTCTCAGCCCTTTTCCTTCAAGAGTTTCATAGCACTCAAATGCTTCTGAATCTGTCAGCCTTTGTCCCTTAGTCAGTACTTGACCAATAGGGTCTGAAATTTGCTTGACAGATTCCTTATAGTGAGGAATTCCATCTGCTTGCTGCTATACAGCTTCCTCAGTGTCAAGTTTCCTCATCATAGGGTCTTTAGTGCTCCTTTCCTCCTTAGGACAGCCTCCAAGTAATTCAGTTTCACCCTGAAACAGTTTAAAACATACTAAAGCTCCTCCTTTGGTTTTTATCAAATAGATCCAAAGCTTTGAATACTCATCTACACAAGTTAAAACCATTTTGTTGGCACTTAATGAAACCATATTAAGTGACCTATAGGTAGATGAATATTCAATCTGAATTAAATCCTTAATTTCAGATTTCAGCTTTTTCACAAACCTTTTACTTATCAAACAAGTAGTGCCTGGAGCATAGGAAATATTTTTAGTAGATATTACCTCTCCAACTTCCCTTTTGAACCTTAAGTTCCTCACACCAACTGCTGTAATAGGTTTAGCATTTTTAATGCCAATTTTCCTTCTAGGATAAGAGTCAATCAGCCATTCCTTATGACTAGTCACGTGGCTTGAACAGTCA
This sequence comes from Astragalus membranaceus, assembly GCA_039519185.1. Lineage (NCBI taxonomy): Eukaryota > Viridiplantae > Streptophyta > Magnoliopsida > Fabales > Fabaceae > Astragalus > Astragalus membranaceus. Next base: position 158,421,673 of record CM076850.1, read on the forward strand.
TAGTTCGAGGGCCACATTACTTCAAAAATCCTGCCAATATTAGTTGAAATAGCAAAGACAGCATATTCACAGCTTTTACTTATCCTAGGTTCCATTTTATTAGTCACAGAAATTTCCTTAATTTCTGTTCCTAATTCAGTTTCAGAATTTGTAGTTTCTAAACTCACAGTTTTTGCACTTACAGATTCTGAATTCACAGTTTCTAAAATCACAGTTTCAGAATTCACAGAAACTACCTTAGTTTCTGTTTCTGGTTCAATTTTAGCCACAGAAACTTCCTTAGTTTCTGTTTCTTCTAATTCACCAGTGATCTCAGAGACTTCCTTAGTCTCTATCTCCTCTGGTTCATCGATAATCATGCTAAAAGCTACAGGATCAGATTCTGAATCTGAATCTTCTTTAGCCACGTTGGCTTCAGATTCAGCTTCTTTGGACTTAAAGTCCTTTCTAGTAGGGCACTCAGTAGCATAGTGCCCATACTTATCGCATCTGTAGCATTGCACTTTAGACTTATCTTTGCCTTTAGATGCATTGCTATTTCCCTTATTGAAATCGGATTTAGGGTTAGATTTACCTGCCTTACCTTTAGACCAATTAGGTTTACCTGATTGGCTGCTGTCTGTGGCTCCTTTCTTACCCTTAGCTTTGGTGAATAATGCTTGGTCATCTTCTTCTTCACCTTCTAGCAGATTGATCCTTAGCTCCTTTGCTTCAAGCTTTACTTGAAGCTCCTCCACTTTAAAGTCATCTGGTAAAGTTGTATCTTCAATACTGTTGACTACCCAGCCAAACTTCTTAGTCAAGGGCCTTAGGACTTTCTTATAGATCACCTTTTCTGTAAGAGTTTCCCCATACATTGTCATAGTATTAGTGATTTTCTTTAACCTCATAAAGAAGTCAGAAATACACTCCCCTTCCTTCATCCTTAGTGTTTCATATTGAGCTCTTAGAGCCTGCAACTTCTCTTCTTTAATAGGAGCAGCCCCTATGTAGTACTGTTCTAAGGCATCCCAGGCAGCCTTAGAAGTCTCTAGGTTCCTTATCCTATCAAAGTTGGTTTCATCACATCCATGATGAATGAGGTACATAGCTTTGAAGTCCTTTTGCTCATTTTCATTGAAGGTGTTAGTTTGGGCAGGAGTAGGGTTTTTAGCCAATGGCTCAAAGCCATTTTTAACAATCCTTAAAACCCCATGACAACCAAGAACTGTCTTCATCCGAATGCACCATCTGTCATAGTTTTTCCCATCCAATTTAGGGACTTGTGTGTTTAAACCTGTACTTATCATCTTACAAACTGAAATTTTAAACACTAAAACAATTAGCCACTGCTGCTGCACAGTTTCACACTTGTGCAGCCTTTAAAATAGGAAAGATTTAAAAGAAGCTTTAAAATAACTGACACACACAGCCTCTTGCTATGTATTACACAGAACTTTTTCTTGACACTTAACAAGAACCTTAAAGAAAACTAAAAGAAAGAGATAGAGTTAGAAAATTTCCTGTTTTCCCTGGATTGTAACTAGCTCATTTATACCATGTTGGATTTTTAACCATTTGATTGCTTCTACTCTTGCAGGGTGTATGGAGAACAAGATGGGGTGCAAATATCACAATATCCAGCTACTGGCCCAGTCCACTCTCTTCCTTACCTGCCTTGCAAACAAAAATTGCTGAGATGGGTTTTTGCGCTCCCGGACCCGGTGGAAACGGGTCAACATGCGGATCCCTTTTTTACCCTGAGTATATATACTCAGTCCTGGCGCTTCGGATCAGAGAATCAAGAATCCTCTTCTTTCTTCTTGACCGTTCCAGTCTTCTCCTTCTTCAACGCTTCTGTTTGCTCTGCTAGGTTTTTGGTTTCGGCACTGATTTCAACAGATTGAAGAACGAATCAGCTTCAATCTTTACTCACGAACCCTGATCAGGTAATAATAATCGAAACCCCTCTATTTTCGCTTTCAATTTCTTTCTGTTTTGATCTTCTCTTCTTCACCAAAACACTGATTCAGAGTTTTCTTTGTTTGCAAGTACGAGAAACACCGCTACGATGAACGATTCACGCAAACAGACACAGCGAAGGTATCAACACTCTCACGTCTTCTTCCTTTCTGTTTCGTTCCTTTGAATTTTGTTTGAACCCTAACTTGGTTCTTTGGTATTTTTCAAGTTGAAGATTCTGAACTTATCAAACCAGAAGTTCACACAAGGTAAAACAACAACTGCTCTTGTGTTTTACTTTGTGTACGATTTTATCATAAAACCCTAACTCACTTTTCTTCTCTTTCGTATGTCTCTGCACAAGATTGGATGAAGACTCACACAGCTTCACACAATAACGAACTCACAGAAGGTAATTTTCTTTTTCTCTTACTGTTTCTTTTTCTTTTCACAACTTTGAAATAGAAACTGTACTAACACTGTTTATTCCTTTTATGAGGTATTCAACCACTTGTTGAATACTTCAACTCACAGAATGAACGAGGAAGAAAGCACACACAGAAGAGAAAAGGAATAGCACACAGAGAAAAGAGACTGAATGTAATTAAACTGTAAAACCTGTATTATTATTTCTATGTAAAAAGCTAGTACTGTACATATGTATTTATAGCATTCTTTGGTAAACTTAGCTGCTAGTTTAGAGTTTGTTGTAGCTAACAAACTCAGTTTGTTAATCAGTTTAACAAACTAGTAGTTAGTTAGTAACTAACTTTGTTTCAGCTGTACAAGAACAAACTGTTTTAAAAAAGGGACCTTATTCCAACGGCTATTTCTGTTTGAAAAATAGCTGTTGGAGTTTTTAGAGTTTTTGCTTAAAAAGTCAATAGTAAAGAATATTGGGGTATCAATCTACTTTCTATATAATCAAAACATATGCTAGCACATTTACATTTTTAGACATCACCAAATTTTGACATTTGTCACAATTTACGGGCAAAATAGACAATTCACCACATAAAGACAAAATGCTACAGTATCACTACAGTGCGCTATAGTGACGTTTCTGACGCGCTACAGTACCGCTTATGTCACTCTACAGTACGCTACAGTGACGTTTCTGACGCTACAGTACCAATACAGTATTTTTTTTAAAAAACTGTCTTTTTAAAAAAAAAAATTATACACTGTTTTTTTTAATTTTCTTTTAAAAACGGTAGTCAATATTTTTATAAAAACAATTAGTCACTATAAATCAATTTTCACTATTTTTATAATCTACTCAAACTACTAAAATTAATAAAATAATTAGTCACAGTAAATCAATTAGCCACTATCCATTGTCAAAAAAAGAATTGTAAAAAAACGTTAACCCATACCAAAAATTACAAAATAACTACTAAAACTAATCAATTTAACTACTTTTGTTAAAATCAATCAATTTAACCACTACAAAAAATTACAAAATAACTATTTTAATTTATAATTACTAAAAAAGAGTAAAATGTCAATGGGAATGCCAACGAGAGTGCCAACGAGAGCGCCAATGGAAGGGGCAACGATAGATGGACAAAAAAGTGAGGGACAAAAAAATGATTGGAAACTGTAATCAGAAGCTGCAACTGACGCAGCAAAAGGGCAAAAAACAGCAAATTTAAAACCAACTTTTTTTTCAGTTTTTTTTCCAATTTTTTTTTCAGTTTTTCTTTTCATAAAAAATCAATTTTTTGTCAGTTTTTTTACTAAAAACATAATTTTTTTTAACTATTTCTATAATTTACTCAAACTTCTAAAATTAATCAATTTAACTACTACCAATTGTCAAAAAAAAACATACCTCTAACAATAGTTTCAAAATTATTTATTCCAAAAAAATAAATTATTAAATTAATATTACACTCAATAAATAAATAATTTAAAATTTACTATTTACTATAATCTCTCTATTAAAACTACTAAAATCAATCAATTTTTCATGTAATAAATAAAATCAATCAATTTAACCACTAAAAATTGTAATATTAAATCATATAGAAAAAAGGAGAAAACATGTGGCAACGAGAGCGGCAACGAGAGACTGACAACGAGATCGGCAACGAGAGCGGCAACAGGAGTGCCAACAAGAGAGGGAACGAAAGCGCCAACGAGAGTGCCAACAAGAGAGGGAACGAGAGCGACGGGGCTGCATATTTTACCTTTTACTCCATTATTAATATTATAAGAATATACCAATTTTGTTTTAACTTTTTGCAACACAACTATTTTAGTAAATTCACCGCCAAAAGACAAAATTTGCAACACAGCGAGAGCGGCAATGCGAGACTGGCAATAGAATCGACAACGAGAGCGACAACGGGAACATGAGTGGGAACAAGAGAGGCGAGGAGAGCGCCAACAGAGCGTCAACGTGGATGCATATTTTAAAAAATCTTATTTTCTTTTTTCTTCATTTTTACTCCATCTAAAATTTATTATTTACTATAATCTCTCTATTAAAACTATTAAAATCAATCAATTTAACCACTAAGAATTACAAAAATACAACTTTAGCCACTACCAAACTTTACAAAATAACTTACTTATAATTAAACGAATATGATTTAATTAATATTTAAATCATATAGAATAATATGAGTTAACATGTGGCAACCGTAGCGACAACGAGAGACTGACAATGGGAGCTGCAACGGGAGTGGCAACGAAAGAGGTAACGAGAGCGCCAACGGGAGGGTCAACAAGTATGCAAACGAGAGTGTCAACGGGGATGCATATTTTACCTCTAATGTCCAAATACATTATTATGTATCAATGCAATTCTGATTGTTAATCTCCTTTATTTTCTTCGACTCAATATAATTTTCATTTGTATCTTATATGACATAATACCTATCTCTTTCCACTTTGAATTTCAAATCATACATTTTGAACATTGTTCACAACTTATGATTATCTTCCTAATTACTATTATGACTTCATGGCAATACACCGACCATACAGTATCAACCAACCGTGCGTATCCACGAGTAAAATACTAGTGTTGTTATAAATATGTACACAGGCACGTGACAACTCATCGATAAAGTAAAGGAAAAAATATATAAAGCGTATTCTTAGCTGATAAACAATAACATAACAACTTTGACTCATTCTAACCACATGAAGACAACCCAAAACTACATTATAATGTCACAAACTAACAAAACAACGTGCACACATACACAACACATCATCGTTGGTCAAAACAATTAAAAACCTTTCTGTTGTTATTTCCTATCCCCATACATACGTTGTCTCTAACCACAAAAAATTCAACGACAAACAAAAACTAAAAATAAAACAAAACAAAAAATCAACCAAAAGAAAAGATCAGAGGAGAAGAAGACTCAAGGTATTGGAGGTGGTGCAAAAGGGTAGGGAAATCACCCTGCACCCTCCTTACCCTTAGTTTTCACAAAGTGCTATTTGCATTTGGTCTTAAAGAATCCAAAGAGAAAGGGAAATGAAGGTATGGAATAAGGCCACAGGAATTCTCAAAGACAAAAACAGCATATGGGTTGCAAAATTTTCAAGAAAAGGTCCATGGCGTAACCCTGATCTAGAAACTGTGATAATCAAAGCCACAAGCCATGATGAAAAATGCATTGATTGTAAGAACGTTCAAAGAGTATTCAAATGGCTACGTGCTTCACCTGTTTACTTGAAACCTCTTATATGGGCACTTTCCATGCGCATGCAAAAGACAAAAAGTTGGGTTGTTGCACTTAAAGGTTTAATGCTCATTCATGGAATTTTTGCTGTTGATTTTCCTGCTGTTCAAAAAATGGGTAGGTTACCATTTGATCTATCAAATTTCAATGATACACATTTAATTCCTGCAAAAGCTTGGGGTTTCAATGCTTTTGTACGTGCATATTTTGCATATTTAGATCAAAGATCAGCATTTGAATCTTCCGAGGTTAAGAAGAAGAAGAATTATAAGGAGGTGATTAAGGTTGAGGATACATTGATGGAACAGCTTGAGAAGTTGCAAAAGTTGCAAGCAATGATTGATATGCTTTTGCAAATAAAACCAAGAAATATGAGCATGAATGTTGGTCTTATTCTTGAAGCTATGGATTGTGTTATAGTTGAAGTTTTTGATGTTTATAGTAAATTTTGCAATAGGATTGCAAGGGTATTATTAAGAATATATGATGTTGGTGGGAAAATGGAAGCTAGTATTGCTTTAAAGGTTCTTAAAAAAGCATCTATTCAAGGTGATGAATTGTGTTTGTTCATTGAGTTTTGTAGAGATATTGGTGTCCTCAATGCTTGTCAATGTCCTAAGATTGAAAGAATCTCTGAAGAAGATATTCAAGATCTTGAAAAGATCATAATCAATGGTGTAACTGACAAGAAAAACTTGAAGGCTGGTAATGTTGAAAATGAGGAGAATAAGGCCATTGTGGTGAGAGATTGTTCTTCCAATGCAAACATTTTGCAACATAAGGAATCAGAGAATGGTTTGAGTTTGAAGACTGTGATAACTCACCAATGGGAGGTATTTGATGATGATAAAATGGTTAAAGTTAAAGGAAATAGTGGTCTCAATGGTGCAAAGACTATTGCTATAGCAAACAACCCCTTTGAGGAATCATATAGCATCGTACCTTATGTTCAAGTTCAAGTTCTTCCTGATCTAATTAGTTTTTAGAAAGGTTTATTCCCTTTTCACTTCACAAGATTCATTATGCTATATATATATATGTATTAATAGTATTATTTTTTGAGAAAAGGAAACGTGAAAAAGTGGAATCCAAAACGGTGAAATTCTTCTTATTATGTCTTTAGTGCAGCAGAAAAATAAAGCAATTTCAGAAAATATAGTGAAATTTTTCCTCTTTGTTATTTGAGGATCCTTTGTTATGTGATGAAGAAGGAATGAAAAACAGGGGGAGAGTTGCACAAATCTCAGAAGGGGAGAGAAGATTCTGTTATTGTTCTTGATGTTATGTTCTCATGGTTTGAGAACAGAATTTATGTGATAATTATTAGATACTAAAATTATAGGAGAATCTCTTTCTATCCATTTTCTTCACTTCTTGGATGTTAGCTTGTTTTCAAATGAATATTTCAAACATTGGATGTGTTGGGAAATACCAACACTATTTTCCTCCTATGTTAACTCAAAATAGGCAGTATGTGGAAACAAGAAAAAAAGTAAAGGGAGTGGAAAATTCAAATCAATAACATTAGGTGGAAAATCTTTTCAACGTGAAAGAGAAAAACAAAGAATTTTCTGGAAACACTAGAACATGTATTGTTCTAAATGAAGCCTGGATACCGAATACGATACGGGATACGACACGATACGGATACGGGGATACGGGAAAATTTTGAAAAATCAAGATACGACACGACTGGGATACTTTAATAAAAAAAATTAAATTAAAATTTAAATATATAAAAACATAACAGAAAAAATAAAATAGAATAGAAACACAAATAGAAAAAAAACAAAGATGAAAAACTGAAATATTGCATTTAATAGATATAAAAAAAATTGCCCAAATAGATAAAAAAAAAATCACACAGAAAATATATGGATGAAAGGAAGGACAACCGACACACCTATGTATGAGTGACTAGTCATAAAAAGTAATGGTGGACAAGTAACTGAGAGCACCCGAAATCGTATAATACGAATAGTAAGTGGCAGAAATATATGACTTTTTATAGAGTAAGATATTCATATTAGTACGTAATTGGTCAATAAAACATAAGCATATCATTAGTCAATATATATTCATCACATTGTAGAAATAAATACTTGTGATCTTATCAAGTAGAGATAGTTACGTATATTTATCCCACTCATATCACAATGTATTATTTCTTCTATTATTGTATTACGAAAAAACATATAATTGTCTTTTAGTTATTGAGGTATTAAAGTGTATCATATATGAGTGACAATCATGTGCTTAGTTGGTAAGAGGTATCAAAAAAGTATCTGATAAGTATCATTAGTTGGTAAGAAGTATCAAAGATGTATCTGAAAAGTATCGAGTCAAATATTTTTTAAAAAGAATTAAAAAATTATTAGATACTCTTTGGGTACGTATCGGGTGCGTATCGGTATCGGATACGTATCCGACACGGGTACGTCTCCAGTTTTGAAGATTTTATCTGCCTTGCACTTGTAGCTACTTTCTTCCTCATTTCTTAATCGTATAGGTATAGAGAAGCAAACTTTGTGGCGGATTATTGTTTGGCCTAGTTTGCTCATTATTTACTCTTTGGTCTCCATTTATTTGATTCCCCACCTCCAAAATGTTTCTCCCTTATTTGGATTGACTTTTGGTGATGCTAGTTTTTAAACCGCGATGGAAAAAAATAACTTCAAAATTACACAACAAAAAAGGCACCTCAATTCCAACAAGTGAACATAGATAAAGATAACATAAGAGGCGCCTCAATTTAAAATAAGGAAGAACATGTAACGAAGAGTGGGTGTACATGTACAATCTCCTGCTACTTAAAAATCGACATGATTAATCAATGAAACCCCTCATTGTTCGGGGATGGGCTGTCGTTGCAGAAGACTTTTGGTTAAAGAATCAAAAACAGTATGGAACAAAAAGGCTTTTGAAGTGAAGTGAAGTGAAGAGAAGAAGAGGATTGTAACTGGAAAACAAAGAGAGCAGTAGTGTAGCTCGATGAGAAACGGGATAAAGTGGTTTAAGTCTCCGTTTTTGAAGTGCAAGACTGGTTTGTAATTTTTTAAACTAAAAAAAAAGATAATCATCAATAGTACGATACGAATTGTTTGAAAGTGGCTTTGAGTGACGTCACACGCAGCAATCGGGTGTTGTGTTATGCGGTGCCCTTCATACTTCTTACATTTCGTTTTAACCTTTTTGTACTATATATCACTACTGTAAAAAAAAAGGCTTTTTAAAATTACCAAAGTGGCATTGTGCCCTGAAACATCGCCTGCAAGCCATATCGTGCCAAACAAGTTAATGTAACAATTGTAATCTTATTTTGGGTCTGGTCTAAAGGAAGCTTGTATATGGCATACATATATATAGGTGGAGGGGAAAGGGGATGGATCTAAACTTCATGCAGTGCTCACCAGTACCACATAGACATTAGATGATGTCTCAACAATTGAGCTACACCTACAGCTTTGGTCAACATTGCCAGCTATTGCCATCAGGTGCTGACTACCATTAACAAAATAACTTAACAATGACAACCTCTGTCTCACAATTGCTATTTGAAAAACAACACACTAGGGGAGCAAATGACATTGTAATGACAGGGACAACGTTCACTGGGATCTACTAATCATGCCTCCTTGTTCCCATTTCTTCAATTCATTGTGCTAGTATTTGCTGGACTACTCATCTAGGTGATGATTGCCTATCGATTGTTCAGAGAGGAAAAATCGTAAAAATAATCTGCTCTCGTTTATAAAAAGAGTAGCTCAACCAGACTTGGGGTGGGGGAGGGAGACCCTTTTCATTCAACTATTTCCCACTGTTCTATAAACCATTCAGGGCACGGCCAAAAATTGATTACAAACAAAGATTGTAACACGGTATTGAATCATTAAGAAAAACAAAGCACATGAATGACTAGCTAATTCACAGTACTGGGCAGTCTACAAGGGACAAATGGTTGACACTGAGTGAGGTCTCTATCCTATGACTCCTTGATTTGGATCTCATTGGTATCATGATAGAGGGAAAGACTCTTAACCCTATGACCCCTCTTACCCCATGTTCTGCTAGAACTCCAACTGAAAAATAGTAAAGCCAGCAAATAATTGAATGATAAAAAGATGATTCACGGCAATGCAAAATCTTGACTCCTTGATTAACAGAAAGCCAGAAACAAATTTGAAATAAAGATCACGGCAATGCAAAATCTTGACGAATTTAAATAAAAATGTGAATGAGTATCTCATCCGAAAAAAGTCTATCTAGTCATAACTCATCTAGATAAATGTTTAACGCCATGGGCTGTCCCTCATCAGATATTACGAAAAGGGAAGGAAAAAAGAGCTGGGATGTCCAAATTTTAGGTAGACTCACCACAACAGAAAATCCTTGGAGAACAATAATTCAACATCTGTGTGAAAGACAACACAGGTGCATATACAGATAAAACAGAGCAAATGTCATGTCTCAGCAGCATCTATCTACCTGATAGTGACAAACTTGTTGGTGCCATGTCTAGCCCAATGAGTCCTCAGATCAATAGGGTTAGAAAAATTATAGCCTTCAGCTGCAAGCTTTTCCAAAACCTTTTTGAAAGCTCCTTGACTCATTTTCCGCCCAGCTATCCTTGCACCGCGCCTCTTGATGCTCATCGGCAAAGGATATATTGACACATTGGTGGTGCAACAAGCAGATTGCCAACCTCCACAGCCCCAACGATAACACTGCTGAGGAGCCCCAGTACATGAGCAGACTGGAACCGGCAGACCAGAAATGTCCATATCAATTCCATTGATAACAAACTCCATAGTCTTCTTTGGCGGTTTCTCACGTTGAGCTGGAGCAATGTTATTATCCTTTGGCTTCCTAGGCTTCTTAGCTTTTGGAGTACTGAGAGCACCCTTAGTCTTCCTTTTCTTTGATTGGCCGCCTTCCTTGTTAACAGGCAACTCTTCCATTTTATCCGCATTTGCATCTCTTGACGAATCGGGTGGCTGAATCATTTGCAAGGAGGGAGGTCCTGATGTTTCAGGAAGAACAGCATAATTCGGATTGGTAGGCTGCATATTAAAAAACCTATCCCTCTGGCTTAACCAATTGTCTCTGACATAGTTCAATGGAATGGGTGCTTCAACACAATCTCGAGGGAGAAAAGCACCATTTGCAACTCCTAGCATAGCGGGATCACGACCAGGGAAAAATGGTTTTGTGTCACGATCACGATCTGCCATACCAGGCATGAGCTGCAGACCGAGATGCCCACCTTTGAAGGGTTCATAATAGCCCCAATTGGGCATGTTCAAAACATCATCATCCATGAAAACTACACACAGCAGGAAACAAAGGATCATAAAGTATCATTCAAAACAAACCTTTTGCTTCTTATTCAGCTTTTGTCAGTGCACATCATTAAAATTTCAACAAACCAACACAATATTATTCAGGAAGCAATAAAGCACATCAACTGAACAACAGCAAATAAATCAACAAAACAAAAAGATAACCAATATAACAGAGAAAGTAAACTATAAACTATAGATCGATGAAACAGCATACAATTAGATTATATAATCGGAAAAATATTAAAACACAACCAACAAATTCAATAGAATATTTAGAAATCGAAAAAAACTGAAATTATCAAAGTCAAATTCGTAGATCAGGATCTTTATAAACTATAAGTACCGTTTCCAAGTTAAAAAAAATTGAAACTCGGTCAATTCAATCGCCGGAAAATGGAAAGCCCCCGATCTGAATGCCGTTAAGATTCCTACATTTTCTTGGAAAATAAACAGAACACACACAAAAATAGAGCATGGTGTGCAGATCCCCAATTCCCATTTAGGGTTTCAAAATTTTGGCAAAAGATCTCGTTCTACTGGTGAAGAAAACCCAATTCACAGAACAAAATATTTATAAAGAGGTTCAAAGGGAGTTAAAGGACCCCATCTATTTCAAATTTTAAAGGAGGGAGAGAGAAAGAGAAAGAGAAAGAGAATGGGTGAGAGAAAGAGAGATAGGAGAGAGGAGAGAGAAAACTTACTTGGTGGGTGCAAACGGTCTTTAGGGTTTGCCCTTCCGGAGAGAGAAAGATGAGAGAGACAGAAATCTGAAAGAGAAAGAGAAAGAGGAGAGAGAAGGAGAGAGCAATCTGAATGGGAGAGAGAATGGTGCTAAAAAATTGGGGATGATTTTGTGCGCACATATATCTAATCTAAACCCTAATAAATTTAATATATTCAATCAAATTTTCGTTTTAAAAAAATGTAGAGAGAGATTGAGGCTCGGAGATGCGGACAATATGGATTTTGAGTAGTGGAAAAAGGGGAAAATAATATGTTGGGCTTTCAATAGAAATTGCCCTCTTTGTGGTGACAGATTGTCTCAATCCATCCTTAGAATATCTAAATTTCATGTCAAACTCAATGCCTTTTAACTCATATCTTTTTTATGCTTATCAAAAAAACTCATATCTTTTTTATGTCAAAAAAAACTCATATCTTTTTATTATAAGGTAGTATTTAATTTGATTGCATGAAGGTGGTTGAAATAAAAAACAAAATAACAAAAATATCTTTGGTTTAACTAAAGCTTGCATCCTCTAAATTATGATCTCAAGGATATGAAGTGAATTTCCCCCTTCTTAACACATTTGGCAAATTTTGTTGAGTCATGTTTAACTAAAAATGAAAATATCATGTGTTATACCCCAATTTTGCCCGATCTTTTTATCGTACTCGTTCTAGTCTCATATCACAAGCTCATGGGTTTCGAACCCTGTTTTGCATTTAATTCGAACCGGTTTGTCCAATTGGGCCTATGCCCAACCTTTTGGGCCTAATTTTGTTAGCTTGCCTAATTGGACTTACGCTTAGCGTTTGGAACTAGTTTTTAATAATTGGGCTTATGTTTGCCTAAATGGACCCATGGGGCTAGATTGGACCTAATCTTAAATTAGTTCTAATTGGGCTTCATTTCAGCCATTTTGCTAATTTGGGCCTATGTTTAGTTTTGATTGGGCTTGGCCCAATTTACTCATTCTCTTTCATTTTTGACCCAAAGAAAAACAAACAGTGAATCTGTCCATAACAAATATAATCAACAAAAAAATCAATAAAAATTAATTTACAAATGTTTACAATAATCCAAAAAATAAAAATTAATAAATAATAAAAATATATACAAAACCGAAAATAACCAAAAATACAAAAAAAACAAGGAAAACGAAAATTACAAAAAATGAGGAAAAGGACAGCTGCGCCCCTCTTCTTCCCTGCTCTCCTTGGTAAACAAGCTTTCCCCAACCCTAATCCAGCAACTTGGTGAGCAAGTTTTCTCCAATCCAAGCCCAATACCTAAAAAAGGAAACAAATATGGAGAATGATCAGAAAAAAACCTAATTTTTACCTATATAAACAAACCTAGACACACTCAAAAGCACACAAGAACAGACCCCAAGATTTAGACAGAAATTCAGAACCCAAAAGACTAGGGTTTTCACACTGAAACCCTAGTCATAAGACAACAAATCCAGAGGTAGGAACAAGTAGCAGTAGAGACAAACAAAGAGAACCAGCAGCAGCAATAGAGCAAGAGAGACAAGGATTAACAACAGTTTTGCTTTCATTCAGGAACCCAGGTTGGTTTTGTTTTTTTATTTCGAACATGCTTTAGGTATGAGATGTTAAATAATTGAAATTTCGAGCATGCTGTTCTTAAACATGGTGTAGTGTTAGATGTTATACAAGCAGTGAATAAGTAAGGTGCTGTTGGTAAGTTTCCAGAATATCACAAGCAGTTTGAATAAAATTAGGGCTTCAGATTCAGTTTGTTCAAAATAAAACGAAACCAGGAAAATTAGGACTAAGTTAGTAAGAATCAGAATCGGCTTTGCTGTGTAAAAACGGACTAGAAGATTAGGTTTTGTTAATCGGTTTCAGAAAAAGAAATTAGGCAAAGGCTTTAGCTAAAATTAGGGTTTAAATTGTTTTTTGTCTTCTAAAGTATCAGAACCCCAAAATAGGCAAAAACAGAACATCCAAATTGAGAAAAGAGACAGAAAAAGCAAATTAGAACCAAAGCATACCTTTTAGTTTCGGCCACCGTAGGCGGTGGCCGTCAGCTCCAAACAGAACACTAGCGGAATACCCTTTCCCCCCCACCATGAGCTCACGGTAACCATCAGAGCCGTCCCTCGGTCACCGCCACCGCACCAATAGCTACCTAAAGAAATACCGAAAAACCAAAATAAAGAATAAGGGTTAGAAACAGAGGAGAAGAAACTAAAGGTCAGGAAAAAAAAACGAACAGGAACAGAGTAGAAAGAACAGAGGAGGATAAGAAGAGGAAATTTGCAAAAACAGAGCCATACCTTTTAGTTCCGGCCACCGTCTACGGTGGCCGTCCGCCTCAAACCATCGCCTCCCCTGGTACCTTTGCCGTCGCGAACCACCGTTAACGCTCGTCTCGCAGTCGCAGCGCATCACCATCGCCATCGCCGTCGCAGCGCATCACCGTCGCCTTCACAATTCCTCAGCCACTGTTGCCTCTTCCCCTTTCGCTCTCTCTTTCTCCGGTCATCTCTCCCCCAGTCGCAAACTCTCGCATCCCCTCCTCTCTTTTCTCCCTGCGAACTCTCTCTCTCTTCTCGTTCCTCTGGTTGCGGCGCAAATGGAGGGAGGAATTGGGAATTAGGGTTGAGGGGGTTGAAGTTTGGGACGGCGCCGTGAGAGGAATGAGGGAATTAGGTTTAGGTTTTTCTATTATTGCCTTATATAGTGTGGACATCCAGGGTCATTTTGGTCTTTTCACTCAACTCAATACTACTTACACCTCTCGTTTTCATACTACGCCTCCCCCCTGAAAAAGCCCATGAATTCGTGGACCAGTCCATAAACTGGGCTGCTGCTTCTCACACCCCAGTTTAATAATACAGCCATCTGCTCTAACTGCACCCATGTTTTACCAATGCACCCCTTTTTCGTCTTTCTATTTATTTCTTTCCAAAAAAAAAAACAATTTCTTTCACAAATCCATTTTTTTAGAATAAATATATGAATATTTCTTTTTCCAAAAATACAAATAGGGGACTAAGTCGACTGTACAGTCGGGTTAGTCTGCTTTTTAGGTCACTAATGAACCGTTACGGATCATGGCCTAAAATCCCTATTTAAAACAAACAATTCCTAAATTAAATAAACACAAACACATTTCCTTCCACAAATCAAATTTTCAAAATAGGGGATTAAGTCGACTGTACAGTCGGGTTAGTCAGCGTTCTAGGGCGAATGAACCGTACGGATCAAGAGTCCTAAAACCCCTATTCCAATAAAATCAAACAAACACATTTCAAACCATTTTCCAAACTTCAAAAAACTCCATTTTCACAAAGTAGGGGACTAAGCCGACTGTACAGTCAGGTTAGTCGTCGTTTTAGGACAAATGAACTGATCACTCAGGAGTCCTAAGATCCCTATACTAAAAAAATACCAACCAACAAACATTTTTCTACCAAGAACTACGTGTGATTTGATTCTCTACCAAGAGATACGTAGGAGCAGATGGGGGCCCGCATCTGTCAATTGCACTAATAAAAAACATTTTTTAGTCTTTTCCAAAATAATCATTTTCCTAAATAAAAATATCAATTTTCTCCTTTTCTTTTTTAATTCACAATAAAAGGGTAAAAATAAATGTTTTCAAAATTGACTTTCGCTTCTACAACTAATTAGCAGGCAACCTTCCTTAGGAAGGATGTCGTGGGGTGCTAATACCTTCCCCTCGCATAACCGACTCCCGAACCCAAATCTGGTCTCAAGGACCCTTATCCGTTCCAAAAGGGATTTTCCAATGTTTGCCCTTAAACTAAACTTTGGTGGCGGCTTCATTTTTGAACCTTCGAGGAATCCTCGCCCGGATTTTTCGGTCGCTACAGCTGGCGACTTCACTGGGGACACTTAGAGAGTCAAGCCTAGTTTAAATTAGTTGTAGGATTAGTTGTTAATTTTATTTTATTTTTTTACCCTTCCCTTTCATCTTTTATTCTTGTTGCATGTTATGTATTTATGTGATATGTAAACCTTAGGATAGAAGACCACTCTTTTGTATCTGTATTTGTTTGTTTTGCAGATTGGGGGTATTATTGATATTTGCTCCTTCACACACTCCACTATCACACTTTTGCACACACGTGAAAATAGTCCTGTACCCGGACTGGAGGATAACCTAAGTTAGAACGAGACTGCGTAGTGATGGCCTACTGGATGTGCGTCCTGTTGGGTGGTCACGAAAGTCTCACCTAGAGTTTGGTCCCTCTTGAGAATGCTGGCACTCCTAATAGCTTGCCTATTGTTGTTGATCAGTGTTCTTAATTGGGGTCGTCGGCTCTAGGAACCTCATATAGGACTCTTTAGAGCTACCCTATGAAAGATTCACTCAATAGACGAGCCCTAGACCTATTCCCTAAGGAACCCTCGTAGGACACAAAGGAGCCTCATACCCCTGCATTCAAACAAACACTGATACATTTTTCCGGTCTTCTTAAAAGAAAAATTTTTTCAAAAAAAAGTCATATGTTATTTCGACAAATTATTTAGCATACCTCATGCATTTTTTACTTATTCCTGTTTTGCATGACATAAATTCCTTTTTACATCAACATTTCATGTACCGCCAGGAAGTTGTAAGGCTTTCTTTCAGACAAGATGGATCAAAAGTTAAGACAGACCATACATTTGAAAATCAAGCAACCAAACCTACGAAGTCTGCGAGACCTAAGCAATAAAATGGCGCCATGGCTTCGTGACTCCTTCACCGCCAAGTATGGGAATCTTTTAAGTCTGCTGAATATCAAGGTACAAGCTGAAGCTCTCACTGCATTAGGCCAGTATTATGATCCACCGTTACGGTGCTTCACCTTTCAAGACTATCAGTTGGCCCCCACCTTAGAAGAATTTGAAAATATACTATGCTTCCCTCCAGCAAACAAAAAGCCATATCGATATGTGGAAAATTATCCTATAGCTGAAAAACTGTCTGAAATATTAAAAATTCCAACATCACACTTGGCCAAGAAGATAATTGTAAAGAAGGGGGTAGAAGGTTTGACAAGATGGTACTTGGAAGAGGAAGCCTTGTTCTGGGCTGGTAAAGAAAATTGGGCTACATTCATGGACGTCTTCGCTCTCATCATCTATGGGGTTGTTCTGTTTCCCAACGACGATGGCTATATTCATTACACTGCAATAGACGTTTTCTTAGCATTCAAACTCCGAGGACAAAATCCCACCTCAGCTGTTCTTGCTGACGTGTATTACACCATGCACGAACGTCACAAAAAGCGATCAGGCTTGATCCTATGCTGTTTGCCTGTATTGTATCGCTGGTTCACTTCTCACATCTTCAAAAGAAATCATCATATAGAGGTCAGGGGCAAGACAGAATGGGCCCAATACATCGCCGGCCTCAAAGGGAGTGACATTTCTTGGTATTCCCGGGACCAAAACATAGAAGAAATCGTCTATCAATGTGGTGATTTCCCAAATGTCCCCCTCATAGGGACTAAAGGCTGCATCAACTACAATCCCGCCATCGCTTTGAGGCAGTTGGGTTATCCTATGATGAATCCACCCCCGGAAGAATCTTTACTCTCATTTGTACTGGAGAAGAGAGGTTTGGAAGATCTTGATACACTAAGAAAGATTAGTCGGGCTTGGGGCAAAATATCCAGAAAAGGTCATGAACTAGGGCCCAGAGGCATTGATGCCAAAGAAAGCTACATCCAGTGGGTCAAAACTAGAGCCCAAGAAATTGGACTACCATTCCGTCTGGCAACTCCAGTCACCCCCGAAGCTCCTCCGCCTATCCCTATGCTCGATGAAGATCTAGAGAAACTCCAAGTCGCCTTATCCAAAGCAGAACAAGAAAAGGCAGGATTGCAAGCTAAGCTAGAGAAAGTGCTCCAAGAAAATGCTGATTTGCAACGGGAAAGTATCTCGAAAAGAAAACGCCTGGCTGAATGTAATGAAAGGGAGCGGGCCGGAAAAGAAAAAATGCACCGCCTGCAAGAAAGTCTCATGGGCGCAAACGAAGAGCTCAAAGTGCGCAATCGAGAGAGAGATCGAGCCATAGACAATGCATATGAATGGGAAAAACAACTGACCAAGTGTGCCGCGAATGAGAGAACACTACGAAGCCAGCTCGAAGATATGAAACCTCAGCTAGAGGGAATGACTGCTGAATGTGAGAATAGGCTGGTAATTGAAAGAAAGGCCAGAGAAGTGATACAAAAGAAGCTTGAAGAGTATCAAGAAGCTCTGCAGGAAGAATGCAAGAAAACCATCGACCTAAAGGCTTATGCCGAATATCAAGACAAAATCTACGATGACCTTAACAAGGAACATGTGTTTTTGAAAGAGCATTATGTGAAGCTGAATGACGACTATGAGTACTGGAGGAACAAATTCTCCCAGTTAGCTGAGCTAGCAAATGAGGCTGTCAGAGAGATCCCAGACACCTAATAGCAGCGGACTTTGCCAGAGAGAAAGACACGCCCATCGAGATTACAAGATTCATTGATTTTTGTAAACGTCTTGTTACTGTGTTAAAAATTAAAGGACGTTATCCTGGTTTCATGGAAAAAAATGTAGTCCGCCAGTTTGCTTGATTGTTTTTCATATGTAAGACTCGTTCGTTCTGTTTTGAACTTTGAATCTATTTTGTGTTGAATAGAAACTTACAATTCTCTTGGCGTAACACGAAAGCATACATTTGCACTCCATGCATATTCATTCATTCATTCATGTACTTACGTCGAAAAACTTGAAAAAAACAGAGTGAAAAGGCAAACTGGTTCATCAACATCGCTACCGGACTCGTTCTCAAGCAAAGAAGATGGCCGAAGAAGATAATCAGGCTCTGAGAGAAGACATGGCAAAACTGAAGGATCAAATGAGCGAGATGATGGTATTGAAAGATCAAATGGCCGAACTCATGAAACTCCTCGAGAAAAGAAGCGCAGACGAAAATGCCTCGGCAGGGAATACCGAGAACAATGCTTCGAGCCTTCCTCCTCCCAGCTCCGAGCCTCCATACACCGCTGGAGTGAACATCCAGGGCTGCCCATGGCCCCCTTACGGTCTCCCAGCTGGTTATACTCCTCCTACCATGGAGGTCAATCTAGAGGGGAGACCTTCGGGAGTCGCTGGACCTTCGGGAGTCGCTGGACCTTCAACTCAAAATACAAATGCAGAAATATCGCAAGCTCACTTCTCAAGTCCTATGACTGCACCTCAGGTCATTCCACAGGGTTATACTCCGTCACCAGTAGTAATTCATCACGCTCCTACTCCCAATTCACACATCTTGAATGCGAACTCCGCTGCAATACCAATGGTACCTCCTCACTACAACATGAGAGGACCCACTCATAACTACTCAATGGAGGACTCTCAGCCCAAGGATAAGTATCAAATGCTTGAAGAGCGCGTGAGAGCAATCGAAGGATCCAATGTCGGTGCAAGGGACGCGTACGACCTATGTCTTGTCCCAAATGTGGCCATTCCTCCTAAATTCAAAGTGCCAGACTTCGACAAATATAGAGGTTCAACCTGTCCAGCAAGCCATCTGACCATGTACTGTAGGAAAATGGCCGCATTCGCACATGATGACAAACTGCTCATCCATTACTTCCAGGACAGCCTAGCTGAGTCAGCTTCGAATTGGTACATGCAGTTGGAACGTGCTCACATCAGATGCTGGAAAGACCTAGCAGACGCTTTTCTAAAGCACTATAAGTACAACACTGATATGGCACCTGATAGGACACAGCTACAGAATATGGTGAAAGGGGATAACGAGTCCTTTAAGGAATACGCTCAACGCTGGAGAGGGTTAGCAGCACAAGTAGCACCGCCTTTGCTGGAAAAAGAAATGGTAACAATGTTCATGGATACTTTACAGTCGCCCTTCTACGACAGATTGGTAGGGAGTGTATCCTCAAGCTTCTCGGATATGGTCATCATCGGAGAGAGGTTAGAGAATGGTTTAAGGAATGGAAAAATTGCACACAGCTTCACCGGAACCAATAGCCAGAAAAAGCCTTTCGCTGGTTTTCCCAAAAGAAGAGAGGGGGAAACTAACGCCATCACTGGAGCCGGAAAACCCTCCTACACTAAATCGCCACAAGCCTATCAATTCCCTACCCAAACACCACCAGCCTCACCTCACCAAAACCTTCCCAGCTACAGACCACAAAATTACCCCGAAAGGAAGCCTGTTAGCTTTGATCTGATACCCATGTCGTACACAGAGCTGTTTGACCATCTCATCGGTCATAACCTAATCACTCCCCGTCCGATGAGACCTATTCAGCCTCCTTTCCCAAAAAATTACGACCCAAATGCTACCTGTGGGTTCCACGCTGGAGCAGTCGGCCATTCCACTGAAAACTGCAAAGCTTTGAAATATGTGGTACAAGACCTAATCGAATCCAAATGGCTGAATTTCAAAGAAGACGGCCCAAATGTTGCCACTAACCCTCTGCCAGGGCATGGGAACTCCTCTGTTAATGCTGTTGAAATTTTTGAAGAGGAGTCCTTAATCAGAAAGGTGGAAGATATCAGCACACCTCTAAGCATTATCCATGCTGAATCATGCCACTTCGGAGTTGTTATGAAGGGATGCGCCGGAAAAGATTTATGTACCAACCCTCGCTGTGCCGGGACGTGCGAAGCATTCAAGCTAGTCCTTCAAGATCTGCTGGACCGACATATAATACAAGTGGGATTTCAAAAGAGGGAGGATCAAGTGTCAACTATCCTATCAAGCAACGGCCAGGACAAGGATACCCGGAAGCCGCTAGAGATCCACTACACTAAGGACTCGAAGTCGTCCTTGGGTACACCTAAACCAATCACTATCCAAGTGCCTACTCCCTTCCCCTACAGGGACACCAAAGCAGTCCCCTGGAATTACAGCGCGAAAGTCCAAGTGAAAGGTCCTCAGAACAGCCCTGACGTCATTAACATCTCAGGGGTTAGTGGAATGACTTGTAGCGGGCGTATCTATGCCCCTGAAAGACTCGGTGGAGGGAAAACAAGAGAAGAAGAAGAAAGAACCCGCAAGGGTAAAGACAAAGAAGTAGAACTCGTTGATAAGAATGCAGGCCAAAGGACACTGTCTGAACAGGAAGCCAGTGAATTCTTAAAGCTTATGAGGCAGAGTGAGTATAAGGTGGTTGACCAGCTGAATCAGACCCCTGCTAAGATATCCCTGTTATCATTATTGCTCAGCTCAGAAGCTCATCGTGCGGCATTGATGAAGGTATTGAACGAGGCCTATGTCACTCATGATATCACAGTGGGTCAGTTTGATGGGATCGTTGGAAACATTGTTGCAAGCAACTACCTCACTTTTACTGATGACGAGATTCCGGCCGAAGGGAGAGGGCACAACAGGGCTTTACACATCTCCGTGAAATGCGGAGAGTACTCACTTGCTCGAGTGCTCATTGACAATGGATCGTCCTTGAATGTGTTACCCAAGTCGACCATGGAAAGGTTGCATGTGGATTGTTCATATATGAGACCCAGCTCTATATTAGTCAGGGCCTTTGATGGATCAAGAAGAGAAGTCGTCGGAGAGATGGAGTTACCTGTACAGGTAGGTCCAGAAGTCTTCGTAGTGACTTTCCAAATAATGGATATCAATCCATCTTACAGTTGTCTTTTGGGGAGACCATGGATACATTCTGTCGGGGCTGTTCCCTCCTCTCTACATCAGAGGCTTAAGTTCATAGTGAACAACAAGCTAGTAGTTATTTTTGGTGAAGAAGAAATGCTAGTGAATAGGTCGTCTGCTGCCCGCTGCATTGAGGCTGCCGAAGAATCGCTCGAGACTGCCTTCCAAGCATTAGAAATTGCAAATGCCACCTCTGTGAAGGGAGAAGTCCTTCCACTGAAGCCTAAATTGTCCAAGGCTGCCTTAATGGTTGCTAAAGTCATGCTAGGCAAAGGTTACCAAGCTGGAAGCGGTTTAGGGAGGACTGAACAAGGGATACTGACCCCAATACAATTGCAGGGAAACAAAGACAGACATGGGATAGGACACTGGCCTGGTCGTGCTGACAAGAGAAGAATAGCTGCGGAAAAGAAGGAGCGGAGGATAGCCAAGTTTGAAGGTAGAGAGGAAAGCATGAAGAAAATCATCATCGGCGACATCAAGTTAAACTTTCGGAGCGCGGGAATGCTGAATCCAAATCAGATTGCAGCCATTGAAGATGACCTAAATGCCGGAGATGGCGTCGCCAGCCTTGTGCGCCCTTGTCCTGCAAGTGAAAGGCTTAATAATTGGGAGATTGTTGACTTCCCCGTAGTTTTTAGTCCAAAGTAATTTTCCTGTAATGCAATCCTTTGGCTCTGCCCAAGGCCTTAGGACATTTCATTAGGGCACACATGTTTTCTTTTCAGTATCACCATTAATGAAACGTTATTTTGAGTTCTCCAATGAATTTCCACTTTCCTTTTCATTTGCTTTGGTTTTTTCTTTTATTCGTTTTTATTTATTCCGTCAATTTCGCTAAATGCAGATCTAAAAAAATTATCTTTGAAAATAACGACGCTGATAACTCATGCTGTAACTTTGACCACCCTATTAATCAAACTGAGGAAGATATTGAAGATAACTGGGAAACCCCTCCAGAGTTGATGAGAATGATGGAACAAGAGAATAAGGTGATCCAGCCCCACGAGGAATCGACCGAAACAATTAACTTGGGCACAGAAGAAGACAAGAGAGAGGTCAAGATCGGCACCACGATGAAAGACAGCGAACGGGAGAAACTGGTACGACTTTTGTTCGAATATGTCGACATTTTTGCATGGACATATCAAGACATGCCCGGACTAGACACCGACATAGTTGAACACAAACTACCAGTGAAACCCGAATGCCCACCGGTGAAACAGAAATTAAGAAGAATGAAGCCGGATATGTCAATGAAAATCCGGGACGAGGTTAAGAAGCAATTCGATGCTGGATTCTTAGCAGTAGTCAAATACCCTCAATGGGTCGCCAACATTGTTCCAGTTCCGAAGAAAGATGGGAAGGTTCGAATGTGTGTCGATTATCGAGATTTGAACAGAGCCAGCCCTAAAGATGACTTTCCTTTGCCTCACATTGATGTCCTGGTAGACAGCACAGCACAACACTCTCTCTTCTCCTTCATGGATGGGTATTCCGGATATAACCAAATCAAGATGGCCCCTGAGGATATGGAGAAAACCACCTTCATCACCCTCTGGGGTACATTCTGTTACAAAGTAATGCCATTCGGACTGAAGAATGCTGGTGCAACTTACCAAAGGGCAATGGTAGCATTATTCCATGATATGATGCATAAAGAAATAGAGGTCTACGTGGATGATATGATTGCAAAATCCAAGACTGAGGAAGAACATGTCGTTAATCTGCAGAAACTCTTCGAACGTCTAAGGAAGTTCAAACTCAGATTAAATCCTGCCAAATGCACTTTCGGTGTAAAATCAGGAAAGCTCTTGGGTTTCATAGTCAGTCAAAGGGGAATAGAGGTAGATCCAGCCAAGGTACGAGCAATTCTTGAAATGCCGGCGCCAAAAACCGAGAAAGAGGTTCGTGGATTCTTGGGAAGATTGAATTACATTTCCAGATTCATATCCCAATTAACATCCACCTGTGAGCCTATCTTCAAATTATTGTGCAAGAACCAAGAGGCAAAGTGGGACGATAACTGCCAAGAAGCCTTTGAGAAGATCAAGAGGTATCTCCAAAATCCACCAGTCCTAATGCCGCCTGTATCCGGCAGACCTCTCATTTTGTACCTAACAGTGCTAGACAAATCAATGGGTTGTGTGCTGGGGCAACATGACGAGTCCGGAAGGAAGGAGCATGCCATTTACTATCTCAGCAAGAAGTTCACTGAATGCGAGACAAGATACTCGTTGTTGGAAAAAACGTGTTGTGCTTTGGCCTGGGCTGCACGCCGTCTGAGGCAGTATATGCTAAGCCATACTACTTGGTTGGTATCTAAAATGGATCCAATCAAATACATCTTCGAAAAACCCGCACTCACAGGGAGAATTGCTCGCTGGCAAATGTTGCTATCCGAATACGACATCCTGTACGTCACTCAAAAAGCGATCAAAGGTAGTGCATTGGCTGAATACTTGGCACACCAACCCATTGAGGATTACCAATCAATGCAATGCGATTTCCCCGATGAAGATATAATGGCTCTATTCGGAGAAGGAAAGTCTCCAGGCGACGAAAGGTGGAGAATGTCATTTGATGGCGCTTCCAATCTATGGGGGCATGGGGTCGGAGCTGTATTGATTTCCCCAGATAATCGCTTCATACCGTGTACTGCTAGATTGAGTTTCTATTGCACCAACAACATCGCGGAATATGAAGCATGTATTCTGGGCATCCAAGCGGCCCTCGAGTGGAAGGTTAAGAGACTCGATGTATATGGAGACTCGGCCTTGGTCATCTATCAAATAAGAGGTGACTGGGAGACCAGAGATTCCAAGTTGATCCCCTATCGCGATCACGTCCAAAAGATGATCGAACAGTTTGACGAGATCACCTTCCACCATTTCCCTCGTGAAGAAAATCAGTTGGCAGACGCCTTAGCAACTTTGTCGTCAATGTTCAATATCAATGACAACAAGAGTCTGACGCTCATCCGAATTCAACATCGAGATCTGCCAGCACATCATTGTATGGAAATCGAAGAAGAACCCGACAGTGAACCTTGGTATTACGACATCAAGCAGTATATAATAAACAGAGAATATCCTCCTGGTGCCACAGAGAATGATAAAAGAACGCTCAGGAGATTGTCAATGGGTTTCTTTCTAAATGGGGAAGTACTTTATAAAAGAAATCACGATATGGTCCTCCTCCGATGTGTGGCAAAAGAGGAAGCAGAAAGGATTATGAAAGACGTCCACGAAGGCTCGTTCGGCACTCATTCTAATGGGCATACAATGGCAAGAAAGATCTTGAGGGCTGGCTACTACTGGTTGTCAATGGAGACCGATTGCTTTAACTATGTGAGGAAGTGTCATAAATGTCAAATCTATGCTAATAACATTCATGTGCCGCCCGCTTCTTTGAACGTTTTAGCGGCACCATGGCCATTCTCAATGTGGGGCATGGATGTCATCGGCCCTATCGAACCTAAAGCATCGAACGGTCATCGCTTCATCCTGGTTGCTATTGATTATTTCACCAAGTGGGTCGAAGCCGCTTCTTATACCAGTGTAACGAAATCTGTGGTCGTCAAGTTCATAAAAAGGGACTTGGTCTGCCGTTACGGCCTTCCAAATAAGATAATCACAGATAACGGGACCAACCTGAATAACAAGATGATGAAAGAGTTGTGTGAGGATTTCAAGATTCAACACCACAACTCTTCTCCATACCGTCCAAAGAATGAGGAAAGCTCTGTGCCATGGGCAGTTGTACCAGCAAAGAATGAGGAAAGCTTTCGAGAAGAACGTCCGTCATCGACAGTTTCAAGAGGGAGACCTAGTGCTCAAGAAAATCCTGCCTATCCAGAAAGATTCCCGGGGGAAATGGACCCCTAATTATGAAGGACCATATGTGGTGAAGAAAGCATTCTCTGGAGGGGCATTAATCCTCACAAAAATGGATGGTGATGACCTCCCACTCCCAGTGAACTCAGATGCAGTCAAGAAGTACTATGCCTAAAAGAAATATATGGAAAAAAGAGAAAGATGATCCAAGCAAAAATGAGCTCGCTAGGTCGAAAACCCAAAAGGGCGGCCTAGGCAAAAATTAGAGCGACCCGATGGATTGAAAACTCTAAAGAGCGATCCAGGCAAAAATTAGGGTCAGAAAGTTGGACTTTGAACAGATGCTAAGGCAGTTCACGCCTCTGGAAGATGATTGATGAGTGGTCAAGTTTATGTGTATGGGTGATTGACGTCGTTACTCCAAAGATGCAAACAATCAAGGGATCTGCTCTTCCTTTTTCTTTCTTTTTCAGTTTAAAAACTCTCAATGTAATTTTCGGTCAGTGTGACCTTCTGCACACTCGGCCTCCATTTGAATATTAAACACTTGCTTTGTTCCCTTGTTTCCAATCCACTTTAAAATGATGTTTTATGATACATGATACTGAATTGCAAAGCATGTGCATAATCAAGAGCATTACAATTATTACGAAATTTCTGAAAATTACGGAAAGGAGATGATCTCTCATAAATAAAGCTTGCAAAAGGACAAATACATGCACGATCACTTCAAACAAAGAATCATAATAGCCTGTGTTTCAATTCGGCAATGCCATTACTCGGGGAAACCCTCATATCTCCCACCAGAAGTCCCGCGAGTTGATGAGACCAGTAAAAAGAAAGCCAAAAAGAAAAGCAAAAAGAAACAAAGAAAAATAAATAAGAGCGAGAAAAGAAAAGAAAGCAAGAGCGAACCATTCCATATTTCATTACATATGCATACATTGCATGCATGTCATATGCATAACACTTGTTGCATACCGACCTCAAGTGTCGACTCTTTCAGTTTTTTTTATTATTATTTAAACACGATAAGTGCTGACCTTAACTCAGCAAACCAGATCGTAATGTTAACACCGCGAGCCCCAGCGCTCCTTAGACCTCCAACGGTCATCCAATCCAGATCGCACGTCGGCATCGAGCACCGACGGATCATCCGGCCCCAGGCCATTCAGACTAGCTGTGTCAGCCTAAGACATAGTGGACGTCATTCGTGATCAGTTCTAGACCTGATCTTATTAGCGGCCGCTCGAAAAAGGCCACCCTCGGACCCCGGCAGTCCTTCAAAGCCCCAGTGCACATTCGGACCCCAATTGGTCCTTTAGGGTTTAGGCAGCCCCTTTGAACCCCAGTGCTCCCTTAGAGCCCAAATGCTCTTTTAGAGTCCCAGTGCTCCGCCAGATCCCCAGTGTTCGTTTCTTTATTGTTCTCGGTTAACACGCCAAGTGTTAATCATCCCTCTTTTCCCTAACTCATCTTCCCCCCAAGCGGGCAAAATTAGAGTCTATCCTATCTTTATTTTTATTTCTACTACGAAAATCCGAAAACCATTCGCCTTTTCTGGTAAAATATAAACAAAGAGGGGCAGCTGTTATACCCCAATTTTGCCCGATCTTTTTATCGTACTCGTTCTAGTCTCATATCACAAGCTCATGGGTTTCGAACCCTGTTTTGCATTTAATTCGAACCGGTTTGTCCAATTGGGCCTATGCCCAACCTTTTGGGCCTAATTTTGTTAGCTTGCCTAATTGGACTTACGCTTAGCGTTTGGAACTAGTTTTTAATAATTGGGCTTATGTTTGCCTAAATGGACCCATGGGGCTAGATTGGACCTAATCTTAAATTAGTTCTAATTGGGCTTCATTTCAGCCATTTTGCTAATTTGGGCCTATGTTTAGTTTTGATTGGGCTTGGCCCAATTTACTCATTCTCTTTCATTTTTGACCCAAAGAAAAACAAACAGTGAATCTGTCCATAACAAATATAATCAACAAAAAAATCAATAAAAATTAATTTACAAATGTTTACAATAATCCAAAAAATAAAAATTAATAAATAATAAAAATATATACAAAACCGAAAATAACCAAAAATACAAAAAAAAACAAGGAAAACGAAAATTACAAAAAATGAGGAAAAGGACAGCTGCGCCCCTCTTCTTCCCTGCTCTCCTTGGTGAACAAGCTTTCCCCAACCCTAATCCAGCAACTTGGTGAGCAAGTTTTCTCCAATCCAAGCCCAATACCTAAAAAAGGAAACAAATATGGAGAATGATCAGAAAAAAACCTAATTTTTACCTATATAAACAAACCTAGACACACTCAAAAGCACACAAGAACAGACCCCAAGATTTAGACAGAAATTCAGAACCCAAAAGACTAGGGTTTTCACACTGAAACCCTAGTCATAAGACAACAAATCCAGAGGTAGGAACAAGTAGCAGTAGAGACAAACAAAGAGAACCAGCAGCAGCAATAGAGCAAGAGAGACAAGGATTAACAACAGTTTTGCTTTCATTCAGGAACCCAGGTTGGTTTTGTTTTTTTATTTCGAACATGCTTTAGGTATGAGATGTTAAATAATTGAAATTTCGAGCATGCTGTTCTTAAACATGGTGTAGTGTTAGATGTTATACAAGCAGTGAATAAGTAAGGTGCTGTTGGTAAGTTTCCAGAATATCACAAGCAGTTTGAATAAAATTAGGGCTTCAGATTCAGTTTGTTCAAAATAAAACGAAACCAGGAAAATTAGGACTAAGTTAGTAAGAATCAGAATCGGCTTTGCTGTGTAAAAACGGACTAGAAGATTAGGTTTTGTTAATCGGTTTCAGAAAAAGAAATTAGGCAAAGGCTTTAGCTAAAATTAGGGTTTAAATTGTTTTTTGTCTTCTAAAGTATCAGAACCCCAAAATAGGCAAAAACAGAACATCCAAATTGAGAAAAGAGACAGAAAAAGCAAATTAGAACCAAAGCATACCTTTTAGTTTCGGCCACCGTAGGCGGTGGCCGTCAGCTCCAAACAGAACACTAGCGGAATACCCTTTCCCCCCCACCATGAGCTCACGGTAACCATCAGAGCCGTCCCTCGGTCACCGCCACCGCACCAATAGCTACCTAAAGAAATACCGAAAAACCAAAATAAAGAATAAGGGTTAGAAACAGAGGAGAAGAAACTAAAGGTCAGGAAAAAAAAACGAACAGGAACAGAGTAGAAAGAACAGAGGAGGATAAGAA
Source organism: Astragalus membranaceus (assembly GCA_039519185.1). NCBI lineage: Eukaryota > Viridiplantae > Streptophyta > Magnoliopsida > Fabales > Fabaceae > Astragalus > Astragalus membranaceus. Next base: position 158,450,125 of record CM076850.1, read on the forward strand.
GAGGAAATTTGCAAAAACAGAGCCATACCTTTTAGTTCCGGCCACCGTCTACGGTGGCCGTCCGCCTCAAACCATCGCCTCCCCTGGTACCTTTGCCGTCGCGAACCACCGTTAACGCTCGTCTCGCAGTCGCAGCGCATCACCATCGCCATCGCCGTCGCAGCGCATCACCGTCGCCTTCACAATTCCTCAGCCACTGTTGCCTCTTCCCCTTTCGCTCTCTCTTTCTCCGGTCATCTCTCCCCCAGTCGCAAACTCTCGCATCCCCTCCTCTCTTTTCTCCCTGCGAACTCTCTCTCTCTTCTCGTTCCTCTGGTTGCGGCGCAAATGGAGGGAGGAATTGGGAATTAGGGTTGAGGGGGTTGAAGTTTGGGACGGCGCCGTGAGAGGAATGAGGGAATTAGGTTTAGGTTTTTCTATTATTGCCTTATATAGTGTGGACATCCAGGGTCATTTTGGTCTTTTCACTCAACTCAATACTACTTACACCTCTCGTTTTCATACTACGCCTCCCCCCTGAAAAAGCCCATGAATTCGTGGACCAGTCCATAAACTGGGCTGCTGCTTCTCACACCCCAGTTTAATAATACAGCCATCTGCTCTAACTGCACCCATGTTTTACCAATGCACCCCTTTTTCGTCTTTCTATTTATTTCTTTCCAAAAAAAAAACAATTTCTTTCACAAATCCATTTTTTTAGAATAAATATATGAATATTTCTTTTTCCAAAAATACAAATAGGGGACTAAGTCGACTGTACAGTCGGGTTAGTCTGCTTTTTAGGTCACTAATGAACCGTTACGGATCATGGCCTAAAATCCCTATTTAAAACAAACAATTCCTAAATTAAATAAACACAAACACATTTCCTTCCACAAATCAAATTTTCAAAATAGGGGATTAAGTCGACTGTACAGTCGGGTTAGTCAGCGTTCTAGGGCGAATGAACCGTACGGATCAAGAGTCCTAAAACCCCTATTCCAATAAAATCAAACAAACACATTTCAAACCATTTTCCAAACTTCAAAAAACTCCATTTTCACAAAGTAGGGGACTAAGCCGACTGTACAGTCAGGTTAGTCGTCGTTTTAGGACAAATGAACTGATCACTCAGGAGTCCTAAGATCCCTATACTAAAAAAATACCAACCAACAAACATTTTTCTACCAAGAACTACGTGTGATTTGATTCTCTACCAAGAGATACGTAGGAGCAGATGGGGGCCCGCATCTGTCAATTGCACTAATAAAAAACATTTTTTAGTCTTTTCCAAAATAATCATTTTCCTAAATAAAAATATCAATTTTCTCCTTTTCTTTTTTAATTCACAATAAAAGGGTAAAAATAAATGTTTTCAAAATTGACTTTCGCTTCTACAACTAATTAGCAGGCAACCTTCCTTAGGAAGGATGTCGTGGGGTGCTAATACCTTCCCCTCGCATAACCGACTCCCGAACCCAAATCTGGTCTCAAGGACCCTTATCCGTTCCAAAAGGGATTTTCCAATGTTTGCCCTTAAACTAAACTTTGGTGGCGGCTTCATTTTTGAACCTTCGAGGAATCCTCGCCCGGATTTTTCGGTCGCTACATCATGTATAATTAGTGTTTTGAGGAAAGTTAAGATTACCCTTATATGTTGTAACTGTTTTCAATGGTCGCTCTAATTGCCCTCTTTAGCACTTTTGGATGTGACTCTCTTACATCTCTTGACCCTCATTTATTTTAACAGGAAAATTAAAATAAGAAAGGGATAATACGAGATAGATAGAGATACATGACTATGATGAATATGCATATGAGAAGCTGACACGCCTCTATTTGGGAAAACTAGTTGGGATATGCATCATATGCAGAAAAAAACTTTGGGTGCAAAGTTTAGATAGATTTCATATAGGGGAAAAGGAGAAGTGGCTCTCACAGTTGGTAGGGAATATCACTTCTATTCGCAAGAAGACCATCACGTATGGTAGAAAGAGAAAGTGGTAGGCCAAGGGGACACTTTGTTTCTCACCCACGTCAAGTGGATCTAGAAAGCATGGGACAAGAAATATTTTGATGATGACAGGTTATCATTCCCAAGATTGCGACATTCCATCGTACATTTTACAAGCACCCTAAATGTGTGTTTTCAGATGAAGATATAAAGAGAAGCGCGAGAGATGGGTGTCATGATACCAACCTACCAAATCTCTCTGTGTAATCATAAAAAAGAACTCCCAATTTCATCAATGTTGATCGGAGGAGCCTAAGATATCCAGGACGCGAAGGGTTTGTAAGAGTCATTAGAAGATTTTGTGGGGTTGTTAGAGATGGTACTTGTGGGTACATTGGCCATTCAAAGATCTTACAAGAAAAGTTTATTGTTATTTACCAGGGCCTCGATCTAGCTTGGACAAAGGGGTTAGAGATGGTGTGCCCCCTTTGATTCGATGATGGCGATTTCTTTCATTGTGGAGCCAAGACATGAGTTCCATAGATGCGCGCCAGATCTAGATTCAAGATATTTGGAACACTCAACTCAGATGGAAAGTTCATATATGTACCACACCCTTTGGAAACGTGAACATTGTGTGGACAAGTTAGTACAACAAGGTGTCTCGTTAGAAGACTGCTTGAGAATTATAGATTTGCCTCAATGGAGATTAGCCGCCTTTTGACAGATGATTAGCAGGGATAGTTTTCTCTCATTTGTAGTTTTTAGGGTTTTTTTTGGTTTAGTGTATTTGGTTTTTCGTTTCCTTTTCTCTTTTTTCTTTAAGAGATAAAATATATTATTTTTCTGCTTTAATTATTTATATAAAACAAATGTGTTATTTTAATTTGGTTGTTTAAATTATTAATTTTTTTTAATAAATGAGTTAAATTATAGTATTTTGAAGTTTTTTTTTCTATATTCTAAATTTTTACCCCTTTGATTTATATCAGCTAAGATATGTTTTTGGTCCAACTCCATGCATATTTCGTTGTTTTCTTTTTAGTTTATATTTGTCTATCTCCATTAAAAAGTGTTGAGTTGGCACTTGGCATACAAAAGTCTATCTTGCATTGTTGACCCTGATGTCTATCTCCATGTTTTCTATTGCTTCCAAATTCCACTTACACATGCTTTGGATCTCACCCTCCAAGTCGTGCTCTCCTCTACAGTACTCGTCTGCTAGCCTTCGACGACATTTGTCGAATCGTGTTTTGCTTCAACCTGGAATTCCCCATCCCCTTTCTACTTGAAACCTCTTCATAAAAGACATTGACGAAAAATCAGCAACGAAAGCTTCAATGTTGCGATACCACTAGTATGAAAGGTGAACAGGGGCGGATCTTGGTTAGGGTGAGGGAGAGCCACGGCGCATCCAAGATTTTTAAAATCTTTGTACGCAATGGCAAAGCACTCAGCTTACTCGAGCTTCCATTCCGCCCACGGTTCGAATCCTATCTAAGGCTTTTTTGTGTTAGACTAAATAGCATTTTTGGTCCTTTATCTTTGCTCCAGATTTCACTTTGGTCCTTTACCTTTTTTTTGGTCCGTTTTGGTCCTTTATCTTTCATTTTTGTTTCACTTTGGTCCTTTATCTTTTTTTGGGTTCGTTTTGGTCCTTTATCTTTCATTTTCGTTTCATTTTGGTCCCTCACGTTATTATTTAATTCAATTAAAACATTAAAACAATTAATTCAGTTAAAACAATTAAATAAATAAAACATAAACCCCCCCACCGTCCACCACCACTCACCACCGTCCACCACCGTCAACCACCACCCACCACCACCACCTCCCACCACCACCACCCACAATTCTGTAAAACCCAAATTCGTTGTATATATAAAGTAATGAAAGAAAGAATTAAAGGAATTAAGAAAGAAAGGAAAGGGGAGAAACAGAGAGAGAGACCCGTGAGGGAAGAAAGAAAAGAAGAAAAATGGAAGAGAAAAGGAAGAATGGGTTTGGGTGAAGAAGAGGAAAAAGGAGCATCCAAGGCTCATCAAATCATCATCCATCCAACATGAAAGTTGATCACAATTTTATCCTCTTCAATTTGATACCAACATCATCTCCAACAATTCACTCTCTCATATTTTGCCATTTTCGAGTTTGAGGAAGAAGGTGATGGAACCTTGAGCTTTCTTCTTCCTTCAAGAGTTTTAGAGGTTTGGTGGGTGGTGGTGGGTGGTGGTGGTGGTGGGTGGTGGTTGACGGTGGTGGGTGGTGGTTGACGGTGGTGGGTGATGGTGGACGGTGGGGGGGGGGGGGGTTATGTTTTATTTATTTAATTGTTTTAATTGAATTAATTGTTTTAATTGTTTTAATGTTTTAATTGAATTAAATAATAACGTGAGGGACCAAAATGAAACGAAAATGAAAGATAAATGACCAAAATGGACCCAAAAAAAGATAAAGTACCAAAGTGAAACAAAAATGAAAGATAAAGGACCAAAACGGACCAAAAAAAAAGATAAAGGACCAAAGTGAAATCTGGAGCAAAGATAAAGGACCAAAAGTGCTATTTAGCCTTTGTTTTATTTCATTACCTAACATTATTTTCTCAAAAATAATCCCAAAAAGGGTCCATCTTAGGATCGAACTTTGTAGCATGTACATAACGTGAAATTTACCGGTACATTGATGTTGAGAAGTCTAGTAAAAAGTAGGTTTTTAAAAAAGTGTTAATTTTATTAATCAGGGGAAAGAAAAGAAATTTAATAAAATTAATGAGGATAAAAATAAAGACATGAAAAATTCATTTGCTATAAGCTATAAGCTCAAAGTTATTTGAGATAGTGTTTGAAAATTACTAAACGCTATACGCTAGCTAATGGCTATCAAACACATCTATTTTTTTTAATTTGTTATTGGCTTGTCAAATCCGCCAGCGATGATACTTACCAAATCGAGCCTTAGACTTAATTAGCCAACCTAGAGTGGAGGGAAAATTGACTTTGTAAACTGCCTTCTCTTTCTCGGTTACTTTTACTCGTTTAATTTAAGACCAATATCCACCACAATCTCTCTCTCTCTCTCTCCCTCCCTCCTCTCTCTCTCTCTCTCTCTCTCTCTCTCTCTCTCTCCCTCCCTCCCTCCCTCCCTCCCTCCCTCCCTCCCTCCCTCCCTCATCACCTTTTGCTTGAAAAAAAAATTAAGAGTCGGGATTTTGAATATAGAAGATCCAATGATATAGACATATGGCGACTATTGTGACTACAGTCAAAATTTACCGTTGTGAATCTAAGTCCTTTAATTTATCATTTTCTTAACTTACTTATTTTTAAACATTTTTCTTAAGCATTTAATCTTTTTAAGTGTTGTAGTGTTTTAGAATTTTGAGTGTTGTATTGTTTTGATATTTCAAACCGGTTTTGTATTTGATGGATAACCCTGAAATTGAAAATGGAATTTTTAAGTACCAAAGTGTTTTATATCAACAATTAATAATTAAAATTTGAAATTTTAAATACTAGACCATTGTAATGGAGGAAATGAATATTGACTAATGAGTTAACTCGAATCAATCTGCTCATCTCCGAGTTAGTTAACTCGGAGTTTACAAATAAAAACTATGTGTTTCTAACCTATTCCAAACTTAGAAAAAATTGATTGGTTCGAATATCGAATTTGGTTAAAATAGACCCTACTTAGCCGATGCACACTCTTACGGTCTACTGACCACCACTCACAAACTTATGTGTACATCCAAACAGTCCCACAGACGACCAAATTCATATGCAACCAGACAATCCCATACCCCTTCGACATCTTATCAACCAATAGAATTGCAACTCCGTTAAGGGTAAATAGGGCTGGAAATGAGTCGAGCTGAGTCGAACTTGTGTCAGCTCGGCTCGAATCAATAAGATTAAGTTCAGAAACTTAAGTTCGAGATGAATCTATTTCTTCAGCGATCGAATCGATTCAAACTCGTTAGCAACTCGGCTCAGCTCGTGAGCTCGAATCACAAAGATATTAAAATAAATCAAATCAAAATATTTATATAAAAAAATCCAAAATTCATCTATCTGATATATTTATATAAAGTGATTTAACATCAATAACTAATAAGATATGAGAATGAAGACAGCAATGAGAAAGGAGACGCAGTGGAGGAATATGACGGTTTGAAGGATGATGCAAGAACGAAAATGAAAATGGCAGCGAGAATCAATATTATTATTATTATTATTATTATTATTATTATTATTATTATTATTATTATATTATATTATATATATATATATATATATATATATATATATATATATATATATATATTATTGTTAACTAACACACGATACCATTCATTTAATCTAACGGCTTGCATTTCTGCCGTAGAGAACTGTCGTAGGTAGGGGTGTTCGCGGTGCGGTTTGGTTCGGTTTTGAGCAAAAAAGTGGACCGAACCGCAATGTCTAAATAGATGCGATTTGGTTTGGTTCGGTTGACTTTAAAAAAAAAACCAAACCAAACCAAACCAATGCGGTTTGGATTGGTGCGGTTGGTGCGGTTTTTAGCGAGACGAACTGAACTCATTTATTATTCACCTCACTTTTAAATTGAAAATGGAAGGAGGAAATTGAATGCTGTGTTAAAACTTAACTTAACTCATTTTTATTCTTCTGTCTTGCCATCAAGAGAATAAATGTTCAATTAGAATCAAAGAAACAACAAAATATCAGTGCAATCTTGGGCATGGAGAGATTCAAACCACAAATACAACAAAGAACCGAACATGGTCTTCAAATGTCTCACCATGTCTGATTTTCCTCACTGATCCATCATCTTCAACCTGAAACATTTTTCAAGATAGGATATTGTTCTTTAAGACAAATCATAGATGAAATTGAAATTGTATTTTTTCAAGCAAAATTTACCATGGGGATGGTGTCCAAAAGAGTGCAGGCTTAAAATCATAAACCATTGCAAACAAAAAATGAGCCATCCGATCTTATAGTTTCCAGGTATAAATTAACAAGTAATAGTTGTAGCTTATTTTTTTTCAATAAAAGCATTAAACTTCACATTATTTTACATACAACCTAAGAAAACATTAAGAAAAACTATTAAACAGATCCCTCTCTAAATGCTTTAATTTTTACTAATAATACATTAGTTTTCATTGATAATCATAATGCATTTTTCCATTCCAAACCACTCTCTTGTACTATAGAGAAGCCTGCCTAACTAGATTAAACAGATCCCTCTGCAAGTATGTTACAAAATGCGACTATTTTAATACAATATCAATAAATCATAGTACCTTGACAGGAGTTGGAAGTTCTCTTTCTTTTATATACAACAATAGCATAAGCATAAGCATAAAATCAGTACATCAGTTTGCAGTACAACAACAACAACAACAGAATCAGATGTGAATCAGAATAAGTATAAAATCAGTACAACAACCATCATTAACAACAATAGCTTGCAACATTAACAATAGCTTGCAACAACCGTAAGTACAAAATCAGTAAAATCAGTACAACGAAAACGAACCTGTGTGCGGCGCTGAGTGAGAGAGAGATGTGTGAACGAGTGAACGGCGCTGCTGAGTGAAGTTCAGAATCGTGCGGTGAGCAGTGAACGACGCTGTGCAGTGAACGGCGCTGCTTAGTGAGTGAGAGAGATGCGTGCGTGACTGAGGGAGCGGCGCTAAGCAGTGAACGGCGCTGCTGAGTGAGTGAGAGAGACGCGTGCGTGACTGAGTGAGCGGCGCTGGACAGTGAACAGCCAACACAAGTTGCTGAGCGGCGCTGAGTGAGTGAGAGAAACGCGTGCGTGAAGTTGCTGAGAGGAGGTATGTTAGGTTTCTAATTTTGAAACCTAAGAGAGATGGGCCAACACAAACGTGCGTTCACTCAGCAGTCAACCCAATAACAAATAAGGCCTAACTTTGGTTGGAACAAATAAAAAACTGTTTTACTTATACAATAATGCGGTTTGGTTCGGTTTGGTTCGGTTACTGAAATCAGAACTGCAAACCGAACCGAACCGCGCGGTTCAGCAGAAAATAAAACCAAACTAAACCAATAGAAAGCGGTTTTTTGCGGTTTTCGGTTTGGTTTGGTTCGGTTTGCGGCTTTCTATTGGTTTGGTTCGGTTTTGAACACCCCTAGTCGTAGGTAATGGCAGCTAATTAGGATCTGAATCAATTAACTACTTGTTACTTTTGTCAAAAAAAAACTACTTGTTACTAGTATTAAGTAGTTATTGAGCTTAGGGATCTGCAAAAAAACTAGTAAACCTTAACCACACCAAAAACCATACTGGAACATTATAAAAAGCCCATACGACTTTTTAAAAAACCCAATCCATCCCTTTTTAGTGAAAAAAAAGGAATACCGGGAACCCTTTTTTGTAAACCGGTAATTACTGTTTTTTGTATTCAGCGTACAAGCCTATCTATTACACCAGAGCCAAGTCCACAATCATTGAACCTAATCACTTTACTGGAAATGCAAATGAAGTTGTAAGTTAAGACCGCTCTTCTCCTTTTATATATATATATATATATATATATATATATATATATATATATATATATATATATATATATATATATATATATATATATATATTATATTGGTTTTCATAAATTTCAAGATCCCAAAGTCACACTCGTAATGACTTGGTCCGCACTGGCCATAGAAACTCTTCACTTAGTAGTTGATACCCAAGAATCATGGTATCACGCAATCTTATTGAGCCAATATGGAAGTTGTGACAGGATTAAAATGTAAACTTAAATCAGTTTGTAAATTTTTTTATGAAATCGAAGTAACCAAATTGTTGACAAATTTGATAAAACTAGACTGCATCTCACAGGTATCAGAAGCCCTGTTCCTTAAAATTGTCATTGTGAAAATTTAATCTTGTTCACTAATTCCTTCATTTTTAAAATAACAGTAACACTATATACCTTTAATATGGCAAAATGGTTTTGGCACCGAAAATTGGTTTTTGGGAGTAAAAACCAGTTTTTAGAAATGGTAAACCATTTTTTGGTAGTAAAAACCGGTTTTCAAAACTGGTAAACCGTTTTCTGGAAGAAATAAACCTGCTTTAAAGTGGTAAACTGGTTTCCAGAGCCGAACCGGTTTTAAACCAATTTTGAACCGGTTTCGAACCGGTTTAAAAATACAAATCGGTTTTTTTAAAAATGGTAAACCAAAGCTGGATTTAAAAGTAGTATGGTGTGGTGTGGTGTGGTATGGATTTTGTACCATGCACCCCTAGTTGAGCTACACCACATGTTTCTCTTTTATAACACTCATTGTTCGTTCCTTTCCTTACTACAAACGATGTGGGACTAGTTACATAACCCAAGTCAAATAGGCAAATAGCAACATGTTATGTTCCGACCACTGTCTCCACTCTCCACTAGGGGTGTGCACAAAATGTGGTTAACCAGTCCAAAGTCAGTAACTGGACCACACCACAGTAAAAAATCCAGAACCATTTTAAATGGTTTGTAACCCAATCCATATTTTAAAACTAAATTGGTGGCCCAAAATCAAAATTCAAAACCGGTTTATAAAATTGAAACTCATTTACGAATGAAAAAAAGAGCATGGATCTTTGTTGGTAATGGATCTATGGTTTTAGAGTTGGCAATGGCAGCTCCAGGTCAACACAACGTGAATGAAATTCCTTCGATGGAAGCCTCCATTTATGGGTCAATGTTCTTTTTCTTCATCAAAACTCGATCTTTCATCACAACCACTCCTTGATCGTTTTCTTTGGTTTTTGTTGTAGATGATTCATAGGTTGTTGGTTTTTTATTTATTTATTTATTATTATTATTATTATTATTATTATTATTATTATTATTATTATTATTATTATGATTTCACGTGTTTTAATAGGAGAATGCTTGGTGCAGTTTTAATAAAGTCCACGACCCTTATCACTTATTATCTGTGTCTTTTTTGGGTATAAAAAGGCAAACCAGATGAAAAAGGAAGAGCAGTTATGTTAAACTGATTTGAGTCCAAAAACTGGATTTTTGGAGAAACGGATTCAAGGCAAAACTGGTTTGAGTTTAAAAATCGGTTTTAAAACTGGTTCAATTTACTTAAACAGATTTATTGCAAGAACCGGTTATAAACCGAACCTGAACCGGATTGGAACTGATTTTGTTGAAAAATCGGTTTTTATGAAAGTGGTTAGTGAAAACCGAACCAAACCATAAATGTGGTTCAGTTTGGTTTGGTTTCTAAACCATGCACGCCCCTACTCTCCACCGTTCTTCCTGCTTTCTCCTTTGCTCTTGTATGCTCTGTCAAAAACCGCTCCCACTTATTTCTATTCCCAAATGCTTTTCACGGTTCTTTATTTTTTAATTGTTATTTGCTACTATTATTTTCAATATTTTATGTATATTGCTCTGGACTGCGTCAAAAGACCCACTCCAGCAATTGGACTTGGATCAGTCCAATAGCTTTGACCCATATCCACAATAAATCAGCTCATTCATGTCTACTATGCCTCAACGGCTCAGATTCACCCGATCGATCAAACGGCTCAAAGCTGGCACAGATCTCTATAAATACTGGCTCATATTGCCATAAATAAGTACATTCTCATTCCTTGCTATACTACTCCATAATTCTCAATACCGACTCTATGGGTGTGTTTGGATAGGGTATTTGTAGAGGGTAATGTAATTTTTTAGTGTAATTAAAATACTTTGCTTTAAAATATCTTGTTTGGGTAAAAAATAATCAGAATTTTAAAATTGATGTAATTTTAAGAAGTGTTTTGTAGAGGGTAAAAGTGATGAAATTGAAATGACACCTAATTAGAGTGAATTTTCTAATTCCTCTCTCACTCTTGCGTTCTTCGCTCTCTCACTCACAAACCTTGTGTTCTTCGCCCTCTCACTCCAGAACCTCGGCTCTTTGCTCATGGATACAAAACTACGTGAATTTTTGTCCAGAATTTCGATTTGAGACAGAACCTTCACTCTTCACTCTTGAATCACATGTAATTCTTGCTTTTGAGTTAATTTCAATTGATTTATGTATCAATTTCTGCTTCCTTCTCATCCTCGATTTCTATCTCACTCTCAGATTACTCATCCTCGATTTCTCTCTCACTCTCAGATTTCTCGCATAACTCATCTTCGTCATTGTGCGCTGTTTTCCTCTCAATTCACCTGTGCGTCGTCTTCGATCTGATTTGAGAAGGTAACTTCTGGATGATTCGTTTTGAACAATTTCTGAAGTGGCATTTTGAATAATTTAGTGATTATTGCTTTGAATTGATTTCTATTGTGTTGTTTTCCATCAACTATTGTATTATTGTTTTGATTTCTGAACCAATTTCTGAATAGATTGCTTTGAATCGTTTGCTGATTTTTCTATCCATATTCAGGTGTCATTTTTGCTTAGTGCTTGTGTATTTCTAGATTTACTTTCTGCTCTAAATTCTGTGTATTTACTGCATACTGGAGTGGGTTGGAATGGGTCAAATACTGTGAATTCTGTGAGTTATGAATGTGTATACTCCCCCTTTTTGCTGTCTTAATGTTCATATCTTATGTTGGTCATGATTCTGGTCATTATGAAGTTATGCGATAGTATTTGATAGTTACTTCATGTGTCTTAATGTTCATATCTTATGTTGGTCATGATTCTGGTCATTATGAAGTTATGTGATAGCATTTGATAGTTACTTCATGTGATAGTATTTGATTTGGATGCAAAGTACTTATATTGGTCATGATTCTGGTCATTATGAAGTTATGCCTTGCAAAAATTATTAGATTTGTCTTCAAGTTGTTAGTTTTAATTCAATGGTTATTGTGGTTGATTGTGATTACCTATAGTAGTGCTACTTAGATACCAGCATGCTTATGCTAGATCTATGGTCTTTTTTAATTGATCAACTCATTTTCCTTGCCTTGAAGATGGTTTATTGGTATTGGTTTTGATCTTGAAATTTTGGCATTGCATATTGGTTTCATAAAATTTGGTTTGATTTTAGTTTTAGATGCTTAAACTAGCTACTGAACAAATAGCTTATCTTCAATTGCAATCATTTTGTGAGTTTTATATTCACTTGTTTTTGGATTATTATTGATGTTTATCTGTTTTTTTTTTCAGGTGTAAGGGACCCTTTACCAACAAATTCAGAAGCAATTCCAACCGATGAACAAAGTTTTACATAGAAAAACTAGTTTATAGATACATATATAAGATGTAAAGCTTTAGATCAAGTGACTCACTTGTGGATACATTTGATTGATTATCCCAATACATGAGGATAGAATAGATACTCTATGTGATAAAAAATGTGTAGTTAGCATATGTGAATGAGAATGACATTTTACGTTGATACTCCATGCAACGATAAATGTGGGTTTTTTTAGATTTTATTATGTATGAACTCATAAAGAGTAACAAATCATAGATTTGATTGAAGGGAGAATGAGAAAACTACTAGTAAAAAAATGAATTGTAACTGATGGGTTTGGTGGATCTGTCAGACGCCAACAAGCCCATGATTGGTGCATTTTTGTCGGGCCTGTTGACCAACTCTGTCGGGCTGTCATTTAATGGGTCTGTTGGCCTCGTCATATGTCGAATTTGCGTGTATGTTCAATACTTGGGTAAAATGAAAAATTTTAATTAACATAAAAAATGAAGAGTTTTAATTACTTTATCCAAACAAAGAATTTTAAAAATGAAGAATTTCAAAATATTTATCCAAACAAGAAATTTGGAATCGAAGGAATTTCAATTAAAGCATTTCAATTGCCTAGAATTTGAAATGCCCTAGAATTTTCAATTGCTCCATCCAAACGCACTCTATAAGAATTTTTGTTACAATTCCTTAGGGTGTTACAATTCTCAAAGGGGTGTTACAATTCTCAAAGGGAGGGGAGTGTGGAAACACCGATGAAAATTTTTATTACAATTCTCAATCTGTAAGAATTTTTGTTACAATATCTTGCTATACTGGCTCCATAATTCTCAATACATTCTCATTGCCATAAATAACAACTCCTCTATAAGAATTGTAACAAAAGTTCTTAGCAGTAGTGAACAAAGGGAGGGGAGTGTGGAAACACCGATGAAAATAAAGAAATTCAACTAAATAAGACAAACTAAAAACATAATTTACCCTTAAAATATGAGAAATTACATTACAAATATACCCATTCATTTAATAAAAAAGGTGTAGATTGCTAATATATATATATATATATATATATATATATATATATATATATATATATATATATATATATATATATATATATATATATATATATATATCGAGTCCGTTCATGAATCAAACCAGTCGAGTTAGACATGGCTTGAGTTCAGCTCATTTATTTAACAAGCTCAATTTTCAGCTCAAGTTCAACTCATTTGATTCATGAACCAAGTTCAATGAGTTTATTATCGAGTCGAGTCTCGAACTATTTTTGAGTTGGTTCGGTTCATTGTCGGCGGCCCTAAGGGTAAATTCAAGAAAATTTGCTAGGGGGTTTTGTTACGGTTGAGGGGGGTAATAAGTAACACCCAAAAGTTAAAAGCATTTGGGCTCGTTTTCCTTTTTTGGTTGGTAGCAGGGGAAAGGCCCAAGACAAATAAAAACCACATCCTAAATAAACTCTTTAAAAGTTGGTGTTGGCCATTGCTAAACTTATATAAGAACTTTCCATTGCTTAAAGATAAGCATACATTGAAACTTTTAACCCAATTTTGATATTAAGTTACATATTTAATTAGGCCAAAGTCATCACACACCATATCGAAATATATATATATATATATATATATATATATATATAGGTCTTTTTTTTTTGTCAAAAAATATATAGAGGCCTAATGAAAAGTTTTGAACAACATTGTGTTAAGGCCTCATTATAAAAAAAAAAACAATTTTCAATCCTGACTATGAGTTGGTAAACAATTTTCAGCCAGGGCCGGTCCAAGGCCCAAGCTGCTAAAATAAGGGCTTTGAAACACGAATTTTTTAGTGAAAAAAGGGCCTAAAAAATTTTTTTAAGTGAAAAAAGGGCCTCAATACTTCACAAGCAATTCTCTATCAAGGCACTTTTATTTTATATTGTTAGCTCATTTAATTGTGAGTAAGAAAAACTACCTAGACTTTTGGTGGCCCAAATGCAGACTAATAAAATAAAATTTCTTAAATTATTTATTTTTTCCCAATTTCAATTATTCTTTAAGCTATCTAAATAGTATATTTAGCTCTTGTCAAAAAAAATAATATATTTAATAGAGTTTGAATTTTTTGTTTTCATTATTTTGTTGCTATTATGATGTCCAACAATTGTTTTAATTAAAATCTATAAAAATAGAGTTAAAGTTATGTTGAATCTGACATTAACTATATGTTAGGTTGAAGTATTTTTTTTTTGGGTAATGTAATTTTTGGGAGAAATTTAAATATTTTTAAAATATTTCGATTCCCCCCAAAAAATACTTCATCCAAACACACCGTAAAAATTTACACTACTTTATTATATTATCTCATGGGCCTCACTCTAGAGTTTGCTCTAAGCCTCTGTAGGTGTTGGGCCGACCCTATTTTCAGCCCGTTTACCCTCTATAAAACACGCACACACACAAATATATATATATATATATATATATATATATATATATATATATATATATATATATATATATATGACTTGAACATTCCGTGTTTTTACCTACACAAATATATAGAGATGATGAAGCCTTAAAAAAGAAAGTGATGTCAACTTTAGATATGTTTTTTTTTGGGGGGGGGGGGGGGGGGGGGATTTTATGCGAAAATGACGTCTAGAAAAGCCCCTCTAGCTAATTACCTGGATGCTTTTAAGAGTAAACTGATATTAAGTCCTGATATAGGCAACCAAGGATTTGAAGCCAATATTTTTAAATTATAAAATACACATAGCATATCAGGTTAATCCCTTTAAGTTAATTCAAAATTTGAAATATATAACTATAAGATAAGATGTGTATGTATGTAATGATGATTCCCTTCATCTACTACTACATGTTTTCCGACATGAAATAGTTTTCATAAAATAATAGGCCAACTGTTATGAATATCAATGATGGAAAGTGCATGGCCTAAGATGGATCCTATGTTGGGGATGCCATCATTTTCTTATCAGAGGAGTAGATGAGGTATATATATTGTGAGTTTAAGGTTAGGCTAATTAACAATTTAACTATGCAAACTTCTTGAGAAGCTATTAGTTTTAGTTTTTCAAAAAATATACTAAAACTTTCTTGGTTTTGCAGTTTTGGCTTTTTCAAAAATTGAAATAATTATGATAAATGTTTTAACATTTTATTATAAAAACACAACAATGAACAAAGGCTCTAAAGAGCTTATGAGGGGATATGAGGACTCTAGTTCGATTCCTCCTTAGCCTATTCTTGTTGCCAACGAATGTTGGCTCAGTTGGTAAGAAATTGGCTCATTACAATGGCGTGAGTTCAACTCTCGCTGCCGATGTGATGACCTCTTTGGTGGGTGATCTGTAAGTACCTTTGTAAGCGCTTAAAAAGCCGTGAGTCATGCCCTGACCCTGGTGAGCCTTTGGAGCTCAACTCACCTAAACTTTTTGTAACAAAAAAAAATTGAAACAAACCAAAAAGAAAAGAATAAAACTTATATACAATTCTATAGGTATTTGTTGTGCTCTTCTTCACGGAATAAATTAGGTAACTGCTAGAAACTATATATCCAATGAATGTATTTTGGAAAATGTTAAATGTTACGAGAAATTTTTGCAAGAAAGAGAAGAATGTTATGTGGCAGAATGTAATACTTACAAGTTATAACTACTCACTCTCCTATGTATTGTTAGTCGATTGTTGATTGATCAAATACCCTATTTTTATTCTGATCAAAATCAAACTCTATTTTTATGCATTATTCTTTTTCTTGCAAAAATTCTTCATAACAAATAGCAATACTTATGTATTTTTATTAGCCATTGTTATGTCTTTTAGTAAACAAACCGACACTTTCTCTTTAGAACAAGACTCTCTGTAAGTACCTCTGTAAGCGCTCAAAAAGTCGTGAGGCCTGCCCTGACCCTGGTGAGCCCCTGGAGCCCAACTCACCTAAATTTTCTGTATCCAAAAAATACAACACCTATAACACCGTACCTAAGTGATGCTAAAAAGAAAATGGCACTTTTGAATTTTTGAGCAACAATTTAGGAGTTACGATTGTGACACAATAAATCATTCCAAGTTGCCAGGATTCAAAGCATAAAGGAATACAAAATGAGGGGATTGAAATGAAAAAACAGAGTCTGACAGAATGATAATCAATTTGGCAAATTTCAATGGATATGGAGGTATATATTTATGCGAATGTTGAAGCCATCTTGAATAATGACTAGACACTGTTTTTGGGTCCTACACTCTTACTGTCTCTAGTAATAAAATGGCAATGCATGTTGTTGAGAGATTCCCTAATTTCAGTATGCAACAAGACAATATCTTGATGAGATTCCTTTGCTCAAAGATTAATGGGTCCCATGAATTGTGATGGAATTGGAACACCCTAGTGATCCCTATCATTATCTCAATTCTCAATTGTTAATTAATTTTGGTCATTATGATATATGTCTAGCTTCTTGGACATTTACAAAGTTAAATAAAATATTTAACAGTTAAAGTGTCTCAGATCGAGAGGGAACAATATTGAGCATGAGTTCTGTGGATGGGAAAATAAGTTGCAATGATGGCACGAGGGAGAGACACGTGAAGCACCAGAAAAGAGTTGAATTTGAATTCATTACATTACTTACATGCATGAGAATCCTGATGATATCATATTAGTTCCTGCATTTTTATATGAAAAATTGAGCTTCACGTTTCTGATCAGAATATTGCAGAACAAAAACGCATATTTCGATTAGTATTTTAAACTGATCGATTATAAGGCGTCAAACTGTTGTTGTCGCTGTTGCTTCACTTCATGAAATTGATCCTTCATTGCAAGGGCACCTGATGGAATTAAGCAACAAAGTGTGTAGTTGTGAGATTCACGAAATTGTTTTTTAAAAATCAATGACAGAATAGATTATTGCACGGTGAGAATTGCTACAAAAGATCATTTCACGGTGAAAGTTCGCTCTAAAAATACACCCCTCGTAAACCACTCTTAATTTGAGATGAGAAGAAAATATTTCACCACTTAGCCCAAGCCCAGGCCCAGATGGACGGCGGCGCGCGTGTAGTCTTTAGTTTGTGTGTGTTCTCTCTCTTTCATAAAATAGGGCATCCCTTGGGGCCCAACCCAAGGAGTCAATCTCCACACTTATAAGCACTCTTAAAGTGTCTATTCCTTTCAATGTGAAACTTCTCTATTTTTAAATGCACCAAGTTCCAACAATTCTCCACTTGAATTTAAAAAAGAAATTTAGAAGTAGCGTCAAACGCCTCCAGTTTAGTGAACGTTCTAGAAATTCTATCAAAGATTCCATAGGAAGCGGTCCCACTTCCACTTCCACTCTACATAGAGTATAGATATCATTAAGAGTTTCTATTACATCATGAGTAACACATGAGTAACACAAAGAGTATAGATCTCATTAAGAGTTTCTATTACATCGCTTAAGGGAATCATGCTTCATCATTTATAATAGCATGTTCATCTCGTATCACTTCACAACTTGCTATTATCCATTTAACTTAATTCTTGGGATCTCTAGTCTTTTAGGTCAGGTTACCATCATGAGTAACACATGGTTCTAAAGGCAGTAGTCCCATCTTTTAAGATGTATTTTGGACTTTCTCTCAGGCTAATCCTTTCGTCAAAGGATCGACTAAGTTTTGATAAATGCGTACACGATCCACTCTCACAGCTCCTTTTAAGAGTAACTCTCTAACAGTGTTGTGCTTACAACATATTTGTCGTCTTTTATCGGAGTGGATCAAAATAGCTGACATCGGTTTTTCCCATAAAGGAATATCTGCTAGCAAGCATCTCAACCAACTAGCTTCTTCAGTAGCAGTTGTCAATGCTATCATTTCAGACTCCTTAGTGGATTAAGCCAATATGGCTTGTTTCTTAGTTTTCCAGGAGACGACACCGCCAGCTATATCAAATATATAACCAATAGTTGCTTTGGAATCATTTGATAGTATTTCAGTCTGCATCACTATACCCTTCAAGTACAGATGGAAATCTTTGATAATGTAATCCGAGATTCATGGTCTTTTTAAGGTATCTCATGACTCTCTTAATAGCGTGCCAATGCTCTATACTAGGTCGACTGGTAAACCTGCACAACAATCCTACGACATAGGCAATGTCAGGTCTAGTACAATCAGTGGCATACCATAGGCTGCCAATGATGCTCGCGTATTCCGTTTGTCTAACACTGTCATGAGTGTTCTTAAAAAGTTTGACACTTGGATCATATGGTGAGCAAGCAGGTTTATTTACTTACACTTGCTCGCATATTCCTTTCTTGAACCTAGTAATCTTAATACCAAGGATTACACTTGCTTCTTCGAGGTCTCACTACACCAGATGTTGGAAAAAATAGCGCATCCATAAGGAGCGCTTCCTTATTAAACGCTACGCAATGTTAGAACGGAACAGGAATGGGCAACGCTTGGGATAAAAGCGCTACTTATAGGTGAAACACGCCTGGGCAATGGGCAGCGTTTGGGATAAAAGCGCTGCTTATAGGTGAAGCACGTCCTCCAATGAGCAGTGTTTCCTGCGAGAGCGCTACCTATGATGAATATGCGTTCTGCAATGAGCAGCGCTTTTTACCTGAGCGCTGCCCATTGCTATAAAATTTTTTCAATTCCCTCGCATTCCTTTCTTTCTCATTAACGTTCAGACTTCTCGGAAACCCTTTCTTTCTCTTTTTTCGCTCTCTGCTCAAGCTCAAGCTCTCTCCTCACGCCGTTCCACCGTGTTGGTTCGTTGTTGCAGCGCCGTCGTTCGTTGGAACCCTCCACCGTCGTTCGTTGGAACCCTCCACCGTCGTCGTTCGTCCTTCGTTGTTGCAGCACCGTGTAAGAAGGTGAGTTGGAATCCTTCACCTTTTTTTGTTGTTCTTTTGATATTATTTTATTAATTTGGCTTTGCATCTTCTTCTTTCATATTATTTTTTGAAGTTTATTGAACGCATTAACCCCAAACGAAAACTCTATCGAACGTTGGTGCTATGTGAAATAGGAAGCTGAAGAGGAATGAGTTCGTTGAAGAGTTCATAAGCTTAGTTAGAAGAGTTGGTGCTTACGGATAGCTAGAGGTTTGTGATACTTCAAATTTTTGAAAACAATTTGTTTATGCTTCCTTTTCTGCATAATGCTTACTGTGATTTTAGTTAGTTGTCTAACTGACTATAAACTGTTTGACAGAATGTCTAACTAAAGTTGTAATATAGTTCAGAATGTCTAACTACTGTGATATGGAAATTAGTTATTCAAAATACTACTTGGTGTTCATAATTTCAATAATCACGTGAATGTTGTAAATGAATGATTGAAATTAGTTATTTGATATGGATGCATGTTGAGTTTCAATTTTATGTTGTGTTTGAACATGTTAAATTGTATATGTGTGGTGAATGAAACTAGCAAAGTAAAATCGAATATGCCTAAATCGAATATGTGAATTGTTTGTTAGGTTTTGCAAGTTTGTTTTGCCGGAGCTTCGCGTTCATTGTTTGAGTTCGTCCTGGTTCGAGTGTTCGTTCTAGTTCATTCGAGTTCATTGTTGCTTCCACTTGTTCAGGTACTTTTGTTGTTTTCTTGTATTTATTATATGAAGAATGGCAATATGGAAGACATCAAAGTCTTTGATTTTTTTAGTATAAAATAGTTGAATGTCTTAGCTTCACCTATAATAGGTTGTGTGTTTTTCACCTATAGTTAGTTATTCACAATATTGTACGTTGTGTGTTTTTCACCTATAATAGGTTTAAGTTCTCTTATCAGGATTTTATTATAAATATTGGGAAATTATGGATAGAAAGGGATGTCTGCCAATTGTTAGTCCTAGGAATTGGCAGGACATTTAAAGGGTTACGGAATTGATCAAAGTTACACTTGTTGGACAATGCATGGTGAGGAAAGAGGTGAATCTTCAAATATGGATAATAGTACTGAGAGATGTGCGCCGGTTGACACCGAAAGACCTACATTTGATGGGGACGAATTTGAAGAGATGGCAAAGGCTGTTGAAGACGATCTTAATGATTGTCCTCAAATGTTTGAGAAGTTGATAACGGATGCGGAGACACCGTTGTATTCGGATTGTACTGAATTCACAAAATTATTGGTTGTGATAAAGTTGTATAACTTGAAAACATGCCACAATTGGACAGATAAGAGCTTTACGGAATTACTCGCACTATTGAAAGAAATGTTGTCGAAGGATAATGTGCTCCCTTCTCGGACGTATGATGCAAAACAAATGTTAGGGTCCATTGGCTTGAACTATGAGAAGATACACACTTGTCCCAATGATTGCATTTTATTTCGGAATGAACATGCATTGTTAAAGTCGTGTCCTAAATGTAATGCATCGCGGTATAAAAAGAAAGAATCTGCTCCAAAAAAGGTGTTGTGGTGTTTTTCCCATAATTCCTTGATTTAGGCGCATGTACCGTAGTTCAGAAGATGCAAAACACTTGACATGGCATGAGGATGAAAGGATTAAAGATGGCATGCTACGACACCCGACGGATTCTCCGCAATGGAAAAAATTGATATTGATTATCATGATTTCGGGTTGGATCCAAGAAACCTACGACTTGCACTGTCTGCTGATGGATTTAACCCGCACGGTATTCATAGTAGCTCCCACAGTACATGGCCCGTGATTTTGGCGATCTATAACTTACCTCCATGGCTTTGCATGAAACACAAATATATGATGTTGTCATTGTTAATTTCTGGGCCCAAGCAACCAGGAAATGATATTGATGTACACTTGGCTCCTTTAATTGAAGACTTGAAGCTAATGTGGGAGACTGGAGTAGAGGTGTATGATGGGTTTAGAGAAGAAAGTTTCACCCTGAGGGCTATGATTTTTGGCACAATTAATGATTTTCCAGCATACGACAATCTATCTGGGTACAGTAACAAAGGTCAGTGTGCATGCCCTATATGTGAAGATAACACTAATTGGATGTGGTTGGAACATGGTAAGAAGAATATCTACCCTGGTCATCGTAGATTTTTGCCATCTACTCATCAGTATCGACTGTTGAAAAAGGCATTCAATGGGAATACCGAAACCCGTAAAGCTCCCATGGCTTTGACGGGTGAACAACTATTTGAAAAGGTGAAATATTTGAACATTAAATTTGGGAAGTCTTTTGCAGGAGAGCTTGCCAAACGGGGGTGGAAGAAAAAGATCGATTTTCTTTGAGTTGCCATACTGGAAGTCACTATATGTAAGGCACTTCATTGATGTGATGCATGTTGAAAAAAATGTCTTTGAAAGTGTCACTGGTACCTTACTCAATATGCCAGAAAAGACTAAAGATACCATCAACTCGAGGTTGAACTTGCTTAGTTTGGGGTTGAGACCAGAATTGGGTCCGATAAAGAAGGGTACACGTACATATCTACCTCTGGCAGATCATACTCTATCTAAAAAGGAGAAGACCGTGTTTTGTAAGTTTCTTCATGGTGTTAAAGTTCCAGAGGGGTGCTCTTCAAATGTTACGAACCTTGTATCGATGAAAAGACCTCAAGTTAAAGTCTTTAAAGTCTCATGATTCTCATGTTCTAATGGAGAATTTGCTACCCATTAGTATACGATCCATTTTGCCTAAGAAAGTGCGCCAGACCCTAACCAAATTTTGTTTCTTTTTTAAGGCGTTTTGTAGTAGAGTGATTGACCCTTGAAAGTTGCCATCATTGCAAAGAGAAATTACTGTCACTTTGTGTGAGCTTGAGATGTATTTCCCACCTTCGTTTTTTGACATAATGATTCATCTAATAGTTCATCTGATTAGAGAGACACAATTGTGTGGCCCAGGTTACATGAGATGGATGTATCCGTTTGAGCGTTACATGAAGATATTAAACGGATATGTGAAAAACCGATCACGACCCGAGGGTTGTATTGTTGAGCGCTACATAGTTGAAGAAGCTATTGAGTTCTGCACCGGCTATCTATCTAGTCTTGAATATTCTGTGGGACAGCCAAGGTCTCGTCACTTAGGAAGCATTAGTAAAGGGATGTCAGGAACTAAAATCAGTGGCGGACCTACCTTGTATCCAAGGGGTTCAGTTGAACCCCCTGGAAAAAAAATTGCACTTATCGCCCTATATAAATAGCCCAAATCTCCTGAAATTTTTATTTTGAACCCCCTGAAAACTTTAAATTGCACTAGTAAACCAAGTTTTGCACCCATTTGATACTGGCCTTAAAAAATTTGACACCCCTGACCCCGGGGTCCTAGGTCCGCCACTGACTAAAATAGTTATGGTATCAAGGAAAGAACTAGATCAAGCACACTTATATGTTTTGCACAATGATAGTGAGGTTGATTCATATGTTGCCAAGCACATGGACATACTTAAGAGCGATCACCCATATAAGGGTCAAGTTTGGTTAACAAAAGAACACAATTGGAGCTTCATAGTGTGGCTAAAAGAGCACATTGATTTCGAGTTTGCTATGAATCCTACCTCGATTTCAGAAAGATTGAGATGGTTAGCAAAAGATCCAAATATACCTGTTTTCTCTTACACCAGCTATCTAATGACACTACCAGAATTTTGGTCATTTCCAGCGGGCAATTTCCGGCGGATTTTGGCACGTTACCGGCGTCCTGAATCCTCCAGTATATTACCGGCGGATTTTACAATGTTACCGGCGGATTTTATTTCGACTGTTAAATTACCGGCGGATTTGGTGCACTTACCGGCGGACAGGTTTTACGCGAAATTTAAAAAAAAACAATGCGCCGGTAAATGCAGTTACAGGCGGATAATTTCGCCGATTTTAAAAAAAATTAAAACAATTCCGCCGGTAATCGCAGTCAAATCCGCCAGTAACAGTCCGCCAAAAATCCGCCGGTAAGCACTATTTTCGGCGGATAATATTTAAATTTTAAAATTCAAATATCCGCCGGTAATTCAAATATCCGCTGGTAATTCAAATTTATCCGCCGGTAATGCGAATGCCAGTTGCAAAATCCGCCGGTAAGCAGCAAATCCGCCGGTAACAAACATTTCCGACGGATTTTGCAAAATAGCCGTTGGCTCCCATTCTCCTATATATTTGAACCCCTCCTCACTCCCACTTCACTCACTCTTCACTCTCTACTTCGAAATCTCTCACTCTTTTCTCCTAAATCTCACTCTTTTCTCCTAAATCTCTCACTATTTTCTTCTCAATATCTCTCGATCCACTCTTTTCGAAGTCTGTTTTGTTCTTAACTTTTGTTTAAGGTATGTTTTTTATGATGCTAAAAGATTGGTATCGAAGCTTGGTTTAAAATTTATAAGAATTGATTGTTGTGTGTCTGGTTGCATGATTTATTATAATAATGAGTTTGGCATAAATGATGGAGAGTTGCTGGAATGCAAGTTTTGTCAAGAGCCACGGTATCGTGTCAGCAGGAAAGGGACAAGCAAAGGCAAACCAGTTCCAAGGAAAGCAATGTTCTATTTGTCGATTATACCAAGACTGAAGAGGATGTTCACTTCAATGGAAACTGCGGGTAAAATGGCGTGGCACTATGAAAATAGAAATAATAAAAACTGTTTTTTTATGAATTAAATAAAATATATTTTAATTAACAAATAATAATAATTTTTTTTTAAATAAACAAATTAAAAATTGTTTTTTTAAATAAAATTAATTACCGGCGGATTTAATCACTTTACCGGCGGGTTTTGAATTTAAATTACAATTGTTTTCCGGCGGATTTTAATGGTTACCGGCGGCTATTCCGCCGGAAATTACCGGCGGGAATATCCGCCGGTAACCGTTAAAATCCGTCGGAAATTACCGGCGGAAAATCCGCCGGTAACCTTTACCTGCGGGGGAATTACCAGCGGCTTTCTGGCGGAAAAAATCCGCCGGTAAATTCTTGTAGTGTGAACGGGTACACGTTCTATATAAAAAACCATGATGATCACAGTAAAATGCAAAATAGTGGGGTGACTCTTGTAGCTCAAGCTATGCATACATCAAGTGCCAAAGACAGAAATCTCATATACACGAATATGTCATACTTTGGGGTCATTGAACACATGAGAGTTGGATTACAACATGTTTCAGGAGCCTGTGTTCCAATGTAAGTGGGTTGTGGTTTACAGATTGATGAGTCGGGGTTCATGCGGGTGAATTTCAACAAGTTAGGATATAAAGATGAGCCTTTTATTTTGGCATCCCAAGCTCAACAAGTGTTTTATGTCACTGATCCAGTTGATATCAATTGGTCCATTGTTTTATTGACAAATAAAAATTGGTGAATGACATTGATGATCAAGCAACCGATGATGATGGTATTGAGGACGACCCTTTCTTCGTGACATCACTACCAATAGTAGGGGAAAGAGAGGATGTTGTGTATGTTAGAAGGATCATAGTGATGAAATTACGATTCGTCAAAAACAAAGTACCAAGAAGCGAATTGCAAATAAAATTATATCCAAGAAAAGGAAAAGGTAATATAGCAATAACAATGATTACTCATCTTCTTGACTGGTTATTTATTTTTTTTGTTGGTCTTTTGGATAAATATAACAATAACAATGATTATTCATCTTCTTGAGTGGTTATTTACATAGTTTTCATCTTCTTGACTGGTTATTTATTTTTCTTGACTGGTTACATAGTTTATATCTCTTTAGTTATCTTATTTAATAATTTTGTAACCATATATATTTATATCATTTTCAATGAATATGTGTAAACAGAATTTTTTTTTGATGT
Organism: Astragalus membranaceus; assembly: GCA_039519185.1. Lineage (NCBI taxonomy): Eukaryota > Viridiplantae > Streptophyta > Magnoliopsida > Fabales > Fabaceae > Astragalus > Astragalus membranaceus. The sequence continues at coordinate 158,475,026 of CM076850.1, forward strand.
GGATGAGTCTCGAAAAGCCTGGTTAATGAAGGAAGCTGGAAAGTTACATCGGAATTTCAGGACTAGTCTAACAAATAAATGGCTGAGAGATCATAGTGGAAACATCAGATGGGAGCCTCTACCACTATATAGTGGATTTATTACAAAGGAGGATTGGGGTATATTTGTTAGGAAACGCACCGAAGATCCAGAATTTTTGTTTAGTACTATAATCTATTAAGTTATAACTTAAAATATATTTGACAATTATATATTATGCATTAATGTATACTTATCTCTCTAAATAGAAAGCAAGCCAAGAGAATCGAGAGAGAGCTTCTGGTTGTGAGTACCCTTATAGAGGCGGTGCTAGTGGATATCAAATTATTGAAGAAAGATTGGTAAGACACAATAAACTTGATTTCTTTTCGTGTAATGAATCTTTTGATTTATAATTTCTTAACATTTGGTAAATTTAAATATAGTTGGAGGAGAGTGGAAAAGATTGTACTAAAGAAAGTATTGAGCGGCATGTTTTGTGGGTAGAGGCCCGACAAAACAAGGATGGGGAGATTGTGGATCGCAAAACTAAGGGGGTGACTCATAGAATTGTAAGTATTTCCAAAACTTTTATGATATTTGTAATGTATAATAATTTTATTATACTTTTGTTTGTGAATTAGGAAACCATACACTACAACATTTTGACCCAAAAGCAACGACTAAAAACTGTTGCGTAAAGAAGAAAAACCGTTGCCTTTGCTTTTGGCAACGGTTTTGAAACCGCTGTTTTTGCGGGCGTTGCCTAAACTATAGGCAACGGTTTTTTGCGACCAAAGGCAACGCGAACCTAAAACCGTTGCGGTTGATAATTTAAACGCAACGGTCAAAATGTTGTAGTGATATCACAGTCTGTGTCACAGGGAGAGATCACTGATTGCTCTGAAAATGAAATCCTTTCTCGTGCCTTGGAAAGGGAAGAATACTCGGGTCGTACAAGGGGTTGTGGATTTGGCGTTAATCCAACCCACTACCTTGGACCAAAGAAGCAAACTCATGATAAGCATCATGATTGTCAACAAAGTAGAGAGTTGTGAGTATTGTATGAAGGTCTAATGGCTGAACTTAGTGATTTCAAACTGCAATATGGGGCGCCTGCGGTACCATCCCCTGTCACAAATAGCGCACGAGATAGCTGCACCATTCCGTCAACTAAGGTATTAATTGTTTTTTGACAATAAATAAGGAATTAATTATTAAACTCTTTTTCTTATTACATCAAATAATGTCTTTATTATTTTTTGTTTATAATTGATTTAGGACAACAATGAGTGTGAGTGTGAATTGTATATCTCAAACCCACATCAAATGGTTGCAATAGGCTTCATATGTAACCAATTGGGTCCCTTGATGCACAATTTACCCCTACCTCCAGATCATCTTAGAGTCAGAGTTGACTGTACAATTGTATGGGATGCACCATTGCCTGTTCCAAATGTCAGTATAGATTTATTGATTGTGCAAGATGCAGTTGGTACCTTTGTGGCATGGCCAACACACATTGTCGTTGTAAGTGACAATATATTTGTAACTAATTATTATTTTTTGTCATATATTGTGTGCTAACTAAGTAATTATTTTTTTAATATATAGGTACGCCAAAATGCAAAATCTAGGGGCAAAAGTGTTGGCAAGGCAAAATCCACTGGCAAGAAAGTGTCTCGGTCCGGCCCTTCTACACAAAATTCTCAGCCCGCCCCTCCTTCAAAAGTGACTCAACCCTCCCCACCTCCAAAAGTGACTTAGCCCTCCCCTTCTCCAATTGTGTCTCAGTCTCAGCCCTCCGCCTCTTCCATTAATGATTATAAGATGATTGGTTATGCCGAAATGCACGCGAAATTTAGGATGACTGAGGCAACCCCGCTTCAATTAGAGATGGATGACCAAATATTTGGGAATTTAGGTCAAACACTGACGATCACACGTGAGAATATCGATGATGTATGTAAATTGAAGTGGGCAACCAGTACTTCTATTAGAGCATATGTCAGGTACGTATGTAATTTATTATTTGACATCATTGAATTTTTTTTTATTATATCGTTAATTTAATTTGTATATATCTCTAATTATAGGTACTTGTACGAGGACATTTTGGTCCCTTCGGAACAGACACAGATTTGTGTTCTTGTGTCCGGATAATACAAACCAGCGTGAAGTGTCCCCGAAGCTGCGTAATTATGAGATGCTTGTGGAACAAAATAAGACAGTGGTTAAAAATTATATCACGCAACGCTTCTGGGAAGCTCAAAGTACAAGCGTTGATACCATGTTTTTGGCACCGTGTCTCTTACGGTGAGAGATTTAATCCATTCTTATATAACATGCATTTTTTAAATACTAGTCAATTACTTATTCAAAATTTTATTTTGAAGGCAACATTGGATTCTGTTAGCAATAAATCCTAAGAACGATACGGTGTACTTCATTGATTTACTGCATGGTCATTTCAACAACTACCCCGAGTTGATCGATATATTTAATAGGTGTGTATATTTCAATCCCTCTGCATATTTCTTAGTTTTACTTATATACGTATGCATTTCGAATAATATAGTTATATGACATTGTGTTCAGTTGTTTGAAAACATATTGGGGATTGGAACAATCAATGACCAAATGGATACCAATAGATGTAAATTTGTAATCAATGTTCTTATATATTTAATTACATTATTTTGTGAAAAAAATGTATTAAATTAAATTTAACAATTAACTAATCTTTTGTTTTGTAGTGTCCAAAACAACCCAATAGCAATGATTGTGGGTATTCTGTAATGAAATTTTTGAAGGAAATTATTACCCACAACCAAACTACTATTCCCCGACAGGTATCCACTTAGAATTCTTTTTGATTTTGATATAATAATAGTTTTCCATTTAACCATTTCAATTCTAATTTTATTTATTTATATAATTTCAGTATTTTCCTGATTGTCGGGTGAAGACATACTCTGATGAGCAGCTACTTGAGCTTAGGGGAGAGTGGTGCCGTTATGTCTCCCTTTTTTTTATTTTGGATAGAATGTAATATTGTAAGTTGTTTGAGTTTGATTTGGATACATATAGCTAAGCTAGTTTTGGTTCATATTGTAAGTTTAGCTAGGTTTGGATACATATGAATTGGATAATAACTTGTTAGCTAGTTTGTTTTGGTTCATCTTGTTGGGTATATATATATATGTTGACATATTGGTGCATTTGGATATATATATATATATATATATATATATAGCTAGTTTGTTTTGATTCTGGCTGTATGAACTTGTGGTGTGCTCAAGACTCTCATTTTTCTTGTTTTGGAGTTAAATTTCAGAATTTGAAGTGAGTTCCTATACCTTGTGTTTATTTGGTGATTTTCGTTGCATTACTATGATGAATGTCCCGAAGTAATTGCTAAGTATGTGGTTGTTCTAGTTTAAAGCTGAGAAAATGTTGATTGCAACTATATGTGCTGAAATGGGTTTAAATGAATTTGTATGTCAAATTATGCTTTGAATAACTTATGCTTGATGTTAGTTTGAATTGAAGTTGCTTTCATTGAATGGCCCATTACAATGTGTGAAATTGTGTGATTTTGCTGGTTTACTTGCTGAGAAATATAATTGGAATGAATTGGGAAACAAGTGTTTAAAGTTGGGAAGCCAAATGAGCAAATATGACTAGGAAAATTGCAAATGTAAAAAGGAAAACAAACAAAAACAGAAAGAAAAATTAAAAAAAATTATACAATGGGCAGCGCTTTTAGGACAAAGCGCTGCTCATTGCCTTAGCGCTTTTAGGAATGGGTAACCCTAAAAGCGCTAAGACAATGGGCAGCGCTTTGTACTAAAAGCGCTGCCCATTGTGTTAGCGCCCTTTGGGAATGAGCAGTGCTTACGCTAAAAAGCGCTGCCCATTCACAAAATGCGCTAACATGATGAGTAGCGCTTTTTGCAGGAGATCTACCCATGGCTATCAATGAGCAGCGCTTCTTAAGCGCTTCCCATTGTGCGAGTGGAATCAGCAGCGCCAAGTTTAGCAGCGCTCAAAAGCGCTACACAGGGCTAAAAAAAAGCGCTGCCCATCCCCAAAGCTATTGTAGTGTCTTATATATCAAAGTTGTTGCACAGCGGTGTGATTTCACTTTATTTACAACATGAATATTTGAGCCAAATATGAGTACGTCGCCTACATAGAGACATATGATAGTTCAAATGCCATTTTCAATTTTGTAATAAATACATTTGTCACTTTCATTCACTTTAAACCCATTCGATATAATCAAATTATCAAACTTCTCATGTCATTTGTTTAGGAGATTGATTAAGACCATACATAGACTTATCTAACTTACAGACCTTGTTTTCTTGTCCATGAATTACAAAACCTTTAGGTCACTCCATGTAAATTTCTTCATCCAATTCACCATTTAAAAGAGCAGTTTTAACATCCATTTAGTGTACTACTAAATTATAAATAGCGGTCAACAAAATTAGTACCCTTATGGATGTAATTCTAGTAACTGGTGAAAATGTGTCGAAGAAATCTATATTGTCTCTTTATCTAAAACCTTTGGCTACAAGGAGGGCCTTGTATTTATCAGCAGTTTCATTGGGTTTTTGCTTCGTTTTCAAAATCCATTTACAACCTATCGATTTGCAACCAGAAGGCAAGTCAACTAAGTGTCATCTCTTGTTAGACTCTAGAGAATCCATCTCGTCATTTATGACTTCTTGCCACAAATCAACATTCAACGAACGCAAAGCTTTTTGAAGGCTAGTTGGATCCTCCTCTAGTGTATAGACCGTATAATCGGGTCCATAGTCTTTAACAACATGTGCTCTCTTACCTCTTTGAGGTTTTATTTCCCTTTGTTCGTTATTTTAAATGCTCCTAGGCACACAAACTTGACTAGTTCTGGTGCCCTCACTATTTATTGATTTAAAAGGAAATTTATTTTCATATAAAAGTCAATGTCATTTGACTCTATGATCACTTTTGCATTCAGGTCACAAAACCTGTATGCTTTGCTATTTACTGCGTACCCAATGAAGACACATTCATAGGATCTACCAGCGACTTTAGGTTTTTTGGATCTAGGATTCTGAAATAAGCCAGGCAACCTCAAGTTCGAAAATAAGACATATTTGGTTGTGTTTTCTTTATGACCTCATAAGGTGAAATTTTAGTCTTAGACTTAGCAACTCTGTTCAGGACATAACATACAGTTAATAAAATTCCCCTCCACTAGCGAGTTGCAGCGCCATAATTAAGTATGATAACAACAACTAATTCGGTAAAAGTTCTATTTTTTTTATGCTTTACGTACCATTCATTTTAGGAGAATATGGTGGTCGTTTCATGTATAATTCCATTCAATTCATAAAAGTCATTAAACAATTGGGAATCATACTCAGTTCCTCTATCATTACGAAATCGCTTAATCTTTTTACCAAATTGATTTTCAATTTCTGTTATAATATCAAAGATATTGTAACGCTTTTTTAGCACGTCTATCACTCAATGCTAGCTATCATATGTGCTATTAATAAAATATTTTCCTTTTCAAAAAAACCGAGCAATCAAAGAATATAATTTATACTTTATTTGGTAAGACTCAATCGGTAGCTTATAGTGAAAAGTTTATAACAGATAAGCATGTCTCTCACACTACCAGCTTAAAGTGTATTGTAACTACCAGCTCAAGAAAAGGACTTTTTGTGACATCACTTTAGCTTCTCGATGATTCAACTGAGGGACATAAGTCCCAGTGGTCACTGAATCCAAAACATTGTGAATTTGAATCATTTCATTAGGCTAATGGGCTTCATAGAATGTTTGACGGGGTTCAGGGTTCCCTTGGGGCCCAACCCAAAGAGTTAATTTCCACACTTATAAGCACTCTTAAAGTGCCTATTCCTTCCAATGTGGGACTTCTCTATTTTTCAATTCACCAAGTTCCAACAAAGTGTAGATGAAGTAAACTGAGATATCAAATATATTGTAAAGATTTTTTAGTACCTCTATCACTCAATGCTAGCTATATTATGTACTATTAATAAAATATTTGCCTTTTCAAAAAACAAACTGAGCAATCAAAGAATATAACTTATACTTGGCAAGACTCAATCGGTAGCTTATATAGTGAAAAGTTTATAATAGATAAGCATGCCTCTCACACTACCAGCTTAAAGTGTATTGTAACTAACTTCTAGTGTTGTTCTAGACGCTACTCTCAAGAAAAGGACCTTCAGTGACATCACTTTAGCTTCTCGATGATTCAACTGAGGGATATAAGTGACAATTGTTAACACCTAAAAATAATTATACGAAAAATTATATCAAGTTGACGAGTATTTCTTCAGGTGAATCAGGTAAGTCTAATTAGGAGTTATACTGAAGAAGACCAATTGTCTTCTGATCAGTGATCACTGAATGAGAAACCTTATGATTGAATTTGGATAAGTTCATTAGGCTAATGGGCTTCATAGAATGTTTGATGGAGTTCAGGATTCCCTTGAGGCCAACCCGAGTCAATAGCACTCTTAAAGTGCCTATTCCTTCCAATGTGTGACTTCTCTATTTTTCAATTCACCAAGTTCCAACAAAGTGTAGATGAATTAAACTGAGATATCAAAGACATTGTAACGCTTTTTTAGTACCTCTATCACTAAATGCTAGCTATTTTATGTGCTATTAATAAAATATTTGCCTTTTCAAAAAAAAAATCGAGCAATCAAAGAATATAACTTATACTTTATTTGGCAAGACTCAATCAGTAGCTTATAGCGAAAAAGTTTATAACAGATAAGCATGTCTCTCACAGTACTACCAGTGTAAAGTGTATTTTTTTATACAACAACCAGCTTAAAGTGATTGTAACTAACTTCTAGTGTTGTTCTAGACGCTACTTGAAATGCGTGGCGCCAAGCTCAAGGAAAGGACTTTCTGTGACATCACTTTAGCTTCTTAATGATTCAACTGAGGGATATAAGTGACAATTGTTAACACCTAATAAAAATAATTATACGAAAACTATCAAGTTGACAAGTATTTCTTCAGGTGAATTAGGTAAGTCGAATTAGGAGTTATACTGAAGAAGACCAGTTGTCTTTTGATCGGTGCTCACTGAATGAGAAACCTTGTGAATTTGGATAAGCTCATTAGGCTAATGGGCTTCATAGAATGTTTGATTGGCTTGCGGGTTCCAGATTTAAAGAGATTTTGAAGGGAAAAGAGAAAATTAAAGAAAAATATCTCTAATACCTTAATTTTATAATTAAGAGTTCAATAGGTTCTGTCATTTGATCCATGTGTAGATAGTGTTACAATTATTATAGATTAAAATCTCCTAGAGAAAATCATTAAAATCCAAACTATAAAATCTTGGTTATCAATATTTTTTAAAAAATAATCTTATAAGTCATTACATTTCTACACCGTCTTTTAAAATTCCCAAAGACTTTTTTAAGCAAAAATAATCTTTTAATTAAAATCTCAATCCAATACACAATTTAATAGTTTAAATATTTAAAAGATTGAATCAACTCCAAAATTAACTAGATGAAATGACAAAATAAATACCACGCACACATATTACCACCGCTGACACCCGAGTTTGAACCCAGGAGCAGACGTACCATGTTGCTGAAATTGTCAAGGCAGGCAACGGTGAGGGACTGACGATTGAGAGATTGAATTGACTCAGATATTACTCAAGAAACTAAAATCACATGTTAATTATAATAGACAAGTTATAAAAATTGCCATTGACGGAAGAGTTCATGCATTGGGTACAACAAAAGCCTTAATTTTAGGGTCACAAAAAAAAATAAAGAAAAAAGGTCTTTTATCATTAGTTTTGATAAAGCAAAATAGTATTTTATAGTGATAAAATGTGAAAACTAAAGATTATTTACTTAAATAAAAAAGATGTCAACCAAAATTTGTTTTAATTAAGTCTCACTTAGTAGTAAAGTAATAGAAACTTTTATGGGAGACTTACATCTTCTTCTACTACTCTATGGATGTGAACCACGTGGCTATGTACGATGCGGTTGATCGATCCTCTCTATACATGTGATATTTGAAAATGATGGTTACTCATAATTTCCACTATTGTTAATAAGATGCAATGCAACAGAAACAGAAACTCACTATAGTCTATATAGTGATCATCGGGAACTGAATACCACACTCCTTAATTATCCCCATTTTCCCATTATAACCCTGCTCATTGTTTAATTTAAGCAAAGACTAAAGATGTGTGTCACGTGAGAGAGGGTGTGTGCGTGTGAGGTGTCTTGGCCGGCAAATATTATTCATTCATGCAAATTACAGTGGCACATGAATGAATATCAATATGAATAATGTCTACTACTACTACATGCTCTTCTTTCCTAATTATATGAACAAACAATGTTGTCTTTTCTTTTTGTCCAAAAAATCCATTCTGTGTGGGGTTCACTTCATATATATACGCTGTAGGTAGAGGGAGCTTTAGAAACAAGTTTTTGCCTTCAACAATCTGAAATAAAAACAACAACAAGAAAGAAAGAGAGCAAGAAAGCTCGTGGCAAAGAAAGAAAAAAGCCATAAAAAAAGCTGATTACATAAAGCAACACCTTTTTCTCTCTCTTTCTCTCTCTCTCTCTGCGAGCGAATAAAGCTGAAACCCACTACTACTATTACACCTTCACCAGCTGTAGTACTGTATTCTGTCAATTAATTTTGCAATTTTCTTTTTCTCTCAACTCAACATATACTCCACAAAATTCCACCCATGCTAGACACCAACAACAACACTGCTTCATCTTCTGCACCTGCACCATCTTCTGAAAATGGGGTAACAGCTAACAAAAGAAAAAGAAGACCAGCAGGCACACCTGGTAAGACCCACAACAAAAGTTTCAACCTTTTTATCTCAAACAATTATGGGTTTTTCTAAATTTTTAATTTTTTTGTATATATATATAGATCCAGATGCTGAGGTTGTGTCTTTATCACCAAAGACTTTGTTAGAATCAGACAGATATGTGTGTGAGATCTGCAACCAAGGGTTTCAAAGAGACCAGAATCTTCAAATGCATAGAAGGAGACATAAGGTGCCATGGAAATTACTGAAAAGGGAAACTGAAGGAGGACAAAAGAAGAGGGTATTTGTTTGTCCAGAACCAAGTTGTTTACACCATGATCCTTCTCATGCTCTTGGTGACCTTGTTGGAATCAAAAAACATTTCAGGAGAAAACATAGTAATCATAAACAGTGGGTTTGTGAGAAATGTTCTAAAGGCTATGCTGTTCAATCTGATTATAAAGCTCATATCAAAACATGTGGTTCCAGAGGCCATTCATGTGACTGTGGTCGTGTGTTTTCCAGGTTTCGGTTTCTGTTTCTGTTTCTGTTACTGTTACTGCTTTGTTTTCCCTCACAACCATGCTCATTTCAAGTTTCCATCTTTTATCTTTCTTTTTTTTAATCTCTCTCTCTCTCTCTCTCTCTTGGTTTGTGTGTGTGTGTGGCTTATATCATCAGTTATCAAATTCAGCATTCACACCCTGCTCAACAATTAATTTTGTTCTTAACAGAAACAAATTTAATTTTATTATTATTTTACTAGTACGTACTTCTTAAATTATTGTATTATTATATGTGATTATTCTTCTGCATCTTCATTGGAAGTCAAACCCTAAAATTCTTGTTAGTAGTAGCTGGGAGAGAGAAACAAAAATTCTAGTAAATCTCAGATATTCCATCTCCTTGACTCTTGAGGTTATATTTATTATTAATTAATATACACTATTTTGAAAAGTCTTGGTAGATAATTAGCTGCAAATTTTCCAATTCATAATCACTATTTTTGAATATTTACTCATAAATACCCCTACTTGCCTATATGTTTATACACTTTTATTTATTGATAAACAAACTAAACAAGATCCAATGAAACCATATATACGAGGGAACAGTTCATTTATTTATTTATTCAGCTTTTTTGTACTAGTGGAGACCCTATTTGTTTACTTTTTCTTATTTTATATGGCTTTACAATACACGAACATGTTTTTTCATACACATCATGTTTGTTTAACCAAGTTAATATTTTTTTAAAAACCACTTATTAAAAGAGTCAATAAGATGAGTCCATAGCATAATGCATTACATATATATATATATATATATATATATATCTAATATAATACTATATAATAATCTGTGTTAACTACTGTCCTTTTAGGGTGGAGAGTTTCATAGAACATCAAGATGCATGCACTGAGAGACACCACCGGCCAGAGTTACAAGCACTGCAACAACCAGCATGTTCTTCTAGAACAGCTTCAAGCACAAGTCCATCTAGTGAGGCAAATTTCACCATAGCCCCATTGCAAGGAGTGCCACTCCCAAAACCAAAACCAGCTTCCTTAGAGATACACAATAAGCCTACCACCTCTCATCAAAGGCATAACCTAGAACTTCAGCTTTTACCCTCTTCATTAAACCCTCAAGAAAAAGGAAACTCAAAGTCAAAGGTAAACTATGAAACTGGTTTGAAACTTTCAATAGGTACAACTACAATAAGTAGTTATAATAATGAGAAAGAGAGTGAAAAATCAGAGAAACGTTGTTCAGAAGCACAAGAGACTCCACCTTCTGTGAGTGATTCCATTTCTACATTGGAAGTGGCTAGGTTGAAAGAGTTTGCTAGTGTGGAGCTAAAGTTAGCTATAGCAGAAAAAGCTTATGCAGAAGAAGCTAGAAGAGAAGCTAAACGTCAAATTGAGATAGCTGAAGATGAGTTTGAGAATGCTAAAAGGATAAGGAAACAAGCACAAGATGAGCTTGGAAAAGCTGAAGCTTTGAGAAAACAAGCTATTAAGAAGATAAGTTCAACTGTTATGGAAATAACTTGTCAAGCATGCAAGCAACAGTTTCAGTCTTCAACTTCTGGGGTTCCATCAGAAGAGACCTCCATTGTTATGAGTTATAATAACATGTCTTCAGCCACCACAGATGAGTTATCAGCTAAAGAATGAAAGTAAAGCTAAAGTCTGCATAAAGGTTAGGAAATTAATTAAAGATGATAAAGTACATTTACAAGAAGTCATATGGTTCTTTCTTTCCTTGTTCCTTTTTTTCTTCTTTTTCTTTTTTAAGATAAAAAAAAAAGCTCACATTCTTTATTAATATGCATGGTTGTCTAGATGCAGTTTTTAGGAGTTTGAGTCTGACAGCTGTTGAAGGTTTGTTTTAAAGTGATTTGTAGCTTGTTTTAATTTGTTCATTTGTTGCTATATTATATGAATAATAATTCAACATTATGCGATGGTAGCTTATAACCCTTTATGCCTAACCTAATTAATTACATCATGGGCGACTTTTTTACCATTACTGTTATTAATGGAGGGTAATTTATATTTTTCTCTTCTCCAAAGTGTTGAGAGGAGATCTTAGATTCCTTATAAGCAATAGTGTCATATTAGTCCGATCATTGTGGAGCTTCAACAGATCGAGCTTCGATTTTGGATTACTTTTTATTTCGTATCTGCGTATAGGTTTGGTTGCAAGGAGGGATCAGATCACTAAAAGTGGTTCACCAGATTGGAAAATAAATTAAAATCAACTTTATGATGTGTAAATATAGAGATTTTTGTGGTCTCACACCTATAAAAAAATTACTCAATGACGTGAAGGAAGAAAACAAAAAGTTGCCTTAGTGAGTGAGGGTTATTTTGAATTTTGAGATGAGATTAATCTCTCAGCCAAACAGGGTGCAAGAAAGAATTGAGAGATATAAAGGATATCTGCAACAAAAAGACAATTCTGATGCGGGCCTGGGTCGTCGATTCGATTATATATGGAAATATCCATTATGGATTATTGAATTATACGGATTATACATTAAAGGCAATGCATGCATGTGGTAAGGAAAAAAAGGAGAATCGTCTATTGTTGTTTTCAGAAAAAATTGAGACAATATTATTAATGTTGTTGTTGAACAAATGGACCCATTATTAGATTATATTAAATTAATGACACATGACATTCATCTGAGTGAATGATATGGTTGGGTTGGGACCATTTTTTTCTCTACACGAAAGAAGGGGGGCTATATATATACCCCCTTTTGTGATGGAATTCTATGTGGGAAAATAAAAGGGAAAGAGTTAAAGAATGGAGGGGTCATTTTCAATGTGGTAGTATGTGTTCCTTTTATTAAATTCGTATGTATAAAAAGACAGACCATGTTTTTCAGTGCCACAATTAAAATAGGCATTCGTCTCTCTCAAACATAAACAAACACACACAAGGCTCTAAAGATGCACATGCTTCTAACAGTGCATGAAGTGGGGTTCAGTGTCAGCAACATTAGGGGGTGCTACTGTAGCTATCACATTCATTTACATTTTAGATGCAAAATAGTATAGCATGAAGAAGTCCAAGTCATTGTTTTCTTTTCTCTCTATCAATTAATTAAGCTAACGTATAGCATGCACCAGCGTATAGTAGATCAACACTGTTGGATACTTTGTAGTATTAAAGGTTGAGATTGAGTCATTGGTTGAAGGGAAAAATTATCTAATTCTCCTTTGAGTTGCCTAGCGCGCCCTCAACCTCTCTTCTCCCCTGAAGTGTTTTGAGGAACTTTCTGCTCGCTTGAAATGCCATCAGTCTCGGTTATGATGGGAGTCCATACGCATGCCTAGCCTAATTATAAAGTTTGGATGAATGACACAAAGATAAAGACTCAAAAACCAAAAAGAGATTCAACACTCAAAGGAAATACACCTTAGTATGTCCACTTGATAATTGACAACGACACACTAAAGGTGATCAATGATACTTTAAGGAATTTCTAATATTTGCAAACTTTAGTGTTCCCTATTTCTTTGTATTTACTTTTCAATAAATTTAGGATTTCATTTCTAATTGTAATGAACATTTATTTTTTAGTCTTGTTGGTCATTTAGGAGGCTACGACCTTTAGTTAATTTGATGTGGCCATGAAATTGTTTTCCTTTCTTTTAGTGGATTGCATGTTGGGCCTAGGATCCAATAGCCGAACATATAAATATTTTTCCACTCCTTGTAATTCCTTAGAACTTTGATATATGAATGAAATTCACTTTGACACATTTGAGCAAAAGTGTGAGTGCCATGGGACCAAGTGAGGGTGAGGCGAAATTCCCATTGTCAGTGTATAGGTGAAGGTTCATCATGGATTCTCCAAGGTTTCTTGGGATGAGAACCTTGAGCACACAACCATGAGGCCAGGAGATCTCAAGGATAGTGTAGTCCTTATCATCTCCTCTTTCATTTCTATCTTCTCCATCTTTGCAATTTCTTCTTCTTCATGTAAGTGTTGTTTCATTTGTGTTGTTGTGGAGTTTCATCTCTTTTTCTTGAATTTCAAGAACATGTGTTCTTGAAGATTTGTGAGAGTCAACTTGATTTTCCCATATTCCTAAATCCATCATTTGCATTGGAGATCATGTTAGATCTCATCAAGCGATATCAAAGCTTATCAAGTGAGTATCAAAGGTAGCGAAATTTGGTAAAAAAAAATTCTTTCAATATCTAGGTTTTTGTTGATTTGAATTTTTTTTTCCCAAATTCTTGTTAATTTCATTTGTAAAAGTGTTAGATCTGATCATTTCATGTTCAAATTCAGTTAGATCTTGAACTTTGAGTCACAGTTGCTCAAAATTTTGAGATCTTAATCTAACAAACTTTTTAATGCCAAAGTTAGTTACTGTTGGAACAATTGCGAACACACTGACGAACACGAACAAAATAGGGTGAGTCGCGGACTAGGTCGCTCTCTTTAAGACGTTTCCCGGCTCTGCCCAAGGTGTGCAAGCAGTCTCTCCTAGTCCCGTCGTCCCCAGGATAAAACATCCTTCTCAAAAAAAATATGGTCTTCCCTGCACCTAGGAAAACCACCAAAATCACACCCTCTTCTCTTTTCCTTTTTACTCGCTCGAAATACACTTTTTTCAAACAGATAAATGTTCTGCTTTTTCACCTTTTTTGCCATTCCAAAACTTAGGATTTTATAAACCCAATAACAAGACAAATATGTTGGAGCCATTAAAATGTGATAGTACTAAAGGATAAAGAAACGTAACAACAGTAACGTGAAATCATTACTAATAAACTATGATAAATACCAAATACTAATGATTTAATATCATATTGTAACTCCAAAGGGATAGAAAACAAAATATTGTTTCAATGGTGATGGACTATATGATAACCTTAGAGGGGGGTGAATAAGGTTATACGCTAAAATTGAATTCTTTTTGTTTTCAAAAATTAACGATGATTAAATCAAATGCGGAAAATAGGATTTAAACTATATGCAGTACCTAAGCAAACTATACCTATGACAGATCCAGTTCCAATGATATTTTACAATAACCACACTATTATCAAATTTAACGATAACGCAGCGCAATGAAATCAAATATAACGATAAACAAATATAAACAAAAACAAAGTAAAGAGAAGGGAAAGAGATACACCGTGATTTTTACGAGGTTCGGGATAAAAGCCCTACGTCATCGGCCTCTGGCTTTGCAACCTTTGAACTTGATAACAACCACTATATATATGAGAAGAACTTCTTCATCAATATCTTACAAGCAAGCAACTTCCCTATAGCTAATCTCAATTTGCCCCAAATTGAGAACCCAAGCCCCCCGCTAAGGATTTCGCTAACAACTCAATCTCCCCGATTGAATTACCCAAGAACGCTTCCCAGGATTTCACAATAACCAAGTAATAGATGAATACAACTAGAGAAACTATGATCCAATCACTCAAGAAGTATAACAGTATAGTAGTTGAGAGAGATGAGTGATTTGGATTTAGAGATGAAGAACTTGAAAAAATAATTTGACGGTTGCGTTGTGTTGTAGTGTGTTGAACGTGAAAGCCAAAGTCCTATTTATAGGATTTACAAAAATATGACCGTTGGACAAAAAATGAATCAATTATTTGCTTAAAACAAATGTGTATGATAATCAATTAAAATGTGACCGTTGTAGCACTTTTAAGAAGGAGAGAAATCAATTATTTTCTTAAACCAAATGTGTATGATAATCGATTAAAATGTGACCGTTGTAGCACTTTTAAGAAGTGAAGAATCGATTGTTGTCCTTTTAAACAAAGTGTGAAAATCGATTATGTACTTAAATAATAGGAGCATAATCGATTTTATGCTTTAACTAACTAAGGTCATGAATCGATTGTTTGCTTCTAGCTAAGAAAAACAAGACCTTTAGGCTCATAATCGATTTTGTTCTCTTTAAAGTGGATAGCAAAATCGATTCTTTGCTTTAAATGCACAAGGTCATCAATCGATTGTTTTCTTTCCAAAACGAGTTCTTTTAAAACCAATCTAATGTCAAATCGATTTTTGGCTTTAAAAACAAGAGAAAATCGATTTCTAGCTTAAAGTACCAAATCAAGAATCGATTCTTTACTTCAAAAACAAGTTCTTTTAAAACACTAACCCGTGAATCTATTTTCTTTAAAACAACATCTCTTCATGTGCCTAACCTATTAGCATGTTTTTATATAAAAGATTTTTCCAAGGCTAGCTCCATTTTATTTTAACAAAATAGATCATCTCTCAACTACTAAAAGTTATAGAACTGAAGTGATAGGATCTTACACTGTGTCCTATCAAAAACAGATTAACAAATAGTTCTTGAACTCTAGAGTAGTTTCTTCTCCAAGCCGCTACACTTTTAGATATCCTGCTCTTTGATTCATGTCGTGTACTTTTGTTCAATTTGTAACCATTAGTAGACAGATTGTAATTTGTTATCATACAAAACAAAGAGTGTTTGTCATTGGTTCAACAAATGGATCCAAAAGCCATTTATTCTCTATCATACTCATCCGTTAGAAACTTGCCAATTAATAGATTTCAATGTAATAAAGATATGGCTATAAAATAAATGCTTTAAAACCATTTTTTCCGTTTTGTAAAAACAAAATAAACTACTAATATTAATAGTTTCAAAATATTTCAAAAGCAAAGAATAACCCTTCTTTTTAATCCATTCAACTTCCGAAAGAGTGAATTTAATTGATCAAATAATATTTTCCTTTTTTTTATATTTTAATAAATCAACCAACAATCCGCCACTTGAT
This sequence comes from Astragalus membranaceus, assembly GCA_039519185.1. NCBI lineage: Eukaryota > Viridiplantae > Streptophyta > Magnoliopsida > Fabales > Fabaceae > Astragalus > Astragalus membranaceus. The sequence goes on from CM076850.1 coordinate 158,491,209, forward strand.
TTATTAACCTGTTTTTTGGACCTAAAAGTGATTTATGCATATTCCTTGAGAAATTTTGAGTGAAATGGAGTCCAACTTTGTGTGATTTGGTTGAGAATTGATTGAGATAACACAGTTTTAAGAAATCACAGATTCAAAGTGTTCTTCGTGTTCTTCAATCTGTTCTTCATTTTCTTGAAATCCTATAAACATTTGTTCCTAATTTTGTTTTCCAAAACTTCAAAATCAGTTTTTGAGCTCAATACTTATCATTTTGAAGTGTGATTCAAAAGACAAGTAGCTTGTCTCAAAAGCTACATTTTTTTTGCGACATTAAAAAAAATCAGCAAAAAGAAAATATAAAAAATAGCAAAAAAAAGTATTATATTATACAAAAAAAAGACTTCTACTATCACTTGAGCGCCCAAAAAATTCTGAATCAAAAAAAGTCCCTAAGATTGGAAACTTTCATCCGCGTTTCAGTTTTTCACAGCGTTCTCGAATTTGCATCGTTTTCGGTGAAATCTTTTGCTATAGTTTAATTTCTGCACTCAATACGAGTTGAATGCAATTGATTTGACGCAAATTGGTTGAGAAATGAGCAAATAAGAGCCAGCACGTTTTATAGATGCGAATTACTTCTTCACGATATTTTGCATTTCAGCGCTATTCTAAAGAAAATGTCTGTCATATTCTGATTCCTTGTTGAGTTTCAAGCTTTTTAGGCACAATAATCGTTCAATTTGGTGCTCTATAGCAAAATCACCATTGTTGAGATTGAATGTTTTTTGAACTTCAAATTCAAGATTTCGGTTCCAGAAGTGATTTTGCGCATCAGCACTTTTCAGAGCTTAATTTTGGTTCCATTGAATTTCTTGCGAAGCTTTATTCAAGTTAGAGTCTAGTTTCATTCAATTTGATCGCGTATTGGATGAGTTATTCGAGAAACAAGAAATCGAATGCACCTTGGTGTGCTTGAAGACATTCATAGTGTTCTTCATTTTTCTAAATTTTTGTTTTAAAGGGCCAAACAAAAACAGATATAAAAGATAAAAGACCAAAGTGAGAAAAATAAAAGATAAAGGACAAAACTGACATGTATATGAAAGATAAAGGACCAAAGTGGGAAACAAAAGATAAATGACCAAATTGAAACTTTGATCATAGATAAAGAACCAAAAATGCAATTTAGTCGTGTTTAAATGAAGAAAAAAGGTGTTTTGTCCTATTTGGCAGTGTACAAAAGGAAATTTGTACTTTTAATGGGCCACTAGAAGGCAAAATGTCCTTGGTTTTGTGGGTTGGTTGGACTTTTCAGCGCATGTCTTGGCCTAAAGGGTACTTGGAAAAGTGCAATTTAGTCGTGTTTAAATCAAGAAAAAATGTGTTTTGTCCTATTTTGCAGTGTACAAAAGAAAATTTGCGCTTTTAATGGGCCACTAGAGGACAAAATGTCCTTAATTGGTTTTGTGGGTTGGTTGGACTTTTCAGCACATGTCTTGGCCTAAAGGGTACTTGGAAAGAGAAACCCCTATATAAAGATAACCTTAACCTAAAAAGAGCATACACTATTATGCATTGCAGATCCCTAGGTTAGAAAATACCGTTTTCAACCACCATCATTGTCCACCTTCTTCCCCACTCATCCTTCCACGATTTTTGTACTTGAAACTCCATTTTTGAAGCTGTTAGCTCGCATTCTGTAGTACCGTTCCTCATCAGGATAACATAGAATCAGTGGAGTTGATCTACAACAGCAGGATCTTACCTTATGCTCTAATTTTTTTGTATTTCATTTCCCTATTTATGTAAATCTGTATCAACTACATATTTTGATTGTAATGACTTCATTAAGGGTAATTAGGTCTCATTTTATTATGTTTAACCTCACTATGAGCTAAACCCTTTTACAGTCAAGACTATTGTGATTTAAATATGACTTTATGGTGATCGTTGATGAGCAATGTCGATGTACCATTTTCTTATGCATTTAAATGTCATGCATCTTTTTTGAACTTGATCACTTTAATTAGGGTATTGTACTCTATTCACCGGAAAGTGGGAAAGTGGTAAGGTACTGTTTTCATAAGACAACATGGTTAAGTGGTAGGAATATCACTTTGCTTGGTGAAAATTGATATTAAGGCAATGTCATAGTGTGAACTGAATCGAGCTTAAAAAGCACAAAATGGATCGAATGAGAACTTAGGAATAGAGGTATCTTAACAACATTTTGTCTTGTAGTGATTGGACCCATTTTTCGACCATTGTTGTCCAAATTGGATTAAGGAAGAATTGCAACAAAAACCAATCTTTTTAAAAAACTCAAAGGGCAGAATCCCCTTAAAAAGGAGATTGGATGTAGTATTGTAGTTGCCAAATTCTCATTTTGAGTAACCTTCAAAACTCTATCTGATCATAAACAAGAACCAAAATAACTATCAGGAGGATTGTACACCACCGCAAATGAACCATCAACAAAGAACCAAAACAAAAGGAGCCCATTTTAGAAGTTCCATCTTCACCATTGTTGCTGGGGTTTATGCATATGAAACACCAAAAAGCATTCCACTTTACTACAACCTCAAAATCAAGATCCAAAGAGACTCCAAAATTGAATATTATAATCCAAAACATAGAACATTATAACCCAAAACTCCTAGGTATTACAACTAGATATGTCATTTTCTCTAGAATCGTCAACTTCATCCAGCAATCCAGCAAGGGCAACAGTTTCGTGATCTCTTCTAGTATTCAACACCAGGTCTTAGAATGTGGTTTGGGACTAACTCAATTCTACAAAACCGACTTATAAGGTGAGGATTGTCCTTTCAATATATATTCTTTTGAGACCATATCGTTAGTCAATCTGAGACTTGGATTTTTCCCTATACTAGGAGTGGAATTTACCATTGCCCTCCAACTCAATCCACCTACTCACCGCAAAGTATTGACTCCAAAAGAATAGTATGAGAATTAACTCAGCAATAATAAAAACTTAATTACATAGAAACCAATAATTTTGATGCAGCATTATATATCATACTCCTACACGGAGTCATTCTAGACACACAAACATATCATACCTTACAACAATTAATAGGCTCAAAGTTGAACACTGGAACTTCAATCACAGTATTTAACAAAATCATATATATAAATATATATATATATATATATATATATATATATATATATATATATATATATATATATATATCATGCACCATTAAAAAAATCAAATCACTGGAATTTTAATAGGCACTAATAAACATATCCTACAGCATTAAAAAATCAAATCTTAATTTATAACACTAGAACTTCAATCATGTCATGACAAAAACAAAATAAACAGTAAATGCAATTGAATCTCCATGTAACTAGGAAAAGGCTCAAATTTGAACTCATTCAAAATCACGGGTAATCCCAATAAATGAAATCGGAGTAAATTCATAGTGACCACCTATATAGGGTTTATTTTGTCAAAAAATAATCCATAAAGGGTTTATGAAGTTTTGGGATTGGAAAGAAAGGGTTTACGACACAAACATATATCATGCCTTACAATAGGAAAACTCTCAATCATACCTTTATTACAGAACCAATCCTAAAGCTGCCCAATCATGGAGGCCTATTAATCATCGACAAGGGTAATTGGGGCCGAAGAGCTGGCGACATCTTGAGTAAAAAGAAGTTATGCAAAACAAAGAAATACATTTCATTTATGTACCAAGTATAATAATAGGTACGTAATACCACACTATTAAATACATCTTTTGGTATTTTACCTCATTCAATTCACTCATGATTATCAAGATTCTCACTAGTAAGAAGGGATGACTAGAAGTCGGTACTTCGTATTAAGAGGTTACATTGGAGATAGGTATAGCCAATACCTCACTTGCAATTCTATCAAGAATATTGAGAGTTGACTAGAAGTTACTTTCCACCAATCTAGCAGATCAAAATCCAGACTACGCTTTTGTAAATCTTCTTGAAAAACTTTCATAACTCAAACTCTGATGTGTTGCATCCAACTGATAGCTAGGTAGAACTTAGAACAATCATACAGATTAACTTCTTCAGTAATATAACACAATAAAACCTTTATATATAATCTGGGGTCATCAATCCATTTCTTAAATCTTTCGAATATTGCAGGAGACTCACAACTATGTGAATTACCAACATTAAATCAATTATGAATTTTTCACAATCAAATTCATAATATGTGGGCAACAACGCAGATGAATATACTCTCCATTTAAAAGTAAGTCATTCCAATAGATAGAAACTATATATCATTTGAGAACGCATTGTCTATGTATGGTGACACTGACCAAATGAGATAGCCGTTAAGCATTTAGGCACTGCTAAACGGTGTTGCCATAATTTCAGCAGTGTACTTTGAAGAAAATTCAGGATGGTGTGAGACACATGTAATTAAAATATTGGGTGGATGTCCAAGTGTTGGTGGTTAGACAAACTCGAAGATGATGATGTTGTGACAAAATATTCTCTAGGCTTGTTTTCGGTGTCCCAATAATGCTTAAAAATATAACGCGCTAGTGTAGTGCATGATGAGATAGATGATAAAGAGGAAAAGTGATGATTTGGGAAAACAGCGGTATGTGGTGCTATAGGTATTAAGTGGGGGTATGTATAGTAACAGTCTAAAGTTATTGAAGCCTTGGCCCATTTGGCCTTTTTTACTATTTTCTAGCTCGGATGCGGATCCAAGATCCCCTTTAAGCTTTAACTGTGTTTTTGACCAAAAAAAAAGCTTTAACTGTGTTCAATTCAATGGGTTTTTTTGTACCCCCATCGACCCTGTGAAAAAACGCAATTGCTCTTCACAAAATTTAAAAAACCCGAACGTATCCTGATTTCAATTTTTTTTGGAAATCAGATTTATGTATCAGTGAGGTAAATCCGATTTCCACTGAAAATTTTAAAAATTTAAAAGCGGATTTATTTAAGATGGGGTAAATCCGCTTTGTTATTTTTAAAAGCGGATTTACCCCATCTTAAATAAATCCGCTTTTAAATTTTTAAAATTTTTAAAAGCGGATTTACCTTAAGTGGGGGTAAATCCGATTTTGTTATTTTTAAAAGCGGATTTACCTTATATGGGGGTATATCCGCTTTTAAATAACAAAATCAGATTTACCTTATGTGGGGGTAAATCCGCTTTGTTAACCTAATTAATAAATAAATCCAGATTTACCTAATTAATAAATAAATAAATCAGTTAAAAAATTAGATACGAATTTCGACCGTCTTTTGGTTCTGTTTAGTGTGTAGTTCGTTAACACGTGACGATGTTGTACGTCGAGCGAATAATTTAGGCTAAATTTGGACAAACTTAAATTTGGTTTTATTTAATTTTTAGTGGTGTTTTGATAATTTTTGGATTAGTTTTGACTCTTTAACGGATTTTTAGTAGCATTTTTATAGCCTTTTTTAAAAATTTAAATAAAAAATAATTATTTTTAATAACAAAATCGGATTTACCTTAGGTGGGGTAAATCCGAATTCCTTTTTTTAGGGAAATCAGATTTATCTACCCACTAGGTAAATCCGATTTGAAAAATAACAAAGCGGATGTATCCCCATCTGAAGTAAATCTACTTTGTTATTTTTAAAGTTGGATTTACCTATTAGGTACCCCCATTTGAGGTAAATCCGCTTTGTTATTTGGGCAGGGGTATTTTCGGGTATATGGGATGTGATGGGGGTATATGGGATGTGATGGGGTAAAAAAAACCCCAATTCAATTTGAGATCGATTATGAGGGTAAACAGCTAAATCTTCTTGGGCTACTACCGTTTCTTTAATCATGCCAAGAACAAATATTCCTACTAGACCCCCCAAACACTAACCTCATCTAGAAAATGGAGACCCCCCTCACAAGTCACAAGTATCATTAAGGCTTAGTTTGAATCAGATAATCTGGATCTGAAATTGTAGAAGGTGAGATTCAGAATATAGTGAAGTTAGAGCATCCTTCAGCCCAAGACCGGCCATTGAGGTTGTTGAAACGCCGCCTATCAGTTGGACTCATACCTCAAGAAGATAGATTCTGGTGGCCTAAAAAAAATCACTTGTCAAAGGTCACATGGTCCCTAGATACATACATACATACATACATACATACATACATACATACATACATACATACATACATACATACATACATACATACATACATACATACATACATACATACATACATACACTCATACACAAGTATGTATCTATTTTTTGACAATAAAAGCCTAATTATCTTTTTTTTTTTAATATAAAAAGCCTAATTATCTTGATAACAAAAGGTTAGGGATACATATGTCTTTCGTGCCTATAATGATTGAATTCTGGTTTTGATCCCAATAAAAAAAAGATCTTTGGTTTTTGTAACTATAGTTAAAAATTAATGTTTTTATTCCCTACCATATTTTAAAATTAGTGTATTGCCATGTAACACTTAATAGTGTCTATTGAACTATGTTAGCATGTGATTCACTAAAATAAATTGTATCTATACATCCTAGAATAAATGTTAGGACCAAAAGGAGTGATTTCAGATTTTAAAGGATGAATTGTCTTGATGAATACTAGGACCAAAAGCATGGTGAATCAGCAAGTTCATCAGTATTTTGATATCACCCACGTGTTTGATACATTGCCTTAATGAGTTACTTGGTTCTGAATTCACATGTAAAACCCCAAATGTTAATATTGATTGGTTGAAGTTACATTGTAGCATCACTAATAATAATAAATACTAAAGAACACAACAAATGAAGAAAAGAACTTGAGAAACAAGGCACAATAAACTCAGGTAACAGCTGTAGAGAAAATCTTACAAGCTTCATGCGACTTAATTCACTTGTCATATATAATTATGCACACAACAACATAGTCTAAGCACTGTTGCTGCTTCCTTCAGTTGATCCAGGCATAAGCTCTCTCAGCAAAGCCACTACCTGCAACATGCTTGGCCTTCTAGAAGGCAAGTCATCAACACATCTCAAAGTAACTTCCAAATATCTTATCATCTCTTTCACTTCTTTAACTTCGTTTGTTTCATCTGTTCCTTGAGTCTCCAAAAGCAAGTCAGAGTCAATTACTTCCATTTGTTTCCCTTCACGTACCTTCATCTTGGCCCATCCCACTAAGTTAGTGTCACCAAAGTCTTCCTTATCAGTAGGGCGTTTTCCACTAAGCAGTTCCAACATTACAACACCAAATGAGTAAACATCTCCCTTAGCAGTGCACCTGAAACTTTGATAGTATTCTGGTGGAACATATCCAGGTGTTCCTGCTAGTGTGCTTACACTTAAGTGTGTATCAAGAGCACTTATTAGTCTTGCCATTCCGAAATCTGATACCCTTGACTCCATTTCATTGTCTAGCAACACATTACTTGATTTCATGTCTCTGTGTATAATGTGAGGGATGCAATTGTGATGCAGAAAACAAAGTCCTTTAGCAGCACCTCTTGCAATCTTTTTCCTTTCTTCCCATGTTAAGATTCTTCGATCGCGCGTCTTAATTCTACCATGAAGCATCTCTTCTAAGCTTCCATACTCCATGTATTCATAAACAAGAAGCCTCTCTTCCCCTACTTTGCAGTATCCTAATAAAGGGACAAGATTTCTGTGCTTGATCTTACCTAAGGTTTCCATCTCAGCCATGAATTCTCTATCACCTTGGCAACTTAGTCTTATGAGCTTCTTTATAGCGACACTCGACCCGTCTTTGAGTGTGGCTTTAAACACTTCACCAAAACCACCACAACCAATGAGGCTTGCTGCTGAGAAGCCATTGGTTGCTTCAATCAACTGTGAGAATTTGAGCTTCCTCAGCTGCCTTTGAAATGTTGCCACATTAATGCTTAAAGGCTCTTTCTCTTTGTCAATTTTCCATGTTGTGGCAGCATGACATGTTTGTAAACTATTAAGCATTTTAACTTCCTCAGCCTCTTTCCTCCTAACTCGCATCGCAATTGCCCACACACTTAAAATGCATACAGAAGCAACAGAAATGAAAATTCCCATGACAATGCTATTTGCCCATGATGCAGTTGATCTTCTATGGCTTCCTTTATCATCACTTGGATTTGTTGTGGTTTGGCTGTTTTCATTCCTGCACTCAGGCAATGGAACACCACAAAGACCTGGATTGTTTGCATATTGTGTGGCTGGAAGTGTACTTAATTGTCCCCTAGATGGAATTTGACCTGTTAACTCATTGTTTGATAGGTCTATTTGAACTAAGAATGAGAGGTTTGAGAATGAATCTGGGATAGTACCCTGCAGCCTATTATGTGATGCATCAAACACTCCCAAATTTTTGAGCTGGCCAAGTGATGAAGGGATTTCACCAGATAGTTGATTGTGAGATAACTCAAGAACCTGTAAAGCCTCCATATCTCCGAATTCTTCCGGTATTTTGCCGCGAAGCTCGTTGTAGGAGAGATCAAGATACTCCAAAGTCTGGTATTTGGTAAACATGCTAAGGACAGCACCAGAATAGAGTCTGGTGAAATCACAAGTCCTTAAAGTTGGTACCTGTGAGAGCCTCTCAGATCTGATTCCATAGAATTCTAACAAACCTCCAACACCTTTACATGAGTTTCCAATGTTTCTTACAAACACCAGAGTGTTTCCTGATAAAATACCAAACAATGATTCTGCTCCTATCTGCCTTCCAAGTCTTGAAGGGATTTCACCTGTGAGCTTGTTGCTGTTCAAGTCCAACCACACCAAACTGCTGCAATTTGCTAATTCTCCTGGTATCTGACCTGACAAGCTGTTGTTTCCAAGCTGCAAAACTGCAAGCCTTGTTAATAAGCCAAACTCACGTGGTATTTCACCACTTAGTTCATTACTTGTCAGTGATATCCACTCAAGATTGCTGCAATTGAACAACTCGATGGGAATTTCACCACTGAGTTGATTGTTATTAAGTATGAGATCCTTAAGATTCTTGCATTGCCCCAACTTTGGTGGAATTTTCCCTTCCAAACCATTGAACCATGCTATTAGCTGCTCAAGATTTTCAAGTTGTCCAAGCTCATCAGGGATTGAACCATTGAGATAGTTGAGACTAAAATCAAGTGTCTTCAGTTGTGAGCACTTTGAAAGCTCAGCTGGAATTTCTCCTGTAATGAGATTATCTGGCATTCTCAGCTCCTCAAGTGATACTGCTCCTGGACATAAATCTCTAGGAAGAGATCCATATATTTTGTTTGAGCTGAAATCAACTATCCTTAAATTTTTGCATGAAGATATTGAAGATGGAAATTTGCCAGAAATAGCATTATTTCCCAACCTCAGTTCCTGTAATGATCCAAAGTTCTGAAAGATTGACTCTGGCAATTCTGTCATATTGTTGTTGGACATATCAAGAAGCTGCAGCCAAGTGCAAGAAGAGAAACTGGAAGGGATTGAGCCAGTGATGTTGTTGAAAGAAAGTTTAAGTTCTAAAAGGGAAGAACAGGCATTTCCAAATTCAGAAGGGATCCAACCAGTAATTTGATTGTGTGAAAGATCCAAAGTCTGCAATTTGTTTAGCTGACCCAAAGCCTTTGGTATTTCCCCAGAGATAAAATTCTTGGCTAAGTTCAAACTCTGGAGACTGGTGCAGTTTGATAAAGAGATAGGAATTGAGTCTGATAAACGGTTTTCTGATAGATCAAGTTGCAACAAGGACTTGCACTCAATTTTCAAGCTAGAAATTGAACCTGTCAAATTATTTGAAGTGAGATCAAGGGACTGTACTTTATCAGAATTTTGCATGAACTTTTCAGGAATAGGACCTGTTAAATTGTTGTAAGAAAGATTTACAACAACAAGGTTTGGACACTTGGAGAAAAAGTTCTCAGGGATAGGACCTGTAACTCCACCAAAGGATAGATCAAGCTGTGTCAAACTATAAGGTAGGTGAAGCAAAGAAGTAGAATTTACAGAAAATGAATTGAGAGACAACTTCAAAACAGATAACATATTTAAAGAAGATAGAGGATCAAAAGAAAGAGTGGCAGAAAGATTGGTATTCCCACTAATATCAAGGCCAGTAACTCTTCCATGTTTGCAAGAGATACCATACCATGTGCAGGGATTTCTACTTGGATTCCACCCTGATAAAACTCCATCTGGATCCTTCTCAATCATCTTTTTGAACATGAGAAGAGCTTCTGCATCAGTCTTGATAGAAGAAACTGTTGCACCTGCTGCTTCAGTCATAGGAAACAAAATAGTCATCATAAGGAGTAGTAGTGTTACTGTGAGATGAGGCAAAAGCTGAACTGTGTTGTTCTCCATTGAGAAAAAACAAGCTTGTAAAAAGCAAGAACACAGGTCTTGATTCTTGAAGGGAGATATAGAATGTGGAAAGAGGAAAGAAAAACAACAGTGAGAGTGGTGAGTAGTATAGTATGATGGGAATTTTGTTGTGGGAAGAACTTTGGGAAAAGAGAGTTGCTTTATGTGTTTTTATAAAATTGAAAGGAGGGAAAGTGAGAAGGAGAATAAGTTTGTGTGTGATGGGAATGTATGTAATATACTATGTAATATGTATCATATACTTTGTTCATTTATCGGTATCAGTATAGAACTAACTATATAGATGGAAAAATAGAGAGAATTTAGTGATGGATTGATTTGACTTTTAGTCAATGGATTTGGGACCCACAGACAAAGGTCTCTGTCTATATCTAAAGATCGGCGATATATAAAAAAGAAAGAAACAAAAACAAAAAAAGAAACCTGAGACCTTGGCCTGTGCCTGATCCAAGAGTCACTGTCTGTTTGTCAGTGAGCGTGAGAATGCTTCCCAATTATTATATGGCAGCATACATAGTACTAGTCAATATTTATATCATATATTGCCACCGTATATCTGATTGTTTTCTGCTTTTAAGGCAAGCATTGTTGTTTCTTTCTCCCTCTTATTTGCATCAACATCTTCAAGACAAATTACACGTATACATAATTGCATAGCTATGAAGCACTAACAATTTAGATTAGAGACGTGTTTGGTGTTCCACATATCACAACACTGACACTTCAATTGCTTCTATTTTCCTAAATTACTATTGGTGTCTACGTGTCTGTGTCACCGTCATGTTTGGTATGTCTGATATTCATGTTTGGCTAGATTGAGAAACAGACAAGCAAAATAATTTTTGATTAAGAGAGTATTTGAGCTTTAAATTAACGTGGTTGTTTGATTAAGAGAACAGCCTTGAAAAGAATTGTAAATGTCTTATTGAGGGCTCCACTTGTTGAAATGTGAATGGAAAGTCATGATTGTGTATTATGGTTGAGAATGTTTCCAGGGAAAAAAATATATAGGTAGAGTAAAGAAATGGAGGCCCACCATGAAGTAACAACATCAATTAGCTGAGTGTCAATGGCATGGGAGGTGATGATGCTCCCTTTAGTGCTTGCTTGCCTTTCTCATTCTTCCTTTGCAAGCCCTTTTTATATGTATTATCACTATTACTATTATTAACTCTTGAAATTAATAGTGACTAGGTTGGTTCGATCCACTCTAATAACTTTTTAGCTGGGTTTTGGGACCATATTTTACTTTACTTCACACTCTTCTAATTCCCACATTCTTCAAACCGAATCCCAGTTTAGTTGTTCTGCATCATCAAATTAAGATTTTGTGTCTCCAAGGCCCAACCAAGTGTTTTTTTTTTTATTTTTATGGTTAATTATATCCACCTAAGCACTATCACACGATACATATTTTAATGATTCATGAAATTAAGAATTAAGAATTGAGATATATCGCCTACTAATATTGAAGGATTGCGTTTTGACTGTGAGAAGAGAATTTGATGTTACATAAAAACTGTGTGGTAATTATAGTTACTATTATTAGTTTTCAATATGGTGGTGACCCATTCCTAATCATTTCGAAGGACCATAGTAAGGGCTACCATTGGTTTTATAAAGGGAATTCTTCTCAGCATTTGCATAAAAATTAACATGAATGTAAAGCTTGAAATTCTTTGACAAATAAAAAATTATCACTTTCACTCACACAAATTATGCAATATGCACGCTCGAGGTTTTGCAAGCCTCGAGTATTGTGTACTCATTTTACAAATTCTGGCTATTTGTACTAATTTTACTCATGTTTTGGGGAAAATATGCTTACAAAGTTTGATGGAAGAAGGGTATATTAAAGGAGATGAAACAAAACATATTTCACCAAAGTTCTCTTTTATTCAAGATCTTTAAAAGAGAAGTGATATAAGAGTTCAACAAATATGTTCATTTGTGATAATATAGCAATCTTCTTACAAAATCAATGCCACTTTTGAACAATTAGTACCGAAGATTGGTCATCCTCGTCTCATCTCACAAACGATTGTATGCATGGAGGGCAGAAATATTTTTACTCTTTTTTCCTTCACCATAGTTGTCTCTTAGGTTTCTTAATAAGGTTTTTAACGCTATAATTCCCACATAAAGGGTATTGCACTATTTTTCCTTCACGGAATTTTTTCCACCAAGTTTTTTTCTAGTAAATTTTAGCGAGGCACGTCCTCAACGGACATCCCAAAGAGAGTTCATATTTGATGTATGTTCATTTCCCTAAATCTTTTCATAGTTTCTATAGGATGAACTTCTAGCTCTCATTTATAAAAAGGTCATTAGTTATTGTTCTTACTCTTAATTTCATATGTCAATGACACATTACGTGATGTCGTGTATGCTTGTAAATTACAAAATTTGTCCTATAAATAGGACTTGTGAGATTGTAAAATTTATACCTTCAGAAGATAATATAAAGACTCTACTTTTCTGTCTTTTCCATATCTTATTTCTTATATGATACTCTATTTTTCTATACTTTATAATATCTTGCTCTCTTTTTTGTTCGTTTCATAATACTTCGAACTTTTATTACTCTCTTTGGTCCAATTATAAGAGAAAAATAAAACATTGCAAAATTATTAAACTTATTTATTGTTTTCACTTTTTGAATGGTTTACCACATATACCCCTACATAAATTGTGAGACATTGAATACAGTTACTGATAATAATAAGAAAAACATTTTAAAATGAGGGTAAAAAGGTAAAAACAATAAACACGTTTTAAAAGTTTTAATTTTTTTCTTATTAATGAGACCAAAAAGACTCTCTTATAAAAAGCACAAAAGAGAGTACAAAAGGGTAGCACAAAGACTACTTCAATATTAACGATCAACTATACTCCCTCCATTCCAAATATAGCGATATTTAATATAAGTACACACAAAATAAGAAATAATAAATCAATATGCACCTAGACTAAAATAATTTTATTTACTCTCTTAGGGTTTGTTTGGGAGATTGAAGGGGAGGGGACGTCTTAAAAAAATAGGAAGGATACAAGATAAATAGAAGGAATGATGTATCATCATCTTCGATGCGTAGATTATTTTTCTTCATAAAAGCAAATCCCTCTAATTTGGAGGAATTTAAAAAATGCATTGGAGGAGGGTTTTTGAGGGTTGGGGAGGGCTTGGGCAAATTCTTCAATTCATTTACATCCTTTTATAATAGACTAATAGTGTTAAATTTAAAAATATAATTATAAAAATTATCTTATCATTGTCTACAAAATTACTCTATCAATTAAGATAAAATATTTCTATAGTTTTCTCTCTACTCCACTCCCCTCCAAACTCCCGATCAGACTCTTAGTATTTGCCATTTACTGCATCTTGGACTTGTATTGTCTCCCAACTAAGGGTATAGTTGAGGAAAAAAACATTATCTAGACATTGAGTTCTTAAAACATTAATAGTTATGTAACAAAAACAAAAAACTAAAAACTAAAACATCATTAGTTATAGAATTGAGGAATTAGCAAACATATCTTTAACCATACTTTGATTTGATGTAAGGTTCCTGTTCCAGATCGACCTTAGAGGCCCAATCCGGGGTCATATTGGGCCAATTCCCCAAGGGATTCGGCCCAGCAAGGAATTCCGCCTGCAGATCACGAATCAACGGACCAGATCGAAGCACTCCAATCCAACGGTCCAATTCGGGTGTAGACCGCGAACTCCCGGTGGTCCGCAACTATAAATACGGGTCTTACCCACGAATTCAGGTACGTTTTCACTCATTTGCACCTCGCTAACTTATGTCTGCTGACTTTAGTATCGGAGTATCTGCAGGTACCCACCCCATTCGGGTTCGACCTCGGAAGAAGGCAACTTGACGAGCAGCAGCCTCAGAAGACACCGATCTCCACCATGTTCATCCGTCCTTGAGCCAACAGAAGACAAAAGCGACACATCAGATACCAAATCAAATCAAAGTGGCGAGGCAAGGTTCAGGACATTGGCGACCACAGTGGGAGCTGATAGTTAAACTCTCACCAAATCAAAGTCCTCTTATGGCTCCAAAGTACAGTCACGTGGAACGCAAACCGCCCTCCCGAGACCTCGCCAGACCACGCTTCAAGCCGGAAATACTCCGGACCCATATGGTAACCGCTGTCATACTGGGCGGCGAATCTGTCGAGCTCCGTGAAACCAAGCAATCTCTCAAAACAAAATGGGGGAAATCCTGAGCGTATCTGGTAAACCTCCAAAAAAGGTGACGACCGGCCCTCCATTGCTCTTCTTCGACGACGATCTCCCGAGCGGCATCCTCATCGAATATCCCCCATTGGTTATCTCGGCAACGATACTGGATTCGCGAGTCTCAAGAATCTTAGTAGATCAAGGGAGCTCGGCAGATGTCATGTTTCAAGATCTCCTACCGAAACTAGGAATCCCCGCAACCAAGCTCCTCCCTTATGGGGGCTCAAACTTGACGAGTTTCAACGGGGTAGAGACTCGGCCACTCGGTTATATTGAGCTCGGAATCACCTTCGGTTCCGGCCTTCTCTCCCGTACGGTGGAGACTCAGTTCATTATCTGCCTTGCCAGTCACCTTACAACTGCATTATTGGGAGGCCGACCTTGGGGTCCTTAGGGGCCGTTACCTCGACAGTTCACCTCGAAATGAAGTTTTACTCGTAGAAAGGCGAAATTGTCACAATAGCCACAGATCTCGAAGCCGCACGAAGGTGTCATTACCTTTCCGCGAAGCCCGTACCTCGCCTCGACGGAGCAAGCACGTCCTCGGGTAAGAAACCAAAGCAAGCGGAGCCCAGACAAACGACCCCGGGAAACAGCACTCCCGACCTCGACGCAAGATATGATCCTGATAGCTCCGAAGACGAATACGACGATCAAATGACTAAAGAATCGAAAAAGCAAATCCGACACCCCGAACCTGATGGAGAGTTCGTTGAACTACCCCTGGAAAATGGTCCGGTGAAGACAGTTAAACTCGGTGCGGGGCTACCGGATCATGTTCAAAAGGGGCTAGCTCATTGCCTGCCTACAGCGGCACGCAGACTTGTTCGCCTGGTCGGCAGCAGATATGCCGGGTATACCCACCGAAGTAGCGTGCCATCACCTCGCAGTGGATTCCAAGGCAAAATGGGTTGCACAGAAAAGACGAGTCCAGAACCCAGAAAAGGCCGAGGTAGCCGCTAAGGCCGTCTCCGACCTGACCTCAGCCGGGTTCATTAAGGAAGTTAAATATACGACCTGGCTCTCGAATGTAGTACTGGTGAAAAAGAGTAATGGTAAGTGGCGCATGTGCGTGGACTAAACCGACCTCAACCGAGCATGTCCCAAGGACGCATGTAGACAGACTCGTCGATAGCGCTTCGGGGTTCCGCCTTCTCTCATTCCTCGACACATATTCTGGGTACAACCAAATAGCTATGTATCCCCCCGATCAAGAAAAAATAGCTTTTATAACGGACAGGGGTAACTACTGCTACCGAGTCATGCCATTCGGCTTGAAGAATGGGGGCGCAACTTACCAATGCATGATGAACAAGGTATTCCAGGACCAGATAGGGCGGGTCGTGGAAGTCTATCTGGACGATATTGTAACACCCTTTTTCTACCCATCGTTTTATTCATAATTTATCAGAGTTTTTCGCGCCAAAAGAGTGTCGCATTTTTCAACGTAAAACAAAACCTCGTAGTTTTCTCAAAACATGCAGTGGAAATATTCAACATCGTCAAAACATCAACAACCGACAAAGTGCAAGGTGTACTAATTACTAAAAGATTCAACATCAACTGAAATATAAGTAAACACAGTAATCGACCCTTCCCCAAGTGCTACCTATCAGAGCAGACGACACCAGACGAAAGGAAGACTACAATCTTCACTCGGGCTCACCTATAAAAGTAACAACCACAAAAGGGGTGAGATATCACATCGTACAAAGGATCATATGAAAGATTGTATGCACAAGTCAGGATATCAGGGAATCATCACGCTTAGTTGTAGCCACAACAGTCAGCATACGACAACAATCGATTAATCTACAACAACGACAATCAACTTACAACAACATAATGGTCATTACATGATCACAACAATAGGTATACAACAAGGACATGTCACCACCGTCGGTGACTTCAATCATGCAGTGCAAATGCAAATGCGGCTCAACAGAGGGCCAACTACCCTATAATGCATGTGGTACCGGGTCCAGCCAAATGAGGCTTCCAACTTAATCCATGCCAAATGAGGCAATCCAACGTGTCGGGGCCAACTATCCTCATATGCAAATGATGTGCATGCGACGCAATGACAACAACAACCTGGCAAACAACAACATGACAACAACAACAACAACATAGACCATGCCCGTAAATGGGGCAATCCAACGTGTGCAGCAATAATAACAACATATCAACAACAATATAACTTGGGCCATTCAGCGGTACCCAAGACAACAACAACAACGTCAATATAATCCATGCCTGTAAATGGGCAACCCAACGTGGTGTATTAACAACAATATAGACACGACAACACAATTCACATCCTAGGCAACAACGAGGCAACTTGACAACTTGACAACGGAATAACAAAACAACGACATTAGGCACTAAGGCACTAGGAGACATTCCACAAATTGGGGCGACTACAACACTAGGGATGACTCGCAATCATTTAGTAATAATCCACAACTAGGCTTGGTTTCGTAAGGAGAGGGATTTTTCCACAAAAATAGGATTGCTTCATTTAATTAGGGATTTTCCTCAAAATAGGGTCACATCTTAAAGATAGGGATTTTTCCACAAAAATAGGATTGCTTCATTTAATTAGGGATTTTCCTCAAAATAGGGTCACATCTTAAAGATAGGGATTTTTCCACAAAAATTGGCAACAACCCATAAAATAGGGTCACATCTTAAAGATAAGGATTTTCCATAAGGATTGGAACGGTGCATAAAATTAGGGACAACCATAGTGATTTTCGGAAACAGTTTTGGAATACGGTTTTCGGAAACAGTTTTGGAATAGCAATACAGTTTTCGGAAACAGTTTTGGAACATTCAGCATCTTTAGAAATGGTTTCTGGGTGGCAACAGCATTTTTGAAAACAGTTTTCAGCATCTCATGAAAACACATACGATTCCTTATCTTTTAAGATCATGGTGAGGCATATTCTAATTTTAGGACTTGTTCATGTTAATCACACAAAACATCATTCAGTACATGGCAAATACACAAGACTACATATCAAATCAATTCGCATAAGGGTGCTCACCTAGGCCTGAAATCACATAGGGTCACATAGGGAATCAATCATCATAAATCTCACAGCGCATAGGCTTATGTCAACAATTACATATTGGAAAATCGATCAACTAAGGGGATGATGGATCAAACATAACATTTAGCATAGGGTATCAATCATGTGATAGGAGAAATCAATGGATCATCAAGGTAAATCATCAAAGTAAATCATCAAAGGCATAGTATGCATGTTCATATCACTCAAATCAAATCATCAAATATCCAATAGACATGCAACACACATGATGACTACCCACAACCCTAACTCTCATACAACCCTTCCTATGAAACATTATCAAACATGAATCTCACCCTTACCTTTGCTATAGAAGACCACGAAAATCCTTGCCCTAGAGCTCTCTCTCTCCTTGTGCGCCTTCCTTTTCTCTCTTTCTCTTGCTTGGAAGTCACGCCTTCTCCCTTCTTTTTCCTCCCTAGCCGTCGCACTCCTCTCCTCTCCTAGTTCTCCAAATTTCGCTAATCTCTAAGGTATGCACAACCCTAGACCTAATCCCTCCTTATATACTCACTTACTCATCATGGACTTGGTCTAATGCAACTACCCAAGCCCCTTTTCTCCTTACACCTCCCTTCTCACTAGTACTAACCCCCTCATAAAATACACATAATATAACATAAAGTAATATATATATATATATATATATATATATATATATATATATATATATAATTATGCTAATATTTTACTAACACCAATCCCCACACACAATTAACAACACATAATCATATAACACAAATAATATGACATAAATTATATTATAACACACAACAAAAATGTACTATTATATTACTATCACTTAATAACTAAAATAATTAATTAAATAAATTAATCAATTATTTTGGGGCGTTACAGATATGATCGTGAAAAGCAAGACCGATGAAGACCATCTGGCCAACTTGACAGAAATCTTCGCCGAAGCAAGAAAGAATAACCTCAGGTTCAATCCCGAGAAATGTACGTTCGGAGTCCGTGTTGGGAAATTCCTGGGTTTCTACATCACAGAACGAGGAACTGAGGCTAACCCGGACAAGTGTCGAGATGTGGCCCTATCCAGATTTGTCTCCAAAGCCGCCAACAGAGCTCTACCCTTCTTCAGGATCCTTAAAAAGGGGGTCGAGTTCCAATGGACTTACTAATGCGAACAAGCCCTGGCGGATCTGAAAAGAATTTTGAAGGAGCCACCCATATTAACTAGGCCGGTTGAAGACGAAACCCTCTACCTTTACTTGCCCGTAGCTGACGAAACCCTTGGCGCTGTGTTAATTCGGGAAACCGATCAAGGGCAGAGACCGGTATACTTCGTCAGCAAAGTCCTACAGGGGCCCGAGACAAGATATCAAAAGATTGAGAAAGTGGCACTGGCGTTAGTCATGGCCGCGAGGAGATTGAGACCTTACTTCGTCGCGCACCAGGTGGTCGTCCGAAACTGACCAACCAATAAGGCAAATCCTGCACAGGCCCGACCTCGGGGAACGGATAATTAAATGGGTCGTAGAAATCTCCTAGTTCGAAATCAACTATGAAGCGAGGACAGCCCTCAAAGCCCAGGTCCTAGCCGACTTTATAGCCGAGATGACCCCACCACTTCCTGACGCTGATACCTTACCATGGAAACTCCGCGTTGATGGTTCATCCAACAGCAAAGGAAGTGGACCCGGGATCATCCTCGAAAACAGTGAGGGGTTAGTAATAGAAGTGTCTCTTTCATTCTCGTTTCAGACCTCCAACAATCAAGCCGAGTACGAGGCATGCGTAGCCGGACTTTTATTAGCCCTGGATTTCAAGGTAAAGAAAATAGAGCTCAAGGACCTCATCCTGCAGAAATATTTGGCTCGGGTGAAGGAACTACTGCAACTCTTCGCCGAGGCAGAGGTCAAACATGTACCCAAAACTGAAAACGCCAGAGCTGACGTACTCGCCAAACTCGTGAGCGCCAAGCCTGTCGGCAATCATCGAAGCCTAATACAGGAGACCCTGACTCATCCCAACATCAGTGTAACGCCAGATCCTGCATTAACGGTTCACGTCATCGACCCCAGAGAAAGCTGGATCAACCCAATAAAGAAATATATCGAGGATGGTCAAGAGCCGGCGGATCCCAAGCAAGCTACCCTTCTCAGGCGACGCGCGGCATCATACTCCGTCATCGAGGGAACGCTCTTCTGAAGGGGATTCTCTGTCCCATTGCTCAAGTGCGTGGATAAAGAAGAGGCCAATTATATCCTAACGGAGATACGTGAAGGCATTTGTGGACAACATCTGGGTTCCAGAGCTCTCGCTAAGAAAGCACTCAGAGCGGGTTACTATTGGCCCACAATGTCGAAAGACGCCGCAGAGCTCGTAAAAAGATGCGACAAATGTCAACGCCACGCTGAAGCCCACCTTGCTCCGCCAACCGACCTCACCTCCATCTCAGTAGGATGGCCATTCTCGTGGTGGGGATTTGACCTCCTGGGCCCATTCCATAGCGTCAGGGAAGGTCAAGTACTTAATTGTAGCCGTCGACTACTTCACTAAATGGATCGAAGCCGAACCCCTGACCAACATCACCGCCAAGGCATGTATAAAGTTCTTTAAGAAGAACATCATGGTCAGATTCGGAATTCCCCAGGTCGTGCTTACGGACAATGGCACGCAGTTCACCGACAAAGGGTTCAGAAACCTAATGACTGACCTCAAGATCAAACATCATTTCACCTCGGTTGAACACCTGCAGACCAACGGGCAAGCCGATGCCGCGAATAGGGTGATTTTGCGAGGTTTAAAAAGGAGGTTGGACGAGTCTAAAGGCTCCTGGGTCGAAGAACTACCCTATGTACTCTGGGCATACCGAACCACCCCACACTCCACTACCGGAGAAACACCTTTCCGACTAACTTACGGGACTGAAGCGATGATACCCGTCGAGATCGGGGAACTCACTTGGAGGACCATGCATCCTCTCAATCAGGACAGCAACTCCCAGGCCATACGCCAAGAGCTCGACCTAGCCCGGGAGGTCAGAGACAAAGCCGCCCTTGCCGAGGCCGTCGTCAAACAAAGAATTGCTACAAGATACAACGCCAAGGTCATCCCTCGCAGCTTCGATGTGAGAGACCTCGTTCTAAGAAGGGCTGACGTCGGGGGGAGAACTCTAAACAGGGCGAGCTCACCCCGAATTGGGAAGGCCCCTACAGAATTACTGCCAAAACAGGAAGAGGAGCCTACTACCTAGAAACTCTAAAGAAAGAAGCAATTCCCAGAACATGGAACGCTACAAAGCTCCGACCCTATTACAGCTAGGAACGTCTGTCACATCTGTGCAAGAATCGGACCTCCGAGTCTGACATTGTAAACACATCGGACCTGCGAGTCCATCTTGTAGAACGGACCCCTGAGTCCGCCTTTGTAATAAATGATTTTTTCAGGAACACATCGCAGCTCGGCAAAGAACGCTGATCTCGGACAAGGCCCAGTCTTTCCGCACGACCTCGTCCGAACTTCACTCCAATCCACTCCAAGCCCCACACTTGGTGGGTTGGACTGAATGAAGTCTCCTAAGTTCCCCTTGCCTCGGAGGGACACCCGAGGACGAGCTCATCACGCTCGTTGGCCTCCATTCGCGAGGTCGGGCCTAGCGTGGCCCACTGACCTCTACGTCGAGGTCGAGTCTAGCGTGACTCACTGACCTCCATTCGCGAGGTCGGCCCTAGCGTGGCCTACTGACCTCTATGTCGAGGTTGGGCCTAGCGTGGCCCACTGACCTCTACGTCGAGGCCGAGGCTAGCGTGGATCATTTGCCTCCACCTGCGAGGACGCTCAGAGTTGAATTATCAAGCAGGCATACAATCAAACAAGGTAATTAAACATCACATCAAAAAGTTGAAAAAATATAAACCAGAATCGGACGGTGCCTCATAGTCGTACAACGTAACTCACCAGCCAACAATGCGTTCTCGACTTCTAAATCCATACCTTACTCTCTCTGGGAGACCTCAGAGTTCCATTTCATAAAAAGCTCTTGGCCAAGCCTCCCGACCTTGGCACACGCCTCAAAATCCTCCAAAGATTGCTCGGTTGTATTTGAGTAACGCGCAACCTCTTGCCCCTAGAGGCCGAGCCAGGAGGAGGACGCTTCTGCGGCGCCCTCACCAAACCCTTCTGCTTGGGGTCAGGAACTTCCTTCAAAGGCAATGACGAGTCAACCTGGAGAGGCACGAAACTAGGGTCTGAGGAAGGGTTCCCGACTTTCTCAAAAGTACCCCCGAGACAGACGACGTCTTCTTCTCCGTCGACGCCCGCGGCTTCCAAATAATCTGCCAAGCTGAAATCGTCGGCCATCTTATCTGAAACAAATACCAAATGCAAAGTCAGGAGAAAGCACAAATAAAAACCAAAAAGGGGGAAGACGTAGAAATACCAAGAACGGTCTGGAGTGCTCCGGGCGACTCGGACTCGGCATTCAAGATCTTTCGGCAGTTAATCTTCTTACTCTCTGGAGGAAACTTGTCCACCCAACCGAGTAGCAAGTCGAAAGTACGGGCCTCTTCGCCCGACAGAGAGGAGCTCGGATAAGCATAATTCGCAGCGTCGTATTCATAGTGCTTCTCACTCCAAGACAAGGGAAACAAGGGTTTAATAGCTCTTCCCTTCTCGTTCAACACGGTGATTTCCTTCCTCGCGGCCTGGAACAAAGAGGCTGCACCTCCTGTTGCATCGAAGACCGACATGGCCTTGCCTCTCCCTTCCGGATTCAATCTCCACCTGACGAAATACCTCGAACAAAGCAAAAAACATTGTGGCGGCACGCCCGTTTTAGGGCCCCCATGACTATCTCGAACGTTCGAATAAACCCCCACGCGTTGGGAGTAAGGTGAGATGGCGCAACCCACAAATATCGAAGGACCCGCTTCTCAAAGCTTGTGAATGGAAACCTCCTGGCATACCACGTCGAAGTCGGCAACAGGTTCAAGTCTCCACTTCCGCCCTCCACCTCCCAAAAACTTCTCGAATCTCTTAAAATCTTTCAGGTCGGTACGACCGACTCGATACACCGACTCCTTGTTGCGGACATCTCGAGAAACCCAAAAATATCGGTCGCCCGCGTCAGCACCGTCATGATCTTGCCCTAGCAGGCCGGATTGACAAGCAGAGTCGTCCGCGGGGGGCAAATTCATAGTGACTGAGGTGGACACGGAACCGACTTCCTCCAATGTGGCCGGTTTCATTGAAGAGGACATCCGATCATTGGCCGAGTCAGCAGGGACCGGTACCACGCCAACAGACCTTTTCAGAAGAGGCTTCCCTGGAAGAACACTATAAGATCTTTTAGAGTCTCTCGTCCTCACCATTCTCGCCTACAAGGGACGAAGCCAAGGTCAGAAACTACAATCAAACAGCAAACTCGGCCCCAAGGGGATAGGGCCGGCATCGACCAGCTTCCTCCCCTAGAAGAGAACCATAAAATAGGACGGATCCGCCAACCCGTCCAATAAAAGAAGACGAATAAATGTAAATCTAATCATTATCTACTAACCTCGATGTAGTCCGCAGATACGGTTCTCAGCGCAAAGACTTGAACTCGGAGGAATTACCGATAAAGTCGGGAGAATCAGAGATTGAAACGCGAAAGCCCTCACTCACCCTCAGGCCTATTTATAGGCAATCAAAGCCACTTTCAACGCGCCTCTCGCCAAAGAAAAAATAAATAATAATAGAGCGTTTGAACAATCAGGAATCGACGCGTGTCACACAGGTCTAAGACCGATTTCCGCCTAAGGCATTATCAAGTCTGGGCTGAACTCCATAACCGACCCCGACTTGGGGGGCAACTGTTCCGGATCGGCCTTAGAGGCCCAATCCGGGGCCATATTGGGCCAATTCCCCAAGGGATCGGCCCAGCAAGGAATTCCGCCTGCAGATCACGAATCAACGGACCAGATCGAAGCACTTCAATCCAACGGTCCAACTCGGGTGTAGACCGCGAACTCCCGGTGGTCCGCAACTATAAATACGAGTCTTACCCACGAATTCAGGTACGTTTTTCACTCATTTGCACCTCGCTAACTTCTGTCTGCTGACTTTAGCATCGGAGTATCTGCAAGTACCCGCCCCCTCCGGGTTCGACCTCGGAAGAAGGCGACTTGACGAGCAGCAGCCTCGGAAGACACCGATCTCCACCATGTTCATCCGTCCTTGAGCCAGTAGAAGACAAAAGCGACACATCAGATACCAACTGCCGAATCCGGATCCGAGAATCCGAGGCAAGGTTCAGATCCCTAAGATTATAATTAATGCCAAAGATCTACAAAAGAAACTAAATCAACTCCCTTGCTTAGTCATGAAATTAAAGGTGTTGGAAAAGTTTTACTTTAATTTTAGAAACATATTATTAACTTTTGCTTTCTCTTTTACTATGTGACTGCAACTTTGAAATTTTGGCATTGAAGCTGAAACATATGAGGAATACAGTTAGAGCTGATTATAATTGAGTTGGTGCCATTGCTCCTCCCAAAGTTTAATTACAAGCTAGATTAACTTTGACATTTGGTCACAATTATGTCGACCATGAAATTCAATTCAATACTATTTTTTTTATTTCTTTAAAATCTGTTGGAGCATTTACCCTAAATTTAGAGGGCAAGGGTAATTGGAGGGTGGGGGGGTCCCAAAAGGGTGGAGCTTTTGATGCAAGTATGGAAGGACTAGTAACTAGTAAGAGTATGAGTATATGACCAATGTGTCGTCAATGGCACGCCAGGGTTCCCACTAATGTGATTTTTCTCACAGAATCCAAATCATTGATTGTGACCCAAAGGCCATATCCTCTTTTGTCTCTTCAATCCCAATATTTTCTCTCTTTCTCTCCCCTATTCATGTCATTTTGTGAATCTTTGCAAAGAAAAAATGTAACTATGAATGGCCTTTTCAAATGATGAAAAGATAATTCCCTTGGCGTGTAAGATTTAGACTTGTGTTGGCTATAGTATTGTGTTCTTTATGGCTTTTTTCATACATATCATACTTGTTGCACCCCAAAAAATCCGGTTTGGGACTTTTCGTTTGACAATGTGGAAAAAGTTCGGAGCCGCCACCAATATTTTAATTTTAAGACCAAAACATTGAAAAAAGGTCTTTTAGACAAGGCGGATGGTCTTTTGAAAACTAGAGATATGGGTTCGGGGGTCGGTTAGGCATGGGGAAGGTATTAGCACCCCGTACCTCCTTTCTACCGAAAGGGAACCTTTAATTAAATGTGTGGTTTGAAGTGTTGATTTGAAAATGCTTTTATTTTGCCTCTTTATTGAAAAGGGAGTGAGAAGACTTAATGAAAATTTTTATTTTTGGCGCTTGACGAGAGTTGGCCTCTCGCTCCTACGTATCTCCTGGTGCGATGGAGAATTCAAAGCTACGTAGTTCTTGGGTGTGGAAAATGTTTGTGGGTTGGTGTTTTTTAATGTAGGGGTTTTAGGACTGTGTGATCTGTGTTGGAGGACCACTGGGGGTCTGAAGGAGCACTGGGGCTCTGAAGGGCCACTAAGGGCTGAAGGAGCGCTGGGGCTCTGAGGGACCACAGTTCACTTATCTTAAAACGATGATTAACCCGGCCGTACGACCGACTTAATCCCCTACTTTGAAAATAAGATTTTTGCTTTCGAAATGAAGGAGATCTGTTTGTATATTCTTTAATTTTAGAAATTGTTTATTTTTGCGCTTGACAGGGGCGTGGCCCTGCTCCTACGTATCTCCGGGTGCGATGGAGAATTCAAAGCTACGTAGTTCTTCTTTGTCCTGAAAAGGGTTTTTGTTTTTCAATCTTTTTGGAGTTTTTCGCAAAGGGGTTGAGTGTTCGCAGTGACCAAACAACAACGGTTTAGAGTGGTCGCGCTACTAACTCTTATGAAAATGAATTATCATTAACGACCAAACGGCAACGGCGCGAGTGATGATTAATGATAATCGGTTTTTATTTTGAGCATTGAAAGGGTTTTCGCAATTGAAGGAGAGCGTTTGTGAGGACCAAACAAACAACGGTTTAGAGTGGCCACACTACTAGCTCCCACAGGAATGAAATCATCACCCACAATCAAACGGCAACGGCGCGAGTGATCATTAGTGATGATTAGTTTTGATTTCGACGTTTGAAAAGATTTGTTTTTGAAAAGTGTCTTCGTTGGTTTTAATTGGAGAGAACGTCGTGATGGAAGGAATTTGCAATTGGATTGATTTTCGTTCGGGGAAGCATTTATCCATCATTTAAAAAAAGGGTTTGAGAAAAAAAATAAGTTCGTTTAGGGGAAAGAAAATTTATTATTTGGGAAAAAGGGGTTGTAAAAGAAATAAATACTCGCTTAGGGGAAAGAAACGAAATTAAAAAAAGAGAAACAGGGGGTGTAGTAGTAAAATGGTATGCAAGTGGCAGGAGGGCTGTATCATAAAATCTGGGGGTGTAAACAGTGAGCAGCAGCCCAGCCCACGAAATTGTGGGCTTTCATAGGGGGTTGCAGAATGGAATTGGTGGGGGTGCGAAACCTAATCTAATTAAAATTAAAACTAATTAAAATCACATATATAAAAAGCAAACTTAAAATCCTAACCCTAATTCACACCCTTCCTCAGCGCCGCGGCGCCCCTTTCCCTAGAATGTCCAAACCTGAATCTCTCTCTCTCTCTCCCTCCTTGTGCGGCCAGCGCGCCTCTACGCCGTAACCCCCTTGTGACCAAACCGTCGCCTTTCTCTCCTCCGCCCTCTCCACCTCAACCTGAGCCTCTTCCCTCTCTTCTACCGATCCTCAGCCTCCAGCTTCTCTTCTCCTCCAACCCGTTTCCTTTTCACCGATTCCCCTCTCTTCTCGCAAACCCCGATTTTGCGTCCTAACACCCACCGCCGTCGATGACCAGAATAGGGAGAGGGATGGTGAACGGAAGTCAACGGAAGGGAGCGGTGGTGATGGTTGTGAAGAAAAAGTGTTCGGTGGTGATCGCTTAGTGACGGCGTAGGTGGCGGGGACCTACGGGTTTGTCGGCGATGTGGCTTGCGACGGTGGCTAGGGGTGGTTCTGTTTTCCGATGGGGGTTTGGGTTAGGCCACGGTGGTTGAACGGTGGAGGTTGGGCGGTACACGGTTCGTGGAGGAGGCGACGTGGCGATTTGCGGTGGCGGAGGGTTCAATCGGTGGGAGTTTGGGGCGACTGGGTTGGATTTGTGGCTGTGATGGGGCGGTTATGGTGGTGGAGGCGCTGTGGTAGCTTTGAGGGTGTTGTTGTTTGGGCTGTTCGTACGGCGGCGGTCTACGGCGGCGGCCACCGTGAATGGTGGCCGGAGGTAAAAGTCCCTCTCGCTTCCTCTTTTTTTTTTTGGAATTTTTCCTCTCTTTCCCTCTAATTTTCTCACTGCTTTGGTCTTTTATTCATTCTACCCCCCTCCCTCTTTTGTTATCCCTCTTCTCTTCTCTGTGTGTGAGTTATTGTGTTGATAATAAAAGTAAATCTCTGTTTCCCCAGCGCCACTCTTGTTTATAATTTTTTTAAGTTCTAACACAATCCTTCTGAATAAAACTGAACCTATTTCAAACTAATATATACTGTTCTCCTACTAACTTTTGATTGTTCTGATATTTCTTGCTAATTTGCTTTTTACGATTCCATTACTAGTTTCTAAAAAAAAAAAAACTAAAACTATTTTATACAAACCACAATTATAGTTCTTTGCAAAACAATAACCATACTTAATAGAACCTATTTGAAAGAAAGAAACCTTTTATCCAGCTTCTGATTATTTGCCTATTGCTATTGCTGCTTACTGATACTCTTTTGCTTGCTGCTATTAATTGTTTCTGCTGCTGCTGCCTCTGTTTCTGTTCTTTACTCCAGCTTCAGAAATAGTCCCATAGGTTGCTCACTGCTACTGCTTTGTAAATTGCTCTGTCTGTGTTGCTGTGTGTATATTGCACTCTGTATATTGCCGTCTGAGGTCCCCCTGAACTGATTTCTGTTTATTGCATTTATAGGCAGGGGAATGTGTTGTAGGTGTGGTATGCTAATGCAGGGGATCAAAACTCATGGGGGACAAAGCTGTTGGCAGCAGTGGAGCAGCAAGGGAATGGCAGCAGGGTTGCTGCCACTGCAGCAATGTTTTTGCTGAGAATGGGAGGTGAGCAAAGGGACAAGAAGAAATAGGTTTGGGCTTGGCTCTCCAAATAGAGGAGCACCTATGCGCTGCTGCTGTCCTCTCCCTCTCTTTTCAGTTTTTTGTTATTCATTTTATTATTTTGTAAAATTTTTGCTTTTGTTTTGACTTTTGTACTATTTGTATTAATTAATTTTGTTTGTATATGTAACAAATATAAATAAAAGGGACAGCTGAGTTTAACTTATTATTACTATTTATCATTTATTTATTTATATTTTTTTATGATAATAAAAGCGGTAAAAACAACGCGCGCCGACGCAACGACTCACACGACTCGAAATGAAATACGAGCGCCTTAAGACTAGGAACGCGTACGCGATTTGAATACGCGCTTTGAATACGCACGCGCGTATGTTATTAAAACCGATTTTATTTTATCCTCACTTCTCTAAAAAGAAAACGGTAAAAATAAACGCGCACTGACGCAATTACTCACACGATCCGAAACGAAACGCGCGCTCGCGCTATTTATTATTTCATTATTTATTTTTGGATTCTTTTTTCTTTTTTGGAAAACAACGAGCGCCAAACAAAATCGTTGCACGAGAGTGCCAAATACACCCGCATTTAGAACAATATGCGAAGCGATAAAATTTTTGGGATTTTTCGATTAGTCGGACAAAATTGGGGTATGACAATACTCATGATGGTATTATAGCTTTGATTTTAGACATGATAAACATCCATTCATGTATATTTGCTTCTTTATATGTTTGTTTCATTTACTTCAATTATTGATTAAATTCAAGTTGACTTCCTTTTCGTCTGTTTGAAACTTTTATAAAGGAATACATATTGATAAACAAAGTGATCAACCACCTTTATATTGGCGCCCAAAAGAGTCTTGGAGATGATAAAAATATAATGGCGTGCAAGAATGAAGAAATAGTTTGAAATGAGGGTATATGTCGTCTTCTTCCATCTTTATATTTTGTTTTGTTCTTAAGATCTTCGTGTCTTTCTCTTTACCCTCATTGTTTAAAGTTCACATATTGCGCATTATACCTTCATCTTTACCCTTCTTGTGTGCCATTTTCAATCATTATAAAGCTTGCATCTTGCTCGCTAAATTTCAATTAAACATGGCTTCTAACCGTAAGGATTAAAAAAGCTTGTTTAAAGTTACTACCATTTTCCATCTTTAATTCTTAAAACACGAGCCAATTCAAAGGCAATCCATAAAAGCAAGATGAACCTATTCATATCAAACTAGGGCAATCTAAGGCCCTTGTGGAAGAGAGTAATAATAAAGCGAGTAATTTTGAAGTAGTCTTCAGAAGATTATAATCCAACTAGGGCATTACGTACATGGAGAAGTTGGTTATTAATTAAAACAATCCTAATTAATGATCATATATGGACCCAAATTAATTGACTTAATGCGACCTTGTAGTCACCCATTCAATCACCATTGAATGATTAGTCTTTGCAGTAGAGGATATCCGATTTATACCAAAAAAATATTACACATTAATTTCTTTTAGTGTGTGTTTGGATGAAGTATTTCAATTTCCCTCAGAAATTACATTACCTTCGAAAATACTTCATCAAACCGCCCGTAATTATTATTATGTGAATATTCTGAGCATACACGCCTTTGTGTCTGTCATTAACTATCACATTGTATATTATTACTCGCTAAAAACCCAATAATTTGTGTTAATCAAATATAAGAAATCTAATCCCGAATGTATTATCTATCGCAATAGTTTGAGAACATTTTGTTTATTACAATTCATAGGGGAATCGTGAGTACACTGACCCTGAAAGTTAGAGGTGCCCGTGTGATAAAAAGCCTAAATCTTATCTTGAAATCCTGAACGGGATTATGTTTTTCTTTGCAAAAAAGTTAGTAGACTCTATACCAAATAATTTGCAAAAAGGGTTAAGGATTTCAACGTTCAAGTGGTGGGAATTTTCTTTCAGGCAATTAAACTATACAATTACCAAGAGAAAATAAAATTAGTCACTGTTGTAGCCTCTTGCATTGCAGTAATTACAAAATAAATTTAAAGTTGGTTCCTTAGGCAGGCCTAATGATGGACTTTTCACCTATGTCATGCCCCACTTCGTTGCAAAGTGATGAAGAAGAATCATTAATTTGCTTTACTTAGCCATATTATTTTTCCCTTAATGAAATATTACTTAATTGGATCAAGCATAAAAGAAGCAATGGGTGGATATGCTCTTCAGAAACTTATAAAATAATTGATACAAGTTGACAAAGGTTATGGTGAAGGATGGCAAGGATTGTCGAGAATATATCATCTCCAGTGAAAAAACTCTCTTAATCTTAGGCCAAATCCTCACTCTTTCAAAAGTTCTTTCACTTTTTTAATGGAAAGTCTAGATTTCACTGACCATAAAATCATTGGAAGGGACCTTTTCACAAGATCGTCAGCCATTGTGTTAATCGTGTTAATGAGAATTAAATTATACATTTTACTTCCCAATTCAAACACTTCAAACTTTAAATTCTTTAATTTATTATTATTTTTTATATAATTCTTTAATTTTTTTAGGATAATACTACATCCGGATCACTTTATTGAATAAATAATGTATCTAATTTATATTAAAAAAACGTAACTACAATTTTCTCCAGCCTCATAACAAACACCTAAGTCTAGAATTAATGGCCCAAAATACTTCATCTGTCCCATTTTACTTGACGTGTAAGGTTATTGCAACCAAACTAATTAACAATGAATAGCCTAAAATTCACGATAATATGTCTATTGTTATCTCATCCCACTCTTAATAATCAAGTATTGAAAAAAAAAACTACATTAATGTTTCAAGTGTATATAATAGAGAAAAACTTATTAATGCTTCGTCAATATTGTAAAACATCAAATAATATGAGACGCTTTTTTTGGCTTAAATGAGACCAGGGAGTATAATCTATTTTTTCTTCTATAACTGTAGTGACGTATAACGATGATGTGATATAATTGACGTCCATGCAAAGCTTTTTTAAGTTAATTACACTCAAATTAATGTATACTGTGTTGCAGATAAATTATGGTTCATCCTTTCTTAACTTCAAGATTGACCTACTACTGGAGCATGACAAAATTTGTTTCCAACAAGTTGCAGATATAACTCTCTCCTAATCCCTTTGTTGATAAACAAATTCAAGTGTAGAAAACAATAAGGCAGGGACACCATATAAGAAATCAGACATAGAAATTAATTAGTACAAGCTACTTTAAAATAAATTTGAGTAACTAGAGTAGAGAAATAAAAGATTAAATCCCACGCACGGTTCCAAAATCTTCCTCAAGTGTCGGCCTGTGAAACTAAAGAGTACAAGGGATAACATGACACTAATTCAGAGCTTCTCTTGTTACTAGGTAAACTATATAACCTACCTTATGACAGAAAAAAGATTAAAAAAAAAATTCATAGATCTTTTTCTGATGACCTAACAGAAATAATTAAACTTAGCAGAACATTTAACCACAACTACTCACACTTGATGGACCTGTATATGTGACGAACAAAGAGTAGGGAGGCACGGAAACCTACGCTACCGAGCATGAGAAAGAAGCCATAGCAGATGCAGGCCATGTAACCGAAGAAGAATGAAGTTTGCATAAAACCAGACATGTCTGATCTTGCATAGTAATAATATAAGCAGTAGCCATAGATGAATAAGCCAGTTGATCCACCACATAGAAAAGACCTAATATGCAAACACAAACCATCATCAATATCAGGAAGAGTCCATGGAAACAGTTTAATCATTAATGCACACTCTACAATGTTTGAATTTCAAAACATCATTTATTTAGTAATAAAAAAGCAAATAATAATTACATTGGCTGAACATTTCCACATGTCAAAAAACAAAAGAGAAGAAAAACTGTTACAAATGCCATGATTGGCTGTCACAATACCATGCAATAATGGCTCAGACTTACATTTTGGGTCAATGAGCCCAATATCAGAAACCCCAAGTGTTGGGCCAAGCCCATGGCAGGTCAAAAATTCATACAAAATAACCAACTTAAACAAATTTTTTGTTATTTGTAATATATCTTATTTGTCTCCTTCTCTCTTAAGGTTCCGGAAGACAAAAGTTCTGGTTAAGTTGACACAGATAAGATACATGGTAAAAACAACCAAAGCTTTCTCCCACTTTCTGATGTTAGCTACATAAATCCAACATCGCTGTTATTTCCTATCACGAATCATATCAAATGATAAAACCATTTAGGGTCAGATCTCAATGGTTTAACTAATATTTTTAATTGATCTACTAATTCTAACTCTAACTGTTAGATTATCCTCCATTTCATCTACTCTTATCAGTGCTTTTAAAGATCTTTTCCACATATGTCCAAATCACCTAATTTGACTCACACATCTATTATACAAAATGGAATCTGTCGTGATTTCATTCCTAATCTTGTAATGCCTTATATAATCACTCATCCCTTGTAAAATTGTCAACTCTGTCACACTACTGGGCGTACTTTCTTGTTCGCTCATTACCAGTTACCACCCAACATTGAGTCCTATTCAACTTACAAGTTACAAGACTGTAGGCCTTGTGGAAAAAGAAGGAAGGAAGGAAGGAAGGAAGGAAGAAGAGAACAAGGACAAGGAAAGAATGAAAGGAGGACTGATAATTTAACTTACAGAACTGACTTCAAGTTCAGAGTAAAGGACCCCCTCCTAGAGAGCTCATAAAATGACCATGTGATCATGGTAGTTAAAATCACGATCTTTACAAAAATGATGTGTTATGATCACACAATTTACAACTTTCACCCCCTTTTCCAATCCTGAGTACAGTCTCAATTTTGATGCATGTGACAAAATTACATGCAGAAATTGAAAATAACTGATATAAAAAAACCAACATTTTAGCATCAATCAAACCCTAAAATATGTTCCTGAGTAGACAACAATACTCGTTGGGATAATCATCACCTAACTGTACATAAAGTAATTCAATTTTTTTAAGACAACCATGAGGGGGACGGAATTGAAGAGATGGAAGGAAATGAACCCCTCCATATTAGTGCAGCCTCACCATTGTTTTCCCCCAAATTTGAGGTACTGGAGAAAACCAACCATATAAACTTCCTAACCCAAGCACAAGGCATTCAAATCTGAGAAAATATGGACAGACATATATAATACCACCAAAACTAAAGGCATTACAACAGTAAATGGCACAAATTACTTTTATTCTGTAATTAGCACCGCCCTGAAGATATGTCTTACTTAGCCTATGCAACATAAATTGTACAAAGATTATTCTTTAAGTAGGTTCTGTTAACCTTGATGTTGCGGAAGTAGAATTAACAGGATGAGAAAATAGAGAAGAGTGGAGAAGAGTGGAGAAGCATGAAGATGAACAACAATTATTATTGAATACGCATTATGATTTCTTATTCATATTTATGATCCATGTTTTTTGCGATTTTATTTTATTAAGAAAATATGTGAATGTGACTAAAGTAAAAGTTTCATATAGAAAATTTTGGCAAGTAAAGTTAGAAAGTTTATTTCTTGTTTTCTAAATTTATAGTAAAAAAATTAAGCTTGTCATTTTTTCCCCTCTTCCTAGCCATAGAGTAATAGACAATTTCTTTTAACCCAAGAACAGGCAATATGAAAACTAATTGAATTGCTAGCAGAGATGATAATATATGAAGTGAAAAATGGATGATCCTATTAAACAAACTTAAAAATCAAAAAAAGCTACAGTTAAAGGTAGCAATAAGATAAGTTACATACCTCCACCACCATTCATGATCTTCAGCAGCAAGTTGAAAGTATGT
Organism: Astragalus membranaceus; assembly: GCA_039519185.1. Taxonomy (NCBI): domain Eukaryota; kingdom Viridiplantae; phylum Streptophyta; class Magnoliopsida; order Fabales; family Fabaceae; genus Astragalus; species Astragalus membranaceus. The sequence goes on from CM076850.1 coordinate 158,524,861, forward strand.
CAAGGCCACAGTGATGAAAGCAGTGACAATCAACAGAATAATAAAGACGATGAAGAGTATGCTGTAGATAGTATAAATTCTGTGGCCCCAGACACTAGCAAAAATGTAGTAAAGCTCTATGTATATGGCACTGAAAGGGAGAAATCCTGCCATTGCCATCTGGGGAATGGTACTCCTATACCAAGGCAGAGGTGGAATTTCTCGGGGATATTTTGTAGTGCGGACAGGTGCTTGGAACTCTGCTTTGCTATTTTTACCTGCAATACCACCCAACACAAGTAATGGTGAAGTTACCAGTGTCCATATTAGGACTATCACCAAAATTGTGCCAAATGGAAGGGCAGCAGTTGCACTATAAGCAATTGCAACTGTGTTAAGGAAGCAGAACATAAAGAAAAGAGGGCCACAGAAGAGGCATCCTGTCAGCAGTAAGTTCCTAACCTGCAAAACAAGAAAATGAGTATATCAGTATAAATCTAAGGACAAAATTTGCGTATTGTTGCTTAGGTTTTGTTCAAACTGTTTCCCACTTAAGTTATTACACGTGGATAGTTTCATTCAATGTTATCAAAATCGAGATTTTAAGTAAGACCGGGAAGGGAAAAGTAAGATCATAACTCCTAAAATCACAACTAGAATTACCTAGGATCGGGAGAGGGGTAGTAAGATCGTAAGATCCTACCAAAATGAAAATAATACTAGTATGTATGTGTGTGTGTCTACACACACATAGCAATACTAGAAAAGGGGGTATTTTTTGTGAAAAGGGGGTGTGGTTAGAAAAAAAGGTTAGTTTTTTTCAGAAAAATACTTAGGTGCAAGATATGGAGACAAAGGGTTTGAGGCTGTTGAGAAACACATTTCAGGGTTTAGAAATGTGAAAAACAGTTAAAACACAATTGGGTCGTGCAAACCTGACTCGACTTTGTCACACAATGACTTTGTCACACAACGCTTCTACGATTTAGCTACGATTCTACCCACGATATCGCGATTTTGCTCGTAGAATTGAGCGATCCTACGATTCTATGTAAAATGTGATTTTGCATGCGAATCTGATTAAACTCTAAAATCGTGATTTTGATAATATTGGTTCCATTCAAGTCACATAGTAATGGCTACATCTGATTATTATTTTTAAAAATTTGTGTGTCAGTGTTGTTTGCGTACTCTCGCTGCCAATGGCTTCTCAAGGCTGTGCCACCCTTCTAACCTTCGTTTCCGCCTTCAACTCTGTCATATCCCTCTCCTTCACCATGAACGCCGCCACCTTTGTTGATCCCAAATTCAAGTCGCCATTATCCACCCAAATCCAAACACTACTCTTTTTAAAATGCCCACACAATTTTGATTTTGGCCGGAAAGAAGGTGGGACAATGGGTTTCCCCAGAGAATAGGTTTCGCCGATGGTAGTGGTTGGTGTTAGGGTTGCTGTAACCTGGTGGTTTTGTAGTATCGGTTTTGGTTGGGGTGTTGATTCCATTTGGGGCTAATAATGACTCTTTATGAAATTCATTGAAAAAGATCAAAAATTGATTCGGAAACTAGATCAATTAAATTGATGCCATGGAAAAATAATGACAATGTTGAATGGTCAGATGTTTCAACAATGTAGCCATTACTATGTGACTTGGGTGAAATTGTCCACGTGTATTAATCTAAGTGGGGAACAGTTAGAACAGTACCTAAGCAACTGTGCATAAGTTTTGTCCTAAATCTAATTCATTTCACGAGAATTGAAGTAATTAATATAATAAAGCAGTATGCAATAATGAGTACAAGGAGTCCATATATACCCAATTATTCCCTTCAAGTTGAATATAGAAGGAAGTAGCAGTATAGCCAGCAATGCCAGATGTGAGAGCATATATAACCACCAGTGCAGTAAATAAAGCTCCTCGGTTGTAGGGATAAAATACACCAACCAGTGCAAGCATAAAAATGAAGATTGTGCTGCACAAGCAAAAAGGAATTGAAAATGAGATGTACGTTTATAACTTAGAAAACAAAATTAGAAACTAGCTTAAACAAAGAAGGAAAAAAGACCCATCAGAAGATTCTTACAGAGTGAACAACTGAGTGCCGGAACCAAGAGCTGCTGCAAACAAGGACTTGTGCTTAGGAAACCGGAAAACATCACCATGAATGTACTTCCATCCGGTCTCCTCTTGATCATCAGCAGCTTCCTCATCTTGAGCATATCTGGAAAAGTTACAGCAGATAAAACAAGAAACAAGGAAAAAAATACATTAATAAACCAATGTTATAGGGAATAAAAAGATGACAATCTGGTGATAGATGAGTAAGCAACTCATACTTCATAAAGTCATTCTTCAAGACACGCATGAGAATGGTTGCCAGAAAACCAGTCAAAAGAAGAACAGTTACACAAGAGTTTATGATTGAGAACCAGTGAATCTCCAAGTGATGTGGCAAAGAAGAAGACTGGGAGTATTTTTCCATTCTCTTCTCAAAAGGAGTTTCTGTTTCCTTCCATTTCACAGTATACATAAACTCAACATCAACTTCCTTGTCCTCAGTCAGGTCCACCACAGAATGAGGATCCATCCGAGCACTGATTTCGATCACACGATCTTTGTTGTACAGAACATCAAACTGAATGTGCTTGTAAAGAAAATACTTATACTCGCTAGGGTCAGTTTTCCCTTCTTTGTCAACCGTTCCGATAAATCCCCAGATTGGCAAGTCATCATAATACATTTGGAAATAATAGTCCTTTTTAACTGCTTCTCGGAATCGAGCAACTTCCTCCTTTGTGAGCCTCTTCTTGCACACAACCGTAGAGTCTGTCTCCTTTCTAAAACTAAGCTCATAAGGAGCACTAACAAGGCGATCTCCATTCAACACCTCGCCAAGCGCTTCAGTCTTTTCCCTCTCATTGCCTGGCATTAGGATGCACTCATTTTAGGATGGTATCATAATAACCCATGAAAATAGAAAAAATTAAAAAAAATGCATAAACAAGAGCTGCAACTCGACACTTTCTTTGTTCAAACAGTTCAGCACTACGAATTCCGTTAAAACAGAAAAATGATTAATGGCAAGATGTTTAACTAGACATGAAACACAAAGGAGTATTCTATCCCTTGCTAAAACTGAAACAAGTAACGACCAACCAACAAGTAGACAAGGGCTCAATAAACCATACTGAAATGTTTCGAATGCTTTGAACTTCCGAAGTTATAAATTTTGTATTCACAATTATAAGAGAGAGAGAAAGACAGATAATAAACAGGACTGAAACAAACAAATGGTGAAGTTTAAATGAAGCAATAAATAAAAAAAGCAGAAGTATAAATTCAGACAGTTACCTGTAACACAGAATGGCAGGTCAAGGTATCGATACGTTTCACTGAAATCAAACAATTGAATAAACAAGAAATCAGAACAATAACAGATATTAACAACCTCGTAGATCACAATATAGTCATCCCATAAAAACAAATATCATCATGTGAATTTGAAAACAAGATCAAATTTTGACGACGACCCAACATCCAAAACGGTGGAAATCGTTGAAAGCAGGTGTAATAGAAAAAACCCACAAAAAATGAAATCGGTGAAAAAAGATCGAAAGAAGATCGGAAATGGAAGGGTACCTGGGGTTATGAAAGGGACCCACTTTGTTGGCGTAGAGAGGAACTGGATCTCCATCCTTGTAACGGTGATCGGAGGCATCGGATCTCACATGAGTTGCGAGGAGAGAGAAGGAGATCAAGATCGTCACGACCAACAGCCTGCTACTTCCCATAGCACTCTCACTTTCTATCTTCTGTTTATTTTCCTTCTCAATGATATAACAAATCAAGAGAGAGTATTAGCAATTTATTCTTTACAATCTTGAGTTGAATGACCAAATTTACTATTGCTAAAAACAAAAAGAAATGATTTGTCCTTTACCTCCTTCTTCATTTTCCTTTTCTATACCTTATCTTTTTTTTTGGGACAATTTTCTATACCTTATCTATGTTGGATTTGCTAACATTTAATTGCTTTTCTTTCAGGTTGCAAAACAGATAGCAGGGTGTGCAATTAGCACTTCTCAGGAGTGATCCACCTTGCTCCAAACTGGATTTTGCGGAACTTGAACCCGTTTTTTTGGATCAACACGCGGATCCTATCTGACCCGTGGTATAAAACCCTTTCTTTGACCTAACCGGTCAGATTTTCAAGACTCTCCTCTCTCTCTTCTTGGTTCCACGCGGTTCTCTGGTTCGTCTTCTATGCTAGGGTTTCACTGCTCTCACTGGTTTTCAGTGATTGAAGTGATGAAACTCTTCACTCTCTCACCTGTGATGATGCGTGATGATGATGATGCAAAACCCCTATGGTTTATGCACTGAATCGCAGCAATCTGAGGTTCGTCGCCTACGAACCAAGTTCTATATGTTCACTGGTCAGGACTGCTTGAAACTTTCAACGAATCGTACCAGACACTGCACAGAAGTATGAATCACTCTACTGATCTTTTATTTCTTCTGTTTTTGCTTTGATTCAGAAACCCTAGTATCTGAATCTTGTTCTTTTTTAGGAACTGTGACTTAGGGTTTTAATCGGACACTGCCACTAAGGTAAATCACCGAACTGATCTTTGAAATCTCTTTTCTTGCTTGATACAGTCACTGTTGCAAATATCCTAATTTCTGCTTGTTGATGTTTCGGGTACACAGCTTCTGAGGTTTTGTTGCGGATGTAACAACGAAGGTACGGATAGCACAAACTTTGCTATTTCACTTTGTTTTACACTTTATCTCTCAAAACCTAATTTCCTCTTTACTGTTTTCTTTGTATGAACCACGAATGACTGAAATGATAACCTGAGAGTGCACACAGGATTTCAACACTATGAAATCCTCAACCAGTGACCACTTTCACAGGTAATTTCTTCTCCTTTCCTCTCTTTCTGTTTATGTTCTAACTTTTCTGGTTGTGATACTTAGAACAACACCTAACTTGTGTTGATTCTCTTGTTTGCAAGGTGAACACACTTTTGAACACACACACTCAAACTCTCACGCCCAGAACTCAAGAAAGAGATGCACAGAAGAGAAAACAGAGAAGAAGACTTAAAAAGACTTTATTTTCTTGTAAAACTGAAACTATAAAATTCAATGTATGTACATATGTATTTATAGGCTTTCACTGATCAATCATAGTTGTTAGTTAGAGTTTGTTGTAGCCAACAAACTCAGTTTGTTAATCAGTTTAACAAACTAGTAGTTAGTTAGTAACTAATTTTGTTACGGTTGTAAGAAACAAACTGTAAACAGGAACTTATTTGATACTAATTCCAATGGCTAGTTTTCTGTTTAAAAGAAGCTGTTAGAGTTTTTAGGGTTTTGCTTAAAAACCCAATAATCTATAACTTATGGTTTGTCAAAAATCTATAACTTATGGTTTATTTATTCGAAAACAGACTAAAAAATTAGACAAATATTATTTAGTTGATGTAGTTTACATTTTTTTTGACAGCGATGTAGTTTACAATTAAGGTCAATGATAATGATATATTGAATTGAACTTGATTAATAAATTCACACGAATTAACATTAACCTTGGAGTTTAGTCGATGGTTAATGAGTTACGTATTTAGGTATGTGTACCCACAAACCAAGTGTGCTAATGCGTTAGCAAATATTGGTTGCTTTTAAGATGGACCTATAACTATTGTCAAAAAAAAAGATGGACCTATAACTACTTATGAGCAATGAACACCTAGTGTGTCGCACTTATTACTTGCTGATAGTTTGGGAGTTAGCACTCTCGTTTGATTTCTAGTTAGTCGTTCTCGGGGCCTACTCCCGTTTTCTATCAAAAAAGTTCAAATAATATATAATTGTTTTTTCAAAATGTTTTCAATGTTTTATAAAAGATATAAGTTCTATTTAGCAAGACCATTCTATTATAGCAGATAGTTTTTAACAAATGAGCTACTACTAGATGTTTGGTAACTTTTGGTTTAACGTTTTTTTCACTGGTTTATGGCATTTTTTTAGGCGTTTTTTATTTTATTTTTTCTCTTGTTTTTACCCGCATTAGTTTAATTTAATTAATTGTTTATCCTCTATAAATTAATGTTTTCTCATTTTAAGCATTAATATTTTTAAGTTAGTTCATGTGCTCAACCACCAATTTTACCAACTACTTTAAATTCAACTGGTTAGCTTAATTGTTATCGGTTTATCTGTTATAAACTAGTTTATCCGCAATCAACTAGATCATTCACTATGATATAATGTGTTTAAAAAATGATTTTTTCTTTACGCACTCAAGAACACTACTTTTTATTTTTTTTCGTGTTTTCAGACAATGTAGATCTTAAGAATTTTTTATATCAAGGAATAAAATTTAGAACCTTGGTACAAACATAGGAATAAACATCTCTCACCCATATATTCATGGAATGTTCTAAGACTTGAAACAAAGACACCTATAGGTGTGATTTTTTTTACACATCTAGAAACTTGTTTTTGAGTATATCTGGATCCCTGTTTCTAGATTGTTTGTAAACACAAGAAAAAGTTAGTTTCATGAATGAGGAACGAAGAGTTGGGGAGGGAGAGGGTTGAAGTGGCTGTAAAACATGGTGGGGAGGGGTTGTGTGACGCATGATGGGGAGAGGAAAGATGGTCACATACAGGTGGAGAATGGTGGCGAGGGGAAGATGATGGTTTTTATGGGGGTTTTAGTAGGGGCATATTGGTCATCTTGCTTCAAATTTGCAGGTGTAGAATTGAAATTGGGAGGAGTCACTAACATTTCCCATAACATAATTGGACAAAAAAATTGTACCAAAAAAAGAAATGGAATTTTTTTTGAAGATATTCTAATGCAAGTGTTTCTAAATTCAAGTAACAACAACCATTTCCAAACATGATTATTTTTTTCCCCTAAAATCAACAAATATTTTCTGAGCTTTCATGACCAACTGTAAATTCCTCGTGGTAATATTCTAATTATTCGTTCTTATGTACAACGTTGCCATATAAAAACAACATTTATTACACAAACAAATAATCAACAACAGATTCTTCACCCCTGCCCCCTCAAGACTGGCGAAAAGATAGCGTGCTTGGTGAATCAATCCTCACAATAATATCTTCTTCAACAGCAGAATCATCATCACTTGAGTCATCTACTACATGATGCTTTCTTCGTTCTGTGCTTTGTGAAGGGATATTTGTAACATGCTGTATGAACTCCTTCACTCCAATGTCCTTTTTGCCAGTTGCTGCCCCTTCTGATTTGACTGAAACAAGTGGACGGCCTTCATGTGATGAAATGGTTGGATATGACAAACTTTGAGGTGATGGTCTAACACGATTGGTTGACAAACTTCTACTCTGGCGAGGGATGTCCACCTTGAAAACGACAATAACCAATGAAAATAAAGTACAATAAAATAAAGCTTGAGGTACACTGTAGATAGTAGATACATGGCATTAAATATATAAATCAAAGTATTGATTTTCAGGCCACCCGTTCATTTTAGGGGCGGGAATATAAAGATACGAGCATGATTGTTATTTAGCTTTGCATATCAGCTGAGTTATCTCCTGTGTAAGCCTAGGTAATCAATAAGGGTGATAGAGCTCTCAGTTGATGAGAAATCCACATTAGTAATTTCACATTAGCAACTTTGACATGCTAGGCAACTCAAATTATGATAACTAGTAATCTATTTCAGGTAATTGCAATACTGCTTGTATATCAACCGTGCTAGACAAGATTCACAAGGTTCAGTGGCTAGTGAATATTGAACCATCTACTTTTTGGAGGATATATCCGTAAGTAAAGCTTTTTGGATGAATTTTAGCAAGAGAATGTGGAATCTCCTTTGAAAATCCGGCCAGAAAGCTACATTCTTTGGAATGTGGAATTTGTATGAATAACAAAATTTCTACAATGAAACTAGCGTTATTCTATACTGACATACCATGCTCCCATAAATGCTCAGCTGCATTGCCCTTGCGGACAAACTAATGGTTGGTTGTTCAGAGCTCTGCTTATGGTGCTTCTGCTTGTAGAAATGTTCTGGCCAACTCATAAGACCACTATGTTCTTTACGGAAAGATTTATGGGGATGATCCACAGTATGTGATAACCGTGAACTTGACCTTCTAACAAGAACAGCATCAGGCTCAAATGCAGCAATGTCAAAAACGATTATCCTTGCTCTAGTTTCAACCAGATAACAAGATCCTTGATGAATAAAACTAGCTTCCTTAGTACCTGGTATAATTGAATGTAAAAGATTGAGCATAATTTTCGTTCATAAATACACTGAAACATAAAAAGTGGGGTGGGGATCATAATATAGTAACTAGCCAAGGAAAAAGCACAATGAACCATTGTAAATATTTATTAGGGTTAAATATGTTTTTGGTCCCTACGAAATTTGAGAATTTTTGTTTAGTCCCTATAAAAAATTTCACTCACTTTTTGTCCTCACATTTTCCTTTGTCAATATTTTTAGTTCCTCATGACTTTTAATAGTGTTTTTTGGGCCTTTTAATAGCGCTTTTAAGCACTAGGACTAAAAACATTGACGGAGGAAAATGTGGGAACGAAAAGTGAGTGGAATTTTTTATAAGGACTAAAACAAAATTCTCAAATTTTATAGGGACCAAAAATATACTTAACCCTATTTATTACAAGCAGAGTTAAATTTTAACATGGTTTAAGATTTATAAAAGTAATAAAACCAAAATTGGACCTCCATTTGACACTTTAAACATTTTTAGAAAACCACTTGATTTTTGTTATTTCTGATAATTTGAAAGTACAGTCACTACTACGTATATACACTACAAGATAAATTCTGAGTAAATATTCAATTTGGTCCCTAAAATTGTAAGACCATATAGATTTAGTCCTCACAGTATCAATATTCCATTTTGGTCAAAAAAAAAAGTATCAATATTCCAAAATGATCTCTGGAATTGCAAAAAGTTAATTAAGTTCGTCCATGTATTTGGATCCTCTAGCAAATGCATCCCTAATATTATTCATTTCGTTTCAAATGCATCTCTGACAATACCAATTTAATGTCATTATAATCTATACAAATACCATATCAGTATACTAACGAACACCTCATTTTTTGTTAACGGGAGAGGAAGGAGAGTCAAAAAAAGGTTACACTACTAACACTTAAAAACTTAAATGGATGAATTTGAGAAAAATAAAATTTAAAGGACTAATGTAAAATTTAAAAATAAATTGAAGAACTCCAAGCGCAATTTTGCCTATTTTTTTAACTTTTAGTTTTCTGTTACCTAACCAGCTGTCCCAATGGATACTCAGAAAAAGACTATTAGACAAGGAATAACATTTGAGACCATCAAATTTAAGCTCATATACCTGACATTGACAAATTTTGGAAGCTTCGATTCCCATGTGAAGGAAGCAGGGCTGCTGGTGCTGTTACTAGTTCTTGACGACCTTGAGTTTTGACATATCCTTCAAGCAATAAGGCAACTGAATGATGAGGAATTTCAATTGTTTCCCCTCTTATGTATATGGTCATTTCCGATCTTTCAGCAATAAGAGCTCTTAAATCTTGCATAGTTAGTTTCTCAAATATCTGGGGAAGCAATAGTCTCGAAAGAAAAATGGCACTTTCCTGCAGATCATGATATACGTGTTGTATGACAATGACCAAAACATATTCATGATAATTGAGAGTAATTATGCAATCTAACATTTGTCTTATGTTTCATGCAATCTACATTCTACAGCATCAAACATAATTAGCAAAACATATCTTTATGAACTATGATATCCTCAATAAACAGCACTTCTTAAAGATGCATGTTTTAAATTTAAAAACTTAATCGCTGCTGAACTGCAGAGTTATGTAACACATAGACAGTGCATGCTGGAATTGTAGAATGCAGTGACAAGAGCCATCAGAAGCCATTTATTAATGTCAAAGCAGTAGTGGCAATAATGAATTATTTATGTTGGCTATACCTGCCACAGGAAGTCTTCCATTGAAGGGTCAGATTTGAGACATGAAATTATCTTATCAGCTCCAACAAAAAGACATAGTACGATGGAGTCTGTGACAACATCACATATATATGGCCTTCCAGTTAGCACTTCATAAAGACCCAATGTACTTCCATGCGTAAAAGTTGGATAAAGAGGGTTCTTGCTTCTTATCATCTTGCTTTCCCACTGGAAAAACAGCAATCTTTACATATTTTGTGTGCGCAAGCAGAAAATATATGTCAAGCTTGATAATGAGAGAATCTAATACCTTCACCACTCCATTAGAAATCAACCAAATACCATTTGATTTGGCACCTTCCTTGTAAAGTGTCAAACCACGCAATTTCATTATTTCCTTTGAACTGCTTACAAGTGGTTCACGAACAGAAGATGGAAGAGCACCCAACATCGGATGTATATTACTTATTTTAGGAAGCTTAACTAAAGGAGGATTTCTGAGTAATTTCTTCAAATCAGTCTGAAGAATAAATAAGTCAATTAATAGACAACCAACCAATTATAATACACAAAGTGAACCAGCAGACAAAAGATAAACAGAGATAATGAATATCACCCATACTAATGTCAACCATCAGATAAGATACCTGGACAGCATCATGAAGATGTAGCATCTCTTTCTCTTCCAATATCCCAGCCTTCTCAAGGTCTTGAACATAATCAATTAAATGATTTAGAACTACATATGTTGCTTGCCTTGTTTTTACAACACGTAAAACCTGAGGGTATGTTACATGAACATCTTCTAGGAACTTTCGTGCTTCTTCTCCTTCTACAACACTTTCATTGATGACAGCAGAAGCAACATCACTGTCACCTACTCAAGTATATGTAGAGGAAATAAATATAAATGATGCTAAATATTACTAAACATGTCTTATCTAACCAACACAGTGATATAAGAAAGTAAGAGACAAAATAATAACTAGAATACAGTGTGCCATGTGAGAACATACAATTGGACATACCATACATTTGAAATAATAAAAAAAACAGACATAATATTCAGTATCAGTATCATGAGCTAGGGTTCGACATTAACTTTTCATATATTTTAAATCTACATGCAACGTTAAGGATTCTGCCTTAGAACCTGGTGTTAAAGGTTCAAGTAGTACATATCTTAATTGATTGGATTGAATAATTGCTGAGTTGGAATGATAAAATGGAAAAGAAGGAAAAAAGTAGAAATTTGGGAATAGTATTAGGACGATAAATTGACAATGGTAAACTGTTACCTATGAAATCATGTAATTGTTGTCTAGCAATTCTGTGGGCACGAAGAAATGCAGCACAAATATAACATGCTGACTCCAGCCTTTCCACAGTGAAATATGTAACTAACTTCGATGGGAACATACTAGACTGGAGGAACTTGTAGTAATTTGGGAAGTGAACGTTAGCTTTTAAACCTTTCCAGTCACATAGAGGCTCAGATGAAGCCAAATCTATGGCTTCCTCCACTGATAGCATTAGAATATTAGCTGTTGTTTGAGTAATTCTCCCTTCATCAAGCATCTCCCAGTATGCGGCTTGAACACCTAATATGTGCAATAAGTCTCAAATTAGGCATGATATTGATATAGTTGAAGCAGTCCAACTCATAATATTAATAAAAAATAAGAACTTTATTAAAGGACATAGCCAACAAGAAACTACCACTAGATTAAGTTAGCCTAGAATGTAACTGTCTGTGTGTGTGCATGCCTGTCACAAAACTAACATGAGATAACAAAAGCAACTTATTAACTTAGGCCTTTAGATGAACGAAGTGATTTCCATCATAGCCAAACAATCCATCAAAATTGAATTTGATCATGTACAAAATTAACCGTTGGGTTTGCAGCCACCTTAAGCTGCTTGCAGCCTCCACCACTTTTATTGTGCTGGGTGCGATGGGGTGTGTTTAGATTCCACATCAACTAGAGATATAGCCAAAGTAGTCTTTATAAGGCTCAGTCAGTCCTCACCCATCCAACTAGGGTTGATTTTAGACCTATTATTAGGCAATCCGCATCGGTCATACTCAAGATGTTTAGTCTTGAGCAGGTTTGTTGGAGATCTTAGCCACCTTCATTGCAGCCTCCAACACCTTCATTTGTTGGGTGAAAGGGGGTCTCACATCGACTAGAAATATGGCCAAAATAGTCTTTATAAAGCTTAGAAGGGTTGAGTTAGGCCTAGCTCGAAATCTAAGTACTACGACCAAAGTCTTCTCCCACTAGGTGTGGTTGACTACTGTTAAGAGTCCCACGTCCGATGCGATATGGCCTAAAAAAGAGTATATAAGTGGGAGGGATCTCTCACTCTACAAGCCAGTTTTGTGGAGTTGAGTTAGGCCCAACCCAAATTCAAAGATGGTATCAGAGCCAATCCAAGATCCGCTGGGCCATCCGCTATCGGGCCACTCGGGTCACGCTCTAGTTGTCTAGTCTTGGCCGTGGGGAGGGTGTGTTAAGAGTCCCACATCGGATGTGATATGGCCTGAAAAAGAGTATATAAGTGGGAGGCATCCCTCATTCTACAAGCCGGTTTTGTGGGGTTGAGTTAGGCTCAACCCAAATTCTAAGATCAGCAACACATGTTGAGTTAGAGATCATACACACAGCCTGAGGCTGAATTTAGAGCTTTGGCACAAGGAATCTGTGAACTACAATATTGCTCATAATTCCGTTCAGTATGACAGAACGAAGCACATAGACATAGATCGTCACTTCATTAAGGAAAAGCTAGACAGACAGAACGTTTCAAAGAACTTACATCCAAGCAGGGAATGATAGATATCCATTCACCAACTTAAGGGGGAGTGTTGTAAATTGAGTGTCTTTATTGCAAATATGTATATGGTCCAATTATTAGGCCTGTTAGGTATAAGCTTAGAATAACTCTATTTAAATGTTTTAACACTTGTACTTAAAACACAATTAAAATAATATTCAGAAATCATTTTCCACAACTAAGTTGATCATATATAGGTTTTAAACTTAATTTCTACGCAGACATTGGTTGCCAAAAATTCAAAATATCCCAAATCTTTTTTCTAATAGGAAAAAATTCCAAGATGAGCATGCACCTTCACTGCAACTGTACTCAACACCAAATTGGAAGTAAAAAGTTAATAGAAACTAAAAGTGAATTATATAACTTAGAATAGACAAGTTTCAAATGGAGTTCTTATATAACTATGTGGACAACTAATGGTATATTTGTTCTATTGGAATGTATCCATCTGGCTTCAGTTAAATTGAAAAGCATCCAGTCCAATCAACCATAGTCCCCCATATATTTGTTATATTATCTGTATTATTTGTTTTTTCTTTATTTCTAACCTAAATTAAAGGACTGCAAGGGTTTAGATATTTGAATTATATAATCTTACAGAAACACAGGGCATAGAGTGGACGAGGTTCCTCTTGTTCAAGATAAAAGAATTGATCCACACAAAGAGAAACTATAAATGTAAAAACTCTTGGAGTTGAAACAAATGTAAATGTTCCCATACCATTCAGAAGGCGTACTCGTATATCTTTCAAATTCATAGGATCTAAGTTACTATCACTTTCAGTTGCACCATGAGGGTGAACACGTTCACCTTCAATGTCATTTAAGCAGGAAATATATCTCTTCACTGTGGGCCAGTCAGCAGGCCCGAGTTCCGCATCATCGCCCAATTCCCCAAAAGCCTCTAATGCTTTGTTCAACATTTCATGCTTCGTAAATTCAAGGATACGTCTCTGCCATTACGACCAAGACATGAGGACCAAGACCAGATATAACTTGGGAAGAAAAGTTAATATATAAATACTTATGTTTAGAAGCAATTTGCAAGCGTTTAATAATAATGAAGCTCTCCTTGAGAGTGACCTTAGCTGCTGATAGCTTATCCATGTTGAGGAAGCGTAAAACGAACTGCGTGGTTGAACCATTCACTATAAGTGTTAAAAATACAATTCCACCGGTGAAGAAAACAAACTGCATAACAAAAAGAAAACTTGTCAAACAATTGTAAAGACAATAATATCAACGAGTTCGGGTTGTAGTGACCTTACAAAATCATATAGCACAGTTATGCATTTGAAATTTGTAAGGGTTTTATTAAAAATAACATAAAATGCAAAACATACCATAATTCCAGTCTCCGAAGTCAATTCAACTGATCTGCCACTCGAACGCTAAATCAACCAAAATCGTAAATAATTAAAAGAATAAACGACAAAAATATGAACATGAGTATCAATGCCTCATGCAAGCACACTTTTTCCCTGCTTTCCCCAAAATACATTATAGAGGAAAACAATTGATTGTTTAATCTTATAAAACATATAATATAATCATTTTATGAATTTAAATTTTGATTTATCTAAATTTCTTAGCATTTTATGTTAATTTGTCATTTAATCATATTAAAAATAAATATTTAATCATCACTGGTTCAACAGGGTTTAATCATACTTAAACCATTGAATCGTGACAAGGCAATAAGTACTTGCCTAAACTGATAGTGAAAAAGTTTTTGCCTTAACCAAAGGGCTATAAATATGCATCTTTAGTCAATAAGTACTTGCCTTAACTGACAGTGAAAGTGACAAGGCAACTGCTCCTCGCAACCCTGACCAGATGAGAATAATAGCTTCTTTCCATTCCAAACCATATCCAAAATATCTTAGAAAGGGAAATAATGCCCCAACTACAATGCATCGAGACACTTGAACATATACATAGAGAAGCAAGAGGTAGAACCACGATTTTCCTACAACAGAACCAATAGTTCGCAGGCACTCCTTTAGACTTAACAAACATAAATATTTTAACTAGAAAAGAGAAAAGCAACAGCGGCCTTATCATTGTACAAGGTGTGTTGCATAGAGGGAGACCACAAACTGAAAAAAACCATTTATTATTGACCAATTTCAATAGTGAAATTAAAATCCTTAAAACATGAGAAGATCTGTGCAAAAGCTCCTCTCATGCAAAGTAAAATGAGGATGGCAGCAAGAGAAACACAATGGACGATTGGACGACGTATAAGTGACTTAAAGCCATAGGTAACAATTTAACGAATTTAGTTCTCTTTCAAACTATATTGCACTGTCAATTCCCCCTTATATGAGTAAGAGATGCTACCAACTATGGAATACAGCTTCCTTAAGATTCATCAGCACAAACATACGTGCAAATTCCCCCACTTTATTAACTGGCAATATTATCATGTATTAGCATTTAATATACTTCATGGTATGGTTTAGCTGAATTGAATGAAACCTAAGAATATTATTCATAGCATTATTAACAAAGAAGAGAGTTTAAGAAGTGGCTGAAGAGAATACTACCATGATAAAAAACATTCTCGTCACCAAGTATTCCTTCAGCTATAACAACTCCACTGCAAAACAAAGATAAGAAAATATCAGTGAAAGTAATATACACTGCAGCTCAAAACTATGTTTAACCAGAAAAACATAATTGTTAATCAATCCAAATCGCATTAGCATTTAACTAACTGTTTCAGAAGTCATATCAATTGCATTACGATTGAATATTCCAACTAGGCTCTTACCTCAAAATGAAAATTAATGTATTAGCAATATAACCAATCATTTCCCTGCAGAAAAAAATGAGATTAAACATTTTATATTTGACAACTAAATATAAATATGGAGAGAAAATGATTGAATCTAGCATGACAAATCTTAGGTATGACCTTTAAAATTTTGCACCTAGACCCCTAAGCTCTTTCAACTCTGACAGTTAGACAAGGAGTAAGCTTTTAATTTAGTTAATGAACCTAGACCTATCTCCTACAGTCCTACTTGATCCATAAAGTAAATTAGTCTCTAAATTTTAAGAAATGTTATTGAGACTAACTGGTATATTATTATAAAATGATGATTACAATACAATTCTCTGGATATTCGAGAGATCCAGAACTCTTAGGTCCGCCACAAATCATACAATGACTCGGTGTTAGCTTTCAGTCAGAAATTTTATTATTGCTTTTTATAGAAATACCAGAAATAAGAGATAAAGAGGGCAAAAATTTGCTTAAATTAAACAGAACAGTATATATCTCCAATGACCAATACCTTTACCAACCATAACCCGCAAAGTGATGGCAATAGCTGAAGATCACCAAATGCCCATGATATTACAACAGTAAATTATTCAAGCAACTGATTTTTTTCAGGGAGGGAAGCTAGTAAGAAAAATGTCTTTGTTGTGCTGTGAAGAACTTCAGGTTTCTTTAACTAACAGATCAGGAAAGTTTATTTTGTGAGGGCAATGCTCATATATGTGAAGTTGTAGGAATACTCGGGTACTATCATTTAATATATAATATATGTTAGGGAAGTGTATATATATATATATATATATATATATATATATATATATATATACAATACTGACTTTATGAAATCCAAATGTCCCTAATCTGCATTCTTCACTTTGTTCTTTTATCACCACATAAAGTGAGTTGAAAAATAAAGAGAAAAAAATATTCGTCCACAGAATGAATCTAATTCAAATAGACAAGGATAGGTAAAAGGCATACCAAAAGTGATGTAAGCTTTGTTGACTTTCACCCTTGAAAGCTGTCCTTGCGAATGCAGAATAGAACCTGTAGAAACACTTCAATAACCAAATTTCCAAGATGTGGTATAGTAATTATGTACTAAAGCTCAACTTACATTCCCAATGACATCACGGTCAAAACGCCAGAAACATCCGCACTCTCTTGGGCCTATAAAAGATTTTGGCCAACATTCAAGATCGGAAGTAATTCAAAATAACACCACAAACAAAAACCAATTATGATATGATTTCAATTTTCAACATATATATTGAGAGAAACTCAAGTCCCATATTGACTAGAGATAAGGTCTCAAAAGAGTATATAATGAAAGGGGACCCCTCACCTTACAAGCCGGTTTTGTAGGGTTGAGTTAGGCCCAAACCACATTCTAAGATGATATCAAAGTCTATCCTAGATCCGTCGGGCCACCCACCATTAGTATCCACGCACCAAGCCCAATAGTGTCGGGCGTAAAGGGGTGTATTGGGAGAAATTCAAGCCCCGTATTGACTAGAGATAAAGTCTCAAAAGCGTATATAATGAAAGGGCACCCCTCACCTTACAAGCCGGTTTTGTAGGGTTGAGTTAGGCCCAAGTCACATTCTAAGAATATCTAATCTCTCATCTTACGGAAAGATGCATCCAACAGAATAGTGTATATAATCTCTCATCTTATGTGATTAATTATTCATACGACAAATATAATCTCTCAACTTTCGAAAAGATGAACCCAAATTTCAAAGCAACTTACAGTGTAGTAAGCAACGTAGCTAACAGCAAGTGTTAGAGAAATCTCAATCACTGTATCATTAAAAATAAACCCAAGCCACAAAACAGATGCTATCCCAAAAGCAAGACCGATTCCTACACTGGACCGAGCAAAGTGTAACATAAGCAAAGATAACTTATGCCATTAGGCAACAGAGAAAAAGGTGAAACCTACGCTCCAAGTGAAACTTGTGCTAGAAATTTGATAATGGCAACCCAGTCAAAGGTCTCTCCTAGAACCATCCGATAGAACAGGGTATAAACCACAATAGCCGTCCTGGACAAGAATAAAGATTAAGCATTTTAGTAAACAAAAGAAAAGACATTTAAAAGGACCATCACATGCAGAAATAGCCACTCATTCTAAATGGTTCAAGTCTTTAAGCAATTTCCTACGACCTAGATTTATTAGCATACATGAAAATTCAACTGAAGGCTAGACAAGACGGTGGTTAAACTTAAAATAAGAGCCAAGGGATCAAGAATAAAATACCCATCATTCATCAAGGATTCCCCTTCAATTATTGTGCTTAGTTTTTTGCTGGCACCAAGCTCTTTCAACAAGGCCACAACGGCAACGGGATCAGTTGCACTAAGAAGTCCACCAAGTAACAGTGACGTTTTCCAACTCCAGTTATAAGGAAAAGTAAGCTATATTGTGACAAATGAGTCATAACCATATGGTAAGAATGATGAATTTAAACACATTCGTTCTCATACCTTCAAAACAGTTCCAAGAAAAACGGTTGAAAGCATAACACCTGGACCAGCTAGTAAGAGCATTTGTACAATACACCTCTGCATCCAATCAGAAACAAAATGAGGATGGTACATCTTGTGAGGTGTGATGCAATATCACACATTTTATAAGTAAACAGGTAATGACTTGCATCATAATTAAAGCATCAAGTTTGATCCCTCTTTGGCAGGGTTGAATTCAAGATAATTCTGATTTTGTTGATCTAATTTCGTCATTTATCATTCGCGAAAACTGATAACTGTGAGATAGAGCTATTAGTCTCATGTCATGCATTAAATATATCTAAGCTCTTGATTTTTGAGTTAGAATTCTTAGTTTTTAGGTAATTTTTCAAGTTTGTCTTTTTAAGTATATCTTGATTTGACATTGGTCAGATTACGTTGGGCATTAAATTATTTTGTTTGATTTTTCCATTATTTAGGATTCTCAATTGTGATCATTTGGTTTGTTTGAAGGTGAAATACCAAGGAGGAACTCCAAGACTGGGCTGGCCCCAAGCCCTTGATTTAGGCTTCTAAATAAAATACAATTTTTTGTTTGTAATTAGGCCTCAAAAAATTAACTACATCCAAACAAAAGTTAGAAAATTATCTGAAACGGTGAACGTAGCACAACCGGTACTGCGCGGCCATCAAAACTCCGCGTGCCACGATCGAATCTGTTGGTTGCCAAACTAATGATTTTTTACTAGTCATAGTCAATAAAAAACATAATAAAAAATATACTTTCAGAATCTAATACAGGGTTCACCAAATTTATTTTATGATAGCAAGTCGTTTATATATATTATCTGTACAAAAAAAAACGTATATTGCTTACAATTTCACTATTATGATTTAAAAGAATATAAATGTTGTTCATACAAAATTATATTTTTAACATCCATGAGTAACTAAAGCATTTTTATTTTTTTTTAAAACCCATAATTTTTTTATCAAAACATTTTCGCATTTAAAACAACTCATTTACTCAACAAAAAGTCCTCACTTAAAAGTTTGCTTTAGTACTGCAATTGTGTTGGGCCAGCTTTGCTCCAAGATGCAACAAAATAAATGCTATTCAGGGAAACTTTTGCTGCCAAACCTGTTGTGGGCATAAGTTTTGCTTAAGAAGAACAATTAGCATAATTCCGATGGCTGAGGTGAGCCAAGGGATAAATCGACAATTTTCATGTTGATCACTTTCAATGGCTCTATCATGTTGAGTTTATGAACTTTGAGGAATTTTGGGCCAAAATACTTAAATTCTGCTAAACAGATCTTTCTGCAGTCTTGTGAGCATAACTTTTTCTAGAGTCTCTCCTTAGTTGGACACAATAAACCCCAGTTCATGCATATTGACGATGGAAGTCATGTGATGCAATGTGGAAGCAGCAGGGATGCCATGATGCCCAAGTACTATAGAAGAACTTTGTATTGACATGTCAACTTTACAAAGGTATTATTGAGAAATTTTAATGAGTTTAATAACTATACAATGACAGTTAAAAAAAGTCTTACAAAGACGTCCAATCATGATTCAAAACAATAGGAAGTTGTAATTTTTTCTTTTTGAGATTATATACTTCCGAAAATATCTACACAAATATCTATATAGTGAGATTGTTGGAAATTTTTTGTAAAACTTTTTTACGTTGTCACTGCATAGAAATTAATTAAATCCATATTTAATTTTTTTGGGTTACAAAATCCTTATTTAATTACTTTTGATATTCACTTGCTTTTTTGAAATTATATATAATCGAGAACCGGTCAGTCTGGTGGTTGGTTCAACCTCAATTGGACCAGTTTGGTTGAACTGCCCAGAATTGGATTGAATGGCGGTTGAACCTCTTTAAACCGCCAATTGAACTGGGTTGAAACGTCGAAAATGTTTTTTTTTGGTTTTTTATTTACTTTTTCCTCGAAATTTAATACTTTTTTTAATTTTTTATTAGTCATCTGGTCGAACCAAATGAACCATGACCCAGAGGTCGGTCTCGTCGCATTGATGTAGGGTATCCATGGGTATTTATGAAAATACACCAAACTAAAAGATAATGATATCAATTATGGGGCAAAAACCCAAGTCCCACATAGACTAGAGGTAAGGTGTGAAAAGCGTTTATAATGAAAGGGCATTTATCACCTTACAAGTCAATTTTGTAAGGATGAGTTGGGCTAAAAGTCCTAAGATAGTATCAAACCTTGTCCTAGATCAATCCAACAACTCATGATTATTATCCACGCACAAAGCCCAATAGTGTTGGGCGTGACAGAGTATGTTGGTAAAAACCCAAATCTCACATAGACTAGAGACATGGAAACAGTTTATAAAGAAAAGGCATCTGATAGGAACGACAATTTCTCATCTCTCAAATGGAACAATAATGGAACAATAAAATTGTATTAACAGTGATAAAACTGAAATTACAAACGTGATAAACTAGGCAATTCGAGAAGCCTAGGGTCTCCCAGAAGGCTCTATAGAGGCCTAATCTCTCCCAAAGAATAACTTCCCAAATTCATACTTGATTTCTGATTCTAACCCCCCAAGTCCTATTTATAACCTCCACTAACTCCCCCACTTTCCCTCCCCTTTGCCACATAAGCAAGTGGTTACAACCAACTCCCATTTCCCTCCCTTACACTTTATTTATTTATTTAAATCCTATCAATACTCCCCTCCTAAACATTCACCTTGTCCTCAAGGTGAAGATACCAAAAGCCAACAGTTAATAGTCTTCCACCACCAGGATCCCATAGCTTGAAGCGAGATGTCCCAATAATGCAAGTGGAGTATCCAGGTTCACCCGGATCCCACGACTTGAGAAGTGCTTCCAACAATTGCATTCTGGAAAACTCCGACCCTCTAATCAAGTGCTCAACACAAATCTCCATCAGTGCCTTCGGTGATTGAGCCAAATCTTTCTTGCCAATTTCCAGATCAATATTGCTTTTTCGAGCCTCTTTATCAACTCCTCTATCAGCTTGCAGCAGATCTTTAAAAGCTTCTTCTACATTGATTTTCCTTGTTGTCCTGCCCATAACAAATTCCAGTAGCATTGCTCCAATGCCTTGATTCCAATTCAGAATTTCACCAGCACTGAGAATTAGCTTTTTATTTTCTATTTCATTTGCTATTTTCAACCACCTCTCCTCAGTATTAAATTGAACAGCCCGTAATATAGGATTCTTAAGCACCCTAGAGCTCGTAGAAACACCCCCATAGTTATCAACATAGTCTGTAATTTGCTGGAAGGTGAACACTACCTGATGATACCATTTATAATATTGTTGTGTTTGATTTCCTTGGTATTCCATTGCACTAAAGCTTTGCTTGCTCTCATCTATTTTATTGCCACCTGGATCCCACCCATATTTTTTAAGGCCACCTAATTCCCATTGATGGACAAGTGGATGTATTTCCAAGATTGAAATATTTGTTAATTGCCCAAAACCATTGCTATAGCTTCTACCAACTCCCACTAGCAACTTTATTTGTTTCCCATCTCCTTTGAGCATCAGTTGCAAACCATTGCTATAGCTCCTATTATTTTCATCTTGAACAACCAAAAAGAATCTTGTAAGAGAGAGTTCTTCTAACCTTTTATTGACAAGGATTGGAGATAGAAGTGAATCTTCACATAGGGAAGTTACCAAGCAGCTGAATATTCTGATGTGGTGCTCTGCAGTGGGGAAAATCATGTGTAGTGCTTGCAGAAATAAACTCACTATGTTTTGCACCTCCTTGTTTTCTGGAAACACCCTCTCCTCATTAATAAAATGTGTGGGTTTAATATCTATTGTTTGGGCCTGATCTCTTGAATTAAAAACGTAGCCCATTTTCTGGAGAGTCCAATCAGACCCAGTGAGCTCCATTTCCTCCCTCTCCGTAGTCATATTTTGGGTTGGCATCATTAGATAGAATTGGGCCTGGCCCAACGAAATAACAAATTGATCCACATTCCCCGTGAAGCATTCAGCGCTAACCTTCTTCATTTTCCTTTCCTCCCTATCGCACGCTACATCTCCGAGAAAGAATCCCAAATCGCGAGCCAGCCATCCATCGTCCACAGTCACGTCGTCATTTTCCTCCTCCAGCGCCGTCGCTCCGTCTTCTTCCTCCTCCGGTGGTCGACCCCAGTCATCGTCGTCCGGTGACCGCCCCGTGTCATCGTCGTCACAGAACGTCTCCACGTTCTCATCGCTCCTCCTTGACCTTTCTTATTTATTCTTCCTGTCGCACAAATCTGTCACGCAAGAGAGCGATTTTTCACCCAATGCTTTCAACGATGACGCCTCAGCCACGACTGTGTCATCGTTTGGCGTCTCCGACGGCGATTTCTCTGGCGTCGGTTCTTCCTGCGAATCCTCTTCCCTCTGTGCGTCTATCGTCGCTGGCTTCCACGGTGGTTCTAGGTCACCACCGATCTCACTTCTTCTTTCCCTGATCATAACGACCGCAATCGCACCTTCCCGTGTCCCAGTAGTTTCTGGTTCTGGATCTTCAATGTTACCTCCGCAGTGACATTCCTTCGCTTCCTCTGATTTTGTGACGACACTCACGGGTTCGTCTTCATTCTTCTTCTGGTTCTGGTGGTTAACAATCTCATCTATTTTCTGGAACTTCAATTCTTCTTCGAGATCTACATTCCATCCCTCTTCTTTTGATTCTTTGGTTTTCTTTTCTGGTTTGCTTGAGTTTGCAGCAACATAAAATTGTTGTAACCACAGCAATTTCATTTCTAAATAGATCTCGAAATCCTTCTCCGAGAGTTCATCGCATCTTCTTCCTCTTCGTTCCAAGCGTCGCTTGATTTTGTCAAGCTCCTCCTTCCATTATGATTTGCTGTGCGGTGTTTTTTTTCCAGAAACCTTTCCACTGGAGCGATTCTGTCATGTTGAGCACTCAGGATCGAGTGCTTTGATACCAATTGATAGGAACTACAATTTCTCATCTCTCAAATGGAACAACAATGGAACAATAAAACTGTATTAACGGTGATAAAACTGAAATTACAAACGTGATAAACTAGGCAATTCGAGAAGCCTAGGGTCTCCCAGAAGGCTCTATAGAGGCCTAATCTCTCCCAAAGAATAACTTCCCAAATTCATACTTGCTTCCTGATTCTAACCCCCCAAGTCTTATTGATAACCTCCACTAACTCCCCCACTTTCCCTCCACTTTGCCACATAAGCAAGTGGTTACAACCAACTCCCATTTCCCTCCCTTACACTTTATTTATTTATTTAAATCCTATCAGCATCCCATTCCTCACTTTACAAGCCATCTTTCTAAGGATGACCTAGTCCAAAAATCCTAAGACCACTCAAATACACAAAACCATTCATTTAAATAAAACAAGCTCTGATGTGTTAGCACACAATTCATCAAAAATCATTACAAAGGTCGTAAAATGATAAGAGTTTTACTAGAAAAAGAAAAAAAAAACAGTAATTACAGCAAATCCCATCAATATTTTAGAAGTAAAAAAAGATTAGCATAGAGAAATCCAAATTGCAAGTACCCGACTCGTTAATAAGTAGGTAGGGAAAGAAATCTGTTTACTTTACCCATAGGTACCCGTTAAGCTATCCAAATCCAATCCCTAGCGGTTTTACCCAAGTCCATGGGCGAGGATTTTTTCCATCCCAACAAGAGTTCATATAATATGCATAACTAATCGAATGGGCCAGACCCATACACAAACATGCAAGACTGTGCTAATGCATGCAGACATATGCGAGCATAATAGTATGACACCATAACTTTATAATTCAAATAGAACTGAGTAAACTATACTAGAAAAATCCAAGAAAAGAACCTTAATTTGGTGAATTTCCATCGAGAATGAGCTTTCAAAAAGGAGGGCTGGAAGAAAAACAGCTAACAGGAGTTCTGGATCAATCTCTGCCCCTGCATATTAAAATATTAATCACTTTAATAATTTTAAACAAGAATAAGTGATGATCAAAGCTCCTTAAGTTGAAATATTTTCTAAAAGCCAGTCTATAAACATATTCCACAGCTGTACAATGAAAAAAAGCCTTCTTTTCTTAGTTTTCTTTTATTGACAAGTACATATTATTCAAAAAAAATAACTAGAATAAAATCAGAACTTACAAAGACGAATTCCATCCCCAATCCTTCCCAGCCGATGATTAGTGCCATATTCTGTTTAAAAAACCATCATTAACTAGTCAAGTTATTGAGTAAAAACTGAAAAGTAAATAAGTAGAATATTCTAGAAATAGTAAATATGAAACAGAGAGTACATAAGTAGAATATTCTATAATTAGTAAAATATTCTATCTTTCAGGAACCAAGGAAACATCAATGTCTTGAGAAAATTTTCCATTGCCAGGATTTGAACTGGGAACACGAAATTTTCCAACGACAGGAAAGTTCTCAGATCCCAGTGACTGGGACCTCTAACATGGCAAAGAATGAAGCAAAACTATTAACAGAGATGATGAATTGATGATAAGATGGAATCAGTTTAATAGTTCTCGAAATCAGAAGTCTAAAGAATAATATTGATAGCACTTCCTAACTCTTTCAAGTCTCCTTGAGAATGCCATCAACCCAGGTTAACTACATGGTATCAAGGGTGTACATGCTAGCCTAGATTGTTATGGATATAATAACTACTTGAAACTATATTGGTTACAAATTACGAAATGATTCTCTAAATCATCATAAGCATGGCTTTTAAATAAAAACAAATGAAAATTTTGTCACGATATTTGCAATTAGAGAAGTAGAATTGTGTTATCTGCCAGTTATCACGACTTCATGCATCTTATTTTCGCCACTGTCACCTCACAAGCAAACTAGCAGTACATCTTCGTTTAGAGTAAACTCTCAAATTGGTTCCTCGTCTATCACCCTCTCTTCAATTTAATCTCTATACTATAAAAGTATAATAAATAGTCCCTAAACTATTCTAAATTCATCAATTTAGTCCCGAACTATCCACCACCTCTCCTATGTAATTGAGGGACTAAATCGATGGATATAAAATAGTTTAGGAACTATTTATTATATTTTTATAGTTGAGGGACTGAATTGGAGAGAGTGTGATAGTTAAGAGACCAATTTGAGGGTTTACTCCTTAGTTTAAGTCCACAGTC
Organism: Astragalus membranaceus; assembly: GCA_039519185.1. NCBI lineage: Eukaryota > Viridiplantae > Streptophyta > Magnoliopsida > Fabales > Fabaceae > Astragalus > Astragalus membranaceus. The sequence continues at coordinate 158,550,110 of CM076850.1, forward strand.
AAAATTCCCGTTTTCCATATTATCTTCTTTTTTAAAAAAAAAATTGAAATTTGAATCATACTATATCATCTATTGATCTTCTGTATTATTTTATGTGTGTCCTTTGTTGGAACTTCCAATCCTTTCAATCAAACAGTTCAGAACAAAACTTCCTATAAACACACAGAAGAATACCCTCTTAGCCTTTGCATGCAAGAAATACATACATAAACAAAATGAAAAAAGCATAATAAAAGAAACTAAGACTTGGATTTTCTAAAAAGAGAAGCACCAAAAGAAAAGCAGTAAATAAACAAAATATGAAATTTCCATTGCAAAGTGTTTATTTCCCCTTTTTATTAAACAAACTATTACTACAACGAGAAAACATTAAACCACTAGAAGCCTTTTCAAACTCAAAATAAAATGTTTGATCTCAACTCTCATCCTTACAGAGCAAGTCAACTTAACCACTAGAAGCCTTTTCAAACTCAAAAATCTCATTCACCTAACCTTATGCCTCAATTTCAAATTCGATCAGCATAAAACCTAACCCTAGCGAGAGAAATCGAAGATTAATAAATCAAACTCAACAAAAATAAAAGAGGTGGTGGGGAAATAAGAAGAGAACCTATTGATCCAAGTGCAATGCCAAGGATGAGCAAGGCAACAGTGTAAGGAACTCTGGTCCCACGCAAGAGGTGTCTGCAAGCAATCCCTAAACCCAAACTGAGACCAAAAAAGATTACTGCATCTGATGGATTGGTTTTCTCCTCTGAAGGAGAAGGGACAGAAGCAGAAACTGAAAGGGAAAAAGAAAGCGGTTCTTGTTCGTTCATAATTCTGTAGGGTAGCAGTGATTCCGCCAACACCGCCATTCGAACCGGTGCAACAGCAAGATTCACAGAGCTGCGTTCTTTTTCTTTTTTTTGTCTTGAGTGAGCGAGTGACGATTCGTTGACTAAAACTATTATAACGCTGTAAGATAACCCACCAGGTCAGGTTAACATAACCATTTATATTTTTCCGTTGGAAAATTTTGTTTAAATAAATTCGGTCCAATTTCTGTGTGGTAAAATCTGTCTCCTAATGAAGTTATAATTATTATAAATTATATTATATATATATATATATATATATATATATATATATTATCTATCTATACCATTAACCTCCTACCAAATATACTATCTATCTATATCATTAACTTACTACCAAAAATATCAATCTTACATTTTCCCAACTAAACAATTTTAGGATATTTATGTAATTTAACTTTTTCAAACTTTTTTTGATAAGCAATATTACTGGGTGGGGTGGGGGAATGTTAGTTTTCGGGGTTTGAACCCGGGACTTGCACTCTTTTGATGCACTCCTTCAATATCATTTAGCTCACCAACTAAGCTACCTACTTGGGATCATAATATATGTACCTTAATTTCACCTGCATGTTCCTTCATTTTTAATATTTCATTTTTCTCTCTCAATAAGTTTTATTTAGTCTTTACCGGAAATATTATGGTAAATGTTCACGAGGTAATGTTCAGACTAACTCAGTTACAATTTGAAACTTTTTATTTATCTACTTTAAATTAGTCTTGATTTTCATGGGGTAATGTTCGGACTAATTAAATTATGTCTAAATCTATTAATAAAAATAACACGACAACACCCGTGCGTATGCACGGGTATACTGCTAGTATGTGTGCGTGTATATATATATATATATATATATATATATATATATATATATATATATATATATATATATATATATATAAATATATTGAAAGGTCGAGCAAGATGGCCTGCTGAGGTGTCTAGTCATTCTGTTGAGTTGTTGGTCGTGTGCAGAGCTCCAACCGAGTTGTACCTGCAATGACACTCCGACGCCCAAGTCAGTGGGGTAAGAATGTGAGCAGAGTAACAGTATGGATCAAAAGGTACCTGTCAGCTGAGGTAAGACCTCTAGATATGTAGTGTCAAGAATTTTATACGAGTTGATCTGAGCCGTTGATTTAGTGAATTTAAGTCATCCCTTTCTATCATGCGTATGGGCCGGTACCTTATGAATCATTCTTCAAACTTCATCCCTCAAAATGAGGTACGAGAAAAAAAAATGTATAGCAGGAAATTGATCCAATTTGATTTAATAAATATAAAAATCAGACAGTGCACATGACATACATGTTACTTGCTCCAATGTTTTTGTCTGTTTTTCTATTATTTATTATTACTATTATCATGTTTATGCATGTGTGTCCGGACTCCGGAGAACATTGGAGATGAGACAGAACTATGCTCCATCTAATGTGTTTTTTAGAGGTTCACGGCCAAACGAATAAGTAAATATATAATTTATCATATTAGGAAACGGATCTTAGGGTAGGCATATAGTTCAACTTTACACGGACATCAAAAATTTGAGAGATTAAACTGAATAACGTTTGAAAATGTTAATGACTAATTAAAAATATCGAATATGTCAGGAACTAAACTGAAGTTCAAAAATATAAAGCCGCCTTAGTCACTATTTCTGCAGGTTTCTAAAATTTAGGTTCCAAAATAAACAAAAAGGAAACAATTCATGGTTTAGCTTTTTTTCCACTTCTACGCACACAATTTTTTATTAACTTTTGAAATTGTATTTTCAAGACTTTTTGGAAAATAAATTTTGAACTACATGATCATTTTAAGTTTAGTAATTTTATTTGTGAGAATAACTTTCCCGGAAACAAAATGATGGAAAACTTATTCTTGTGTATTATTAAAAAATGTGTTTAGCTAACATTTATAAAATTCCGAGAAACAAAGAGTAAATATATAGGTAATTACATATAGCTTCTATTTTCATTGGATTATTTTTTCCACTCTCCTTGAGAAGAAAACATTGGAATATAGAATTTATTTATTTTCTAGGAACTTTTTATATCTAGGGATAAAATTAGAACCTTGTTTCAATTTTCAAACATAGGAATAAATATCTCTCACCTCTATATTCCAGGAATGTTCTTGAAAGAAAGACACACATAGATGTAAGTTTTTTTACACATCTATAAACTTGTTTTTGAAGATGACTGGATCCTTGTTCCTGGACTGTTTGTAACCACACCAAAAGTGCAAGTTTCATGAAGGAGAGGAACTAAGAACTGGGGATGGGGTTGAAGTGGCTGGAAAACATGGTGCGGAGGGAATGGACAGGGAATGATGCGGAGAGGAAGGATGGTCACAGGTGGATAATGGTGGGGAGGGAAGATGATGGTTTTGGGGGGGTTTTAGGGGTAGGGGCATATAGGTCATCTTACATCAAATTGGTAGGTTTAGAATTAAAATGGAAGAGTTTTTTTTATCATGTTATAGGTGTTATAGGTGTGTAGCATCTATCGACTTTGTCAATGACTAATTTACGCTGTAGAACTTGGTTGGTCACGTATTTACTCTATACGGGTCTGCGTGGTTCTCCCCCTCTCAATAAAGTTTTTACCACTCTCAAGACTCCTCAAACTTAAGACATTAGAATGAGATTTGAATCCAATTAATACTCGGACCAAACCTTATTGATCTTAAAGGGTAATTTTTTTTTATTTCGTGATAAAATACGTAAACTTTTGACTTTAGGGTTTGAAAAAAATTTAGGCGTTCAATTACGCGTAGTTGTTTTCTCATTAACCAATTTAGGCCAAAAAAAAGTGTATTTCCATAATAAAATATGTAATGCGTGATGTTAATAGGGACCAAATTGAAAAAAAATATGTTGCGGCCAACCTGGGTGAGTATCGATCAACTAATCATGCTTGGAAGCTTCTCTTTAAGAGGATCTGTCATCAGGAGAGTGGACATCAGTTTAGTCCCTCCGTACGTTTACACATTCACGCTGCCGGCAGACATGCCGACTTACAAGAAGTTGTTGAACTAATGGTGTGTTTGGTAGCCATGAAAACCTAGAGAGAAAAAGAAAAGTAAGAGAATATACCATTTTCTTTTGTTTGGTTGCCTTATAATAAAATAAGAAAGAAAGAATAGTTTTAGTGGGGCCCATTTTGAGATGAATATTAAGGGAAAACCCAATATTTTATGTAAATGACATTTTTAACCTTGCTCTAAAATTAATGTGTTGCAATAAAAAAATATATTACTTTTTTATTAAAGGTTAATTTTGTCATTTTCAACATATACACTTTTCTTATATCCTTTTTTTCCTATCAAACAATGGAAGAGAAACATCTCATTTTCTACTTAAATATGCATTAATAATAATAATAATAATAATAATAATTTCAAACGAAAATTGGTATGACACCAATAAAATCTTTCAACTTTAATTTGGTCAAAAAAAAAAGGCTTAAAGGTACTTTTAGTCCCTGCAATTGTCAAGAAAATCCAGTTTAGTCCCTGCAATTCCAAAATTTTTAAAATAGTCCCTGCAATTACCAAACGTTAATTAGTTAAGTCCCTGCTGTTATATTAGTGTTAACACCGTTATGTTTTGATGATGTGGCAGCCAATCTTCATCTTCAACCTTCTCTCTTCTTCTTCCATCTTCTTTCTTGCTCTTCCATATCTTCAAACAGTAAATGCTAATCATGCCTCTCTCATTCTCAAAACACACCTCACACTCACACACGCATTCAGTGAACTTTCACTTCCACTGTAACTAACATGCTCCCACGCACCGTTATACTCTCTCTTCACTCTCATCAATGACTTCCAAAACGCATCGTTTCACCACTTGTCACCGTCACCCAACCAAACCCATCACCGGTTTCTGTGCCTCTTGTCTTACCGAACGTCTCGCCGGCGCTGACCCTACTTCCTCCTCCGCCGTCGTCCTTGAGCCCCGCCGTAGGTCCTGCGAGGTCCTCGCTGTACCGGAGCCGCTTCGAAATACGCTCTCAGACCTCTTCAATGTAGACGACGTCAAGAAGAAGAAGCCTTTGAATCCGAATCTCGAGGTCGATTCGGGAAACTCCGGTTTCGCTATTAGGGATTACCACGGCGGCGGCAATACGATTAGGGTTTTCTGCGAAAAGGATGACGAAGAGACGAAGACGATGAAAGAGTTCATAGATCTCGAATTGAAGACAGGGAAGAACGCAGGGAAAGATTTCAGAGGAAGTTTCTGGGACGCAGCTTCAGTGGATGATCTTCTAGGATCAGTGTCGCAAGGGTTCATCATCATTGAAAGAGTTCATAGATCTTTGAATTGAATACGGTTTATCATCATTGGGTAGAAGATCATGCGACACTGATCCTAGGTTGTCTGTGGATGATTCGAGGTTTTCGTTCGATGCACCTCGAGCTTATTGGGATGGTTATTTGATTGGGAAAACATGCCCAAGGTTTTCCCCAATGGTTCCTGTTAGGGATGACAGAGTTTTGGTTGAGGAAGAAGAAGAGGAAGAGGAGGATGAGGAAAAGGAGGTGTATTTGGAAAATGGTGGTGTGCATTGTCCTGTTTGAAGATATGGAAGAGCATGAAAGAAGATGGAAGAAGAAGAGAGAAGGTTGAAGATGAAGATCCTAATTGGCTGCCACATCATCAAAACATAACGGTGTTAACACTAATATAACAGCAGGGACTTAACTAATTAACGTTTGGTAATTGCAGGGACTATTTTAAAAATTTTGGAATTGCAGGGACTAAACTGGATTTTCTTGACAATTGCAGGGACTAAAAGTACCTTTAAGCCAAAAAAAAATTCCAACTTTAATGCGTTTTATTTAATATCCGGAATATCATTATCTGGTCACACGCCTCTCTTAAAATTTTTGCCAAAATCTTATCACCTCTTTATCACAGAATTAATGTAGAATAATTTAAATTTGAATTTGTATTAATAGGCATTATAGCAGTAATTATAACATTTCAAACAATTTAAATTTGAAATTGAGTAATCTGAATATATTCCCAAAATCTGTTTTTATTAATAGGCATTAAAGCAACCAGTAATTATAACACTTCAAATAATTTAAATTTGAAGTAGAGTTATACATTTTAAATATCAAATGAATTTTTTGAGATTTTTTTGTTTAAAAAATTATTTCAAATTCAATAAAATTGCAATGTAAAATTATACAATTAATACACAATTATTTAGATGTGTCATACCCTAATTTTGTCCGGCTTAGGTCAAAGCCCTAATTTTCCACAAAAATAAAAAAATTGAAGAGTGAAGAGCATTATGCATTGCATTTTGGGTCCTAAAAGTCATTCCACAGCTCCTCATATAAGACAAAATATACTATCTTTTGGCAAGCTTGCACAAACTTGGGCACCAAGGCCTCATTTGCTCCGAATTTTCCAGCTATTTTTCACCTCATTTTGTGTTTCTTCATGCCCTTGATCCATGTGATTTGTATTCCTAGCCATTGATTAAAATTCTAGATCAAATCCTAGGCTATAACTTTGTGTACAAAACCCTATTTGCCCTTAACAATTTTTGTGCAACAAAAAGCTCCTAATTTTCGTGTATGACCCCATTCCCTCTCCATTTTGTGTTTTCTCTCCACCCTCAATCCATGTGATAAGTGATCTCAACCCTCCATTCAAAATCAAAGTTCAATCCTAGAGCACTTAGTAAGGCCAATGACCCAATTGCCCCTAAACCTAAAATAGCTCTATAAATACTCCCTCATTCCCACACCTAAGGATTCTTTGGCCTCTCATTCTCCTACACTCTCATTTTTTACCCTAGCACACCAAAAATTCTCCCTCTTCCTCTCTTCCACGAAATCTCTCTCACTCCCTCACTTCATTCTTTTCATTTTTCACCATCAAATCCTCCATTTCTTGTTAGATCATCATCATTCCTTCCATTCTCTTCAAGGTTGCATCATCAAATTGCTAAGAGCTAGCAATCTTTGTGTTCATATCATCTCCTTCTTCATTTCTTTGTGATTTTGAGGTAAGCTTTGAAACTTTGCATCTCATATTTAGTTCTTCTTGCATAATCTCTCTTCTACTCCCAACTCCTTCTTGATTGCTTGTTGTTGTTGCTTTGAGGATCCATTTCAAACATTTTGACAAGGACTTAGGGAGCCTTGGGTGTTTGAGATGGGTCCTTGGCCTTGAAGGAGTTGTTCTTGTGCTTGAATGATTTCCCTTGCATCTCTAAACACTTTGCACTAAATTTCATGAAATAAGAGTGGTTTTATGGCATTGTTCATTTCGCATGCTTATGTTTAAAAACATTTTCAAATTGATTTTGTTGTTGTTCTTTGCTTGATGATGTTTAGTCTTGTTAGTATTTTATTTTAGTGTTAGATGTTATTTTTTGTTGTTGGTTGATGATCTAGCAATATGATTCCCACTAGTGCCTAGTGCACCTTGACCTAAGTGGTGAAGATTGCTAGAAATGACTCAATTTAGTTTGTGTGTCCACTTATTCTTGTGTCTTAGTTTGCTTATTGTAAATTGTTGATGATAGGCAAGTTGATTCTCACTAGTGCCTAGTGCACTTTTCTCAAAGTGAGAGAATTGCTCTATGTGATTCAACTTGGTTTTAGTGTTTATTTATTTTTTACCATTTTACTTTACCATTTATTAACTTTTTACCAAAACATAAAAATATTTTACTACTTTGGTTTTTACCACTTCATTAATTTTTTACTAAAACATAAAAAGATTTTACCACTTCCCATTTACCTCATGCATTTTTACTTTACCATCTCATTAAATAATTACCATTTACCTCATGCATTTTTACTTTACCATCTCATTAAATAATTACCATTTACTTCATGCATTTTTACTTTACTTTTCACTAACTTCTTACTTAAAGTTTTACAACTTATCAACTTGCAAAAATACCCAAAACATTTTCACATTCATGCATCTGCATTCATACTTAGTTTATGTGACACTCTCATGCATCCTCATATGTTTATATCTCTTGCATCCTCTTATGCATCCTTGTATGCCATCCATTCATAAATAAAGTGCTATGCATCCATTCCTTGTACACTCATGCACTTACATGCTTACCTAATCATGGATCCTTGCTTACATATTCAATCATTTAACTTAGAATACTCTATGTTTACAATCAATTGTATTCACTTGTTCTTGATGCCATGTAAATGTCTTGACTTGATTGTGTGCCCTCCTCTCCACTTGTATGACCTCCTAATGGAGACGTAAGTCTACACGCATGTTGTAGCATAGAGCCATTAGGGTAAATACAATTCTTCTTGCACACACACAATTACTTTGAGAACTTTGTTTTGCATCTTTAATAATTGAATCCTTTGATTGTATGGGCATGTTTAATCTTGGTTAATGAATGATATGTTCATGTTTGCTTGAGTATTATTCATTCATTTGCATTTGGTTATGGATTTAGAATTGACTTGAAATGTTCTACTCCTTTTCTAAAACCCATTTCCTAAAATCATTTCAAAATAAAAAGAAACTTTTACTTTCAAAACAAAAATAAATCAATCGTCATTAAACACCAATTGCGCCGTTGCCGATTAGGTCATTAATGACGATTTCATTTTCAAAGGAGTTAGTAGCGAGACCATTCTAACCGTTGTTGTTCGGTCTTCGCAAAAGCTCTATCCCATTTTCGAAAACTTATTCATTTCTCAAAAATAAACCGATTGTCATTAAACATCAATCGCGCCGTTGCCGATTAGGTCATTAATGATGATGTTGTTTTCAAAATGAGTTAGTAGCGAGACCATTCTAACCGTTGTTGTTCGGTCTTCGCGAAAGCTCAATCCTTTTCCAAAACCAAAAACCGAGAACTACGTAGCTTTGATCCCTCTTCCAGTGAGGGTACGTAGGAGCGGGTCACAGCCCGTCAAGCACCCTTTTAAAAAAAATCTTTGTTTTGTCACACTTTTAAAAAAAAACCGAGAACTACGTAGCTTTGATCCCTCTTCCAGTGAGGGTACGTAGGAGCGGGGTCCTGTCCTGTCAAGCACACTTTTAAAAAAAACTTTGTTTTGTTCCACACTTCTAAAAAAAAATCTTTGTTTTGTCCTGATTTTCAAAGATAACCAAAAATATTCTTCTTCCCTCCTGTTTTCAATAAAACAAACCTTAAATAAAAGAAAAGAAAAGAAGTAGAATAAACCGCTTTCAAACTCAAACTTTTGTCCAAACCACACATCAAGTTAATGGTTCCCTTTCGGTAGAAAGGAGGTGCGGGGTGCTAATACCTTCCCCGTACCTAACCGACCCCCGAACCTACATCTCTAGTTTTCAAAAGAACATCCGCCTTGTTTAAAAGACCTTTTTTCAATGTTTTGGTCTTAAAATTAAAATATTGGTGGCGGCTCCAAAAATTTTCCACGTTGTCAAACGAAAAGTCCCAAACCGGATTTTTCGGGCGCAACAAGATGTATACAAAAAAACTCCTTCCTTATTACCGAAATTCAAATTTCAAAATATATATTCAATAGCATTGAAATATTTTCAATAAATATAGTAGTACAAAAGCCTGATGTCATCATAAGAAAAAATACCAGATTTTTATCCGATACATTTTTAATACTATTACGGCTAATCACTTTATCAGGTTCAAAAAATATCACGTAGTTACTTTAGTTCTCTTATGTGGTTTTAAATGGTATTCCATTTTGTGTAACTCTTGATTAATTAGTCTAGATTAAGAGGAAAGAACCCAATTTTTTTTTATGAAACCAATGTCATTGCTACTACATTTTTGTCGAAGGACAGATCTTTGGATGTGAGAGGAGAGATTGAAAGAACCTAAGAGAATAGAAGAAATCGAATGAGGAATAACACATTAGTCTTGCATGAAACTGATTAACTTCTTGTTTAAATTAATGGTTAAGTTTTCTTTTCATAATTGTTTGATATAACTCGACACTTATTTTCATTATTTTTAATTTAGTGAAAACTGATTTCAAAAAAATATGCATTGCCAGAAGAATTACGCCTGTATTTATCATTGTTTCCTTCATTTCCATGTATCTTAACTTCACTTTTTCTGTAACCACAAGAATCACGCCTTTATGATGGCTCATCTACTTCTACAAGTACAATCACAAGTAAACATCCCACGACTAATGTGTAGACCTCGAGTCTTCATTTACGGTTTTTCCAATTTGGTCTAAGTTTTTACTTTTTCAGAAAATGTATGTATTCGACTTGAATTTGCAATCACGAGAAGATCATATCTACTTGCAATTTTCGTATGGCCAGACATTTTCGTTTTTGGCTCATACATCATGATATTCACTTAATTGTGTTTGCAGGAGAGAAAAGAAACAAGTTTTGTCTTTTCTCAATCATTTGGGGAATTATATTTCAACATGGAGATGTATGTATTAATTTAGATGTTTATAATTATCTAATTGTTACATTCGAATAAATGAGTATGTACAATTATAAGATACCGTAGGGACGGAGACCGGGGAGAAATTCCCTCCACGATTAATTTGAGGATGGAGAGCGGAAGCCAGTGACCATGCTCTTCGCCCCTAACTAGTACATAACTATACAGAGTATTTTAACAACAATAATTTCTAATTAAATTCAATATTTTTATTTCATTTACAAAAATATTACAAAATAAGTTCAAATGATATGTTTACCCGGGCACCGCGCGGGTCATACAAACTAGTAGTATTTAATCCACTGTAGTGGCGTCTGTCAAAGAGGATCACACCAAAAAAAATTCATACAATAAATGACATAAAAAGTTCGTTCTTTACATCAATTGTAATTTGATTATGAAAATTTTACTTTTTTTCCCAATTTTGGTTCCTATTAGCGTTGCAACTTACATGCTTTTTCGCGAAATTATCTTTTTTAGCTTAAATCAATTATTGGAAAAAGAATTTTGCATATTTAAATACTAAAGTTTTTCTACTAACTCAAAGGTATTCTTCAAAAGACACTAATTAACATCGTGGTTTACATATTCTATCATGAAATTTAATTTTTTTCAACCTTGCATATTTGAATACCCAAAACTTTTACCAAACCATAAAATAGTCCAAAACAGACGGAGTAATATTAAAATAAGAGAAGAAACATACATGATTGCTTTTTGACAATAAACATACATAAAAAATTCTTCCATTACATGGTCAAAAAAAAAAGAAATTATTCCATTATGCCTATAGCAGAATAATGTCACATGTTTTTTTGTGGTTGTTAGAAAAAGCTTCACAATGTTGCACAAATAATCATAATGTATTCTTCACCTCTTCTCCCTCAAGACTGGCGAAAAGATAGCGTGCGTGGTGAATCAATCCTCACAATAATATCTTCTTCAACAGCAGAATCATCAGCACTTGAGTCATCAACATGATGCTTTCTTCGTTCTGTGCTTTGGGAGGGGATATTTGTAACTTGACGTGCGAAGTCCTTCACTCCAATGTCCTCTTTGCCAGTTGCTGCCCCTTCTGATTTGACTGAAACAAGTGGACGGCCTTCATGTGATGCAATGGTGGGATATGACAAACTTTGAGGTGATGATCTAACACGACTGGTTGACAAATTTCTACTCTGGCGAGGGATGTCCACCTTCAAAATGACAATATAATTAATAATTAATGAAAATAAAGTACACCAAAATAAAGCTTGAAGTATACTGTAGATACATGGCATTAAATATCAATCAATACAATATATCAAAGTCAAGTGCCCGGAAAATCTCAAATCTAGACATCTTACTCATTACTCATTTGCCATGTGTACAAAAATTGGGGCAATTTGGTAAAAATGCCACAAAATGCCAAAAGATGGGCAGCCTTTTCTTTTTACACTTTTCAGCTTTTACTTTTTTTGGTACAAATTTACATACAAGTTCAATATATGATTCAAAAGTATACTTAATTAAACTGATGAATAAAAATAATATATTTTGGTAATGCCTTATTATTCAAATCAAATTATTGATTTTCAGGCCCACCGTTCGTTTTAGGGACGGAAACTTAATACGAGCTAGAATGTTATTCAACTTTGCATAATATAGTCAGCTGAGTTATTGCATGTGTAAGCCTAGGTAATCAACAAGGGTGATAGAGCTCTCAGTCTCAGTTGATGAGAAATCCACATTATAGGTAATTTCACATTAGCAACTTTGACATGCTAGGCAACTCAAATTATGATTATTACTAATCATCTAGTTCAGGTAATTTCAACACTGCTTGTATATGAACCGTGCTAGACGAGATTCAAAGTTTTAGTGCCTAATGAACATTGAACCATCAACTATTTGGGGCATATATCCGTAACAAATGCTTTTAGGAAGACGAATTTTAGCAAGAGAAGTTTAGAAGAAAAAATCTAAAATGAAACTAACGTTATTCTATACTGACATACCATGCTCCCATAAATGCTCAGCTGCATTGCCCTTGCGGACAAACTAGTAGTTTGTTGTTCAGAGCTCTGCTTATGGTGCTTCTGCGTGTAGAAATATCCTGGCCAACTCATAAGACCACAATGTTCTCTACGGAAATATTTATGGGGATGATCCATGGCGTGTGATAACTGTGAACTTGACCTTCGAACAACATCAGGCTCAAATGCAGCAATGTCAAAAACGATTACCCTTGCTCTAGTTTCAACCAGATAACAAGATCCTTGATGAATAAAACTAGCTTCCTTAGTACCTGGTATAACTGAATGTAAAAGATTGAGCATAATTTTCGTCCATAAATGCACTGAAACAGAATTTGATGACCTTGAGTTTTGACTTAATTTTCATTGAATGTAAAACATAATTTTCGTCATTATCAACTTAGTTTCATTATGGTTTATACAAATACCATGTCTACCGATTTATTTTCATTGAACTCCATACAAACACCATGTCAGTATGGTAAAGATTAAAGAACATCTCAATTTTTGATAACGGGGATGGAATGAATGCAAAAAAAGCAAGTAACACTACTAAGATTTAAAACCTTAATGGTCAAATTTGAGGAAAATAAAGCTTAAAGGACTAATCTGAAATTTAAAAATAAATTGAAGAATTCCAAATGCAATTTTGCCATCAGAAGTGTCAGTTTTCTAAACCTAACCAGCTGTCCTAATGGATACTCAGAAAAAGACTATTAGACAGCGAATCATATTTGAGACCATCAAATTTAAGCTCATATACCTGACATTGACAGATTTTGGAAGCTTCGACTCCCATGTGAAGGAAGCAGGGCTGCTGGTGCTGTTACCAGTTCTTGACGACCTTGAGTTTTGACATATCCTTCTAGCAAGAAGGCAACGGAATGACGAGTGATTTCTATTGTTTCCCCTCTTATGTATATGGTCATTTCCGATCTTTCAGCAATAAGAGCTCTTAAATCTTGCATAGTTAGTTTCTCAAATATCTGGGGAAGCAATAGTCTCGAAAGAAAAATGGCACTTTCCTGCAGATCATGATATATGTGTTGTATGGTAATGACCAAAACATATTCATTATAACTGCGAGTAATTATGCAATCTAACATTTGTCTTATGTTTGATGCAATCTACATTCTACAGCATCAAATATAAGCAGCAAAACAAATATTTATGAACTATGATATCCTCAATAAACAGTACTTCTTAAAGATGCATGTTTTAAATTTAATCGCTGCTGAGCTGCAGAGTTATGAAATAAATAGACAATACATGCTGGAATTTTAGAATGCAGTGACAAGCGCCATCAGAAGCCATTAATGTTAAAAAGCAGTAGTGGCAATAATGAATTATTTATGTTGGCTATACCTGCCACAGGAAGTCTTCCATTGAAGGATCGGATTTGAGACATGAATTTATCTTATCAACTTCAACAAATAGACATTGTACGATGGAATCTGTGACAACATCACAGATATAAGGCCTTCCGGTCAGCACCTCATAAAGACCCAATGTACTCCCATGCGTAAAAGTTGGATAAAGAGGGTTCTTCCTTCTTATCATTTTGCTTTCACACTGGAAAAACAGCAATTTTTAAATCTTTAGTGCGCACAATCAGAAAATGTATGTTAAGCTTGCTAATGAGAGAATTTAATACCTTCACCACTCCATTAGAAATTAACCAAATACCATTTGATTTGGCACCTTCCTTGTAAAGTGTCAAACCACGAAATTTCATTATTTCGTTTGAATTGCTGACAAGTGGTTCACGAACAGAAGATGGCAAAGCACCCAACATCGGATGTAAATTACTTATTTTAGGAAGCTTAACTAAAGGAGGATTTCTACGTAATTTCTTCAAATCAGTCTGAAAAACAAATGAGTCAATTAATAGACAAACAACCAATTATAATACACAGAAAGTGAACCATCAGACAAGAGATAAACAGAGAGAATGAACATCGCCCAGACAGCAGTCAACCATCAGACAAGATACCTGGACAGCATCATGAAGATGTAGCATCTCTTTATCTTCCAATATCCCAGCCTTCTTAAGGTCTTTAACATAATCAATTAAATGATTTAGAACTACATATGTTGCTTGCCTTGTTTTTACAGCACGCAAAACCTGAGAATTATACATTTATAGTATCAAATACATAAAACTTGTGAAAAAGAAGCTGTATAACATTCCATAATTGAAAATGAGGCACTAGAAAAGTTAAACTGATAAACAGAGAAAAGGTCAATCAATTTAATTTTTACAGGTGATGGGTACCCGAAAACATCTCACTCAGAAGAATAAAACTGTATATTAGTGGAATTTTGGGGCTGAAAACTGATAACAAGCCCTAGATACAGAATAACAAGAGATACTTGCAGAAATAGAGATGAAAGTTACAGTTCTAGGCAACTCGAGAGTGCCTAGTCTCTCTCAAGTTCTAATCCTAATTCCAGCCTACCTTCTCGTAATTTCTCACGCCCACTTTTATACTACTCAACAAACTTACCACATTTTCCCTCCCAATTGCCAAGTCAACAATTGGTTACAACGGAATCCTTTCCATTCCCTCTCTAAGCTATGATTCTCTACACCACACCCACATTATCCATCCCATACATCTTATATATTTATTTATGGGTCCTAACAACAGGTATGATCCAAATAGAATACAGTAAAACTTAAACATTGAAGGGTGTGTTTTTCTAGCAAACCTGAGGGTATGTTACATGAACATCTTCTAGGAACTTTCGTGCTTCTTCTCCTTCTACAACACTTTCATTGATGACAGCAGAAGCAACATCACCGTCACCTACCAAAGTATATGTAGAGAATAAATATAAATGATGCAAAATATAATCAAAAATGTCTTATCTGACCAAAACAACAACATAAGAAAGTAAGAAACAAAACACTAACAAGAATATAGTGTGGCGTGTGAGAACATACAATTGGACATACCATACATTTTAAATAATAAAAGAGGCATAAGTACAGTGTCATGAGCTACGAAGCATTGGACCACATAAATGTCGAAATTTGAAGTGCCCAAGGAGTATCTAAAAATGAAAAATATAACATCATATCTAGAACATTTGGATACCCATCCATCATCCAAAGAGTACCAGACTACTATTTTTCTAAAACATCTGAAAGCTTCTGGTATGGCTGGGTTTGGACAATATGCTTGGATATTCCGGCCAATATGCCAAATACTAATGGAACACCTAAAAGAAAAATGATTTTTGTACACCCCTCCAACACCTTAAGAGAGATAAAAATAGAGAGAATTAAATCATAGATGTGATAGGTGAGTGGTATGATCAAAAGAGATAGAGTCAAAATGAGGTGTTGGATTGAATGGGTGTTGAGGTGTTCAAAAATATTGGATGCACCTACAACAAGCTCAAACCAGTTGAATTATTTCAAATCCTAAGAATGGCCACCAGTGTGAAACAGTGAG
The DNA here is from genome assembly GCA_039519185.1 of Astragalus membranaceus. Taxonomy (NCBI): domain Eukaryota; kingdom Viridiplantae; phylum Streptophyta; class Magnoliopsida; order Fabales; family Fabaceae; genus Astragalus; species Astragalus membranaceus. The sequence goes on from CM076850.1 coordinate 158,565,872, forward strand.
AAAATTAATCATATTACAACTCTGCAAAGATTTGACACAATTGACAAAGGAGATGAGGAAGGAGAAAATTCTGCACAATGCACACACTCTAAATTCAATCAAATAAAACTCACAAAAATAAATGAACAATTCTTAGGAGAGAAAAAAAGGTTATTGGAAAAAATCAAATTAACTGTTAACTTTTGAATTTGTAATTTGTATGTCTAAATTCAGGAACTGCCCACCCGCAAATATCCACCCGTAAACCCAACCTCCGACCAAATCCGCCACCCGATCAAACCAGTAGTTGGAACGAACGAGAATGGGTATCTATGTAGTCTTTTTGGTTACAATCAAATTGCATTATTTCTTCCCGAATTCGATCGTAACAGATTGTTGCTCAGGCCTACTCAACAACATTGTTCTGGTGATAGGTGTGAGGACATATTAGGTTAACAGGGCTACCAGGGATAGAAAACAAAATGGGAAAAAAGGGAAAAAAATGTAGAAATTTGGACATAGTATTAGGAAGATAAGTTGACAATGGTAGACTGTTACCTATGAAATCGTGTAATTGTTGCCTAGCAATTCTGTGGGCACGAAGAAATGCAGCACAAATATAACATGCTGACTCCAGTCTTTCCACGGTGAAGTATGTAACTAACTTCGATGGGAAGATACTAAACTTGAGGAACTTGTAGTAATTTGGGAAGTGAATGTTAGCTTTTAAACCTTTCCAGTCACATAGAGGCTCGGATGAAGCCAAATTTATGGCTTCCTTCACCGATAGAATTAGGATATTAGCTGTTGTTTGAGTAATTCTCCCTTCATCAAGCATCCCCCAGTATGCAGCTTGAACACCTAATATGAGCAATAAGTTTCAAATTAGGCTTGATATTGATATAGTTGAAGCAGTCAAATTCATAGTATTAATAGAAAATAAGAACATTATCAAAGGACATAGCCAACAAGAGATTACCACTACATTAAGTTAGCCTAGAATGTAACTGTCTGTGTGTGCGCATGCCTGTCACAAAACTAACATGAGATAACAAAAGCAATTTATTAACTTAAGCCTTTAGATGAACACAGTGCTTTCCATCATAACCAAACAATCCATCAAAACTGATTTGATCATATACAAAAACAACTGTTACGTTTGCAGCCACCTTGAGCTGCTTACCTTGCAGCCTCCACCACTTTCATTGTGCTGGGCGCTACAGGGTGCGTTTAGATCCTACAGCAACTAGAGATATGGCCAAAGTTGTCTTTATAAGGCCTGGGCAATCCTCACCCCTCCAACTAGCATTAGGGTTGGTAAGACCTAACTCAAATTCTTAAATGGTATCAGAGTATATCTTAGATCCATTATTAGGCAACCCGCATCGGTCATACTCAAGATGTCTAGTCCTGAGCATGAGGTTTGTTGGAAACCCTATCCACCTTCATTGTGGCCACCTTGGGTTGCCTTCATTGCAACCTCCACCACCTTCATTGTGTTGGGTGAAAGAGGGTCTCGCTTAGACTAAAATATGGCCAAAATAGTCTCTGTAAAGCTTAAAAGCGCTCAGTTAGGCCTAGCTCAAAATCTAAGAACTACAATCAAATCTTTTCCCACTAGGTGTGGTAGACTACGTTGATCATACAAAGGTTTTAAATTTAATTCATATGCAGAGATTGGTTGCCAAAAATTTAGAATACCCCATGCGCCACAAGGTGTGGTTGACTATGTTGATCATGTAAAGGTTTTAAATTTAATTTCTACTCATCACAAAATTGAAAGTAAAAAGTTAATAGAAACTAGAAGTGCATTATATAACTTAGAATTGAAAATGTTTCAAATGGATATCTTATTTTTTAAAAGGGGATCAATAATGTTCTCCATCCCCCCCTCTTTATGACTCGAACCAACGATCATTTAGATGTAAGTGAAGCGTCTTAACAACTGAGTTGCATTTCGTTGTCTTTGTGGACAACTATGTATCTTTGTTTATATAACCATGGTGGACAACTAATTGTATATTTGTTCAACTGGAAAATATCCAATTGGCTTCAATTAAATTGGAAAGCATCCAATCCAATCAGCCATAGTAATATGGGCCACTAGTAATAAAGGATGTTAATCGGTTGTTAGTAATCAGGGCCAGCCCAAGTCACTAAAGCAAGGGCTTTTGGCTCCAAATATTTTAAAAGAAATTTCGATTACATTAATAGAAATGATCGCAGCTTGTCTGGTAGTTATAGGCCTCCTTATTCCCAAATGGCTTGGGTTCGATCCCTGCAGGCTAAAATTTTGCTATGGTTTTTGATTTATATGTTGGTCCCTGTGTAATAGAAAAATGCAAGTTAATAATTATAAAATAGCATGCCATTGATTACATTGGCTTGGAAATATGGACAAGCCGACACGGTTCCTCTTGTTCAGTTAAAGAGCTGCATTTAGTGTCATTGTGGACAACTATGTATCTTTGTTTACATAACTAAGTGGACAACTAATTGTATATTTGTTCAACTGGGAAGTATCCAATTGGCTTCAGTTAAGTTGGAAAGCATCCAACCAATCGACCATAGTCTTCCATATATTTGTTATATTACCTGTATTATTTGTCTTTTCTTTATTTCTACCCTAAAATAAGGGACTGCAAGGGTTTAGAATATTTGAATCGGTTAATCATACAGAAACACTGGGCATAGAGTGGACGACGTTTCTCTTGTTCAAGTTAAAAGAAATGATCCACACAGAGAAACTATAAATGTAAAAACTCTTGGAATTGAAACAAATGTAAATGTCCCATACCATTCAGAAGGTGTACTCGTATCGCTTTCAAATTCATAGGATCTAAGTTACTATCACTTTCAGATGCACCATGAGGGTGAACACGTTCACCTTCAATGTCATTTAGGCAGGAAATATATCTCTTCACTGTGGGCCAGTCAGCAGGCCCGAGTTCCGCATCATCTCCAAGTTCCCCAAAAGCCTCTAATGCTTTGTTCAACATTTCATGCTTTGTAAATTCAAGGATACGGCTCTGTTATTACGATCAAGACATGAGGACCAACACCAGATATAACTTGGGAAGAAAAGGTAATATATATAAATAGAAGCAATTCGCAAGCTCTTAATCTTGTCTCATAATTTACATTTAACAATGAAGCTCTTCTTCGTGTCTCATAAACTACATATAACTATATAATGGTTATATACATGTTTAGCTATATTATGAAGTGGTATCAAGCATATATGCTGTTAATACCAATAGCTAATACCCTTTCAGACAAAATTTTCATACTCTACTCTTCTTACCATTATAACATATAAAAACAGAAGCAAAGACAGTTTCTTTATGGATTGTATCGTTTTTTTTGGTGTGAACCGGGTATCCTCAGCGCGCAACTGCAGAGACTAATCCCTCAAGCCGGGTAGGACCACAATGGGCGGTAAAGCTCTTCCTCAAGAGATTTAACGCTGCGAGATTGTATCTCTTTATGGATTATATCTTGATAGGTATTTGTACAATCTCAATTTTTAATAGTTTACTGTTCTTAAATTTATACAATTACTAACTGCTCATATAATCCATCAATTTTGCGCACTTGAACATTTTCTCCCACTACACACTGTCTCCAGGGCTCCATTGTCCATTGTTAATATGCACTGGTGTATAATTGAAACACACAGTATTCAACACTGGCCTCTCTCTTTTTCACTCTCTCAACAAGTCAATTCCTTTCTTCATTAGCATCCTCAGGCATTTAGGACATTTGAAAATTCATTAACAGTAACCAAAGAAGAATGTTTTTGGTTCTTAGCACATTCTCCTAATTAACTAAGGTTCCGCCTTTACTAACCCATTTGGAGGACGTCATATTTTCTTGCAAAGGAAATTGACAGCATTGTTGTTTCTTTAGCATCTTTGACTCGCTATTTTTTTTCTGCTCGTTTCTATTTATACTTTGAAGGTTATTGAAACACAGTTTTAAATAGAAATTCACTATAAGGTACAGCAGTGATTATAATAGACACACATGCTCACAAAGTGAGAATTCAGATTAAACATGAATACATTAAAGCACCACTAATAATATGAGATATCAAATCATTTAATCTCTCATTACAAGATATGTCAAAAATAGAAGGTTGAGTGTGACCTTAGCTGCTGATAAATTATCCATGTTGAGGAAGCGTAATACGAACTGTGTTGTTGAACCATTCACTAAAACTGTCAAAAGTACAATCCCACCGGTGAAGAAAAGAAACTACACAATAAAAAGAAAACCTGTCAAACAGTTATAAAGACAATAATATCAACGAGTTATGGGTTTTAGTGACCTTACAAAATCATATAGCACAGCATGCATTTGAAATTTGTAAGGGTTTCATTAACTTAAATTGAAAAACATACCATAATTCCAGTCTCTGAAGTCAATTCAACTGATCTGCCACTTGAACACTAAAAAAACCAAAATCATAAATAATTGAAAGAATAAACTACAAAAATATGAACATGATCAATGATGGCCTCATGCAAGCACACTTTTTTCCCTGCTTTCCCCAAAATACATTATAGAGGAAAACAATTGCTGTGGTGGAATTTGTTCTGTCGTATAAAAAATTATGCCAAATCCTTTGGTGGGTTAATGCTGATGAACCTCAAATACAGAATGTCTTTCTAAAATGTATTTTATTAGGGAAGTGACTTCCGGATACTATAGCATGTGCTTGGAACCTGTTTCTGTAAGCATATACAACATAGGAAAAAGGAAGCGAAAAATATTTATCACTTTACCAACTGATGATGTCACTGCAAAAACAACAGGGAGAACAGAGAAAGAAAAAAAAGGATAAAAAAGCTCGTATACTGAAGAATTTGTATCGGACGGTTAAAATTATAAGTATGTATTACCTCTTTTCCAGGTAAACTCCATTTCATCTCTCAATATATTGAGATAGATTGTCACTTTATCAAAGAAAAGATCCTAATTGCAAAGATCATCTCGAGCTTTGTCTATTCAGATGATCTTCTAGGGTATGTTTTTACTATGCCTTAAAATATCCTCAGATCAACTACTTTTGTTACACCCTTAATAAATATGACCCACACACTCCAGCTTGAAGGGCTGAGAATATTTTTACATAAATATTGTCTAAATTTATTGTATACTCTAACCAAATTATGCAATTATAGTAGTTAGAAAGCTGTGTAACTGCATTAACTACATTAATCCCACATAAACAGAATCTACTGCGTATTTGAAATGCAAGTTTTTAGCTCTTTTATACCTTTTTCTTCTCTGTCAATCATTCTATCAAGCACTTCAGTCCAATAAGAGATTTTACTTTACTAGAGGGAATTTCAATTTCTAAAGAGGGTTATGTAGTGGATGAGTAATAAATTCGAGAAATAATTTGCACAAAAACAGTACGGAAGAGCCAAGATTCAGGCTTGTTTGTTACATTTCAAAAAAATGTGATTTTGACATTCAATAATTTAGAGATTACTTTTTAGAGAGACTTTTAAAAGAAGCAACGGTTATCTTTCGTTTGTTTATCATAATCAAAATCACTCTTTAATATCTTATATTATTGATTGTTTTATCTTACAATACATATAATATAATCATTTTATGTTAATATAAATTTTGATTTATCTAAATTTCTTAGCATTCTAGGTTAATTTGTCATTTAATCATATTAAAAATATATGTTTAATCAACCACGGTTTAATCATAGTTAAACCATTGAATCGTGAATTAATGTCTTCACAAGTTCAGTAACCAGCTCCATTTTTAAAACATTGATTATTCCTATTCCAAAAACATTTACTTTTAACAGTTATCTTTATGCACTTAAGCTTTGGTTAGTTTCATTCCTCTGCTAAAGGAGTTTACCTTAGTGCCTCTTTTCTTTGTAGAAGTAAAATTTAAACAAAATCAAATAGTACTGATCTAACTTGTACATAATGAGATGGCACTATGTATGTGAAAAATCAAATCCATAAAGGCTGTAAATATGCATCTTTAGTCAATAAGTACTTGCCTTAACTGATAGTGAAAGTGACAAGGCCACTGCTCCACGTAATCCTGCCCAGACGAGAATAATCGCTTCTTTCCAATCCAAACCATATCCGAAATATTTTAGAAAGGGAAAAAATGCCGCAACTACAATGCATCGAGCCACTTGAACATATACATAGAGAAGCAATAGGTAGACCCACGATTTTCCTACAACAGAACCAATAGTTTATAGCCACTCCTTTAGACTAAACAAACATAAGTATTTAACAAGAAAAGAGAAAAGTAACGGTGGCCCTTTCATTGTATAACTATAAGATGTGTTGCATAAAGGGAAACCACAAACTGAAAATACTAACTATAATTGACAAATTTCAATAGTGAAATAAAAATCCTTAAAACATGAGAAGATTTGTGCCAGAACTCCTCTCAAGCAAATAACGATGGGGATGGCAGAAAGAGCAACACAATGTGTGTGTGACTTAAAGCAACGGGTAACAATTTAACGAATTTCTTTATCTTTCAATTTGTATTGATCTGCCAATTTCCCCTTATATGAGTCAGAGATGATACAAACTATGAATACATCTTCCTTAAGATTCGTCAGCACAAACATATTGAACTGAATGAAACCTAAGAATATTATCCAGGGCATATTGAACAAAGAAGAGAATAAAAGAAGTCACTGAAGACAATACTACCATGATAGAAAACATCGTCAGCACTAAGCATTCCTTCAGCTATAACAACTCCACTGCAAAACATAGATAAGGCAACATGAGTGAAAGTAATATACTAGTAAGCATGTGTTACTGCAGCTCAAAACTAAGTTTCAAGGAGAAATACAAGATTGCTAATCAATCCAAATGGTGTTAACATTTAACTGACTGTTTCAGAAGTCATATCAATTGCATTTGGATTAAAGATTCCAACTAAGCTCTTACCTCAAAATGAAAATTAATGTATTAGCAATATAAGCAATCATTTCCCTGCAGAAAAAACCGGGATTAAAACATTTATATTTGACAACTAAATATAAACATGGAGAGAAAATGATTGAATCTAGCATGACAAAACTAAGGTATGACCTTCGTTGCAGCCACAAGCATAGGCAGACCTGTTTGAAATAAAAATCTTCACTTACCCTCTTATATGATTTTTATTTTGACCCCTTAGATTTAAAAGTTTGCACCTAGCCCCATCAGTTCTTTCAACTCTGACAATTAGATAAAGAATAAACTCTTAATTTAATTCATAAATATACACCTCTCTCCTACTTGATCCATAAAGTGTATACTAATAATATGTAGTCCCTAAGGTTTGTGAAAATTTCAAATTAGTCTCTAAGTTTTAAGAAATATGTCTCGCTAGTCTCTGTAGGAAGTTGTTTGACGTATGTCACAAACGTTAAGGACTACTTATTATTTCATATACTTTAGGGGCTAAATAGGAAATGGGGTGTAAGTTTAGAGACTAAATTGAGGATATTGTCTTAAATAAATTTGCAGGTAAATAGTCTGGTTTCTTAATTTCAGTTAACCAAATGCGGATATTTAAAAAGGGAATTTCCTACAGTCTTGTGAATCAACAATCTTGATAATGAATTTTTTTCCAACCGTTGACCTAAGGTCTTGGGTCCACCAGAAAGGCATACTATGATTCTGATAGAAGCTGATTTTTGTATAGAATAAAATGACAAATTCGGCCTTAAATTAATTAGGACAGAATTTGAATTACAATAATAATCACAATAACACACTAATTCTAGAGAACATATGAAAGTCTCTAGTCTCTACCTTCCAAGGAATTCTAGAGCCTTGGTCTCTCCCCTTTCCAATACCCAATCAAATGTCAAGATATCCCATTCTAACTTCCCTTTTCCTATTTATCCTAAATACAAACTGATATGCAAAGAAACTGCCCATAACTGCCACAATAACTTCCAAACACAATATTATCTAAATAACTACCAATAACTCAATTAAACTATCGAATAATAATATAATAATAATATATAATAATATTATTAACAGAATAACTGCCCATTCAACAGATTCACACTGTTAGCTCAGGCCAGAAATTTTTATTATTGTTTTTTATAGAAATTCCGTAAATAAGACAAAGATACAAAGAGGACGAAAATTTGCTTAAATTAAACAGAACAGCCCCATTACAAAGAAAGAGAAATATAGTCAAAACGGCATATCTCTCCAATGACCATTCCCTCTACCAGTGGTGACTACCAATAATAAACCGCAAAGTGATGGCAATAGCCAAAGATTACCAAATGCCAGTGATATTACAACAGTAAATTATTCAAGCAACTGACTTTTTTAGGGACAGAAGCCAATAGGAAAAATATGTATTTGTTGTTCCTTGAAAAACTTATGGTTTCTTTTACTAACGGATCCATAAATTTTATTTTCTGGGGGCAATGCTCATATATGTAAAATTGTACGTAGGGGTACTCGAGGTAATATCATGTAATATATAATATGTGCTGGGTAAGCTTATATATATATATATATATATATATATATATATTTAATATTGAGTTTATATATTTTAAATATATATATATAATATTGAGTTTATGAACTCCCAATGTCCCTGACCTGTTGTTGTCAAAAAAAAATGTCCCTGACCTGGATTATTTCCATTGTTGTTTCACCACCACATAAAGTGAGTTGAAAAATAAAAAGAAAAAATATTCATTATCCCATACAATGAATCTAACTCATATAGACAAGGATAAGTAAAAGGCATACCAAAAGTGATGTAAGCTCTGTTGACTTTCACCCTTGAACGCTGTCCTTGATAATGCTGAATAGAACCTGTAGAAAGACTTCAATACCCAAATTCCCAAGATGTGGTATAGGTATGATGTAATAAAGCTCAACTTACATTCCAAATGACATCACCGTCAAAACACCAGAAACTTTTGCACTCTCTTGAGCCTATAAAAGATTTTGGCCATCAATTTCTCCACATTCAAGAATAGAAGTAATTGAAAATAACACCACAAACAAAAACCAAACATGATGATATGATTTTAACATATATAATCTCTCATCTTACTGAAAGATGCATCCAACAAAGTAGTGTATATAAAACTTATACATGTTATGTGATTAATTATTCATAAGACAAATACAATCTCTAGCCTTATGAAAAGACAAACCCAAATTTGAAAGCAACTTACAGTGTAGTAAGCAATGTAGCTAACAGCAAGTGTTAGAGAAATGTCAATCACTGTATCATTAAAAATAAACCCAAGCCACAAAACAGATGCTATCCCAAAAGCAAGACCGATTCCTACACTGGACCAAGCAAAGTGTAACATAAGCAAAGATAATTTATGCCATTAGGCAACAGAGTAGTAGGTGAAACCTACGCTCCTAGTGAAGCTTGTGCTAGATATTTGATTACGGCAACCCAGTTGAAGGTCTCTCCAAGAACCATCCGATAGAAAAGGGTATAAACCACAATAGCCACTCTGGACAAGAATAAAGATTAAACATTTTAGAAAACAAAAGAAAAGACATTCAAAAGAACCATCACATGCAGAAATAGTCACCCACTCAAGATGTTCAAGCCAACGACTTCCTACGACCTAGATGTATTGGCAAACATGAAAATTCATTTGAAGGGTAGACAAGACGGTAGTTAAAATAAGAGCCAAGGGATCAAAAGCAAATACCCATCATTCATCAAGGATTCCCCTTCAATTATTGTGCTTATTTTTTTGCTGGCACCAAGCTCTTTCAAGAAGGCCACAACGGCAACGGGATCAGTAGCACTAAGAAGTCCACCAAGCAACAGTGACGTTTTCCAACTCCAGTTATATGGAAAAGTAAGCTATATTACGGCAATTGAGTCATAACCATATGATAAGAATGATGAATTTAAACACATTCGTTTTCATACCTTCAAAACAGTTCCAAGAAAAACTGTTGAAAGCACAACACCTGGACCAGCTAGTAAGAGCATTTGTCCAAGACACTTCTGCATCCAGTCAAGAACAAAATGAGGATGGTACATCTTGTGAGTTGTGATGCAACATCAGACATTTTACAAGTAAACAGGTAATGACTTACATCATAATTAAAACATCAAGTTTGATCCCTGCTTAGCTGGGTACAATTCAAGATACTTTTGATTTTGTTGATCTAATTTCATCATTTTCCATTCACGAGAACTTATAACTCTGAGATAAAGTAACTAGTCTCATGTCGTGCATTAAATATTGACTTAGAACTCTTACCCTATGTTTGGATGGAGTGTTTTTAGGGGGTAATGTAATTTTTGGGGGGATTTAAAATATTTTAGTTCAAAATTTTGAACTAAAATGTTTGAAGTCCCCTCAAAAATTACATTACTCCCTAAAAATACCCTATCCAAACACTCCCTTAGTTTTTAGGTTAATTTTCCAGTTGGTCTCTTTTAGTTTATGTTTATTTGACTTTGGTCTTATTTCGTTGGAAATTGGATTATTTTGTTTGATTTTTCCATTATTTAGGATTCGCAATTGTGATCATTTGGTGTGTTTGGAGGTGAAATACCAAGGTAGAACTCAAAGACGGAAGAAAATAAATGCTATTTAGAAGCTTTTGGTGTCAAACCCGTTATGGGGGTTAAATAGTAAGCAAATGTTTTGCTATAGAACAATTAGCATGTTTCCAATGACTGGGGTGAGCAAAGAGATAAATCTACAATTTTGATGTCGATCACTTTCTTTGGCTTTATCATGTTGAGTTTATAAACTTCGAGGAATTTTGGGCCAAAATACTTAAGTTCTGCTAGATAGACCTTTCTGCAGTATTGTGAGCATAACTTTTTCTAGAGTAGAGACGTTGGATTATCCACGCACCAAGCCTAATAGTGTTATATATTGGTAAAAATGCAAGTCTCACATAGACTAAAGACAAGTTATGGAAAGAGTTTATAAAGAAAAAGGCAATCCTAATACCCCTCAAATACACAAAACCTCTTTTAAATAATACAAGCTCTGATGTGTTAGCATGTAATTCATCAAAAACCATTTCAAAGATGGCAAAAGAATAAGGGTCTCACCAGAAAAAGAAAAAAACAGTAACTAGAGCAAATTTGATCCATATTTTGGAAGTAAAAAAAATATTAGTATAGAGAAGTTCAAATTGCGAGTACCCGCCTCGTGAAGAAGCCGGTAGGGAAAGAAATCCGTTTACTTTACCCATATGTACCCATTGGCCGTTAAGCTATTCAAATCCAATCCCTACCAGGTTTTACCCAAGGGTATCCATGGGCTGAGAGTTTTTTCCATCTGAACAAGAGTTCATATAATATGCATAACAAATCAAATGACCACATACACAAACATGTAAGAGTCTGCCAATGCATGCAGACGTATGTGAGCATAATAGTATGACACCATCACTTTATAACTCTAATAGAACCGAGTTAACTATCGATCATAGAAAAATCCAAGAAAAGAAACCTTAATTTGGTGAGTATCCATCGAGAATGAGCTCTCGAAAAGGAGAGCGGGAAGAAAAACAGCCAACAGGAGTCCTGGATCAATCTCTGACCCTGCAAATTAAAATATTAATCACTTTAATAATTTCAAATAAGTGATGATCAAAGCTCCTTAAGTTGAAATATTTTCTAAAAGCCAGCCTATAGACAAAATCCACAGTTGTACAATGAAAAAAAAACCTTCTATTCTTTGTTTTCTTTTTATGGCAAGTACATAGTATTCGAAATAAGTAGAAAAAAATTAGAACTTACAAAGACGAATTCCATCCCCAATCCTTCCCAGCCGATGATTAGTGCCATATTCTGTTCAAAAAAACCCATCATTAACTAGTCAAGTTATTTAGTAAAAACTGAAAAGGAAAAAAGTAGAATATTCGATAAATAATAAATATTAAACAGAGTGTATACAAGTAGAATATTCTGTAAGAAAATTTTTCATTGGATTTGAACTGGGAACACGAAATTTTCCAACGATAGGAAAGTTCTCAGTGATCCAAGTGACCTCTAACATGGAAAAGATGAAGCAACATTATAAACAGAAATGATGATAACATGGAATCAGTATAATACTTCTAGAAATCAGAAATCTGAAGAAAAACATCGATGCCAGTTTCTAACTCTTTCAAGTCTCCTTGAGAATGGTTAACTACATGTTATCAAGATGTACATGCTAGCCTACAAATTACATGATATTGTAATGCTTTAAATAAAAACAGATGAAAATTCCTCAATTTTAAATTCAATCATAAAACCTAACCTTAGCGAAGGTTAATAAATCAGATTCAATAAAAAATAAAAGAGGTGGTGAAATAAGAAGAGGACCTATTGATCCAATTGCAATGCCAATGATGAGCAAGGCGACGGTGTAAGGGACTCTGGTCCCACGCAAGAGGTATCTGCAAGCTATCCCTAAAGCCAAACTGAAACCAAAGAAGATTACTGTATCTGATGGATTGGGTTTCTTCTCCTTCGGAGAAGAAAAAGGAGAAGGAGCGGAAGCTGAAAGGGAAAAAGAAAGCGGTTCTTGTTCGTCCATAATTCTGTAGGATGACAGTGATTCCGTCAATACCGCCATTCGAACTGGTGCAAAATGCAGAGAACTGCGTTCTTTACTTCGGTACGTTAGAAAATCGGTGATTAATTCGGAGAATTTTCCAGCTTTAATACAGAGACTCCTCGTACGGAAAATGTTGGGGAGGGAATCTATTCTTTTATTCTATTTCTTTATTATGAAAATCGAATTCGATTCCAGGTTTTTCGGGTTCATATTACTACCTCATTGTTTTTTTTTGACCAAATTACTACCTTATTGTTGTTCGCTGAAGATGGAGATTTCGCCGAGTTTTGGGTAGCACGGCGTTTTGAAGACGAAGACGATCCCTTCAGAACCATTGTTGTGCGATGGAGACGAAGCAGGCACAGTTGCGAACCAATAAGAGATTTTACTTTACTAGAGGGAAATTTCAATTTCTAAAGAGGGTAATGTAGTGGATGAGTAATAAATTTGAGAAATAATTTGCACAAAAAACAGTACGGAAGAGCCAAGATTCAGGCTTGTTTGTTACATTTCAAAAAAGATGTGATTTTGACATACAAATAATTTAGAGATTACTTTTTAGAGAGACTTGTAAAACCAGAGAAGTTATTCCCTCCCTTCATTTAACGTTAGTTAGTAGCACAGTAAATATCTCCTACGTGGTACGTTAAGTGTCACATTGTCACATTAGATTTAAGAAATGGACAAATCAGTCCCTGACAATTTTAAAAAAGGGACGAATCGGTCATTTTAGTCTCTCCATTCATTTAACCATTACCAACACAATAAACGTTTCCTACGTGGTACGTTAAGTGTCGCATTGTCACGTTAGATTTATGAAATGGACAAATTAATCCCTAACGGTTTAAAAAAACGGACGAATGGGTCATAATGTTACTGTTCATCGTCTTTGCTCAAAATCTTGGATGGTCAAAATGTTGTGTTTTGTATAATAGTTTATTTTAAAGTTATTTATTATTATTTAATTTAGAGTTAATTTTTATTAGCCGGTTATATTTCAGCTCCAACGGATTGCGATTATTATTCATGTAGTCTTAAAACCGATTGTGCAACCAATATTCTCATTTATTCCTTTTAATTGCTATTATTGTGTTTTATATGAGGAACTTCTTTTTTCTTTGACCAAAAATGAGGAACTTCTTTTTGGCAATCACTCGGAAAAAAAAAAACAAAATTAAGAACGAGTAAAAATGAGGAACTTCTAACGGCTAGAAAAATGGCTAATATATATTGGTGTTGGCCACTATTAGAGAGGAGGAGATATACCGATGTAAAATTTCTCAAGTTTCTTTTCAATAAAATAAAACCATGTATGAAGATAATTGTGTTGGAAATATTGGATAAATATAAATATTGTAAGAAATAAAATGGGAAGAAGTAGAAGTTGTGGCGTGGCAAAAGTCATTGCGTTGAAAGCAAATTTAGGTGGACTTCTGACACAATTCAATCTGGTTTGCTACTCAAGGATTTCACAACACCGTATTCGGACTCGTGCACTCGAGGTCAAAACACGTTGGAGTTTCACAAACAATACCCCCAAATATTACTAGAAAATAAGATGAAGAAAGTAATTATTAATTTCGGTTTTCTCATACCAAAACCATTAATTATCTGACAGAAGTTTTCTATACTCCACTTAAACTTATTCTGTAAGGCTTAGCTCAATTGGCAAAGGCTGAATTTGTTAGGCTGGATATCATGTCCCGGATTCGAACCCGGGATATCACAGTTGTGTGCGTGAGTTTCTAGTGGCAATTGCCACTTCATCTACAGATAAATAAATAAAACTTGTTTCTTTGAAAGAAAGAAATTGGTTGGATAATAATGGATCCACTAAATTGTAATTAAGACCAAGTTATTACAAAAGACCAGTGCATTTGCACGCCTCAGTCAAAACCGATAAGTTTTATTTACACGTGTTTTTCTATTATTTTATTATTATTATATTTATTTCTAACTTTTATTGTTCTTTTGGTTAGTACTATTTGCGTGAGTGTTATCTCATGCAAGGATTTTTGATTTTGCATCTTTTGAAGTTTGTTTGATTTTGACTTAAATTGTTGGCTTTTCATGGAATTTCCATGGCTTTAATTAAGACTTTGAGTTTTTTTAGTATATATTCCTCTCATTATATTTATAAATATGATGGTTTTCTGATATAATTATATCAATATATATCTTAATACAATTTGCTTTTACTATAAAACATCAACAAGTTATATAATACTTGAGTGTATTATTCTATGTAAATGTAACATGTAAACTAAGGAATGATTCAATATATCAGAAAAATGTCTCATGTTATATCATTGTAAATTAATGCTCCATACCCAATGCGAGAAATACAATTTATTTTGAATAATATAAACATATATTTAATATATATAAAATACAATTATATATTTTATAAACATGTCATAAACGTAAATAATAAGACAAATTAAATTTATATATCATTGTAAATTAAATAAGAAATTAGGACAATATTGACTAATATAAAAATCGATTTGAAGACCAAATCAGACCGCTAAAACGAAGTTTCGAGTCGTATACGTAATTTATTTGTGCTTGAACACACTGATTTAAGTTCATATTTGAAAGGATAAAAATTGTGTTTAAATGTGTTGTTATCAAAAAATTATATCAAGCCAGCAAAAAAATCACTACAATTATGTATATAGCAATAATTACATATATTTATCTACTTAGAAACATCAAAATTTGATACCTATAAAGTCAATTGTGTATATTATATAAGTTATAATATTCATTATACAATACAACGTAATATATAATTTATTATTTGTGATAATAATTGTATAGAGATTCCCCGTGCAGGGCACGGGTAGGAATACTAGTATTACTAGAAAATAAGATGAAGAAAGTAATTATTAATTTCGGTTTTCTCATACCCAAACCATTAATTATCTGACAGAAGTTTTCTATACTCCACTTAAACTTATTCTGTAAGGCTTAGCTCAATTGGCAAAGGCTGAATTTGTTAGGCTGGATATCATGTCCCGGATTCGAACCCGATATCATAGTTGTGTGCGTGAGTTTCTAATGGCAATTGCCACTTCATCTACAGATAAATAAATAAAACTTGTTCCTTTGAAAGAAAGAAATTGGTTGGATAATAATGGATCCACTAAATTGTAATTAAGACCAAGTTATTACAAAAGACCAGTGCATTTGCACGCCTCAGTCAAAACCGGTAAGTTCTATTTACACGTGTTTTTCTATTATTTTATTATTATTATTATTATTATATTTATTTCTAACTTTTATTGTTCTTTTGCTAATTCTTTGTCAAAATTATTTTGTCAAAATTTGTAATCAATTTTATCATTGTAATTTTAGCAACAAATTTTCCAACACAAAATAGAAACAATAATAGGATAACCACCTCTAATATTTTTTTTGGTCTACTTAGATAAATTGGCATATAAACACCACGTACACTGGCCATACGTCTAATATAACAATTGATTATTTGCACCAAAAACTATTTGAAAACTAAAAACGTTATATGAGAATTTTTTTTGCAATGAATGCTTTAAATGTGTACTTTTAATCACTAATTGAGTGAAAATTTTGTTGTTCATTGTGGTCCTACCCAGCTCGAGAAATTAGTCTCTACCGTTGCGTGTTTAAAAAGTAAAATTGAGCCAGCTACTACACGGAACCGAATATGCAAAAGGATGGTTCTACAATTGATGATAATTATAGCCATAGTTTGAAGGGAATGCGAGCAGTTGGAGAATATGATGTCAAGTCGTTGCCACTTGCCACTTGCTAGCCTTGAAGATGCTGGAATATGATGTCAAGTCGTAGCCCTCCTAAGCGACATACGAGAAACACACATAACAATGATTCTTAGCATATCACCGCAACTTTATTTGAAAGCTACCGGCAAACTCATTCCCAGACCATTCTCTATCAGGGACAAACGATGACGAGGCCTAGGTTTTTGGGCTCATGACTTCCCCTCCCACTAGTATGCTAATCTCCACCCGCATTGGGCCGTCTACCCGCATTGGGCCGTCAACAATCAATAACATGAACATAACATAACATTATTATTATTATTACCATTATAACCTTAGTGATCTCACTCGTGACTACTAAGCTTGTTATCCTGACTTATAGACATCTAAAGTTAAACCACCTACATTCATGTATCTCAAACACAATCAACACTACCCGCATTGGGCCGTCACATAAACAATATACCCGCATTGGGCCGCCTACCCGCATTGGGCCGTCTACCCGCATTGGGCCGTCAACAAACAATGTACTCGCATTGGGCCGTCACAGAAACAATATGCCTGCATTGGGCCGTCTACCCGCATTGGGCCGTCAACAAACAATGTACCCGCATTGGACCGTCACATAAACAATATACCCACATTGGGTCGTCTACCCGCATTGGGCCGTCAACAAACAATGTACCCGCATTGGGCCGTCACATAAACAATATACCCGCATTGGGCCGTCAACAAACAATCAACATGGACATAAAGTTGTTATCATTAGACTCAAGCTATTCCAATGAATTCCGGTTATTTTATCATGACATAACGTTGGGGAAGGGTTTAGGATGGGTTTGGAATCGATTAGGAAGACTTTGGACACATTTTGAGAATTTGGACAGAAGCATACGCACGACCCGTGCTTGATGGCGCACGGTCCGTGCACGAAATAACATTCTGCAAATCCTGTGACAGAAGGTGACGCACGACCCGTGCGCTGGGGGCGCACGGTCCGTTCCTGTCACACAGAGTTGCTGAAATGCTATTTCGTGCAGTTTTCCACTCCGTTGCGTGTCCAAACTCCGTTCCGATCGATACTTAACTCATCAACCTTCGAAAACAGAATCTTATCTAGTCAAACAATCCACATATCAACAATCTAACAATCATAATAATCAATCACAGTCTCAATTAAACGGACACATAACTCAACGTTCAAAACGTATTTTCACAAAGCGCCTTGACGCCGGTTTTAACAATCGAAAGACCAAACCAGACGACATCGGGATTTAGCGAACGGCCACTCTACAGAAAGCTTATGAAGTCTAGTTTCTGGCTATATCTTTAGAATTTCAAAATGATGAGTCATATAGTACAGTTTTCACAAACAAGGCGGTAGGTCCAGAAAATGGGGCAGCAACTGTGACCTAGATTGCAATCTTCCTAAAGTGATCAAAACTTACTCAATTAACCTGAAACTTGAGCCTAAACAGTAGTAAATTAAGTCTAGTTTTCAAAGAAATAGAAATCATTCGAAAAGGAGTTCAATTGAAACCACCATGCCCAAAACACTGACCCTATGTCCAGATTGTTCCCAGAATTTTACTCTAAGTTGTGAAGCCTATAGCTGGAGCTATACTACTCCAAATGCGACCAAACCAAATCCAAAATGACATGAATTCAGTCTAGTTTCTAAAATGGTAAGCTATATAATTTATCAACCAGCAAAACAGTCCCAGTTAGCTGAAATCCGTACCTATCTAGAAAGTGTCTACACAGTGAGCTTAGCAACAATTTAAGTATCCAAACAGCAACCAATTCAGCCATCAAGCATAATTTCATCAAGAAACAATCAACACATATATTAACAACAATTTCCCTAGTGAGTATAGAACTCACCTTTGGCGATGAAAACCGTACACAACACCGGAACTCCGTGAACACGAACGAACCGTAACACACGAACTCTCCGAATCCGCTCCAACGAACACAAAATCGATCCCGGGCGAATCCTCAAACTTGACCAGTTACTGAAGCATCCCTGAATGCATCTCGAATCAACCCGAACTACTTCGAACCGCTTTCCAACTTTGAACTCAGCTACCCGAAATGCTCCTGCTGTTTCCAGCAACCATGTGACATTTTGCAACGAACATAACTCAGTCAATTATCTACCAAACTTAGCAAAACAGGTGTCTATTGTGAAGGAAATTTTGTCTATTTTCTGATGGAGGAAACTTCAAACGCATGCAACCAGAATTCTAGGAGTTATCGCGAAAACAAGGGGACTGGTTCAGTACTGGGTCAGATTTATAACCGAAACTTGTGGACACAATATCTCCCTCATTTCCAAATGAAATCTGATGGTTCTTGGGCCTAAACTGGAGGATTTTGTGTCTAGTTTCTGAAGAAACAACAATTATCTTAGTAGGAGGTCTTTACAGGGAGTTACGAAGAAAACACTGAAGGGTGCCAAAACGGGTTTCTGCAGCACTTGTTTCTTCATGATGAACTTGTTGCATCTTCAATGGTGATTTGGCTTGGAGAAGGGTGATGGGTTGCGAAATTGGTATCACAGTGTAGAGGAGGATGAGCTGATTGTAATGGTCTTAAGATATTTCACATGCATGGAAGGTTGAAGGATTAATCCTCTCTCCTTCTCTCCCACTCTCCCCTCACGGTTTCCCTCTTTCTTTCTCCCCTCTCTACTTCTGTATTTTCTGAAATTGATGCAAATGAGGTGAGTGTGGGGAGGTACCTCAGCTGGGGGGGTGTAAGTGGGGGTGGGAAAAGACAATTCTGCCCTCACTTATTTACTTAAAATTACTAAGATACCCTTTTTCTCTTAACTTACCCTTAACTTGATAACTATGACTCATTTCCATTCCAAACTTTCAGTTTTTCTAAACAAAGTGAGATTTGGGTGACTTTGACAAGTGTGAGCTGAAGGTGTTCTAAATGTTAGGAAATGACCAAAATAACCCTGATAGCTAATATCACACTTAGACTTCTATTTCGCTAATTAATCAAACATAACCTCATGCTAACTTTTATTAACCAACTTAGCTAGAAATTGGGGATGTTACAATGGCAGCGTACCTCGTACTGATTTGACAGCTATTGACTGATAATTGACAGCTATCAATTGTACCAATCATAAGAATATGCGAATCTTAGGGAATTGTGTGAATCCTTGGTATAAAATCTATCCACATCAGCTTCTAGCAGCTAGATGATTTTATTACATCAATTGAAAAGTAAAATTGCAGTCAACAACCTTAAAGTTACTGAGGTAAAGGAATATTCTGTCACAATACCCTTCCCTTCAAGCACACCCTTGTCCTCAAGGGTGGAGGTTAGGGAACCTTTTGAGAAGGTCATGGCAGTATTCCCATGTAGCTTGGTCTGGACCACAATCTTTCCACTACACAAGGACCTTTGTAGCAGCAATGTTACCCCTTTTCACCATCTTCCTACCAAGGATAGCTTCAGGAACTAGTGTGTCAGGCGGAGGGAGGTGACTTGCAGTGAGGGGCACCGTAACAGCTTGCTCAGGATTGGGGCAGAGTTTTAGCTGAGAAACATGGAATACTGGGTGGATTCCAATAGTAGTAGGTATTTCCAAGTGATAAGCTGTGCCCCCAATTCTGTCCAGGATTTTAAATGGGCCAAAGAACTTTGGAAGGAGCTTGTGATGTCTGTATTGCTTCAGAGTATGATGTCTGTAAGGTTGGAGCTTTAGGTAGACAATGTTCCCAATAGAGAATCTCCTCTCAGACCTGTGTCTGTTGGCCTGCTGTTGCATCCTATTCTGTGCTCTGAGTAGGTGAAACTGCAGCAGTTTGATCATCTCTTCTCTTGCTGTTAGTGATCTATCCACTGTGATAGATGTTGATTCCCCAGGTAAGTATGGCAGATGGATAGGAGGTGGTTGCCCGTAGACAATTTCATAGGGGGTGAGGCTTGCAGCACTGTGATGGTTAGTGTTGTACCACCATTCAGCTAAGGATAGCCATTTGGACCATTGAGTAGGTTTCTCAGAGCACATACATCTCAGGTATGTTTCAAGGGATTTGTTAACTATCTCAGTCTGGCCATCAGTTTGAGGGTGGTATGCAGTAGATTTTTGTAGAGTTACTCTCTGCAAATTAAAGAATTCAGACCAGAAATCACTGATGAAGATAGGGTCCCTGTCACTGGTTATAGTAGATGGCATGCCATGGAGCTTGAAGATGTGGTCCAGGAACAATTGAGCTATGTCAGCAGCAGTAAAAGGGTGAGAAATAGGAATGAAATGAGCATATTTGCTCAGTCTGTCCACCACCACCCAGATTACTTGTTTGCCAAAAGAATTAGGCAATCCTTCCACAAAGTCCATGTTGATATCTTCCCAGATTTTGTTAGGTACAGGTAGAGGTTCGAGCAGGCCAGGAGAAGCAGAATTATCAATTTTGCATTGCTGACATACAGGACAGTTTCTGATATAGTTCTGAACCTCTCTGTGCATACCTTTCCAGAAAAATAGTTATTTGGTACGAGCAAGAGTGGCATCTCTGCCTGAATGACCACCAAGAGCTGAGTCATGGTAACTTTGACAGAAGCATCTGAACCGACTACCAGCTTCCCTTTTCTTCTGAATTCACCATTTACCCAAGAGAATTTTGGGTGTGATGTTGGGGATTTAATCAGGTCAGCAATGATCTGTTGTAAGCCTGAGTCAGTGTTCCAAGAAGATTTGATTGTTTCTAATAACCCTTCTGCAGCAGCATTAATTGTAAGAGCAAGAAGTTCAGCGCCATCCCTTCTAGATAGAGCATCAGCTGCTTTGTTGGAGGTTCCTTCCTTGTAATGAATCTCAAATTCAAACCCCATGAGTTTGGAGACCCATACTTGCTGAAAAGGGGTATTCAATCTCTGTTCAAGGATGTGTTTGATGCTCTTTTGATCTGTCTTGATAATAAATGGAACGTGAGACAAGTAACCCCCCCCCCCCCCCCACTTTTGCACTGCATACACAATGGCAAGCAATTCTCTTTCATAAATGGACATAGCCTGTAGCTTGGGGCCCAGAGATTTGCTTATATAAGCAATGGGGTGGTGTTCCTGCATAAGGACAGCACCTATGCCCTTACCAGAGGCATATGTTTCAACTGTAAAGGTTTTAGTAAAGTCAGGCAATTTCAAAACAGGAGCAGAACTAAGGGCCTGTTGTAAAGTGGTAAAAGCAGCAGTAGCTGTTTCTGTCCATAAGTGACTAGGGAACAGGAACGGTGCTCTGAGTACCAATTGTTACAGGGAACAAGGTTGGGTTGCTAGGGTTCACTCAAGAATCGTTAACAACCCTCACTGTGTCCAGACACTGCAATGGAAGAATACTGTGCGTTGGAACAAAGTGACAGGACAGAGAATTAGGGTTTAAAGAGGTAAGAAGAATTTATGATTTCAATATTGATTGCTTCATTCATTGTGGCTGCTGCTATAAATAGCAAAATGGCAGCGTACCTCGTACTGATTTGACAACTATTGACTGATAATTGACAGCTATCAATTGTACCAATCATAAGAATATGCGAATCCTAGGGAGTTGTGCGAATCCTAGGTATAAAATCTATCCACATCAGCTTCTAGCAGCTAGATATTTTATTACATCAATTGAAAAGTAAAATTGCAATCAACAACCTTAAAGTTACTGAGGTCAAGGAATATTCTGTCACAAATTCGCTACTGATCTTCTCTTTGGTGAGTGTCTCCTTTTATTTGATGTGGGATTGTTGGAAATGATTTTTTGAGTTTGGTTTCTTGAGTTGAAATTTATTTTAAGTCAAGAGAATGATTAGGAACTGGATGGAAACCTGTTGAGAAGGAAATGGGTATTAGAGGCAGTGGGTTAGAGGAAATGGGTGGTTGAGAAGGAATTGGATGAAATATTATCAATGTTTGGTTGATTGGGTTTTTTATTTGCATTGTGCAGATTTGTAATATTTGTTAAAAAAACTTTGCTGAATTCAATACAATATATTTGTTAAAAAAACTAATAAAACTGGCAATGGATAGAAAAAATAGAGAAAAGGAAATGTCCTCAGTACTTCTTTTTTTTCATTATGTTTGTTAGACTATCTGATTAGAGGGGGGTGAATAAGGTTATGTGCAAAACTTGAATTCTTTTTAATTTTAAGATAATGCTAGTTTAAATTAAATGCGGAATCTGAGATTTAAACTTATATGATGTATGTAAGCAGGCAGATCAGGCACTACTTAATAGGCATATCATGCAAAGAGTACTATTACGCTATTTTCAGAGTTCAGGGTAGACAGATTTTATAAGCAGCGTAACAATAAATAGACCGGCGCAGTGATAGTATAATTATAACCAGATTATAACCAGACAGATCTAGATGCGGTGATGTATTATGCTAACTACGCTATGATCAGTTATAACAATAATCAGATATTTATGTTTGGCGCAGTATAACAATAAACAAACACAAATGACGAATAAAGTAAAAGAGTAGGGATAGAGATACACCAGGAATTTAGCGAGGTTCGGAATAAAAGTCCTACGTCCTCGGCCTCCGGCTTTGCAACCTTTGGACTTGCTGAAACCACTATATGAAGAATTGTTTACAAACAGACAACTTTCAAATAGCAAATCTCAATTCCCCCGAACCGAGAACCCGAGCACACAGCTAAGGATTTCAACCCGCTTCAATCTCCTGATTGAACGACCCAAGAGCACCTCCCAGGATTTCACTACCACTTCAATCTTCCTTGATTGAAAGACCCAAGATCACCTCCCGGGATTTCAAACCAACTCAATCTCGTGATTGAGAGACCGAAGAACGCTTCCCAGGATTTCAAACCAACTCAATCTCTTGATTGAGAGACCCAAGAAAACTTCCCAGGATTTCAAACCAACTCAATTTCCTGATTGAGAGGACCCAAGAAAACTTCCCAGGATTTCAAACCAACTCAATCTCCTGATTGAGAGACCCAAGAACAAATCCCAGGATTTCAAAGTGACCCCCACAAATAGAGTAACGAATACAAACAGAGATCTATGATCCAATCACCTCAGATATAATGACAGTATAGTGACTAAGAGATGAGTGATATGGAAAATAGAAAATGATATGAAAGTTGAAGCTCTTTTTTCTCTCTTTCTCAGATCTAGAAAATGTATGTGAGAAGCAGAGAGGAGTTGTGAATTGTGGTGTGAGGTGTGATTTGAAAATGAATCACACATGCCTATTTATAGGCTTAGGAGAGGTTTGAAAATGGAAACTCTCATTTATGACAAACATAATCGATTATGTTAGAAAACAAAAGAATTGAGATAATCGATTAGTTTGATGGATATGGAAAGTTTGAAAGACTTGATAATCGATTATCATATGAAGTTATAGGAGTGCATAATCGATTATTGTTGTCAATCAGGACAACAGGAAGTGCAATAATCGATTATGTGATATGGTTATATGAAGGAGCAATCGATTATTGATCTTAAAAAGGAAGGTAAGCCAACACTATAATCGATTATGATGTATAATGTGAATGAGGCTCTAATCGATTATAGTTGTAAAAAAGGAAACAATTCTTGGCTTGATAATCGATTATTTGTTTTAGATTATGTGCTCTGAAACATTCAGGCACCTAATATATTACCATAATCTATTATCTTTGTAAAAATATAGGATTTTGATTTCAAGCCTTCAACCAAAATAGTTTTAGGGTTTATGGTGCCACCTTATGCATGCATGCAATTTTGTAAAATATTTTTCAAAGATCATTTTGATGCATCATGCATGTTTTGAAAAACTCATCTCTCAGTTACCAAAAGTCATATACCTTAGGTGATAGGATCTTACATAGTGTCCTAGAGAAAGCGGATAAAACAATTTGGTCTTGAACTTTTGAGATGGCTTCTTCTCCAAGCTGCTCCACTTTAATATTTCCTGCTCTTTGATTCATGTCCTGTGCTTCAATCAACTTGAACCATTAGTAGCCAAGATGTAATTTTTTATCATACAAAACAAAGAGTGTTTGTCCTTGGTTCAACAAACTCCCCCTTTTTGATGATAACAAATTACATTATGCATAGGGGGTTTGATAGTAATGGAACTTTTTCAAAAAGCTCCCCCTAAGCATATGCATAATAAAATAAACAGTATATCAGCAGGATAGCAGCAATTATTTTCTCCCCTCACATATACCATGCATATATTCTCTCCCACATATAACATGCATAATATTCTCTCCCCCTTTGTTTTCATCAAAAAGGAGGGGGGTGAACACATAGAAACATAACCACATTATAAACTTGCAGAATCAATAGACAGTAGTACATAGCATATGATATATCAAAAATAGTAGTTCATGCTATGCTCCCCCATACTTGGTGATCCCCCTGATTAATTTTAGAATGCAAAGCTTAGTCAAAAGAGGGTGGACCATCACAGTTTAAAGAAGATCGTATAGAAAATAGGATACCCATGAGATATGTCATACTTGGTTCAACAATATAGGTACCATATTTAACTTCAAAATATGTTGTATCAATGATCCAGCACAATAGAGAGATAACGTTTAAGAAGAACAAACTAACCTTCACCGGTGATTCTTCCTCTATTGTTGATATCACAAGTCACATGACTGCTTTTTCCGGGGGTGAGTGTTTAAGAACCTTTTTGCGTCTCCAGTCATGAACTTCGAGTCTCTGCTATCAAGGTATCGATCTGACCCCCATACCTTGTAGCACACCTGTACTAAAATCAAGTAGAGAATTTTGGTACCCAATTCTTTTTGGGTCCTTTGGGGTTAGTCATTGTCATACCCCAATTTTGTCCGTCCAAAAATAATAATGATTTTCTTATTTGTCTTTATATATCTTATTTCGTAAAAGTTGAAAAATATAAATTCATTTTCAAGTTATACTTTACTTCCTATTTAGTAAATATATTTAATGGTATAAAAAAGAAAGTAAAAGAAAAAACAAGAAAAGAGAAAGGGAGAGGCGATTTAGTAAAAAAAGGGGTGTAAGTGACTTTTTTTTTATTTGTGTTACAGCGAATTGGGCTCACTGCCAGAGGCCCATTCGAATTGGCCTGACCCGGATTGCCTTATTTCCCTCACTCACTCACAAAACCTAATTGCCTCCATCACAAAACCTAATTTCCCATCATTCCCATCACCTCCTAAAAATCAGCCGCCCAATCCTCCCTCTCTCTTCACACGTTTCTTTCTTTCTTCCCCACATCTCCATCAGAGAAAAAAACTGAAACATCACTTCCACCTCTCCCATCAAACCCTAGCCGTCCACTCTCTCTTCTCTTCCTTCCACGCCTCCTTTCATCTTCCCTCACACGCCTCCTACCTTCTCAGCCCCCCCACATCTCCATTGCTACACGAAATCACCATTTTTGGTGCCTCTTTCTCTCCTCTCACACGAAACCTCCATCTTAGGCGCCTTGTTCTTTCCTCTCCTCAGTCACACGAAATCTCTGTTTTGTCATCAACATTCAAAGAACCATCAGTCTCACAATAGATCGATGGTTCACGCTTTTTTTCTTCTCAGTTTTTCATGGGTGGCTTCGGTTTTAAGGGGAACCCGCAAAGATTTACACAAATTTCAGATCTGTGCACAAGGACCAGCGAAAAAAACGAAGGGGAAAACGTACCACCGGATTTTCGTTTTGTTTAGTATAAATGGAGGCTAAATCGTTGAAGAAAACGACGATTTTTTTTAGAGAGAAAAGGAAGAAAGGTCAGAGCTTTGATGGAGATCCAGGAGCAAGAGGCAAAAATCTGTTTTGAGTGAATGAGAGTTCTAAAATTTTCGTTTTATTTTCCTCTTCTAAAATTTTCATAGTTTTATTTTTGTTGTCATTGTTGCCGTTGGTGAGATCTGTTCTTGTGAGATCTGGAAACGTGATTCATTGTACAGGCACATTGGGTATAATTTTCTTTTTATCTCATCTCCATTTTCTTATAAATTATGCTTTGCAAATCATATATGCTGACAGTGTTCAAGTGACATTCCATAGAAACACTATTATGCTTAGTCTACTTATTTTTCTATATAAGCGCATGATGGTCATGTTTGGTTAATCAAGGTGTTAAAAATGTATGTTCATAGAGAGATTTAGATATTCCTAATCTTACATTTGTCTGTTGAATAACGCAACTTTTGCAAATTTCAGATTTATGATAATAAATGAATTCATTTTGTATTAATAATAATAATAATGGTCATTAACTTTGGTCAACAATTGTTCAAAAAAAAAACTTGGGACAATAATAATAATAATAATAATAATAATAATAATAAATAATGAATGTTTTATTTGATTTATTTATACCCTTCTGATTATACTCAACCGTGACCCTCTCTCATCCCCTATTAGTTGAGTTTGCCTTTTTATTAGCTTTATATCATTATTCATTTACTGATCATTCCTCTAAAAAAAAAACATTATTTACTCATCAAAAAATATTATCATTCTTTTTTCTGTTACTAAATAACCAATATTTTATCTATTTTTCTTACTTGCACCCCCTTATTTAATTTCCTATTCTTCATTCATTTTATTATATTATCTTTGTCTTATTTATTTATAATAAAGCATCAAATGCTATTCATGATTTTATTTATTTTGTAATAAATATTAACTACTATGTGCACCCTATCTCTTTATGTCTCTAATCCGTTTTAGACCTTAGGATTTCAACCCACTCTTCTTTTACTTTCAATGATAATGAGTCCAACTCATCTTCACACATTTTACAAATCAATGAGTCCAACTCATCTTCACATAATCTTAATTCTCTTTCATTATATAAATCACTTTTCCCAAAATAGGGGATTAAATCGGTTGTACAACTGGGTTAGTCAGCGTCCAAGGACGAGTGAGCTGTACAGTTCAAGATTCCTAGGACCCCTGCACTAAAAAACACCAACCAACAAACCTTTTTCAATCAGAACTACGTCGCTTTGATTCCTATTTGGGATATGTAAGAGCGAGTCACATTCTCGTCAAGCGCAACCATAAAAAGTTTAGCATTCGCCTAAACGTAAAGAGAAGAGTTATTTTCATAACAAAAAAGAATCACTTTTGCAAACCAAGGTCATTTTCAGAACAAAAACCTTTTCCTTTCTAAAATCATCTTCAATCCATCGTCGCTAGTGGCTAATCAGAGCCTTTGTTCGTCTAGCCATTGGCGGCGATGTCTTTTTCCCAAAAAAAAGAACAACAAGTGATGATCACTCATAACCGTTGTTAGTTTGATCATTCGGGCCAATCAATCTCTTTCGAAAATCACTTTCAAAAAATATAATAAAAACGAGTGGTTATCAATAGTCCATCAGAACCTTTGTTCGTTTGACTAGCGGTACTACTCTCTTTCTCGAGTATTTAGTGGCGATTCATCGTAGCCTCTGCTAGCTTAATCATTCGCTAATGCTCGTCCTATTTCAAAAACTCACTAAAAAAGGATAAAAAGCAAAAACTTTTCAAAAGGACAAAGAAGAACTACGTAGCTTTGAGTTCTCCATCGCACCGGGAGATACGTAGGAGCGGGCCACGTCCCGTCAAGCGTTTTTAAAAAGAAAACCATTTTCCTCCTTTTTTCTCATAATAAATAAAGATTTTCATTAAGAATTTTTCAATAAGAAGTAGAGAGGCAAAATCAAGTATTTTCAAGTCAACACACTAAAATCATACATTTAATTAAAGGTTCCCTCTCAGTAGAGAGGAAGTGTGGGGTGCTAACACCTTCCCCGCGCCTAACCGCCCCTCGAACCCTATTCTCTAGTTTCGCAAGACCAATCGCTTTCCAAAAAAGGTTTTCCTAATATTTTCCTTAATAAATATTGGTGGCGGCTTCATTGATTTTAGAAAAGTTGTGAACGAGGAAGGTTCCCCCTCGGGGACTTTTTCGGGCGCAACAGCTGGCGACTTCACTGGGGACTAAAAAGAAAAACATTTTTTCAAAAGTGGATCAAGCCTAATTAATTAAGTGTGTTGATTTGTGGGATTGATTTGAACATCTTGCTTTGCCTCTATTCCTCCTCTTTTTCATAAGCATGTTGCATCCATATGCATTCTTCTTCTATGGCTGCTCTTGTTTAATATAATAGATAGTTACTTCTATTGTTGTCGGCACCCTAGATGAGTTGTATTTGATTGGTATTGAACCCTAGGGTAGACGACATGTTATTGCTTTCTATTGTCTGGACCGTTCTGGATTTTCATTTGCAGGAGGGGTAGTTTTTAAGGAAATGCCCATCGCACACACACACTTGTACCTTGAGATTATATGATTATAGAAAGAGACCATAACCCAGGTCTGTTAGGGTACCTTAGGATGAGTGGATTCGAGTAGTGGGAGCCCATCAGGACCTTTGTCCGTTTGGCTACTCGCGAAAGTCTCAATCAGAGTTGTGCTCTTTCATGATGCTTCGTATCTAGCAGTTTGCTGCATTTACGGGGATTTTCATGAGAGGGACCGTGGCTCTGATAACCTTTGTGAGGGTGTGATAGAGCTACATGAGAAGATTATCCCTAACATACCTTAGATCATAGGTTCTACCCCCTTTTAGGTCACAAGGGCTTTCCAAATTGTGTGCTGCATCGTTGCATTCAGTTCAATCAATTTTTCCTTCAGAATTTTCGAAAGTAAAAAAAAAGATGTGCTTTTCCTTTTCAATGAACGCCTATATGAGGTGGCATACAGTGTGAAAATTTTCAAATCACCACCTGTAAATATCCTCTTTCTGCAAAAGCACAAAAAGAAGCATCATTGCATCATTATGTCATTTGCATCATCTGCATTAAATAAAACCCAATTTCGAAAATCATTCGTCACGCATCTAAGCTGTTTGCCGGGATTGTAAAGTAACTTGGAATCTTGTGTTAGGCGGGAAAGATAAAGCAACATGGGATCAAGAAGCGAGATTGTACTTAATTCAAGGTTCCCGGTTGTCAAGAGAATAGATGTAGAGGGTTTGAAAGAGTTTGTTTCCTTGATGGAGTCAGAAGAGAGGGATCTATTCGGGAAGGCTCATGGTAACCTCCTCAGATTGTTACAACTAGATGTCCAAGAGAGTGCTATTATGGCCCTAAGCCGATTCTATAATCCGGACATTCGATGCTTCCTCTTCAAAGACTTTCAGTTATCACCAACTCTCGAGGAGTATGAGCAGATTCCGGGGTTCTCAAAGTCAGAGTTAGCACCTTACCAATGTCAGAAACATCGGTATTCAGACCAGAGACTCTCTTTGTTGTTGCAAGTCAGTGTGAAGGAATTAGAGCTTCATAAGGAAAAGAAGAACCGTATCAGGGGTTTCCCGCTAGGTTAATTCGAAGGTTTATTGAAGTTTTATGCCCAGAATAAGAAGTGGGGTCCTTTCAAGCAGCTGTTAGCCCTAACTATTTTCGGGATCGTCCTTTTCCCTCAGGTCGAGAAGTTCATTGATGAGACCGCTATTGGGATTTTTCTAGCATTCATAAGTAAAGAAAATCCGATTAACCCTGTACCAGCAATCCTTGCAGATACCTACTATTCCTTCACTCATCACTGTGTGTTAGGAAAGAAGAAGGTTGCTTGCTCTTTCCATGTTCTCTACACCTGGTTCCTCAACCATGTTGTCACTCATAAGACGAAAGCTGCGGACTTAGTAGAATATGCCCTGTGTTGTGATGTAGAAGCCAGAAGTGCACAAGAATGGGTGCACACTTTGGAGAATCTCAGTGCTCTCAAAGTCTGTTGGTTCAATCATCCGTGTTGGAAAGATAGGCCTTCAATACTGTTCCAGTGCGGCAATTTCCAGAATGTACCCTTAATGGGAACCCAAGGCTGCATCAATTACAATCCTTCCCTCACCATCAAACAGCTTGGGTATCCTATGAAGAATGCACCCACTAAAGACATGTTGGCCCCAATCTTTCTCGATAAGGAAGATCCAAAGAACCAAGGTTTGCTTCAGAAAATTTCAAAGGCTTGGGAGGGTATAGTTTACAAGGATAAAGAGGAAATCACAAAGAAAACGGGTGATGTTACTTTCTATCAATGGCTTCACCAAAGAATTCAAAATGTTGGTCCGCCTCGTCAGGATTCATCGTCAGTTGGGAAAGAAGTCCCAGAGCTTCACGTTCCAAGTCTCAAAGAACTAAGTGAGATCAAGTCTGTCTTGTTCAAGGTAGAAGAAGAAAAGAAAGCCTTGCAGGATAAGTTGGGGAAAGTAATTTTTGAGAAGAGAAAGTTAGAGAGCGAGAACGAACGCAAGGCCGAAGCTCTCAAAGAAAGCAGCAAGAAGCTTAAGAAAGAAGAGGAAAGTAATCAAAAAATGAAGGAATATCTGAAAAGTGCCAAATATGAGTTGAAAAAATCAAATGCCAAAGTGGGTGAGGTCATGGTTAGAGCAAATGAATGGAGGAAGCTGTTCAAGGAGTCTGTGCAAAGTGAGAAAGCTGTAAAGAAATCACTAGAGGAATTCAAGAAAAAGTCTCAGTCTGTGGTGTTTGAGCTTGAAAGTCAAATAAGGTGCATCAGACAAGATGGAGATGCAATTGAGAGCATCCTTAGAGAGTATCAGCAGGCTCTAAGGAATGAGCAAGAGAATTCAGATGAGCTAAGGAGGAATCTGAGTCACATCAGTGATGCTTACCGACAAGTAAGAGAGGAGAGTCAGTACTGGGAATACCGTCTTCTCGAGCTAATGGGTAGGATTGAAAAGCAAGAGATCATAGTTGAGATGAAGGCAGAAATTCAGCAGTGGAAGAACAAGTTCTCCAAATTGGCATGGTTGGCTAACCAGGCGGTGAGGGATGTTCCTAAGAGGTTGAGAAAGGCAGAAGCTGAGATGCTGCCTTACAACACTCCGGTGCGAGTATATGAATTCGTGGAGTACTGCAGATCTCTGACTGAGGAACTCATGGAAAGGGCAAGAGAAGCTGCTGCAGCTAGCAAAAAGGAGAAGAACCAAGAGAAGATGAAGGCAATAGGTTTTTAGATTTAAATTTTCCTTTTTTTTTAGAATGTTCACTAGGAAATTGTAATTTTTCTTTTCTTAAAGGATGTTGTGTTTTTCTTTTCAAAGCGTTGTATTGCACATTTAAGGATATTGTATCTTGTTCTTGGAATGATTAAAGATATGATGCTTGAATGAAGTACGTTTATCTCACTTGTTGATCCCAGCCGCGTTATGTCCTTGAAAATATTCGAACATACACTTACGACAAGAGCAAGTTGCACTGTGATTCCCGGCAATAAACAACAAATAACATAAAAAAAAACAAAAACAAAAAAAAAATCATGTGCATTACATTGCATTCATTAATTTTCTCCTTTGCTTATAAAAATGTTTTCAACTCAAACAGAAGATAAGGCAAGCTGGTGCGACCACATCCGTATTGGACACGTTCACAGGCCAGAGGAATGGCAATCTTAAGTGACCCCGATCAACCTCAGCCAGAGAATCAGAATCCTCCAGCTTCAGGCTCAGAGAATGGAAATGGAACAGGCCAAGGCCCCGAGGTACAGAATCAGAACCATTCAGCTCCTGGTAGCTCCAGTCAAGGTGATCCTGAGTTGAGAAATGAAATGAATGCCATGAAGGCACAGATGAGCGAGATGATGAGACTCCTGTTGTCCTTGAAAAATGGAAATGACTTTCAAGCTGCTCAGTGGCCTCCTTACGGCCTTCCTTTGGGTTATAGTCCTCCAAATCAAGGGGCTAACCCAGGAGCTGGTCCCGTGGCAATAGATGAGAATGTACAGCCAACGTCTGTCGGGTCAGAAGGAATGACTGGTGAACCCCAGGTTCAGATCCCGCATCCAATTGTTATACCTCAGCCTCCTCCTCAGAACCTCAGTCCACGGCCGGCTGCCTTTCCACAGACCCAAGGCTTCGTATCCGGAAGCTCCGTTTACCCTCAGGTTCAGCACTCAATACCTCCACCTCCTTATGGTGTAAGTCATTCCCCTCAAGTCTATTCCGCTGAGCACCAACAGACCAGAGAGCAGTTCCAGATGTTAGAAGAAAGACTAAGAATGATTGAAGGCTTTGGCTCCAGGGCAAGGGAGGCCAGAGACCTATGCCTTATTCCTGATGTGGTGTTGCCGCCAAAATTCAAGGTCCCCGATTTTGACAAGTACAGAGGTGCGACCTGCCCAAAGAGTCACTTAACGATGTATTGTAGGAAGATGTCTACCTACTCACGTGATGACAAATTGCTAATCCATTGCTTCCAAGATAGCCTTGCCGGGGCATCCCTTAATTGGTATATGAAGCTAGAGCCATCCCAAGTCCGCTGCTGGAAGGATTTAGCAGATGCATTCCTCAAGCAGTATCAATATAATACGGACATGGCACCGGACCGAACACAGCTGCAGAATATGAGCAAGAAGGACAATGAATCATTCAAGGAGTACGCCCAGCGATGGAGGGCTCTGGCCGCACAAGTCACACCTCCTCTTTTAGACAAAGAATTGGTTTCCATGTTCATGGAAACCTTGCCACCACTATATCATGATCGTCTGATCAGCAGTGCATCATCCAATTTTTCAGATGTGGTGATTGTGGGAGAGAGATTGGAGAACAGATTGAGAAGTGGAAAGATTGCACAGGGGTCCACAAGTAACACGAGCTCCCAAAAGAAGCCATTCTCCAGCTTTCCCAAAAAGAAAGAGGGGGAAACCAATACCATCACTATCAGCCCACCATACCAGCCACCTAACATCCCAGTCCCC
Source organism: Astragalus membranaceus (assembly GCA_039519185.1). Classification (NCBI taxonomy): domain Eukaryota; kingdom Viridiplantae; phylum Streptophyta; class Magnoliopsida; order Fabales; family Fabaceae; genus Astragalus; species Astragalus membranaceus. Next base: position 158,598,932 of record CM076850.1, read on the forward strand.
ACTCCCACGCAAACAGCCCATCCATTCCAAAACAACAACCAAAGCAACCACCAAAGGACCTATCAAAACAGAACAACCTTTGACCCAATTCCCATGTCATACACTGACCTTTTCAATTACCTCATCACCAATAAGCTCATCAATACAAGACCCGTGAAACCTGTTCAACCACCTTACTTCAGAGGATACAACCCCAATAGTACCTGTGCTTTCCACGAAGGAGCGGTTGGGCATGTTGTGGAGGATTGCAAAGCCTTCAAGATAGTGGTGCAAGACTTGATAGACAAAAAATGCATAACTTTCAAGCAGGAGGATCCAAATATCGCGACTAACCCGTTGCCTGGTCATGGGAAGCATGCCATTAATGCAATCATGGATATGAAAGAGCAGTCCCTAATCAGATCAGCAGAAGATATTCAGACTCCCCTAGAAGTCATTCATGCAGAATTGTGCAAATGTGGGATTATTGGAATGTGTGGGAGCATGTGAAGCATTCAAGGTGGTGTTACAGGATCTGATGGACCGCCACATCATCCAGGTGGGTATACAGGGGAGAGAGGAGGAAGTTATGACCTTCCAATCAGATAGGGTTAGAGATGTGCAGAGACCTATCGAGGTGCCATACAGTCGGAATTCGACTGTGGCAAGACCAAAGACTATTGTGATCCCAGTTTCAGCTCCTAGCCAGAATAACACTGATGTCCCATGGAGCTACAGTGTGCCAATTCCAGCTCCGAGATCTCAAGCTGCTCTTGACGTCACCAATATTGCAGGAAGTAGTGGGGTAACTAGAAGTGGGCGTGTGTGTGTTCCCCAAGCTCAGGAAGAGGATCCTTCTAAGGCAACAGAAGAGAGAATCCGAAAAGGAAAGAATGTAGAGCCGGAGCCTGTGATAAATAGGAAGGTGTCAGACCCAAAGGTTGCTGAATTCTTGAAGATAATGCGGCAGAGTGACTACAAAGTGGTGGACCAGCTACACCACACTCCAGCCAAAGTTTCCATCATGTCCCTATTACTAAACTCAGAAGCCCACCGTGACGCCTTGGTTAAAGTACTAAATGAGGCCCATGTCGCCCAAGATATTACTGTTAATCAGTTGGATGGTATAGTGAGGAACATCGTTGCATCTAATTACATTACTTTCACTGATGATGAACTCACCCCAGAGGGGAAGGGGCACAATAAGGCGTTGCATATCTCAGTGAAGTGCGGTGAATATACACTCTCCAGGGTTCTCATTGACAATGGATCCTCATTGAATGTTATGCCCAGATCAACGATGAACAAGTTAGAGGTGGATTGTTCCTACATGAAACCCAGCTCAACCCTGGTCAGAGCCTTTGATGGGTCTAAGAAAGAAGTCATAGGGGAAATGGAGTTCCCAATGCAAATAGGGCCTGAGGTGTTCTGTGTGACTTTTCAAATTATGGATATTGAATCCTCATACAGCTGTCTCTTGGGGAGACCTTGGATCCATGCAGCAGGCGCTGTCCCTTCAACACTTCACCAAAAACTCAAGTTTATAGTCGACGATAAGCTTGTAGTTGTCTGTGGGGAGGAAGAGTTCACAATCAGCAAACCTGTCCCCTCTCATTATATTGAAGCTGCAGAGGAATCCCTCGAATCCGCCTTTCAATCCCTAGAAATTGCGAACGCTGTGTTCGTAAGTGAAGAATCCCCAGTACCGGTACCCAAGTGGTCCAATGCTGATATTATGGTAGCAAAAGTTATGCTGAAGAGTGGCTATCAGATTGGGAAGGGGCTAGGAAGATCTGAGCAAGGAATTCTGTCACTTGTGCATCTGCGAGAATACAAGGACAGACGTGGGTTAGGTTATTGGCCCACTCCAGCTGATAAGAGAAGAATGGCTGAGGAAAAGCGTGAGAAGAGATTGGCTAGGCTTCAGGGGAGAGAACCCCGATTGATGATGGTCCCCATAGATGACCTCAAGCGGAATTTCAGGAGTGCTGGCATGCCGAGCCCTAATCAGATAGCTGTCATCGAGGAAGAGTTAGTTGAAGAAGGCGAGGATCGAGGCCTAGTTCGTCGCAGTGTTGCAGGAGAAGAAATTGGCAACTGGAAGATCGTTGATTTCCCTGTTGTTTTCATTTCAAAGTAATGATCTTTGTAATGCAAATCCTTTGGCTCTGCCCAAGGCCTTAGGACATTTTCATAGGGGCATACATGTTTTCTTTTAGATATCATCTATCAATAAAATGTAGTTTTGAATTCTCAAATGAAGTTTTGAATTCTCAAATGAATAAAAATAGCTTTTTTGCGTCTTCATTTTGTGTCTCTATTTTTGCTTGTTCATTGCTTTTCTATTCCCGCAAATGCAGATCTAAAATGAATACCTCTAAAAATAATGATGCCAGCGGTTCATATGTTAATTTTGATTACCCCGTTAATCAAGCTGAGGAGGATGCTGAGGATGACTGGGAAACTCCACCGGAATTGATGAGAATGGTTGAGCAAGAAGAAAAGGTTATTCAGCCACATGGGGAAACTATTGAGATCATCAATTTAGGCACAGAGGGCGAAAAGAAAGAAGTCAAGGTTGGCACTTCAATGAAAAATAGTGAGCATGAGAAGTTGGTTCAACTCCCGCGTGACTACATTGATGTCTTTGCATGGTCGTATGAAGATATGCCCGGGTTAGATGCTGATATAGTGGTGCACAAGCTGCCAGTCAAGCCTGAGTGCCCTCCAGTTAAACAGAAGTTAAGGAGGATGAAGCCTGAGATGTCTTTAAAGATCAGAGACGAAGTGAAGAAACAATTTGACGCTGGTTTCCTAGACGTAGCCAAGTATCCACAGTGGGTCGCTAACATTGTGCCAGTGCCCAAAAAAGATGGAAAAGTTAGAATGTGTGTTGATTACAGAGATCTGAATCGTGCCAGTCCCAAAGACGATTTTCCCTTGCCTCATATTGATGTCCTAGTAGACAGCACAGCACAGCACTCCCTTTTCTCCTTCATGGACAGGTGTTGCGCCCGAAAAAGTCCCCGAGGGAGAACCTTCCTCGTTCACAACTTTTTCTAAGACAATGAAGCCGCCGCCAATATTTATTAAGGAAAATATTAGGAAAACCTTTTTTGGAAAAGCGATTGGTCTTGCGAAACTAGAGAATAGGGTTCGGGGGTCGGTTACGCGTAGGGAAGGTGTTAGCACCCCACACGTCCTCTCTACTGAGAGGGAACCTTTAATTAAATGTGTGATTTTAGTGTGTTGACTTGAAAATACTTGATTTTGCCTCTCTACTTCTTATTGAAAAATTCTTAATGAATATCTTTATTTATTATGAAAAAAGGGGAAAAAAGGTTTTTTTAGAAAAAAAGTGTTTGACGGGACATGGCCCGCTCCTACGTATCTCCCGGTGCGATGGAGAACTCAAAGCTACGTAGTTCTTCTTTGTCTTTTTGAAAAGTTTTTGTTTTTTATCTTTTTTAGTGAGTTTTCGAAATAGGACGAGCATTTAGTGAATGATTAAACTAACCAAGGTTATGGGTAATCACCGCTAAATACTCTAGAAAATGAGGGTCAATACCACTAGTCAGACGAACGAAGGTTCCGATTGACTATTAGTAGCAACCCGTTTTTATTTGCTCTTTTGAAAGTGGTCTTTGAAAGTGATTGATTGCACGATGATCAAGCTAACAAAGGTTATGAGTGATCATCGCTTGTTGTTCTTTTGGGAAAAAGACATTGCAACCAATGGCTAGACGAACAAAGGTTCCGATTAGCCACTAGCGACAATGGGTTGAAAATGTTTTTAGAAAGGAAAAGGTTTTCGTTCTGAAAATGATCTTGGTTTGCAAAAGTGATTCTTTTTGTTACGAAAATAACTCTTTTCTTTTTGTTATGCAAATGCTAATTTTTATGGTTGCGAAAAGGATTTTTATTTGCTGCGCTTGACGAGAACGTGACTCGCTCCTACGTATCCCGAATGGGAATCAAAGCGACGTAGTTCTAAGTTGTCTAGAAAAAGGTTTTTGTTTTTTTATCTTCTTTAATAGCGAAAATTGAGCTTTCATGATGATCAATCGAGCAAAGGCTCCAAGTGACCACCATTAGCACTCCATTGTTAATAATCATGCAAGCAAAGGCTTCGCAAGACTACTAACAAAGTTTTTGATTTAGTAAAAATCTTTAGGAAAATTAGGCGTTCATGATGATCAATTGAGCAAAGGCTCCAAGTGATCGCCACTGGTACCTCATTGTTAATAATCATGCAAGCAAAGGCTTCGCAAGACTACTTAACAAAGTTTGATTTTGAAGAGTTTTCGCAATTGGATTGATTCTCGTTTAGGGAAAAGAAAATCTGTTATTTTGGAAAAAAGGTTGGTGAGAAAAAGGTTTACTTAGGGGAAAGAAGTATGTTTGTATTTATTTTAATTTAGAAATTGTTTGTTTTAAATAGGGATTTTAGGACATGATCCGTAACGGTTCATTTGTAGTCCTAAAAAGCTGACTAATCCGACTGTACAGTCGACTTAATCCCCTATTTATATTTTTGAAATTTTTATAAAATAATTTGTGTATTTAAAAAATTAATGACGACACTAACAATTAATAAAGCGTAAAGTTAATAAATAAATAACTATACATATAAATAAATAAATGAATAAATAATAAATAATTATTTACATAGATAAATAAACAATATAAATAATAAATAAGTATGTACATAAATAAACAGTATACATAATAAATAAATATATACAAAAAATAAATAAATAAATTAAATAAATAAATGCAAAACTAACCTCCAGCTGATCAATGCGATCAACGCCGAAACGGACCGAGCAATCTGACCATATCAGCCGCGAACCGGACTCCTATCTGGTCCGTTTTCACCCGAAAACCACCAAGTAAAGGACCTCAACGGCCATCCCAAAAATAACTAAAGACGGGCTTTTAATCTAACGGACTGCAAAAGCTAGTCCAAAAGAATTAAAGACATGCTTTTAATCTAATGGGCTGCAAATGCTAGCCCAAAAGATCACTTACCCCATCAATCACCCACGTCCATAGCCTTTGCATCTCCATCTCTTTTATAGCCAAAGGCTAGGTAGTTCTTGTTTCTCCCAAGCAATGTGGGACTAAAACAACATAGAAAAGCAATTTTCGTTTTTCTCAAACCAGCCATATTGACAACGCGATTTCGGATTCGTTAACCGTTGGATCATCGTTGTTTTTTGACACCAGGTTCATGAGACATCTATCTTCACTTCTACCGTTCGGATCGTCGAAACGAGGTCTGAGGAGAGAGAAATTGCCTTCGCAAAAGTAGAAAAAACCACTCCCATTTTTCTCAAACCAGCCACCGTACAAGCGCGATTCTGGATTCGTTAACCGTTGGATCATCGTTGTTTTTTGACACCAAGTTCATGAGACATCCATCTTCACTTTCACCGGTCGGATCGTCGAAATGATGTCCGAAGAGAGAGAAATCACCTTTGCAAAGTAGCTGCAGTTTTGGGTACTTGGTCTATTTTTGTATTTTTGTAACTTTGACATTCTTGGGCCAAGTCATGTACATGGACATTCTCCTTTTTTTTTGTAATAATAATCTTTTATTGCACCTCCCCTTTTTTATTTTCTTTTGTAATTTGTATTATTTCTTATCTATTTTATTTTTTATTTTCGTTTTTTTAATTAAAGATATTGTAACAAGAAAAATAAATTAAATCTACTATGTAATTTTTGTGTTGAAAGTTAGGGTTTGGACCTAAGCCGGACGAAATTGGGGTATGACAGCTGCCCCTCTTTATTTGGATTTTACCAAGAAATATGAATTGCGCGAGACATATTTCGAAGGTAAAATAGAAATAAAGAATTGAGAAATTATACCAATTTTGTCCATTTGGAGAAATCCGAATTTTCTTTCTTCTTTTTTTTTTTTGTTTTTTTTTGGAAAGATAGACACTTTCGTGTTGGTGCGAAAATAGTAAATGAACACTGACGTGCGGACTGAAAGGTAAAATGGGCACTTGGCGTGCAGACAGAAAAGTAAAATGGGCACTTGGCGTGCAGAAAGCGGTAAATTGCCCAGACTGGCTAAAAACCTGTAATCCTTAAACGAACTCTTGACGAATCCGAGTTTGCACGTGGCTTTGAGGAGCACGCTCTTCCTGTTGGCCTTTTCGAGCGACCGGGGGGATCGTTATCAGCTCCGGAACTGATATACTGATCAATGCACGACGTCCGCTGTATCTTAGGCTTGATACAACTATTCCGTTGAACCTCACATGGGGCTGCGGTCCATCGCGTTGCTCGTACACGATGTGAGACCTGGGCAGAAGGGAGCGATGATCTCTGTGCTCCGATCCGCAATGCGCGCTTGAGCGCTTTCTTTTCTTTTCTCTCTTTCTTTTCTATTTCTCTCTTTTCTTTTTTTTTCTCTTTCTGAACTCCCAACTTGGGGAACATTTTCTGGAATCTGGGGGCGAGGGCTAACACCGAAGTGCTCATCCTCTTTTGTACCTGTAGCTGAAAATGAACAAATGCAATGCAAATGCCATGATTGCTGTTTTCTTTTTTTCTTATGATGAATGATGAGTTTCTTATTTCCTTTGTCTATGTCGGTTGAATGCATGATCTTCTACTGTTCCTATATGCTTGATGGATGCAATGATTTTCCTTTTCTTCTCTTGTCTGTACGCAATGCATGATTTTTCTTTTTCTTTCGCTTATGAATGCATGATTTTCTACTGTTCTTATATGCTTGATGAATGCAATGGTTTTCCTTTTCTTCTCTTGTCTGTACGCAATGCATGATTTTTCTTTTTCTTTCGCTTATGAATGCATGATTTTCTACTGTTCTTATATGCTTTTTCTCTTTCTCTAGCTTCTCTTCTTTCTTTTCCTTTCTTTTCTTTTCTTTTTGTTGCTCTCTTGGCTCTTTTCTTTTCTCTCTTTTGGCTTCTCTTTTTGCTCTCTTAAGAATGCGAATGCAAAGCTCATGTATTTTAATGCAAAGGAAACTTTCTCTTCCCCCTTTTTTTTTTTTTGGGAAAAATGATGAATAACATGAAATGATGAATGACATGGGATGTTCGAGCTTTCTTTTCTTTTATGAGATGCAAGTATTAATGTGATGCAACTGTATTGCTTTGATGTTTGATGCGAATGTATGCGGTGATTGATGCTTTGATGAATGAAATGCTCCTGTTCTAACTTCTGTTTATTTCTTTTTGCTTCTTCTATGAAATGCAAACATTAATATGATGCGTATGCACTGCTTTAATGTTTGATGATTGAATGACGAAGGAATGCTTGTGAAATGATGAATGATATGGAATGCTGGATGACAGGGAATGTTTTTGTGTTGCTTTTGTGGTTTCTTTTCTTTGTTTTCTTTTTGCGTTCTTTGCTTTTTCTATGGAATATCTGATGCAAAATGTAATGCTCTAATGATGAATGACATGCAATGATTTTGTTCTTTTCCCTTTTTTATGAAGTGCGAACATTAATATGATGCCAATGCAATGAAAAGATTTCTGCTTTTTCTTCTTTACTATTTTCTTCTATGAAATGCAAGTATTAATATGGTGCAACTGATGTGGAACGCTTTCTCTTTTTACTATGTGATGAATGCACAAAATGTGAAGATGCAAATGTAATGCTTTGATGCAAATGCTATAATGAATAGATTGAGATGCCTAGATGCGTGAGGTAGACATTTTTGTGATGATGAAATGCGAGACTTTGAATGCAAGGAATTGAGATGACTATTGCCCATTCTGTTGAAAAATTGAATTTGATTCAAACTCCGGTGTTCTCAAGGTTTTTATTTACAAACAACCTCATTTGTTTTCTCCTTCTTTCCATGATGACTGAATTTTAGATATCACGTAAACAACTTGTGTTCTCTCTTTTTGAAGCATTGTCTAGTAAGCATGCATAAGAGTGCAAATGTGAATGGATGAGTCAGTTAACTTGGAATTGGTTTAGGGCATGGACATTTATGGCAAGTGAAGGAATGACCGACATGGCTATTGCCGAAGCTTGTGAGGGATCAAGAGATACAAGATTGCCCCAATTCAGGTCTTTGATGAGTGAATAGCTTTCCCCTGTCTAGTGGTGACAACGACTAGGGGTGTAGAAGATGATGAATTGGGAACGCTTCGGCTCTTGGGATGAAAGCTGGAATGAAAGGGGTTTTGCCTCAACCCACAGAATTTGATGTTGCCCCAGTCAGAATGACAAGGTCTTGTTTAGGATAGTGAGTTGAGAGATTGCCCCGGTGAGGTTTTTATGGGAATGAATGAGGTGAAGGAAATGGGAATGCACTTGCCCCACTTTGGAATGACCTTGACAACTGGAATGACATGGGATGGGCATTGAACAGACTTTCCCAAGACTAGGGTGTGTGGGTGGTGAAGAGAATGCCCCAACTTTTGGGTCTGAGTGGTATTCTCAGTGCAAATCTTTGGTCCTCTACTGATGTCTTGACTTTTGGTGCGAAAGAATCCTTACCTGGTGATCACTAAACCTTGTTTTAATGCATCTTGAATGTGCTTTGGAGTGCAAGTCCCTCCTTTTTTTTTTATTTTGTCAGCTTTCTTTTTTCTGACTGTTCGTTTTTGTTTCCTCAGTTCTCTTTTTTTCTGAGGGTTTGTTCTTTCTTGATCAGCTTTCTTTTTTCTGATCATTTTTTCTTTTGAGCAAACACATTGTACATAGATAAGCTTGTTCGTCCTAAGATTAGAATTCGAGTGAACAAAAGCAACCGGTCATTGATCGGAATGGACTTTTCGGGATTGTGGTGTTTTGTGGAGGAAGGAGGGTTAGGCTTAATGAAGTGTTTGAGGCTAATGGGAGGATGAGTTTTGTTCGGCGTTGATTGACGGTTAATGGTCTCTGATGAAGATGGTTATTGGGCTTGTTTGGGCTTTGTTAAAGCAAATTCGTGTCTCATGGTAGAATGACTAAGGGGTTTGATGTTGAGGCCAAAGGAAGTGTTTGAAGGTTTATGAAATCAGGTGTTGGAATGATGAAGTGTTTGAAGGTCTATTTAGACAAGGATCTCTTGTATTTTGTGGTAACATGTACCAGCTCACCACATATTTTCTTTTGTTTTGGGATTTTCATTTTTGAATCCCCTTTTTTTCTCTTTTTCCTTTTTTTTTTATGATTCTGTTCCTTTTTCGACTCGGGTGAGCTGATAAAAAGTGATGCACTGTTTTTTATTTGGGGTGATCCTTGTCTAGGGTGATTTTGGTTTTTCTTGGCTCAAGGTGGGTAGGAAAGGGACTTTCTGGGATTTTGGGGTTTTTGAGGAGATGGCCAAACTTCATTTCAAATCCCGATTGCTTATTTCTATAAGACTTAACTTTAGAACAATAATTTGTCTATCTTCATGTGTTTGCTCTTTTTTTCCTTTTTTGTGCCCTAATTTTTGCCTGGACCGCTCTTTGTGAGTTTTCAGTCCACCGGGCGCTCCTTTTTGCCTAGGCCGCCCTTTGCGGGTTTTCAACCTAGCGAGCTTGTTTTCTTGTTTATTATATTATTATTATTATTATTTTGAGAGACTTGCACTGAAGGAAAATGATATTAATCAAGGGGAATTAATGATCACAGACTTGCCCCAGCATGGAGGACTTGAACCAAAAGTCAAATACGCACTGATGGGGAGAATATGCACTTTATGGGTGGACGGGGCGGGATTAGACTTGGACGGGAAACTGTGGTAAGGGAGGAAAACCAACGGACTCAAACAAGAGAATGTACTCATAGCATGCACGCTCATTAGAAGAATGCTTCACAGAGAGTTAACATCAGTTAAAAATTTGTTTTTTCTTTGATACACTATTTCAGTCTTTTGTCATGGATGGGATGCAGTGCTTTTGAAAAACTGAGTGCCTTGGAACACCTTGAGTTTGCAACCAAGTAAGGATAAACTTTTTCAAAAAGGATGATTGTTTCGCAAGAACGTCTCGCTTCTCATCACAACTCTTATTTTATGTAATGAATGAATGAACAAATTATGATATGCAAGTATGATGCAAATGTGTGGAGAATGACCACTCGAAGAGCGTGGCTTATTCTAAATAATTTTGTTATTTTTAATGCAAGACAAAACATGGAATGCCAATGCGAATGATGCAAGAATGATGCCCCTTTTTTTTCAAAATGATTTTTGATTTTGATTTTTTATTTTTTTATTTTTTAGAGGCGAGACAAGGTACGAAATACCAATGCCCCCTTTTTCTTTTGAATGATGAAAGATGCAGGAATGATGTTTCTTTTTTTTCTAAATGATGATTTTTTAGAGGCAAGGCAAAGTATGAAATGCCAACGCCCCCTTTTTCTTTCGAATGATGAAAGATGCAGGAATGATGCTTTTCTCTAAATGATGATGATTTTTTTTTTAGAGGCAAGGCAAGGTATGAAATGCCAATGCCCCTTCCTTTTTTGAAAGATGCATGTATGGAGGAATGATGTATTTGAACCAAAGTGATGAGGTTAATGAAATGATGCATGAATGCTACATTTTGAATAAATTTGATGATGATTTTTATTCATGATTATGAATGAAATGCTTTCTTGTTTTCATTTTTGTGCAATGAAATGCATGATGCTCACAATGATTTTTTTGTTTTTTAGTTTTGGAACATGATTTTGAAAATTATTTGGAGATGCAAATGATTTATTGGAAAAAAGGTTTTAGAAAAATGTGCTTGACGGGGTATGACCCGTTCCTACGTATCCCCATTGTAATGAGGAATCAAAGCTTACGTAGTTCTACTGTGTCTTTTTTTGAAATAATGCTTATGCATGGATGTCTCGTCTTGGATGAACTTGACGAGGATTTTTTTTTGCATGATTATAAATGAAATGCTTATGCTATGCAGATGATAATTGTTTTTGTTTTATCTTTATGGGATGAAAGGTAATGCAAGATGAATGTTTTTTTTTTTCAAACTTTTGTTAGATGCAAATGCAATGGTGCGAAACGATGTGAATGCGAAATGATGTGGATGCGAAATGATGTGGATGTGAAATGATGTGTCATTTACATAAAAAGAGGGTAAGAAAATAAGGATATTATTTTCTACGATTTTGAAATAGAGTTTAAGAAAAAGAAATGCCTAAACTAATGCAACAAACAAAGGCGTGCCCCCGTGTCCTACAAAGGGTGGGAATACTAGGGTCTAAAGTCGACGAAAGGGGTAATCCTCCCATGTAGGTTCTAATCACTTCCTTACAATGGCAACCAAGAGCTAAAGTCTCTCTCATGATGGCACCCACAATCGTAGAAAGCTACCGAGTGTGAGGCATCATGACAAAGCGTACTCTTGGGCGGAACTTTCATGAGAGCCATACAGACAAAGGTCTACGAATGGCAGTCACTAATCGTTCCCACTCTCCTAGGTTTTTGTTCAGACCTTGGGTTTTAGGCCCCACTCAATGCTCACAAGTATAGGATGTGAAGTGTGTGTCGAGGGCACAACACCTAGGAATAACTACCCTTCCCCACCTGCAAATGAAAATCCAGAGCAGTCCAGACAAATAGCATGTTGTTTATCCTAGGGTTCAATATCGATCCAATATAAACTAATCTAGGGTGCCAATAACAATGCACTACTTACCTCAAGAAAGGGAGCAAAGAAAAAGGGGACATGATAAGAAAGGGGAAGTATGCATGTGCTTACCATAGGAAAGGGAGCAGAGAAGAAGGGGACATGATAAGAAAGGGGAAGAAATGCATGAGGGAACTAAGCAAAGAAGTAACTATCTATTGCAAAAGCAAACATAGAATAAGAATGCACATGGATGTAACATGCTTATGAAAAAGGAAAAAGAAGAGAGGCAAAACAAGATATTCAAATCAATCATATAAACCACACATTTAATTAATTAGGCTTGACCCACTTTTGAAAAAATGTTTTTTAGTGTCCCCAGTGAAGTCGCCAGCTGTTGCGCCCGAAAAAGTCCCCGAAGGAAAACCTTCCTCGTTCACAACTTTTCCTAAGACAATGAAGCCGCCACCAATATTTATTAAGGAAAATATTAGGAAAACCTTTTTTGGAAAGCGATTGGTCTTGCAAAACTAGAGAATAGGGTTCGGGGGTCGGTTACGCGCAGGGAAGGTGTTAGCACCCCACACGTCCTCTCTACTGAGAGGGAACCTTTAATTAAATGTGTGGTTTTAGTGTGTTGACTTGAAAATACTTAATTTTGCCTCTCCACTTCTTATTGAAAAAATCTTAATGAAAATCTTTATTTATTATGAAAAAGGGGGAAAAATGGTTTTTTAGAAAAAAGTGCTTGACGGGACATGGCCCGCTCCTACGTATCTCCAGGTGCGATGGAGAATTCAAAGCTACGTAGTTCTTCTGTGTAGAAAATGTTTGTGGGTTGGTGTTTTTTAATGTAGGGGTTTTAGGACTGTGTGATCTGTGTTGGAGGACCACTGGGGGTCTGAAGGAGCACTGGGGCTCTGAAGGGCCACTGAGGGCTGAAGGAGCGCTGGGGCTCTGTGGGACCACAGTTCACTTATCTTAAAACGATGATTAACCCGGCCGTACGATCGACTTAATCCCCTACTTTGAAAATAAGACTTTTGCTTTTGAAATGAAGGAGATCTGTTTGTATATTCTTTAATTTTAGAAATTGTTTATTTTTGCGCTTGACAGGGGCGTGGCCCTGCTCCTACGTATCTCCGGGTGGAGAATCAAAGGCGACGTAGTTCTAGGTTCTTCTGAAAATAATTGTTGAAAACTTATTGTGAAAATGATTTTTATTTGTTATGCTTGACGGGATGTGGCCCGCTCCTACGTATCTCCTGGTGCGATGGAGAATTCAAAGCTACGTAGTTCTTCTGTGTTTGGAAAATGGTTTTTTGTTTTTTATCTTGTTTAATTGTGAGAATTGAGCTTTCATGATGATCAATTGAGCAAAGGCTCCAAGTGACCACCATTAGCACTCCATTGTTAATAATCATGCAAGCAAAGGCTTCGCAAGACTACTAACAAAGTTTTTGATTTAGTGAAAATCTTTAGGAAAATTAGGCGTTCATGATGATCAATTGAGCAAAGGCTCCAAGTGATCGCCACTGGTACCTCATTGTTAATAATCATGCAAGCAAAGGCTTCGCAAGACTACTTAACAAAGTTTGATTTTGAAGAGTTTTCGCAATTGGATTGATTCTCGTTTAGGGAAAAGAAAATCTGTTATTTTGGAAAAAAGGTTGGTGAGAAAAAGGTTTACTTAGGGGAAAGAAGTATGTTTGTATTTATTTTAATTTAGAAATTGTTTGTTTTAAATAGGGATTTTAGGACATGATCCGTAACGGTTCATTTGTAGTCCTAAAAAGCTGACTAATCCGACTGTACAGTCGACTTAATCCCCTATTTATATTTTTGAAATTTTTATAAAATAATTTGTGTATTTAAAAAATTAATGACGACACTAACAATTAATAAAGCGTAAAGTTAATAAATAAATAACTATACATATAAATAAATAAATGAATAAATAATAAATAATTATTTACATAGATAAATAAACAATATAAATAATAAATAAGTATGTACATAAATAAACAGTATACATAATAAATAAATATATACAAAAAATAAATAAATAAATTAAATAAATAAATGCAAAACTAACCTCCAGCTGATCAATGCGATCAACGCCGAAACGGACCGAGCAATCTGACCATATCAGCTGCGAACCGGACTCCTATCTGGTCCGTTTTCACCCGAAAACCACCAAGTAAAGGACCTCAACGGCCATCCCAAAAATAACTAAAGACGGGCTTTTAATCTAACGGACTGCAAAAGCTAGTCCAAAAGAATTAAAGACAGGCTTTTAATCTAATGGGCTGCAAATGCTAGCCCAAAAGATCACTTACCCCATCAATCACCCATGTCCATAGCCTTTGCATCTCCATCTCTTTTATAGCCAAAGGCTAGGTAGTTCTTGTTTCTCCCAAGCAATGTGGGACTAAAACAACATAGAAAAGCAATTTTCGTTTTTCTCAAACCAGCCATATTGACAACGCGATTTCGGATTCGTTAACCGTTGGATCATCGTTGTTTTTTTGACACCAGGTTCATGAGACATCTATCTTCACTTCTACCGTTCGGATCGTCGAAACGAGGTCTGAGGAGAGAGAAATTGCCTTCGCAAAAGTAGAAAAAACCACTCCCATTTTTCTCAAACCAGCCACCGTACAAGCGCGATTCTGGATTCGTTAACCGTTGGATCATCGTTGTTTTTTGACACCAAGTTCATGAGACATCCATCTTCACTTTCACCGGTCGGATCGTCGAAATGATGTCCGAAGAGAGAGAAATCACCTTTGCAAAGTAGCTGCAGTTTTGGGTACTTGGTCTATTTTTGTATTTTTGTAAATTGGGGTATGACAACGGGTATTCGGGGTATAACCAGATTAAAATGGCTCCTGAGGATATGAAGAAGACTACTTTGACAACTATCTGGGGAACGTTCTGCTATCAGGTCATGCCGTTTGGATTGAAGAATGCCGACGCTACTTACCAAAGAGCTATGGTCACGTTGTTTCACGATATGACGCACAAAGAGATTGAGGTGTACGTGGACGATATGATCGCAAAGTCCAGAACAGATGAAGAGTACATTGTTAATTTGCGGAAGCTCTTTGAACGGTTGAGAAAGTTCAAGCTCAGGTTAAATCCGGCTAAATGCACCTTTGGGGTGAGATCAGGAAAACTATTGGGGTTTATTGTCAGTCAAAAGGGGATAGAGGTTGACCCAGATAAAGTGCGTGCAATTCTCGAGATGCCTACTCCTAAGACAGAAAAAGAAATTCGGGGTTTCCTCGGAAGACTGAACTACATTTCCAGGTTTATCTTCCAGTTAACTGCCACATGTGAGCCGATTTTCAAATTGCTGTGCAAGAATCAAGAGACTAAGTGGAATGATGCCTGCCAAGAAGCTTTCGAGAAGATTAAGAAATACCTGCAGAATCCGCCTATTTTAATGCCTCCGGTACATGGCAGACCGTTGATTCTGTATTTGACCGTGCTAGAAAATTCAATGGGTTGTGTGTTAGGACAACATGACGAAACTGGCAAGAAAGAGCATGCAATTTATTATTTGAGCAAGAAGTTCACCGACTGTGAGACGAGGTATTCGTTACTAGAAAAGACTTGTTGCGCCTTGGCTTGGGCTGCTCATCGCTTGAGGCAATACATGTTAAGTCACACCACTTGGTTGGTGTCAAAGATGGATCCTATCAAGTATATCTTCGAGAAGCCTGCGCTTACAGGAAGAATTGCCAGATGGCAGATGCAGTTGTCAGAATATGATCTTCTTTATGTCACTCAAAAGGCCATCAAAGGTAGTGCGTTGGCCGAATACCTGGCACATCAGCCTATTGAAGATTACCAGTCGATGCAGTGTGATTTCCCAGATGAGGACATTATGGCTTTAGTTGAAGAAGGAAGGTCCCCAGAGAATGAAAGGTGGAGAGTAGTGTTCGACGGTGCTTCCAACAGCTATGGGCACGGGGCTGGGGCAGTGCTGGTGTCCCCTGACAATCGCTTCATACCATTCACTACTAGATTGAGCTTCTATGTCACAAATAATATTGCGGAGTACGAGGCATGTATTTTGGGTATTCAGGCAGCTCTAGACTGGAAAGTTAAAAGATTAGATGTGTATGGAGACTCGGCCCTAGTTATCCATCAAGTGAACGGAGATTGGGAAGCCAGAGATCCTGAGTTGACACTGTACAGAGACTACATCCGAGAATTGGTTGAGTCCTTCGAAGAAATCACGTTTCAACATCTTCCTCGCAGAGAGAATCAGTTGGTTGATGCACTGGCCACTTTAGCTTCAATGTTTAATATCAATTGTGATAAGAACTTGACACAGATCAGAATCCAGCATCGAGGTTTGCCGGCACACTCCTACTCCTGCGCAGCAATTGAAGATAGCGGAGATGATAAACCTTGGTATCATGACATCAAGCAGTATATCCTGAACAGAGAGCATCCTCCAGGGGCATCGGAAAATGATAAAAGAACGCTTAGAAGACTGTCAATGAATTTCTTCCTGAGTGGCGAGGTGCTTTACAAGAGGAATCATGATAAGGTACTCCTTAGGTGTGTGGCAAAGGAGGAAGCAGAAAGGATCATGAGAGAGGTGCATGAGGGCTCGTTCGGAACTCATTCCAACGGGCATACTATGGCAAGGAAGATATTAAGGGCTGGCTACTATTGGCTGCAGATGGAGGCAGACTGCTACATTTTTGTAAGAAAGTGCCACAAATGCCAGATTTATGCCGATCACATACACGTGCCACCGGCTTCATTAAATGTCATGACTGCACCCTGGCCATTTTCAATGTGGGGCATGGATGTCATTGGTCCATAGAGCCCAAGGCGTCAAACGGGCACCGCTTCATCCTAGTTGCAATTGATTACTTCACCAAATGGGTTGAAGCTGCTTCATATTCCAGCATAACCAGTTCTGTGGTCGCCAAGTTTGTAAAGAAGGACCTGGTGTGTCGCTATGGTCTCCCGGATAAAATCATCACGGACAATGGTAGCAATCTGAATAGTAAAATGATGAAAGAATTGTGCACAGAGTTTAAGATCAAACATCATAACTCTTCTCCATACCGTCCTAAGATGAACGGGGCAGTCGAAGCAGCCAATAAGAATATTAAGAGGATTGTGCAAAAGATGGTAGTAACCTACAAAGATTGGCCCGAGATGCTTCCTTTTGCTTTGCACGGGTATCGTACTTCAGTGCGTACCTCAACCGGGGCAACTCCCTTCTCTTTGGTGTATGGGTCGGAAGCAGTCCTCCCTATTGAAGTTGAGATACCCTCCCTACGGGTGCTAATGGAAACAAAATTAGAAGAAGCAGAATGGGTTCAAGCTCGTCTAGATCAATTGAATCTCATTGAAGAAAAGAGAGTAGTCGCTCTGTGTCATGGGCAGTTGTACCAGCAAAGAATGAGGAAGGCTTTTGAGAAGTTCGACCTCAAAATAATTAGTAGAATTATTTGGGTGTTAACCCAATTAAATTAATTTAGTACTTGACTGGTAAATTTAATGAGTGCTAAAATTATTTATTGGTTGTCAGCGGATCGTTAACCGGATAATAAGGAAGTTTTGGAATCGAAATAAGAGATTTGGATCAATATGGTAATTGGACCACGTTACCACCTATATATTAAATAAATATATATGTGTATACGTGTGTGCGTGTGAGTGAAGAGGAGAAAGAATTAATTGAAAGAAAAGGAAGAAAAGAAAGAAAGCAGCGAGAGAAGAGAAACAGAGAAGGAAAAGAGAGAAAAGGAGAGAAAAGAGAAAGAAAGGGTGAGGAGGAAGAAGAGGAAAAATGGAAGGTTTCGGTTCATCAAAACGACTTCCTTCCAACACGAAAAACGTTCAGCGTTACTCCCTCTTCGATTTGGTACCAAAATCTTCATCATCAACTCACTCTCCTCAAATCCACCATTTTCGAATTTAAGAGGAAATAGAGGTTTTTGTTGTTCAAGCTCAAAGGAAAGCTTTGGATGGTGTTTGGGAGCAAGCTCAAGGTGGATTGCGCAAGTATTGAAGTCCGATTTGGGGTTTGTGAAGAATCAAGAGGTTAGGGTTCAAATTGGGGTTTTTGTGAATAGTGGCTTGAGGTTGAAGGAGAAGATGAATAGTGTTTGGGGAAGATTTCGAGGAATTTGGTATTTCGGTCAAAAGAGGTTTCGTGATCGAGTGGGAAGCTTTGGAAGCGGATTGGGGGTCGCCGGAGCGGGGAGCGTTCGTGTGGCCACTCGGTGAATTCGGCTCGATCGTGGTTCACGCTTCAAGGGTGAGTTCTACTCACGTTTAGGATTTTTGTTTTTTTTGAATTAATTGATTGATCGTTTTATCGCTTTCGCTGGTCTGGAATATTACTTGATATTGTCTGTTTCGGGTTAGGAATTGATTGGAGCGAATCTCGGGTTGAGTCGTGTTGAAATGGAATTTTTAGTGATTTGATTTCGGAAGATTTTGAGTCAAAAACCATTATTTTTAAACATGTCGAATTTTGATGAAAATCGAATGTGTCGAGTCTTTGATTGGATTGGTTGATCGAGTGAGGACGTTGGATATGTTTTTGTACTATTTTGGTGTTAGGATCAGACTGGAACAGGTACCGGAAGTGATCGGAATTGATCGGAACGACGAAAAATGCAAAGCGGAATGAAAATAGAATGCTGTCAAATGCGCACGATCCGTGCGCCCCAGGCGCACGAACCGTGCGTCTGGTTCTGTTTCTATTTCGCAAATTTTTATAAAAGGGCGCACGACCCGTGCGTATGGGAGCACGGTCCGTGCGCAGCGTTCTGTCCAAAATTTTCAAAGTGCCCAAAATGATTCCGTTTCGATTCCAATCCTCTCCCAATCCTTTCCTAACCCTTCTATAATGATATTAGGCTTATAATGTCATGATTTTGGGTATGTTTCAAAAGGGTTTTATAAAATACTTTTGAAGTTGAAATTGTTTCGAAAAGTCGAACCATAGTACACGTGTGCGGATATGTTTATTAATAATAAAGCGGACTATGAGTCCTACGTGGTACGGTATAACTGACGCGAGATAATTATTATTTATTGTCTAAAACGGTCTACGATTCACAATATATATATTATATCGACTATAGGAAACGGCCCGATGCGGGTGTTATGTTCAATTATTGGTCTGAATGTAAATGAACTAAATGTTCATATGATTGTAGATATATATATATTATATCGAGTTTGGGTGACGACCCATGTTGACATACTAGGCGGGGAAGTCATGAACCCTTACCCTAGGCTCTGTGCCATTAGGAAACACTATTGGTAATGGGGTTCGCCGGGATTAGCAAGTGGATTGTGGTCGGTGTTGTGTCAAAAGTTTGTACTACGTTCATCGGGATTAGCAAGTGGATTGCGGTCGGTGGTACGTAGAAAGGCCTAGGATATTAGTTCATCGGGATTAGCAAGTGGATTGCGGTCGGTGTCCTACTAGATCGAAGCCTTATTGTATGATTCACCGGGATTAGCAAGTGGATTGCGGTCGGTGTTGTGTCAAACCTTAAAAATGTTTTAAATGGACCGAGAGTGTTAGTAGGGGTCTCGGTAGAACTCACTGAGATTGTATCTCATTGTTTATATGTTGTGGTTTTATAGATAAACAGGGAAAGTGGAGATCCAAGAGGCACGAGTAGGTGGTACTCGGATGGTTGCTGAAGACTTAGCTTTTATGCTTAAGTTATGTTTTCCCTTGTTAGTTATGTATCACGACATTATGACTTTAACTGTTGTAAAAGTTATGTATTTATTTCCGCTTTCTTGTGCGATATTGAACACTGTATTTCACTGATGGTTTATGGTCTTATTTATGTTTAAGACTGTTCTGTTGTTATTCAGTGAAAATCTTATTGTGGTGTTCAGTATTTAAACAGGAAATATATCTCTGATGTTTTAGGAATGGTGCACTTGGGTATTTTTACTCGATAAAAATACCGGGGTGTTACAACTATTGGGGTTTATTGTCAGTCAAAAGGGGATAGAGGTTGACCCAGATAAAGTGCGTGCAATTCTCGAGATGCCTACTCCTAAGACAGAAAAAGAAATTCGGGGTTTCCTCGGAAGACTGAACTACATTTCCAGGTTTATCTTCCAGTTAACTGCCACATGTGAGCCGATTTTCAAATTGCTGTGCAAGAATCAAGAGACTAAGTGGAATGATGCCTGCCAAGAAGCTTTCGAGAAGATTAAGAAATACCTGCAGAATCCGCCTATTTTAATGCCTCCGGTACATGGCAGACCGTTGATTCTGTATTTGACCGTGCTAGAAAATTCAATGGGTTGTGTGTTAGGACAACATGACGAAACTGGCAAGAAAGAGCATGCAATTTATTATTTGAGCAAGAAGTTCACCGACTGTGAGACGAGGTATTCGTTACTAGAAAAGACTTGTTGCGCCTTGGCTTGGGCTGCTCATCGCTTGAGGCAATACATGTTAAGTCACACCACTTGGTTGGTGTCAAAGATGGATCCTATCAAGTATATCTTCGAGAAGCCTGCGCTTACAGGAAGAATTGCCAGATGGCAGATGCAGTTGTCAGAATATGATCTTCTTTATGTCACTCAAAAGGCCATCAAAGGTAGTGCGTTGGCCGAATACCTGGCACATCAGCCTATTGAAGATTACCAGTCGATGCAGTGTGATTTCCCAGATGAGGACATTATGGCTTTAGTTGAAGAAGGAAGGTCCCCAGAGAATGAAAGGTGGAGAGTAGTGTTCGACGGTGCTTCCAACAGCTATGGGCACGGGGCTGGGGCAGTGCTGGTGTCCCCTGACAATCGCTTCATACCATTCACTACTAGATTGAGCTTCTATGTCACAAATAATATTGCGGAGTACGAGGCATGTATTTTGGGTATTCAGGCAGCTCTAGACTGGAAAGTTAAAAGATTAGATGTGTATGGAGACTCGGCCCTAGTTATCCATCAAGTGAACGGAGATTGGGAAGCCAGAGATCCTGAGTTGACACTGTATAGAGACTACATCCGAGAATTGGTTGAGTCCTTCGAAGAAATCACGTTTCAACATCTTCCTCGCAGAGAGAATCAGTTGGTTGATGCACTGGCCACTTTAGCTTCAATGTTTAATATCAATTGTGATAAGAACTTG
This sequence comes from Astragalus membranaceus, assembly GCA_039519185.1. Classification (NCBI taxonomy): domain Eukaryota; kingdom Viridiplantae; phylum Streptophyta; class Magnoliopsida; order Fabales; family Fabaceae; genus Astragalus; species Astragalus membranaceus. The sequence goes on from CM076850.1 coordinate 158,619,611, forward strand.
ACACAGATCAGAATCCAGCATCGAGGTTTGCCGGCACACTCCTACTCCTGCGCAGCAATTGAAGATAGCGGAGATGATAAACCTTGGTATCATGACATCAAGCAGTATATCCTGAACAGAGAGCATCCTCCAGGGGCATCGGAAAATGATAAAAGAACGCTTAGAAGACTGTCAATGAATTTCTTCCTGAGTGGCGAGGTGCTTTACAAGAGGAATCATGATAAGGTACTCCTTAGGTGTGTGGCAAAGGAGGAAGCAGAAAGGATCATGAGAGAGGTGCATGAGGGCTCGTTCGGAACTCATTCCAACGGGCATACTATGGCAAGGAAGATATTAAGGGCTGGCTACTATTGGCTGCAGATGGAGGCAGACTGCTACATTTTTGTAAGAAAGTGCCACAAATGCCAGATTTATGCCGATCACATACACGTGCCACCGACTTCATTAAATGTCATGACTGCACCCTGGCCATTTTCAATGTGGGGCATGGATGTCATTGGTCCATAGAGCCCAAGGCGTCAAACGGGCACCGCTTCATCCTAGTTGCAATTGATTACTTCACCAAATGGGTTGAAGCTGCTTCATATTCCAGCATAACCAGTTCTGTGGTCGCCAAGTTTGTAAAGAAGGACCTGGTGTGTCGCTATGGTCTCCCGGATAAAATCATCACGGACAATGGTAGCAATCTGAATAGTAAAATGATGAAAGAATTGTGTATAGAGTTTAAGATCAAACATCATAACTCTTCTCCATACCGTCCTAAGATGAACGGGGCAGTCGAAGCAGCCAATAAGAATATTAAGAGGATTGTGCAAAAGATGGTAGTAACCTACAAAGATTGGCCCGAGATGCTTCCTTTTGCTTTGCACGGGTATCGTACTTCAGTGCGTACCTCAACCGGGGCAACTCCCTTCTCTTTGGTGTATGGGTCGGAAGCAGTCCTCCCTATTGAAGTTGAGATACCCTCCCTACGGGTGCTAATGGAAACAAAATTAGAAGAAGCAGAATGGGTTCAAGCTCGTCTAGATCAATTGAATCTCATTGAAGAAAAGAGAGTAGTCGCTCTGTGTCATGGGCAGTTGTACCAGCAAAGAATGAGGAAGGCTTTTGAGAAGTTCGACCTCAAAATAATTAGTAGAATTATTTGGGTGTTAACCCAATTAAATTAATTTAGTACTTGACTGGTAAATTTAATGAGTGCTAAAATTATTTATTGGTTGTCAGCGGATCGTTAACCGGATAATAAGGAAGTTTTGGAATCGAAATAAGAGATTTGGATCAATATGGTAATTGGACCACGTTACCACCTATATATTAAATAAATATATATGTGTATACGTGTGTGCGTGTGAGTGAAGAGGAGAAAGAATTAATTGAAAGAAAAGGAAGAAAAGAAAGAAAGCAGCGAGAGAAGAGAAACAGAGAAGGAAAAGAGAGAAAAGGAGAGAAAAGAGAAAGAAAGGGTGAGGAGGAAGAAGAGGAAAAATGGAAGGTTTCGGTTCATCAAAACGACTTCCTTCCAACACGAAAAACGTTCAGCGTTACTCCCTCTTCGATTTGGTACCAAAATCTTCATCATCAACTCACTCTCCTCAAATCCACCATTTTCGAATTTAAGAGGAAATAGAGGTTTTTGTTGTTAAAGCTCAAAGGAAAGCTTTGGATGGTGTTTGGGAGCAAGCTCAAGGTGGATTGCGCAAGTATTGAAGTCCGATTTGGGGTTTGTGAAGAATCAAGAGGTTAGGTCAAATTGGGGTTTTTGTGAATAGTGGCTTGAGGTTGAAGGAGAAGATGAATAGTGTTTGGGGAAGATTTCGAGGAATTTGGTATTTCGGTCAAAAGAGGTTTCGTGATCGAGTGGGAAGCTTTGGAAGCGGATTGGGGGTCGCCGGAGCGGGGAGCGTTCGTGTGGCCACTCGGTGAATTCGGCTCGATCGTGGTTCACGCTTCAAGGGTGAGTTCTACTCACGTTTAGGATTTTTGTTTTTTTTGAATTAATTGATTGATCGTTTTATCGCTTTCGCTGGTCTGGAATATTACTTGATATTGTCTGTTTCGGGTTAGGAATTGATTGGAGCGAATCTCGGGTTGAGTCGTGTTGAAATGGAATTTTTAGTGATTTGATTTCGGAAGATTTTGAGTCAAAAACCATTATTTTTAAACATGTCGAATTTTGATGAAAATCGAATGTGTCGAGTCTTTGATTGGATTGGTTGATCGAGTGAGGACGTTGGATATGTTTTTGTACTATTTTGGTGTTAGGATCAGACTGGAACAGGTACCGGAAGTGATCGGAATTGATCGGAACGACGAAAAATGCAAAGCGGAATGAAAATAGAATGCTGTCAAATGCGCACGATCCGTGCGCCCCAGGCGCACGAACCGTGCGTCTGGTTCTGTTTCTATTTCGCAAATTTTTATAAAAGGGCGCACGACCCGTGCGTATGGGAGCACGGTCCGTGCGCAGCGTTCTGTCCAAAATTTTCAAAGTGCCCAAAATGATTCCGTTTCGATTCCAATCCTCTCCCAATCCTTTCCTAACCCTTTGTTTGCGCTCGTGTGTGTTTTTTAATCGCAATATCAGTGCAAGTATACACGTCGTACAAGTAATAAAGTGGATAAAAGTAAGAGATCGTTCCCACGAGGATTGATTAACTTTCAGAGTTCAAGTCTTTAAAACATAAGTGAAACAAGTAACAAATCGGCACTAAAAGTTGGTATCAAGACTAATAACATACATAAAGCATGTGAACAAGAAGTGGTTGTGAATATGGAATAGTATGAGTTGGATTGCTGCATGCAAGTAAATCTCCTCTAGTCAGACGTTATAACGTTTACACGTTATTACGCACAAATGCTATGTTGTATAGACGTTATAACGTTTGAACGCTGTTGCAAAAGAGCTGTGCTTTTCAGTCACAAAACGTCAGAGCTTCAAGTACTAGAATTCCTATGTCTAGGTTCTAAGTAGGCCTACTCCTGTATTTTAAGTTCCCACAGCAATGTCCTATGAACTATTATCCATTCTATGTCTAGACTTAGATAAAAATGCCTAAATGTCTTTAGTGCACCTTTTCATTCACATAAATCTTTGAGTTCTTTTCATAGACCATGTCTGTACCTATGAATCTACTTATTTTAAGTGATCAGTTCAAAACAAGTTTGGAAATATTAACATGCAAAGATTTAAAACGCATAATCATCAATACTTCATAACATTAAACTAGAGGTTCATTACATGCAAAACAACAACCCAACTACCAATGTTTAGCTCATGATGAGCATCCTTACAGAAATAAGAGGAGTTAAAATCCAAATACCGTACATAGAGAAAAGGAGACTAAACGCAAAAGATACGCCTAGGTGGCCTTCCTTCATGCACGCTGTAAAGACGTTACAACGTCTGAGCCTAACAGTAATGGTTGCGAATGAAGATGGAACTTGGGGCCTTGAGAAAATTTTAAAATGAAGAAGTCTGTGTCCAGAACTTCTTTTAGAAAAACTATCTCTGAAAAATGGAGGAAGGTGGATGATGAATGGAGTCGTGTGTATTCCGCATGGTGCACCCTTGCCTTTTTGTAGAGAGAGAATAGCCATGGTCAAAAGAGGGTCACATGCTTGCTGATGTCATTCCCCACCTTCCAAGTTTGCTTGCGAGTTGACTCTGCCCTGAAGTGACACCACACTGCTACAGTGCGTCAGCCGTGTCAGCGCTGAGGAGAGAGAAGATCTTCTTCATTTCCAGATCTTTGACCATCACTACATGCGCGCCAAAATGAGATATTATTTTCTTGCCTTGCTGCCTTCCGTCAGACGTTACGAGAGACGCTGCCACGTTTGGATTACTGCACAAACACAAGAAGCATCAAAACGCTCACAAAGGCGCCAATTGGCACCAAAATGCCTAGAATTTGTAATTTAGCCCCTTTCTAACTAAAAGCAATAAACTAACAGAAACTTTACTAGAAACAACCTACTATTGCCAGAGAACTTGCATGATTTAACTTTGAATAAGTATAACTAACTCATATAAATATGAGTTATCACACCCCCAAACTTAAACCATTGCTTGTCCTCAAGCAATTGAAATACAACATATGAAAAGATGCAAGAAACTAAATACACCAACAGTTTACACCCTGCTCATCTATTCAAAAATTTTCTTCAAGGGGCTAATTTCTTCAGACTTACACTACACACTCACGCACCAATGCACAATTACATTCTAGATTCATTACTGCCCAAAGTGAGTGTGTGATCTCTGTATCAATTCTTTTCCTAGCTAGGTTCAGAAGCTACCCTAGCCTATGAAAGAGTGGTTTCCATATGGTGAGAGTATAACATCTTTCAAAACAAGGAGTAGGCTAACATTTTCACATAAGACATGAGGGTTAATTGAAGCACAACAAAGGGTCTTATCTTGGGTGCTAGGACTAGATTTGTGCAAACTACTTTTCTAACTCACACAACACAAAACACACAGCTGCAACCCCTCATTACTGAGCAATTTTTCTTTTGGTTTTCTTCACTTTTGGTTTGGAGCTTTTGTGATTTTTCTCCTTTGTTGATCCTTTGGATTTGACAATTTAGGATTGAGATAATTGGGGTACCCAGTATTTGTTTCGGGAATTTGCAGCAAACACAGAGGACATGTGGATTTTTCCACTTATTTGAAACAACACACACTTTTTTGGTCTTTTTGGAGTAGACGTTATAACGTTTATAGGAGAGACGCTACAACGTTTGATAACACAGAACACAACACACAAACACACACGACATACGTTATAACGTTACGGGTAGACGTTACAACGTTGCACTCACACTACACAAGCACTAATCATCCTACAGTCTTTGCACCCAGCCTTAGTACAACCTGATATACCCCCAAACTTAGCTTCTACTGCTACTCTGAGTTTTTAATCAAGTTCTACCATCACCATAGTCAACCAGCACTAGCTTTGCATCAATTAGTCCTTAGCTAACTAGGTTTTCCTCAAAACAGAGTTTGTGTGGAAGCAGTAATCAATTCTATTCATTTAAGCATGCATCAGCTACTCACACACATTCACACCAAGTCATTATTAGATTTAGCCCAAAGAGAAACATTTTTGATGATTACTCGCGTAGGGAAGTAAACTGATTTTGCATTTCCTTTCAAGCATACACGAAACATAAAAATGATCCTCCCCCCCAAACAAAAAGATGAGCAGTGTCCCCACTGCTCACTGAATTTTGAAAAATGAGAGAGGAACATTCACACAAAACAGAAACAAAACAACTACTGACTACTAACTCTCCAGACGTTGTAACGTCTGGACAGCTATTTATTTGTACTGAAATTGCAAACTATAACTATTCTACTGCTAAAAAGAGGGCTAACTTACTTGTTCAAAGCACCAGACCTGAGCCTTCCACTTTGTCTGGCTGGGATGCTTGCTTGCACAGTCTTCTTTTTCTTTTCCTTCTTCTTCTTTTCTCCTTCACCATCACCAGCATCAACTGAGGCTTCAGTTTCTTGGGGCTTCTTTACACTGCTCTCAGCAACTCTTTTCTTTGCTTCCTCCCATGCTTTCTGCTTTTCCAGCTCTGCAGGATGAATCTGATGCTGCTCTTTGGGTTCCCCCTGGGCTTTTTCAACCTCTGGCTCATGAGACGTTGTAACGTCTGCAGCTTTTTCTTCAGCAACAACAGCAGGAGCATTCTCTGAACCACTAGCAGCGACAAATGCTGCACTGGTGGCTGTTGCTGGCTTGTCTTTAGCAGCTTCAGATTTCTTTTTTACCTGCAACTTTTGCCTTTTGGTTGCAGGAGCATCAACTAGTTGTTCTTCTTCTTCATCATGTCTTGCTTTTTCACTTGCAGCGGCTACTTCACGCCTTTTCTTCTTCCCAAATGGACTCTGGGTGGGTACAGTCTTGAATCTTTGCCTTTTGGGTGGGGGGATGAGTTGTGGGTCTGGGTTGGTTTCAACAGCAGATGGTTCAGACGTAGTCACGTCTGCACTGGTTACTTCTGGAATGGATGGTTGTGATGGCTCTTTAGTTGGTTCAGGTTGAGTGGGGGTTGGTTTTGAAATGGGTTGATCTTGAGGTTCAGATTGTGGTGTTTTGGGGATGTTTTGGTCATGGGTGGGTTGTTCTTTAGCTGAGGGTTGGGGTTGTTTGTCTTTTGGTGATGGAGGTGTGGGTTGGGCTGGTTCTTTGAGTGTTTGGGTTGGTGGAGAGTCAGCCTCAATATCAGTCTTATCACTGGAACTTCCTTTCTCTTCTGAATGTGTTTCTTCCTCATCATCACTTAGGATTTCCCTACTCACCTTCTTTGATTCCTCTGCATCACTCTCACTGATGCTATCCATATCAGCTGATTTAAGCTCTTCTTCCTCACTACTTACCTTCTTCTGCTCTTTCTTTGCTGGGCTCTTTCTTTTTGTGGCTGGTTTTCTTGTTTTCTTGACTTTTTCCTTCTTCACTTTCCTGAGGTTCATTGTTGATAGGAGTATGTTGTCTTCATCTTCCTCTTGCATCCAATCTGGAAGTACTGGCTCTTCAATCACCATCTTGCCTTTTGTTGTCTGAGCATTTACCTTCTTTTGCCACTCAAATTGCTCCTTGACAAACTTGGCTAGGCTGTTTTGCTGGTCCACCAGACGTTGTAACGTCTGTGCATCAACTGACGTGGTAGCATCTGCAGCTCTCTGCCTAGCTTTGAACTTTGTAGAGAATGCCCCTTGGGGTTCCTCTCTTAGCTCAGATGCTTCAATCTCCACTCCAGCTTCCATGCAGAGATCAGTGATTAAACAAGGGAAGTATAGGTATCCATCCTTCCTGTTCTGCCATTTGTTTATCTCCCTGTTGATGAGCTTACCCACCTCAATCTTATCTCTTGACATAATGGCATCAATAGCAATCAGCCTCTCTTTATCAACCCAGAGAGTGTGAGAAGTGGGTATCAAGCAATGCCTAATGAAATGAAACCAAGCACTGGCCTCATCACAAAGGTATCTCTTCAAAATTTTGAATTCATTCCCATGGTCGCCTCTTCGCTCCCAAACAGCTCCTTCAACACATATCCTTTCTTTGATTTCAGTCATCTCTGCCACTCCGTAAGTCTTTTGCTTCACCTCAACTGCCTTGCCATAGTAACCTAGCCCAAAGTAGTCATTTATGACTCTTACACCAAATTTGACTTCTTCACCTCGAACGATGGATGTGCTTGAAAGTTCTCCATCGGTTCTTTCAACGATTCCTTTATAAAAGTCATGCACCAGAGTTGCAATGTATTCCTTTCTGTGAACTACAAATTTCTGCCATCCCAATGCTGCCACTGTTGCGATAAAGTCAGGATTTGGGTTTTCCAAGCTGAATCCCCTTTCTGGCAGCAAGGCTTTCTTCTTTGAAGAAATGGGGATTTCTGGAATTGGAACTGAGGAAGAACTTGGGTTGACATTCTTTCCTTTACCAGATGATTTTACTGCAGCTTGCTTGGTTTTTGTCATGGTGATTGAATGAGTTTTCTGGAGAGTGGGGGATTTGAGATTTGAGATTTGGGATTTGGGAGAAGGGATAAGATTGTGGTTTCTGAAAGTGTATGAATGTGGTTTTGATGATTGTAACTGGTGTGTGTTCATTGGGGAGGTTTTATGGGAAGTTGAGAAATAGGTGGTGGCGTGGGTTTGGGAAAAAGGGGTAACCGTTGGAAGTGACGTCATGGTCACTTTGGCAGTCACGTCTCAAGAAATCATTTTTATTAAAAATTGTTTCGTTTGAAAACTGCTTGACTCATTTTCTTTTCTATTTTTTTTTTCATTTAAAACTTTACCCAGGCAGCGAACGTGACGACATCCTAGACACGCAGAGACGTTATAACGTTTATACTACTTCAGCTCCCCGTCCTGCACAAAACAAAAAAATTTAAAGACACAAAATTGCTGGTTAGTTAAAACCATTGGGTTGCCTCCCAAGAGCGCTTGCTTTAAGAGTCTTCAGCCAGACTATCCCCTTTTTTTTTTTTTTTGAATTCAGGGGTTGTTGAGAGCCACTGTGGTCTTGTCCCTAACCACATGTTCTCCATGGTAATGCTTCACTCTTTGGCCATTGACTTTGAAAATGGAATTAGTTTTCTCATCAAACAGGTCCACAGCACCATGAGGGTAGACTTTTACTAGCTTGAAAGGTCCTGACCATCTTGATTTTAACTTCCCAGGGAACAACTTTAACCTTGAATTAAACAACAAAACTGATTGTCCTTCTACTAGCTCCCTTCTTTGAATTTTCTGATCGTGCCACTTCTTGGTTTTCTCCTTATACATTTTTGAATTCTCATAGGCAGTGTGCCTGAATTCATCTAGCTCATTTAGTTGAAGGAGCCTTGCTTCTCCAGCCTTTGAATGATCTAAGTTCAGTTGCTTCAGTGCCCAGTGAGCTTTGTGTTGGAGTTCAATGGGCAGGTGACAAGCTTTTCCGAAGACTAACTTGTATGGTGACATGCCCAGTGGTGTCTTAAATGCTGTCCTGTACGCCCACAATGCATCATCAAGGTGCAGGGACCAATCCCTCCTGTTTGGACCAACCATCTTCTCAAGTATTCTTTTAATTTCTCTGTTGGAAATTTCTGCTTGACCACTTGTCTGTGGGTGATAAGCTGTAGCAATCTTGTGCTTCACTCCGTACTTAGCCAATAGGTTCTCAATCAGCTTGTTACAGAAGTGAGAGCCTTCATCACTGATTATAGCTCTTGGAGTACCAAATCTTGTGAAGATGTTTTGCTTAAGGAATTTGCTGACTGATTTGGCCTCATTATTGGGCAATGCAATGGCTTCCACCCATTTTGACACATAATCCACAGCTACCAAAATGTATAAATTTCCATGAGACATAGGAAATGGCCCCATGAAGTCCATTCCCCAGACATCAAACAGTTCCACTTCAAGGATATTTGTCAATGGCATTTCTTGCTTGTTGGAGATGTTTCCAGTTCTTTGGCATTTATCACAGCTTTTCACTAATTCATGAGCATCTTTGAAGAGTGTTGGCCAATAGTATCCTGACTGTAACACCTTTGCTGCAGTTCTGGTTCCTCCAAAATGTCCTCCATAAGGTGATGCATGACATTGTTGTAATACATGGAGTTGTTCCTCTTCAGCAAGGCATCTCCTAAGCAACTGATCTTGACACATCTTATACAGATAGGGTTCATCCCAAAAATAGTGCTTCACGGTGTGGAAGAATTTTTTTCTTTGCTGATGGTTGAAATCCACAGGCACAATCTTGCTGACTAGGAAGTTAACTATATCAGCATACCAGGGAGCAGTAGCAGCAGACGTTATAACGTTTGAAGAAATTGTCATAGACGTGGTAACGTCTTCAGCTACTGTGGCTACTGTCAGCAGTTTTTCATCAGGGAAATTTTCTTTTATCTCTTCTGCACCTGTACCTGCATCAACATTCTCAAGCCTAGAAAGATGATCAGCAACTTGGTTCTCCACCCCCTTTTTATCATGAATTTCCAAGTCAAATTCTTGGAGGAGGAGAACCCATCTAATGAGTCGTGGCTTTGCATCTTTTTTAGAAATCAAATACTTGATGGCTGAGTGATCAGTAAAAACAATAACTTTTGCACCCACCAAGTATGATCGAAATTTGTCAAAAGCAAATACAACAGCCAGTAACTCTTTCTCAGTTACAGTATAATTTAACTGGGCATCATCTAAGGTTTTACTAGCATAATAGATAGAGTGAAAAAATTTTCCATACCTTTGACCCAATATAGCCCCCACAGCGTAGTCACTTGCATCACACATTAATTCAAATGGTTTGGACCAGTCAGGAGTGACTATCACAGGAGCTGTTACAAGGGCAGTCTTCAATTTCTGGAAGGCTTCATGACAATGCTCATCAAAGTTGAAGACGTTATCACGTTGCAGCAGCAGACACAAAGGTTTGGAAATTTTTGAAAAATCCTTGATAAACCTTCTGTAAAAACCGGCATGCCCTAAGAAACTTCTAATACCTTTGACAGTGGTAGGTGGAGGTAATTTGTCAATAACATCAATTTTTGCTTTATCAACCTCCAACCCTTTCTTTGAAATCTTGTGCCCTAAAACAATTCCCTCTTGAACCATAAAGTGGCATTTCTCCCAGTTGAGTACTAAGTTGGTTTCTTCACACCTTATTAAGACTCCTTCTAAGTTATCCAAGCATGCCTTGTATGAGTCTCCATAGACTGAAAAGTCATCCATGAAAACTTCCATGGATTTTTCAATAAAATCTGAGAATAAAGCCATCATACACCTCTGGAATGTTGCAGGTGCATTACACAACCCGAATGGCATCCTTCTGAAGGCAAAGGTACCATAAGGACAAGTGAATGTGGTCTTCTCTTGGTCCTCAGGCACAATAGCTATCTGGTTATATCCTGAGTAACCATCAAGGAAACAATAGAATTCTTTGCCTGCAAGTCTATCCAACATCTGGTCAATAAATGGCAGAGGAAAATGGTCCTTCTTGGTTGCTTTGTTCAGCTTCCTGTAGTCCATACATATCCTCCATTCAGTCACTGTTCTTGTTGGAATCAACTCATTTTTGTCATTGGTCACCACAGTAACTCCACCCTTCTTTGGTACACATTGAACTGGGCTCACCCATGAGCTATCACTAATTGGATAAATGATTCCTGCGTCTAACCATTTGATGATTTCCTTCTTGACTACCTATTTCATTATCGGGTTCAATCGCCGTTGTCCTTCAATGCTGTTCTTTGCATTCTCTTCTAAGACAATTCTGTGCATACAGATTGTGGGACTGATACCCTTGATATCTGCCATTTGCCAACCAATGGCTTTCTTGTGCCTTTTCAAGGTGCTAATGAGATCACTTTCCTGCTCTTGTGAGAGATTAGAAGAAATGATCACAGGTAAAGAATCATTTTCCCCTAAAAAGGCATACTTCAGGTGATCGGGCAACACCTTCAATTCCAGAGTGGGTGGTTCTGTTGAGCCAAGGGCAAACACTCCTTGTTTTGTATGATAACAAATTACAATTCTACTGATGATTTATTTGAGTTTAAGTGCAGGGCTAAATGAAAGCGTAAGGCGATGAACAAGAGCGTATCGGAATTTATCTTGAAGTTATAGAAGATTGGAGACGAAGTCGCTCAAGTCTTGAAGTTGCATGCCGTTTTACGTAGGACATATGTAAGGTCATTTTACTCACGCTTTTATAACATTAGCAATTGAGAGATGATGACCAATATTAAAATTGATTTTAGAAAATTGCTTCTCTAAAAATTGTTTTGAAAAATGTTTTGGAAAAATTATTTTGCAAAAGAAAAAATTATTGTTGGCTCATGAGAGCATCAAAAAAATGCGCAACATTGCAAGGTCTTTTGTGTCTTTTTTGCGCAACATATAAAAGGCTTCTCTTAGGTTTTTTCCAAATACCAACACACTCTCCAATCACTCATTCAGCTGAAAACTCTCTCTCAAGCAAATCCTAGCCGTTTCATCTTCTTCCTTGCAAATTTGAGAGAAAAAAAAAAAAAATCCCTTGTGCATGCGATTTTGAGAGAAGAAAAATATCAAACCTTTGTTCTATCTTTTCCTTCTTCTCCCTTGCTAAAAGTGTGTTGATATCAAAAGTCTATTGTGCTGCGTTTTCATCATCATCTTGCGAAAGGAAGTGGTTCCAAAATCATCTTTGTTTTGTGCTTCATAATCCCCTTCTTTTGCGCATCAAGTAAGATCCTTTCATTATCTTGTGCAGCCATATTACTTGTGATTATCTTGAAAACTCTTTCTTATATTTTCGCAAATCCTTTTCCAATATTGAATACACTTTTCAATTCGCATATTGTTCCTAATCCTATCTTATTATCTTATGCGATTATAGTTTTGGAAAAAAGGAAACCCTAAATTGAATTTTTGTTGATTATTTTTGAGTATCATATCTTGAGAGATACAGCCCTTATTCAGTATTATATTGTGTTTATCTTTTTGAGAAAAAAAAATTGGAAATATCTTTGTGCTAAATCTTTTCTTATTGTGCGTAATCTTATTTTGCGAAAACCAAATCCTAAACGATTGAATCTTTGTTTTTGCGAAATATCCATTTAAAAGAAAAGAGAAGCTTTGTCAAATTAGTTAGTCACACTTGCTGGACTTGCTTTGAGTTTACTTTAAAAATCCTTGCCAAAAATTGTTTCGGTATAAAACTATTTTATTCTCTTATTAAAGAAGTTGTGGTTTATTAAGTTGGTATTGGATTATCATCTCTCTCATATTGCAAGTGTTATACTAACGTGGGTGATTTGATCATAGTTTGATTTGTATACTTTACTTCACTTGGTGTTGTTTATTGTGTTGAAATCCTGAGATAGGTTTCTTGGGTGATTCGTTCGGGGAGTTCGGATCGTTTGAAATCCTAGGCGGGGAGCTCGGGTTCTCAATCGGGGAGATTGAGAGGATTGAAGTGTTTGTAACGTGGGTGTGCGTTGTAAAACATTCTCTATTATAAAGGTTATCGTTCCCAAAGTCCGAAGGTTGAAAAGCCGGAGGCCGAGGAGTAGGACTTCAATCCGAACCTCGCTATATCGCGGTGTACTTCTATCCCTATCTCTTTATTTATCTTTTATGCACTTTATTTATATTAATACTTACTGACCTTTAGCGTTCTTGTATCTATATTGAGGAGTGCATTTTGATTATTATTTCTTTTAAACAGGCTTGCGCAAACTAGCTAGTTGAAATACCTTTTCCGCAATTATTTTTAAACCAGCAAATCAAACTGTTTTCTGAAAGTTCTTAAAGAATTCTAGTTTGGCCAAAAACCTTATTCACCCCCCCCCTCTAAGGTTATTCTTTAGTCTAACAAGTGGTATCAAAGCAGGAAACTGCATATAGAGCTTAACATCTCGCATTTTTCTGATCATGGGTTCTTTTATTAAAGAGGGTATGTCTTTTAATAGGCCACCTTTATTTGATGGAACTAACTACGACTACTGGAGTAGTCGAATGAAATGTCATGTGCAGGCTATAGATTTCACACTGTGGAGGATCATTGTAGATGGACCGCTCACTCCTATGAGAATCAAGATTACAAAACCAGGTGATGCAGTTGACAGTGATTCTACTAAAGCAACTGGTAAAGCTGAAGAAGTTCCCATTGATGACATATACACTATTGAGCTAAGTGAATTGAGGAAGTCCGAACTTGACAAAATCTCATTGAATGCCAAAGCAATGAACATTCTACATCTTGCTCTGTGTGAAGAAGAATATGGTAGGGTAAAAGGTTGTCAGACTGCTAAGGAAATCTGGGATTGTTTAGAAGCTACTCATGTAGGTACAAGCCAAGTCAAAGATACAAAAATCCGAGTTCTTACTTCTGAGTATGAGGCTTTCAAGATGAAGGAAGGTGAAACTGTTGCTGCCATGCACCAGAGGCTGAACTTAATTGTTAACAACTTGAGAGCACTTGGTAAAAGGTATTCTACAAAGGATTTGAATGGAAAGATACTTGCCTCATTGACTGGTGACTTTTTCCCCAAGACATGTGCTATCACTGAAGCTAAGGATATTGGTACTCTACCTACCGAAGATTTAATTGGGTCTCTTCTAGAATTTGAAGTAGTATTGGGTGCTAAGAAAAATCAAGACAAAGAAGCGGTAAAAGAAAAGAAATCTCTTGCTCTTGTAGCTGCGAAAAGTTCTAAGTCGGGTAAGAAAGTGGTTGAATCAGAAGATGAGTCTGATGAAGAAGACATGGTTATGCTTGCTAGAAAATTTAAAAAATTCATGAGGATCAACAAGTTTAAGAAAGGTGATTATTCCAAGAAATCCGGGTATAACAAAGGCAACAGTCATGAGAAAGAAGACGACCAACCAAGATGTTTTGAATGCAACAAACCAGGTCATCTCAAAGTAAATTGTCCTAAGTTAAAGAATAAATACCCAAAGAAGAAAGCAATGAAGGCTACCTGGGATGACACTGAAACCGAGGGTGAAACAGAAGAAGAAGAAGAAGTTGCTAATGTTGTTGGTCTTGCAGCAGATTATTCTCCTGATGATACTTGGGATAATCTAAGCAGTGACAGTGAAGTAGATGATGAAGTGACTGTTTCAAAGCTAGCTTGTCTCATGGCAAGTGACTCGTCAAAGGTAACAAACTCTAACCATTCTTTTTCTGATTCTGATGATTCTAGTGATGATGATAGTAGTTGTCAAGATTTGAGTGAAGCTTTTGAGGCTCTTTATATTGAACATGAAAATCTTTTGGTAAAAAGTATGAATTTGAAAAAGAGCAACAAAAGCATGTCTACTCATATCAAGACACTTGAGAATGAGGTAGCTAGATTGAAAAATGAGCTAAAAAATGCCAAACCCTTCAACCTTGAGTTTCTTGAACTTAAACAAATTTTTGAAAAAATCAAGGTTGAAAATGTGAATTTAAAAGAATCGTTAAAAAAATTTGAGGTTGGTGAAAACACCTTAACCAAGTTACTTCACTCTCAACATGAATATGCTGGTAGGAGAGGTATTGGTTACAAAGGTGAGTCTAGCTCCTCAAATTTAAAAAGGGATATGGTATTTGTAGCTGCTTCTTCAAGCAAGACACCTAGTTCATTCTCTTGCACTTATTGTCAACAAGGAAATCATAGTACTCTGAAATGCCCTATTCGCAAATTATGTGAGCTTGGTACTCTTATACCAGCTAGCAAGAAACCAAGGTGGATTGTGAAAGCAAACCCCTTGAGAACTAACCCCCATGGACCCAACAAAATTTGGGTACCTCGCACTAGTGTTTGATTTTTCTTTTGCAGGTGCGTAGACTATCCAAAAAGGGTAATGTATGGATGGTAGACAGTGGTTGCTCAAGACATATGACTGGTGATGCCTCACTATTCTTGAAGTTAAGCAACAAAGCTAGTGGTTCTGTGAAGTTCGCCAACAATGAAACTGCTCGCGTAATAGGTAAAGGTTGTGTGGGTAAGGAAAACACAATCAAAATTAAAAATGCTTTATTAGTTGAAGGTGTTAAATTTAATTTATTAAGTGTAAGTCAACTATGTGATAATGACTTTGATGTTTACTTTTCAAAAACTAAATGCCTTATTATTCATGAAGCTTCTAACTTTCAAATTGTCGGCTTTCGTGAAAACAATGTCTACTATGTTGATTTTGACAATGTTAGTGATGATATAGTATGCATGCCTTCTTTACTTGATGATGTTGACTTGTGGCATAGACGCTTAGGACATGCTAGCATGGAACTTTTATCTAAATTATGTGCAAATAAACATGTTAGAGGTCTACCTAAGCTTAAGTATGAAAAAGGACAGCTATGTGACGCATGTCAATTAGGTAAGATGCATAAAACCTCCTTCAAATCAAAACCTGTTATTTCTACCAAACATGTGCTTGAATTGTTACATCTTGATTTTTTTGGTGAAATTGATGTTGTAAGTCTAGGTGGAGCCAAGTATGTGTTCGTAATTGTTGATGATTATTCTAGATATACTTGGGCTATTTTACTTGCTAATAAAAGTGATGCTTTTAACGAGTTTGCTAAGCTGTGCAGAAAATTACAAAATGAGAAGAACTTAGCTATCAAAGAAATAAGAAGCGATCATGGAGGAGAGTACGAAAACTCTTCATTCAAATCTTGGTGTGAAAAGCATGGTATTCATCACAACTTTTCAGCTCCAAGGACTCCTCAACAAAATGGCGTGGTGGAAAGGAAAAACAGGACCATACAAGAGATATGTAGAACAATGCTAAATGAGCACAATCTTCCTAAATATTTTTGGGGTCACGCAGTTGATACAGCATGCCATGTGCTAAACCGAGTTTATCTAAGGCCTTCTCTCAACAAGACGCCCTATGAATTGTGGAATGGTAGAGCTCCAAACATTTCATACTTCAAAGTTTTTGGAAGTAAGTGCTATATTTTAAACACAAAGGACAAGTTGGGTAAGTTTGATGCAAAATCAACTGAAGGTATTTTTATGGGTTATTCTAGTCATAGTAGAGCTTATATTGTTTATAACAAAGTTGATAAATGTATGCAAGAATCTATTCATGTTTCTTTTGATGAGACTAACCCCTTTGCTAAGAAAGTTGATGATGAAGATGAAGTTGTCGAAGTTGACAAAAGCAGAATGCCTGATCCTAACAGTGAAAGTGCCAAAGAAAAGGAGGTGGAAGTAGAACCTCAAGAAATAGCTGAATTGGAACGAGAGCCCCAAGACACTAATGATCATCTCCATGGAAGAACACATGATGACTTGCCTAAAGCTTGGAAATCAGTTCGAGATCATCCCATGGAGCAAATTATTGGTAGTCCATCAAAGGGGGTAACAACTCGCTCTTCTCTTAATCTTTTATGCTTTCAAAGTGCTTATGTCTCTCAAATAGTCCCTAGTAACATAAAAGAGGCTCTAGGTGATCCAGAATGGGTTGTGTCAATGCAAAAAGAACTTGAACAATTTGAACGAAACAAAGTTTGGCATTTAGTCGAAAAACCTGTTGATAGAACTGTTATTGGAACTAAATGGGTTTTTCGCAACAAACTTGATGAAAACGGTGTTATTTTATTAAACAAAAGTCGTTTAGTTGTTCAAGGTTATAATCAAATTGAAGGGGTGGATTTTGAAGAAACTTTTGCTCCAGTGGCTAGATTGGAATCCATTCGTATTATACTAGCCTTTGCTAGCCATATGGATTTCAAACTACACCAAATGGACGTCAAAAGTGCCTTCCTCAATGGATTTTTAGAAGAGGAAGTATATGTAAAACAACCTCCTGGTTTTGAAGATTTTAAAAATCCAAATCATGTTTTTAAACTTGACAAAGCCCTTTATGGATTAAAACAAGCCCCTAGAGCTTGGTATGAGAGATTAAGCAAACATTTAATTGCAAATGGTTTCAAAAAGGGTAAGCTTGATTCTACCTTATTCCTTAAAACCAAAGGCAAACATCTCATTGTAGTTCAAATTTATGTTGATGATATCATTTTTGGATCTACTAATGATGAATTGTGCAAGGAGTTTTCTGACATGATGACTAGTGAGTTTGAAATGAGCATGATGGGTGAACTAAACTTCTTTTTGGGACTCCAAGTGAAACAAATGAAAGAGGGAATATTCATAAGTCAAAGCAAATTCTCAAAAGAACTACTCAAGAAATTTGGCATGAGTGATGCAAAGACAATTGGCACTCCAATGGCAACTGCTACAAAATTAGACAAGGATGAACAAGGTAAACCGGTAAATGAAACAATGTATCGAGGTATGATCGGTAGTCTTTTATATTTAACTGCTTCCCGACCTGATATTATGTATTCTGTATGCCTGTGTGCTCGATTTCAAGCATGTCCAAAAGAATCTCATTTCAAAGCTGTAAAACGGATTCTTAGATATGTGAAGGGAACCACAGATTTTGGATTGTGGTACCCGAAATCGAGTCACTTTGATTTGGTCGGATTTTCTGATGCTGATTTTGCTGGTTGTACCTTAGATAGAAAAAGTACTAGTGGAACGTGTCATTTCTTAGGTCCTTGTTTAACTTCTTGGTCTAGTAAGAAGCAGAACAGTGTTGCTTTATCCACCGCTGAAGCCGAATATGTGGCGGTTGGGAATTGCGTCGCACAAGTTCTGTGGATGAAACAAACTTTAGAAGATTTTGGTCTGTTGTATGACAATGTGCCTGTTTTATGTGATAATACCAGTGCTATTAATATTGCTAAGAACCCCATCCAACACTCTAGGACGAAACATATTGAGATTAGACATCACTTTATTAGAGATCATGTTTCTAGGGGGAGCATAGAATTAAAATTTGTAGGCACTGATGACCAACTAGCGGACATCTTCACAAAACCATTAGCCGAAGCTCAATTTTGTAAAATCCGAAGAGAGCTAGGTATGCTTGATCTTTCTAGTTTGTGATTATGTGCTATGTGGTCCCTTTTTGATGAAAACAAAGGGGGAGAAATTATATGTGTTATATGAGAAATTATATGAGTATATGTGCTATGTGTTTATTCTTTTTGATGTACTTTTATTTTTGCTTATGCTTAGGGGGAGCGCATGCTATGTGTATCTTGTCTTTCGCCTCCCTTTGCACAATGTAATTTGTTATCATCAAAAAGGGGGAGTTTGTTGAGCCAAGGGCAAACACTCCTTGTTTTGTATGATAACAAATTACAATTCTACTGATGATTTATTTGAGTTTAAGTGCAGGGCTAAATGAAAGCGTAAGGCGATGAACAAGAGCGTATCGGAATTTATCTTGAAGTTATAGAAGATTGGAGACGAAGTCGCTCAAGTCTTGAAGTTGCATGCCGTTTTACGTAGGACATATGTAAGGTCATTTTACTCACGCTTTTATAACATTAGCAATTGAGAGATGATGACCAATATTAAAATTGATTTTAGAAAATTGCTTCTCTAAAAATTGTTTTGAAAAATGTTTTGGAAAAATTATTTTGCAAAAGAAAAAATTATTGTTGGCTCATGAGAGCATCAAAAAAATGCGCAACATTGCAAGGTCTTTTGTGTCTTTTTTGCGCAACATATAAAAGGCTTCTCTTAGGTTTTTTCCAAATACCAACACACTCTCCAATCACTCATTCAGCTGAAAACTCTCTCTCAAGCAAATCCTAGCCGTTTCATCTTCTTCCTTGCAAATTTGAGAGAAAAAAAAAAAAAAAATCCCTTGTGCATGCGATTTTGAGAGAAGAAAAATATCAAACCTTTGTTCTATCTTTTCCTTCTTCTCCCTTGCTAAAAGTGTGTTGATATCAAAAGTCTATTGTGCTGCGTTTTCATCATCATCTTGCGAAAGGAAGTGGTTCCAAAATCATCTTTGTTTTGTGCTTCATAATCCCCTTCTTTTGCGCATCAAGTAAGATCCTTTCATTATCTTGTGCAGCCATATTACTTGTGATTATCTTGAAAACTCTTTCTTATATTTTCGCAAATCCTTTTTCAATATTGAATACACTTTTCAATTCGCATATTGTTCCTAATCCTATCTTATTATCTTATGCGATTATAGTTTTGGAAAAAAGGAAACCCTAAATTGAATTTTTGTTGATTATTTTTGAGTATCATATCTTGAGAGATACAGCCCTTATTCAGTATTATATTGTGTTTATCTTTTTGAGAAAAAAAAATTGGAAATATCTTTGTGCTAAATCTTTTCTTATTGTGCGTAATCTTATTTTGCGAAAACCAAATCCTAAACGATTGAATCTTTGTTTTTGCGAAATATCCATTTAAAAGAAAAGAGAAGCTTTGTCAAATTAGTTAGTCACACTTGCTGGACTTGCTTTGAGTTTACTTTAAAAATCCTTGCCAAAAATTGTTTCGGTATAAAACTATTTTATTCTCTTATTAAAGAAGTTGTGGTTTATTAAGTTGGTATTGGATTATCATCTCTCTCATATTGCAAGTGTTATACTAACGTGGGTGATTTGATCATAGTTTGATTTGTATACTTTACTTCACTTGGTGTTGTTTATTGTGTTGAAATCCTGAGATAGGTTTCTTGGGTGATTCGTTCGGGGAGTTCGGATCGTTTGAAATCCTAGGCGGGGAGCTCGGGTTCTCAATCGGGGAGATTGAGAGGATTGAAGTGTTTGTAACGTGGGTGTGCGTTGTAAAACATTCTCTATTATAAAGGTTATCGTTCCCAAAGTCCGAAGGTTGAAAAGCCGGAGGCCGAGGAGTAGGACTTCAATCCGAACCTCGCTATATCGCGGTGTACTTCTATCCCTATCTCTTTATTTATCTTTTATGCACTTTATTTATATTAATACTTACTGACCTTTAGCGTTCTTGTATCTATATTGAGGAGTGCATTTTGATTATTATTTCTTTTAAACAGGCTTGCGCAAACTAGCTAGTTGAAATACCTTTTCCGCAATTATTTTTAAACCAGCAAATCAAACTGTTTTCTGAAAGTTCTTAAAGAATTCTAGTTTGGCCAAAAACCTTATTCACCCCCCCCCTCTAAGGTTATTCTTTAGTCTAACAGGTTCTTCAATGGATGGTACTATCTTCTTGAGATTGGAGTCTTCTTGCCCCAAAGATTCATACTTCTTTGTCCACGCCCTGGGTATAGGGGAGTCAGACGTGACAACGTCTGTGGTTGACGTTGTAACGTTTAACGGATCAGCTTCTTCTGATAACAACTCTTGAATCTCATCATTGCCCAGAATCTTCTCCAAGTGGTCATTATCTTTATTGAATTGCTTTTGAACCACATGGTCAAGGGCAACCACAAAAGAACATTCCTCTGTGTTAGGTTCTGGATACTTGAGTGCGTTGAGGACGTTGAACTTGACTTCTTAGTCATTGACCCTCATGATTAATTCTCCTTTCTGCACATCAATGAGTGTCCTTCCAGTGGCTAGAAATGGTCGCCCCAAGATGATAGGAACTTCCTTATCTGCATCAAAATCTAAAATAACAAAGTCCACTGGAAAAACAAATTTGTCAACTTTAATCAAAACATCTTCTAATATGCCTTCAGGATAAACTCTACTTTTGTCAGCCAATGTAAGACTTAAAGAAGTAGGTCTGGCAGTTCCTATACCAAGTTTTTCATAAATGGACTTGGGCATCAAGTTAATACTTGCCCCCAAGTCGCATAAAGCTTTGCCAAGGTAAAAATCTCCAATGGAGCATGGTATAGTAAAACTGCCAGGATCTTTCAGTTTTCTAGGGAGTTTATTCTGCATGATTAAGCTACATTCTTCAGTTAAAGCAATAGTTTCAAACTCCCCTAGCCTTCTTCGTTTGGTGATGATATCCTTTAGGAACTTAGCATAGTTTGGCATCTGCTGTAGAGCTTCAACCAAGGGAAGGTTTATGTGTAGCTGTTTTAGCATCTCCATGAACTTGCTGAATTGCTTGTCTTCATGAGCTTTCTTTAGTCTTTGAGGGTAGGGTGGAGGAGGATATTCAGGTACAAGCTTAGGAACAGTCTTGATTCCTGGTTCAGAGCTAGACGTTGTAACGTCTGGCTTAGACATCACAATATCTGGAATATTCTTCTCTTTTTCTCCACCTTCGTTTTTCTCTTTTTCCTTGTCTGGCACCTCAGATTCCTTAGGCATAGATGGTTCTGGATACTCAGTGCCACTTCTTAATGAGATAGCATTTACCTATGCATTCACCACATCTTTACCATTTGACTTTGATGAAGATGGTGTTTCAGTTGTGGATGGAAGAGATCCATTCTGTCTTTGAGTAAGAGCTGAGGCTATCTGTCCAATTTGGTTCTCCAAAGTTTTGATTGAAGACTCATGGGTCTGTAAGGTCGCCCTACAATCACTTATGGAAGTTTTCATCAAGGCTTCCAAATTGCTGTTGTTGTTATTCTGCGTATACTGCTTTTGTTGTTGAGGGGGAAATCCTGGGGGTATTGCAGGAGCAGCATCGCTAGCATTCAAAGAATTGTTGTTCTTCCAACTAAAATTTGGGTGATTTCTCCAATTTGAATTGTAAAAGTTGGAGAAGGGACTGTTACCTTTGTTATGTGATACAAAGTTTACAGACTGAGGGTTATGGGGACACTCTTCGTAGACATGCCCTCCTTCACAATATACACACACTACTCCCCCAGATGGTGTTGGTTCAATAGCTGCAGCAGTCTGTGTTTCAGACGTTGCCACGTTTGGGGTACTCAAGTTTTTAATCATGTTGGTCAGAGAAGCAACCTGAGCAGAAAGGGCAGTTACTTCACTTATCTCATGGACACCAGCCTTCTTTCCGGGAGTGAATCTATCAGAAGGCCAATGGGCATTGTGAGTGGCTATGTCTTCAATAAGTCTGCATGCCTCAGAGAAAGACATGTTTAATATGACACCGCCTGATGAAGCATCAAGTATAAGCCTGGTAGGTTGATCTAGTCCATTATAAAAAGTCTCCATTTGAATAACTACAGGAATGCCATGGTGTGGGCACATTCTTAGTAATTCCTTCCATCTTTCCCAAGCCTCAAATAATGATTCCCCTTCCCTTTGTTTGAAGGAAGTGATGTCATTTCTTAACTTGGCATTTTTGTTGGGAGGGAAGTATTTTCCAAGAAATTTCTCAGCTAGCTCATCCCAAGTGTGAATTGAATTTGGCTCTAAGGAGTTCAACCAATTCTTGGCCTTATCCTTAAGAGAATATGGAAATAGCTTCAGTCGGAAGGCATCTTCTGAGACTCCAGGGATGACAAAGTTGCTACATACATCCAAAAATTGCCTTAGATGTGCATAAGGATCTTCTTGAGGAAAACCCCCAAATTGCCCTGCAGTCTGCAGCATTTGGAACATCATTGGCTTGAATTCAAAGTGACCAGTATGAATAGGTGGTCTTGCGATGCCTGTTTGTAAATGGGCAGGATTGAGTACGGCATAATCACGCATAGGCCTGTCTCTGTCATTGACCATGTCTTGTGGCCCTGCATTGATGAGTTGCTGTCTCTGCCAGTGTTCATCATCAACATAGGTTTCTGTATGAGTTTGTGGTCCACGACCACGTCCTCCAGCATCAGAGTGCCTTCCTCCTCTTGGAGTGCGTCCACCTCTAGAGCTTCTACCACCAGTACCATGTTCAGACATGATTGGTGGCTGAAATTGCTGTTGTTGTTGCTGCCTTCTTAACCTTTGTTGTCTCCTTAGTCGCCTGAAGGTTCTTTCCGGTTCTGGATAGAATTCAGGTTCAGATCCACTCCCTGGTTCTGTTGAACTAGAGCTTGAACTGGAACTAAGCATACGCTGTAACGTTTACCTGTTCACTCACAAAAACAACAAACAACACAGCAGAATTTTTTTTTTCACCTAGTGTTTTAATTCTTGTTGAACAATAAAAGTTAAATACAATCCCCGGCAACGGCGCCAAAAACTTGTTTGCGCTCGTGTGTGTTTTATAATCGCAATATCAGTGCAAGTATACACGTCGTACAAGTAATAAAGTGGATAAAAGTAAGAGATCGTTCCCACGAGGATTGATTAACTTTCAGAGTTCAAGTCTTTAAAACATAAGTGAAACAAGTAACAAATCGGCACTAAAAGTTGGTATCAAGACTAATAACATAAATAAAGCATGTGAACAAGAAGTGGTTGTGAATATGGAATAGTATGAGTTGGATTGCTGCATGCAAGTAAATCTCCTCTAGTCAGACGTTATAACGTTTACACGTTATTACGCACAAATGCTATGTTGTATAGACGTTATAACGTTTGAACGCTGTTGCAAAAGAGCTGTGCTTTTCAGTCACAAAACGTCAGAGCTTCAAGTACTAGAATTCCTATGTCTAGGTTCTAAGTAGGCCTACTCCTGTATTTTAAGTTCCCACAGCAATGTCCTATGAACTATTATCCTTTCTATGTCTAGACTTAGATAAAAATGCCTAAATGTCTTTAGTGCACCTTTTCATTCACATAAATCTTTGAGTTCTTTTCATAGACCATGTCTGTACCTATGAATCTACTTATTTTAAGTGATCAGTTCAAAACAAGTTTGGAAATATTAACATGCAAAGATTTAAAACGCATAATCATCAATACTTCATAACATTAAACTAGAGGTTCATTACATGCAAAACAACAACCCAACTACCAATGTTTAGCTCATGATGAGCATCCTTACAGAAATAAGAGGAGTTAAAATCCAAATACCGTACATAGAGAAAAGGAGACTAAACGCAAAAGATACGCCTAGGTGGCCTTCCTTCATGCACGCTGTAAAGACGTTACAACGTCTGAGCCTAACAGTAATGGTTGCGAATGAAGATGGAACTTGGGGCCTTGAGAAAATTTTAAAATGAAGAAGTCTGTGTCCAGAACTTCTTTTAGAAAAACTATCTCTGAAAAATGGAGGAAGGTGGATGATGAATGGAGTCGTGTGTATTCCGCATGGTGCACCCTTGCCTTTTTGTAGAGAGAGAATAGCCATGGTCAAAAGAGGGTCACATGCTTGCTGATGTCATTCCCCACCTTCCAAGTTTGCTTGCGAGTTGACTCTGCCCTGAAGTGACACCACACTGCTACAGTGCGTCAGCCGTGTCAGCGCTGAGGAGAGAGAAGATCTTCTTCATTTCCAGATCTTTGACCATCACTACATGCGCGCCAAAATGAGATATTATTTTCTTGCCTTGCTGCCTTCCGTCAGACGTTACGAGAGACGCTGCCACGTTTGGATTACTGCACAAACACAAGAAGCATCAAAACGCTCACAAAGGCGCCAATTGGCACCAAAATGCCTAGAATTTGTAATTTAGCCCCTTTCTAACTAAAAGCAATAAACTAACAGAAACTTTACTAGAAACAACCTACTATTGCCAGAGAACTTGCATGATTTAACTTTGAATAAGTATAACTAACTCATATAAATATGAGTTATCACACCCCCAAACTTAAACCATTGCTTGTCCTCAAGCAATTGAAATACAACATATGAAAAGATGCAAGAAACTAAATACACCAACAGTTTACACCCTGCTCATCTATTCAAAAATTTTCTTCAAGGGGCTAATTTCTTCAGACTTACACTACACACTCACGCACCAATGCACAATTACATTCTAGATTCATTACTGCCCAAAGTGAGTGTGTGATCTCTGTATCAATTCTTTTCCTAGCTAGGTTCAGAAGCTACCCTAGCCTATGAAAGAGTGGTTTCCATATGGTGAGAGTATAACATCTTTCAAAACAAGGAGTAGGCTAACATTTTCACATAAGACATGAGGGTTAGTTATGTATCACGGCATTATGACTTTAACTGTTGTAAAAGTTATGTATTTATTTCCGCTTTCTTGTGCGATATTGAACACTGTATTTCACTGATGGTTTATGGTCTTATTTATGTTTAAGACTGTTCTGTTGTTATTCAGTGAAAATCTTATTGTGGTGTTCAGTATTTAAACAGGAAATATATCTCTGATGTTTTAGGAATGGTGCACTTGGGTATTTTTACTCGATAAAAATACCGGGGTCTTACAACTATTGGGGTTTATTGTCAGTCAAAAGGGGATAGAGGTTGACCCAGATAAAGTGCGTGCAATTCTCGAGATGCCTACTCCTAAGACAGAAAAAGAAATTCGGGGTTTCCTCGGAAGACTGAACTACATTTCCAGGTTTATCTTCCAGTTAACTGCCACATGTGAGCCGATTTTCAAATTGCTGTGCAAGAATCAAGAGACTAAGTGGAATGATGCCTGCCAAGAAGCTTTCGAGAAGATTAAGAAATACCTGCAGAATCCGCCTATTTTAATGCCTCCGGTACATGGCAGACCGTTGATTCTGTATTTGACCGTGCTAGAAAATTCAATGGGTTGTGTGTTAGGACAACATGACGAAACTGGCAAGAAAGAGCATGCAATTTATTATTTGAGCAAGAAGTTCACCGACTGTGAGACGAGGTATTCGTTACTAGAAAAGACTTGTTGCGCCTTGGCTTGGGCTGCTCATCGCTTGAGGCAATACATGTTAAGTCACACCACTTGGTTGGTGTCAAAGATGGATCCTATCAAGTATATCTTCGAGAAGCCTGCGCTTACAGGAAGAATTGCCAGATGGCAGATGCAGTTGTCAGAATATGATCTTCTTTATGTCACTCAAAAGGCCATCAAAGGTAGTGCGTTGGCCGAATACCTGGCACATCAGCCTATTGAAGATTACCAGTCGATGCAGTGTGATTTCCCAGATGAGGACATTATGGCTTTAGTTGAAGAAGGAAGGTCCCCAGAGAATGAAAGGTGGAGAGTAGTGTTCGACGGTGCTTCCAACAGCTATGGGCACGGGGCTGGGGCAGTGCTGGTGTCCCCTGACAATCGCTTCATACCATTCACTACTAGATTGAGCTTCTATGTCACAAATAATATTGCGGAGTACGAGGCATGTATTTTGGGTATTCAGGCAGCTCTAGACTGGAAAGTTAAAAGATTAGATGTGTATGGAGACTCGGCCCTAGTTATCCATCAAGTGAACGGAGATTGGGAAGCCAGAGATCCTGAGTTGACACTGTACAGAGACTACATCCGAGAATTGGTTGAGTCCTTCGAAGAAATCACGTTTCAACATCTTCCTCGCAGAGAGAATTAGTTGGCTGATGCACTGGCCACTTTAGCTTCAATGTTTAATATCAATTGTGATAAGAACTTGACCCAGATCAGAATCCAGCATCGAGGTTTGCCGGCACACTCCTACTCCTGCGCAGCAATTGAAGATAGCGGAGATGATAAACCTTGGTATCATGGCATCAAGCAGTATATCCTGAACAGAGAGTATCCTCTAGGGGCATCGTAAAATGATAAAAGAACGCTTAGAAGACTGTCAATGAATTTCTTCCTGAGTGGCGAGGTGCTTTACAAGAGGAATCATGATAAGGTACTCCTTAGGTGTGTGGCAAAGGAGGAAGCAGAAAGGATCATGAGAGAGGTGCATGAGGGCTCGTTCGGAACTCATTCCAACGGGCATACTATGGCAAGGAAGATATTAAGGGCTGGCTACTATTGGCTGCAGATGGAGGCAGACTGCTACATTTTTGTAAGAAAGTGCCACAAATGCCAGATTTATGCCGATCACATACACGTGCCACCGGCTTCATTAAATGTCATGACTGCACCCTGGCCATTTTCAATGTGGGGCATGGATGTCATTGGTCCCATAGAGCCCAAGGCGTCAAACGGGCACCGCTTCATCCTAGTTGCAATTGATTACTTCACCAAATGGGTTGAAGCTGCTTCATATTCCAGCATAACCAGTTCTATGGTCGCCAAGTTTGTAAAGAAGGACCTGGTGTGTCGCTATGGTCTCCCGGATAAAATCATCACGGACAATGGTAGCAATCTGAATAGTAAAATGATGAAAGAATTGTGCACAGAGTTTAAGATCAAACATCATAACTCTTCTCTATACCGTCCTAAGATGAACGGGGCAGTCGAAGCAGCCAATAAGAATATTAAGAGGATTGTGCAAAAGATGGTAGTAACCTACAAAGATTGGCACGAGATGCTTCCTTTTGCTTTGCACGGGTATCGTACTTCAGTGCGTACCTCAACCGGGGCAACTCCCTTCTCTTTGGTGTATGGGTCGGAAGCATTCCTCCCTATTGAAGTTGAGATACCCTCCCTACGGGTGCTAATGGAAACAAAATTAGAAGAAGCAGAATGGGTTCAAGCTCGTCTAGATCAATTGAATCTCATTGAAGAAAAGAGAGTAGTCGCTCTGTGTCATGGGCAGTTGTACCAGCAAAGAATGAGGAAGGCTTTTGAGAAGAACGTTTGTCCTCGACAGTTTCAGGAGGGAGACCTAGTGCTCAAGAAAATCCTGCCTATCCAAAAAGATTCCCGGGGAAATGGACCCCTAATTATGAAGGACCTTATGTGGTGAAGAAAGCATTCTCTGGAGGGGCATTAATCCTCACAAAAATGGATGGTGAAGACCTCCCACTCCCAGTGAACTCAGATGCAGTCAAGAAGTACTAGGCCTAAAAGAAATATATAGAAAAAAAAGAGAAAGATGATCCAAGCAAGAATCAGCTCGCTAGGTTGAAAACCCGAAAGGGCGGCCTAGGCAAAATTGAGCGACCCGGTGGATTGAAAACCCAAAAGGGCGATCCAGGCAAAAATTAGGGTCAGAAAAGTTGGACATAAAAAGAAAAGGGGCAAGCAGTGCTTCCAAAAGCTTGGATAAAAGGGTGATCAAGGCTATAAGTATGAGCGGTTGGCATCGAACGCTCCAGAGACAAAGAATATTCATAAGATCTGCCGCGTCCATTCTCCTTTTTCTTTTTCTTAGTTTCAGGAAAATTTCCAATGTACCCTTTTCAGTCAGCGTGACATTCTGCGCGTCTAACTCCTGTATGAATAAAAGTCCAAATTTTTCACTCTATCAGTTTGCTGTCTTATCATTGCTTTCTTTTCATTTCTGATTTTAAACTACGTTTTATGGTAGATGATAAATAAATCATGGAAATGTGCATAAGTCATGGCGTTAAGGTCATTGCGAAATTTTTGAAAATGACAACAAAAGAGATGATCTTTCAGTCAAGTAAGCTCACAAAAATCAAATAAGAAGCGCTGATTGCATTAAAACAAGAGGACGAAGCTTGGCTCCCGAATAATTATCATAAATAATCATGGTGTCTCATAACGCAAGTCCCGCGAGTGGGTCGGACCAGCAAAGGAAAAGCCAAAAGAGCAAAAGAGCACAAAAAGAAAATATATATGAAAAAATAAAAAAAAAGAAGAGAAAAGAAAAGGTTGAAAAAGCAAAAGAGCAATAAATAAATAAGGTCATGCATTACATTCACCAAACATAAAATCATGCACTCATCAGACATAGAAAATAATAATAATAAAGTAAAGAAAAGAGAAATTCAGGCATTTGCATTACATTCATCATAAGAAAAAGAAAAAGGAGATGGCAATCATGGCATTTGCATTGCATGAATGGGCTCATTTTTCAGCTGCAGACAAGTGAGAGAGGATAAACACCGCAGTGTTAATGCTCGCCTTCAGATCCCAGAAAATGCTTCCCTAAGTTGGGAGTTCAAAAAAAAAAAGAAGAAAAGAGAGAAACAAAAGGAAAAGAAAAAAGAGAAAAGAAAAGAGAGCGCTCTGGCGCGCATTGCGGATTGGAGCCCAGAGAGATCATCGCTCCCTTTTGCCCAGGTCTCACATCGTGTACGAGCAACGCGATGGACTGCAGCCCCATGTGAGGTTCAGCGGAATAGTTGTATCAGCCTAAGATACAGTGGACGCCGTGCATTGATCAGTATATCAGTTCCGGAGCTGATAACGATCCCCCCCGGTCGCTCGAAAGACCAGAGATTCTCAGGATGCGTGCTCCTCAAAGCTGCGTGCAAACTCGGATTCGTCAAGAGTTCGTTTAGGGATTACAGGTTTTAGGCAGCCTGGGCATTTTACCGCTTTCTTTATCGCTTTCTTCATTTAGCGCTTTCCTTGCCTTTCACAGTTAGCGTGCATGCTGTTAACCACTTCGTTTATTGTTTCCTCATCGACACTCCAAGCGTTGATTCAAAAAAAAAGAAGAAAAAAAAAGAAAAAGGAAAACTCAGGTCTCCCTAAGTAGACAAAATTGGTATGATTTCTAAATTCTTTATTTCAATTTTGCCTCGGAATATGTTTCGGCCAATTCATATTCCTTGTCAAAATCCAAATAAAGAGGGGCAGCTGTCATACCCCAATTTTGTCCGTCCAAAAATAATAATGATTTTCTTATTTGTCTTTATATATCATATTTCGTAAAAGTTGCAAAATATAAATTCATTTTCAAGTTATACTTTACTTCCTATTTAGTTAGTAAATATATTTAATGGTATAAAAAAGAAAGTAAAAGAAAAAAACAAGAAAAGAGAAAGGGAGAGGCGATTTAGTAAAAAAAGGGGTGTAAGTGACTCTTTTTTTATTTGTGTTACAGCGAATTGGGCTCACTGCCAGAGGCCCATTCGAATTGGCCTGACCCGGATTGCCTTATTTCCCTCACTCACTCACAAAACCTAATTGCCTCCATCACAAACCCTAATTTCCCATCATTCCCATCACCTCCTAAAAATCAGCCGCCCAATCCTCCCTCTCTCTTCACACGTTTCTTTCTTTCTTCCCCACATCTCCATCAGAGAAAAAAACTGAAACATCACTTCCACCTCTCCCATCAAACCCTAGCCGTCCACTCTCTCTTCTCTTCCTTCCACGCCTCCTTTCATCTTCCCTCACACGCCTCCTACCTTCTCAGCCCCCCCACATCTCCATTGCTACACGAAATCACCATTTTTGGTGCCTCTTTCTCTCCTCTCACACGAAACCTCCATCTTAGGCGCCTTGTTCTCTCCTCTCCTCAGTCACACGAAATCTCTGTTTTGTCATAAACATTCAAAGAACCATCAGTCTCACAATAGATCGATGGTTCACGCTTTTTTTCTTCTCAGTTTTTCATGGGTGGCTTCGGTTTTAAGGGGAACCCGCAAAGATTTACACAAATTTCAGATCTGTGCACAAGGACCAGCGAAAAAAACGAAGGGGAAAACGTACCACCGGATTTTCGTTTTGTTTAGTATAAATGGAGGCTAAATCGTTGAAGAAAACGACGATTTTTTTAGAGAGAAAAGGAAGAAAGGTCAGAGCTTTGATGGAGATCCAGGAGTAAGAGGCAAAAATCTGTACTTAAAATGTTTGAGTGAATGAGAGTTCTAAAATTTTCGTTTTATTTTCCTCTTCTAAAATTTTCATAGTTTTATTTTTGTTGTCATTGTTGCCGTTGGTGAGATCTGTTCTTGAGAGATCTGGAAACGTGATTCATTGTACAGGCACATTGGGTATAATTTTCTTTTTATCTCATCTCCATTTTCTTATAAATTATGCTTTGCAAATCATATATGCTGACAGTGTTCAAGTGACATTCCATAGAAACACTATTATGCTTAGTCTACTTATTTTTCTATATAAGCGCATGATGGTCATGTTTGGTTAATCAAGGTGTTAAAAATGTATGTTCATAGAGAGATTTAGATATTCCTAATCTTACATTTGTCTGTTGAATATCGCAACTTTTGCAAATTTCAGATTTATGATAATAAATGAATTCATTTTGTATTAATAATAATAATGGTCATTAACTTTGGTCAACAATTGTTCAAAAAAAAAATTGGGACAATAATAATAATAATAATAAATGAATGTTTTATTTGATTTATTTATACCCTTCTGATTATACTCAACCGTGACCCTCTCTCATCCCCTATTAGTTGAGTTTGCCTTTTTATTAGCTTTATATCATTATTCATTTACTGATCATTCCTCTAAAAAAAACATTATTTTACTCATCAAAAAATATTATCATTCTTTTTTCTGTTACTAAATAACCAATATTTTATCTATTTTTCTTACTTGCACCCCCTTATTTAATTTCCTATTCTTCATTCATTTTATTATATTATCTTTGTCTTATTTATTTATTTATTTATAATAAAGCATCAAATGCTATTCATGATTTTATTTATTTTGTAATAAATATTAACTACTATGTGCACTTTATCTCTTTATGTCTCTAATCCGTTTTAGACCTTAGGATTTCAACCCACTCTTCTTTTACTTTCAATGATAATGAGTCCAACTCATCTTCACACATTTTACAAATCAATGAGTCCAACTCATCTTCACATAATCTTAATTCTCTTTCATTATATAAATCACTTTTCCCAAAAATAGGGGATTAAATCGGTTGTACAACTGGGTTAGTCAGCGTCCAATGACGAGTGAGCTGTACAGTTCAAGATTCCTAGGACCCCTGCACTAAAAAACACCAACCAACAAACCTTTTTCAATCAGAACTACGTCGCTTTGATTCCTATTTGGGATATGTAAGAGCGAGTCACATTCTCGTCAAGCGCAACCATAAAAAGTTTAGCATTCGCCTAAACGTAAAGAGAAGAGTTATTTTCATAACAAAAAAGAATCACTTTTGCAAACCAAGGTCGTTTTCAGAACAAAAACCTTTTCCTTTCTAAAATCATCTTCAATCCATCGTCGCTAATGGCTAATCAGAGCCTTTGTTCGTCTAGCCATTGGCGGCGATGTCTTTTTCCCAAAAAAAAGAGCAACAAGCGATGATCACTCATAACCGTTGTTAGTTTGATCATTCGGGCCAATCAATCTCTTTCGAAAATCACTTTCAAAAAATATAATAAAAACGAGTGGCTATCAATAGTCCATCAGAACCTTTGTTCGTTTGACTAGCGGTACTACTCTCTTTCTCGAGTATTTAGTGGCGATTCATCATAGCCTCTGCTAGCTTAATCATTCGCTAATGCTCGTCCTATTTCAAAAACTCACTAAAAAAGGATAAAAAGCAAAAACTTTTCAAAAGGACAAAGAAGAACTACGTAGCTTTGAGTTCTCCATCGCACCGGGAGATACGTAGGAGCGGGCCACGTCCCGTCAAGCGTTTTTAAAAAGAAAACCATTTTCCTCCTTTTTTCTCATAATAAATAAAGATTTTCATTAAGAATTTTTCAATAAGAAGTAGAGAGGCAAAATCAAGTATTTTCAAGTCAACACACTAAAATCATACATTTAATTAAAGGTTCCCTCTCAGTAGAGAGGAAGTGTGGGGTGTTGACTCTCAATTATATGATGTAAGTTAGGCATTTTTAGGACCAATTGTGCAGGGTTTTCATTGTATCACAGTCATTATCTGGGATTTAGTTCAGTTTTAGATAATTGTAGTAGGAAGTTCAATTGTAAGTAATTCCTTCACTTTTGGAGCTAAATGGGACTTGAAGACCTCTTAATTGGTTGTAGCATCTTTCGGCGAACCAGACACTTGCCCGGAAATGCAGCGATCTGGAGGAATTTTGCGAGTCAGAACTTTCTGTTGTTTTTCGCGTCGCGACCAGGAGGGTTCGCGACGCGATCTGGAGGAATTTTGCAAATCAGAACTTTCTGTTGTTTTTCGCGTCGCGGCCAGGAGGGTTCGCGACGCGACCTGAAGCAGTTTTGCGAGGCCTGAAGCTTCTGTCTTTTGTCGCGACGCGACGGACACGGGCCGCGTCGCGATGGTGCGTGAAAATTAGGGTTTTTAAAGCAGTTTCAGCAATTTTTGAAGGGACTTCGTTTTGGGATTGGGAGCCACACTTTGGAGCAGCTGGAGGGTGCGATTTTGGGGCCTTCTCACCACTTGGGAACAAGGGATTGAAGGTTCTAATGTCTTCCTTTATGTTTGTCTTCTATTTTATGTTGGTTTCTACTCTTAGGATGGATTGTAACTAAATTGCTAAGATTAGGGAGAGATGAATCTCCCAACCCTATCATGTGAACCATTGTTCTAGTCAATTCGGTTGTTATTCGATTTACTTTGTCTAATTACCTATGTTCTTAATGCTTTTCAATTACATATGATAATTGTGATGATCCAGGCTAGTGATTGCATAGGAATATGAATTAGTAGTTGGAAATTGGGTAATTAGGACACATGCTAGTAATCATCATAGGAATATGTGGTAGCTTATGTGAATTCATTAAAATTCTCAATCTTAATGCGTTACCCTCTGGCATGACTCACCTAAAGAATTAGGGTAACTCTTAGGGTAATAGGGGTCTTGAGACAAGGAATTGCCCTTGAACTTAATTAGTGAATTGAATCTAGAGATTGAATAACCAACTTGAATTGGCTAAGGTTCATTTGATAGGCGAGGTGAGAGGATTCGATCCCTAGTCGTTTTTCTCGCATTATTAATTCACGTTTGTGTACTGTTACTATTACTCAAATTACCAAATCGCTACAATCTAAGAATTTACAATTTTGCTATTGTTGTCAACGCGCAATCCCTGTGGAATCGACCGGTTACTTACCGTTTAAATTATTACTTGCAACGAATTTGGTACACTTGCCAAAGTCCTAACAAGTTTTTGGCGCCGTTGCCGGGGATTGTTGACTTTGTTGTCAACAAGGCAAACGAGTTGATTCTAGATTTTTAGTTTTTGATTGTTTGTTTGTTACTTAATTTTGCTACTTGTTGGTTCCTTGAATTTGTTGACGTTTGCTTCAGTGTTTCAGAGATTTGTGCATGCGGAACAAGGGTCCACAAGAACTCTTGTTTGACCCGGAAATTGAAAAACTAGCAAAGGCAAATCGAAGAAAAGCTAAGCTCACCAAGCAGCAAGCAAGGGAATTGTCACAGGTACAATCAACTTCTACCTCGGTACCGGAAGAATCGTCGAGTGAGGAGGAAGAGATGGCCGATCCTCCACCTCCACCCCGACGTACTCTAGGTGACTTCGGGCGAAGAAATCAAGGTGCCCAAGCATTAGCATTTCAACCAGTGGGCGTGGCCCAGTTTGATATCAAATCCTCTGTGCTCACAGCTTTGAAATCAGAGCAATTCTCTGGGTCGGATGCCGAGGATCCTAATCAGCACTTGTTCCAATTCTACGAGATATGTGGGACTACACACCCTGAGGGAGTAACCGATAGTGCAAAGAAGGTCCGGCTGTTCCCTTTCACTCTCACAGGGAGGGCCAAGGATTGGTTGAACACTCTCCCAGGGACAATCAACACTTGGAATGACCTTGAGAACAAGTTCTTGGAGAGGTTCTTCCCAATCTCTAAGTTCATAAGGAAAAGAGCTGATATCTCCAATTTTACACAGGGAGAGTCCGAATCATTGTATGATTCTTGGGAACGATTCAAGCTACTACTCAAGAAGTGTCCCGGCCATGGCATAGAAGATTTCCTACAGTTACAAACCTTTTGCCATGGGCTGAGACCACAAACAAGAATGATGTTGGATGCCTCAGCTGGAGGATCCTTAGGTACCAAGACTTGGGAAGAAGCCAAACAGTTGGTTGAAGACATGGCTTCCAATGAGTACAGGATCCAAAATGATAGGGGGCTGTAGGAAAGAAAGGTGTGCTGGAGCTTGATTCCAACAGCGCGGTGTTAGCCCAACAGAAACTAATGACCATGCAAATCGAGGCTCTCACTAAGCAATTAGTGGCAGCATGTGAAGTAGGATCCAAAGCCCCAGCGACAGTACAAGCAGTGCAAGCAGGTGGGTGCAATTATTGTGGTAGGGAATCCCACGAAGGTGATTGTGCAGCTTATGGAGAAGCATTGGAACAGGCCAACTATATGGGAAACTTCCAAAGACAAGGCGGGAATCCATTTTCTAACACCTACAATCCAGGGTGGAAGAATCATCCCAACTTTTCTTGGAAGAATAATAATGAAGGCACGAGTTCCAACCAACAACAATCTCAGGCGCCTGCCAATCAACAACAGAAACCACCTTCTCGGTTAGAGGATGCATTGACACAGTTTATGCAGATGACTAAAAATACCTTCCAAGCTCAAGAGCAAGTAATGAAAAACATGGAGAAAAACCATGAAGCATCAATGAAAAATTTGGAGGTACAGATTGGTCTATTATCGAAGCAACTTGCGGAGACATCCAAAAGCGGCTTCCCTGCCAACACTGTGGACAACCCGAGGAAGGAGAATTGCAATGCCATCTCTCTGAGAAGTGGTAAGGAGTTGGAACCGTCTGAAGTAACCAAGCCCCGGGAAAAGAAAGCAAATGAAGAGAGTGAGGGAGCGGGGAAAGACAATCCTAAAGTGGAACCCCAAGAAACCCCATCGTACATGAAATTGCCCTATCCTCAGGTAAGCAAGAAAAATCAGAAGGATGAGCAGTTCTCCAAGTTCATGGAGGTGTTCAGAAGCCTCCAGATCAATATACCTTTTGCTGACGCCCTGGAAAAAATGCCGGTCTATGCGAAGTTCATGAAACAGCTATTGACCAAAAAGAAAAAGTTAAGGGAGAATGAAACGGTTGCGTTAACAGAGGAGTGCAGTGCTATCATTCAAAACAAAATTCCCCCTAAGCTGAAGGATCCAGGAAGCTTCACCATTCCCTGTGCAATTGGTGATGTGAATATAGATAAGGCCCTCTGTGACTTGGGGGCAAGCATAAACCTAATGCCCTTGGGAATGTGGAAAAAGCTTGGGGGAGGTGAAGTCAAATCGACCCACATGACCTTGCAACTGGCTGATAGGTCAATAAGGTATCCGTATGGTATTGTGGAGGATGTCCTGGTAAAGGTGGGAAAATTCCTCTTCCCGGTAGATTTTGTGATTCTGCAGTTGGATGGTGATACTGAGGTCAAGAGTTCAATGGATGGGGAAAATGACATCCCCTTCATCTTGGGAAGACCTTTCCTAGCCACCAGTAGAGCTGTCATAGATGTGGCAGATGGGACTGTGAAGCTGAGAGTGCAAGATGAAGAGGTGACCCTAAAAGTGATCAAGGCAGCAGGAAAGGATGAGAAAAAGGAAGGGTGCTATAGTGTTGAGGAACCCCAGATAAAAGCCAAAAACAGAATGCAAATTCACTCGCCACCAGATAAGTCATCTAGCGAGTGGGTAGATCTAAAAGAAGTGGTGGGTGAGCCTAGCTGGAAATTCAATGGAGAAAAATTGGAAGGAGCTGTGAATGGGGCACTTGAAGAGCAAAAGGCTCCACCGGGGCCAATGTGAGATATCTTCTGAACCGTCAAGCTAGTGACGTTAAAGAAGCGCTCAGTGGGAGGCAACCCACTGAGGTACCAAGTCTTTAATTCAATTTCAATTCAAGTCTTTAATTTACTTTATTTTGCTGTTAGCCTTAGGCATGAGAAGAAAATTTTTGTGTTCGGTCAAGTTCATGTCGCGAAAGGGAAGTAATTTCAAAGAAAAAATGTTCTGGTCTATTTCGCGTCGTGAACCTGTTCTGTCGCGCCGCGATTGGTTGAAAATTTGCCAAGAAAAATGTTTCTGCCATTTCTCGCGTCGCGAGAGAGGTGTGTCGCGTCGCGATGCTTTAAAATTTTTTGGAAGCTGTAACGGTTCTGTGTAATCTCGCGACGCAAGACACACGGGCCGCGTCGCGATTGGAGCCTTTTTAGTGTAAAACTGAGCAGTCCGAACACAAATACAAAAAAAATTTCAACTTCTCTATTTTCCCTCTTTAGTGCACACTACGAATTCCCCTCCCCATTACGGTTTTTGATCACATTTGATTGTGAATTCTTGCTACCTTGCACGAATTCCTCACCATCAACATCTCCAGGTATCAACCTTAACCTTATTCTTTAATTAGAGTATAATATTTTGAGTGTTTTTAATGGTTGTTGGGGTGATTTTTGGGTAGGAAGTGTGAGGATTCGAAGTCAAATTAGAAGAGTAGGATTGTTCCCTATGATATGGTGTTGCATGATTGTTGCTTATTGCTAATGTGGGAGAGAGAATGATTGAATTGGGGGTAGAAATTAAGTGGATTTTGGGCATACACAAGGTGTTCGATAAAATGCTTGAATGAAATTTTTGTGTAGCCTAGCTGTTTGTGAAAATGTCAAAGTGAATTCTGTTTTGGTTGCTAGCCGGTGCTTTAACTTTGTCAATGATCATTGAACCTTAGGGTAGTTGATTAGTGCTGAGAAGATGTTATTGTCTGTTTTTGTTGGATTCTCTGCTGTGAGTGGGGCCCACACCAGGGACCCACCGAGAACTAACGATTGGTGCTGGATTCTTTTTGTTTTAATTTTTACAGGACATTACAGGTAAGCAGAAATGATGAAGAAAAGCAAAGCAGGCACCTCCAAGAAAAGGCGAGGGGAACCCGCAGTTGAGGTTGACAGATTCAGGTCCCCCGTACATGAGGAGAGGTACCACCAAGTGGTCAAGGGAAAAAAGATAAATCCAGAAAGGGCCTTCAACCTCAGCACGGGAGAATTCCCCATCATTACCTCCACTCTCCGGGAATTGGGTTGGCTCTCGCTCAACTCAATGATCAAACAAGCGAACCAAAGCCTGGTGAGAGAGTTTTATGCAAACGCTTATGGGGAGGAAGACAATAGAGTTTCAGTGGTGAGGGGAAGAGAGGTGTTCTACTCTCCTGATACCATCAACAGCCTCCTCGGGCTTCCTACTACTGCTGATTGTGCCATGATGGATGCCTGGGACAGCAGGGGGGCGCACGATTATGAGGGTTTGCTGGGGGAGTTGTGTCGTCAAGGAGCGACATGGGACAAACATCTTATCGGTCCGATTGGACAAGACTTTCCCCGCCGCTTTTGCAACATGGCTCTGAAGGCAATTCCTAAGGCCTGGAACAATTTCTTTAATCAGACTATCATTTCATGCTCCAACTCCACCGATGTCAAGACAAAGGTAGCCATGGGACTACAAGCTATCATGAGAGGCCAGAGGGTCAATCTGGGGAGAGCCATTTCAGCGAGCATTGCAGAGATTGCTAGATGTCCCAGGGCTCGATTGGGGCACTGTTCTATCATCCATGCTTTATGTAGACAGCAGGACTGCCCGGAGTACCCAGATGATCTTCTAACTGACCCCAGGGAGGGTATCACAGCAGCATGGATCTTGAAGCAGCCCGAGGGGCCCATGGATGGAGCAGCTCCACAGCAGCCAGCACCTCCAGCACCGCAGCAGCCAGCAGGCCCATCTTACCGGGAGCAGTTTCAGACCGACTCCTCTTTCCAGTATGACCTCCTCATGGCCAGCTGGTGCGGGTCGTCTCTGTCATTGCAGCAGCAGGGAATAGATACTTCACACCTGGCATCATACAGAGTCCACCGTGCTGCTGAGGAGTATATGGCCGAGAACAGAGCAGCCACCGCTTCATCTTCATCAGTACCACATGCAGAGCAGCAGCAGGGCCCCCAGGATCCACTTCTTTCAGGGGATGAATATTTGGAGGAGCACATTTCATTTCCTTGAGCAGGAGGCTCATTTATTTTCCTGTTTTACTCAGACATCTTTATTTTGCACTTTTGGTTGTATTTCGCCCTATTTTGACTTTATTTCACACTTTGGTCTGTACTTATTATTATAACTTACTCTGTGATATTGGGACACCACTGCCCTATATTTTGTTTTGTTAAAGCAGCGTCAATGGTGATGATGTGTGGCATTTGGGGTCGCATGTTTGCATTTTTCCTTTTGACACTCGCACTTCAAGTTTTATCATCAAGTAATAGCAGCGGTCATGACAAACGTTGCGGAAGTTCCTTATCATCGGTGAGCAGCATCTCTCAAGTTCCATCTCTATGATCCCAACTGTGAGGTTTGAGCCTAAACACGTTCTCATAACTATATTGTGTGTATTCCTTGCCTTCATTAGTCTGCAGAACTTGACATTGTGCTTAATTGTTTTTGCATTTGATTTTCATACACACTGAGGCATTTCTGTTGGCACCCCTGAGCCTTTCAAACCACACCTAACTAATGTTTATCCTCTGCTAGCCCCTCTGAGCCTATTATTAAAATCTGTATGCTTTTTTTTTTTTTCTGAAAATCATAGCCTAGTTAATTCTTAACTTGGAGTTAGGTAACAAAAGCTGTGAGAGTGGGGAAAAATTCTAAGTTTGGGGTTGCTCGTGGAATAGCAACATTCTAAGTTTGGGGTGGTATACAAGAGAAGGAACAAAGAAAAGAAATAGAAAAAGCAAATATATATATATATATATCAAAAAAAAAAGAAAAAGAAAAAAGAAAAAAATAAATAAAATCCTTCTCTTGTTTGTTGAATGCTTTGGGGAAAATGGATGAGTAAGTGAATTGTGTGAAATTGACTGAGAGAGAGGTAGGTCTAACTCCAAGTGCAACCTACATATCCAAAATTATCCACCCTTAACTAAGCCCCGCTATAACCCTTTAAGTCCTCAAAAAGTGTGTGTGCATTTCATTTGTATAGATTGATATAGAACTCTGTCAAGCCTATGAAACGATGATGCAGGTACTGTGAATTGAGTGAATACCCTAAACACCTCAAAGAGTGAAACACTAGTGAGATGTGTGCAAAAGAGAAAACTTGAGAATGCTGCCTGCTTATGATTCGGTATTTCCAATTCAGTTGTCCTGCCACTGTATTAGGTTGATGATGATAGTTGATGTGCTGATATGTTTAAGGTTGATGTATTACATGTAACAGCTGAATAGAAAAATCAGCCACAGTCTGAATTGATTGTTTGCTTGAGGACAAGCAAAAGTTTAAGTTTGGGGTTGTGTTGACTCTCAATTATATGATGTAAGTTAGGCATTTTTAGGACCAATTGTGCAGGGTTTTCATTGTATCACAGTCATTATCTGGGATTTAGTTCAGTTTTAGATAATTGTAGTAGGAAGTTCAATTGTAAGTAATTCCTTCACTTTTGGAGCTAAATGGGACTTGAAGACCTCTTAATTGGTTGTGGCATCTTTCGGCGAACCAGACACTTGCCCGGAAATGCAGCGATCTGAAGGAATTTTGCGAGTCAGAACTTTCTGTTGTTTTTCGCGTCGCGACCAGGAGGGTTCGCGACGCGATCTGGAGGAATTTTGCAAATCAGAACTTTCTGTTGTTTTTCGCGTCGCGACCAGGAGGGTTCGCGACGCGACCTGAAGCAGTTTTGCGAGGCCTGAAGCTTCTGTCTTTTGTCGCGACGCGACGGACACGGGCCGCGTCGCGATGGTGCGTGAAAATTAGGGTTTTTAAAGCAGTTTCAGCAATTTTTGAAGGGACTTCGTTTTGGGATTGGGAGCCACACTTTGGAGCAGCTGGAGGGTGCGATTTTGGGGCCTTCTCACCACTTGGGAACAAGGGATTGAAGGTTCTAATGTCTTCCTTTATGTTTGTCTTCTATTTTATGTTGGTTTCGACTCTTAGGATGGATTGTAACTAAATTGCTAAGATTAGGGAGAGATGAATCTCCCAACCCTATCATGTGAACCATTGTTCTAGTCAATTCGGTTGTTATTCGATTTACTTTGTCTAATTACCTATGTTCTTAATGCTTTTCAATTACATATGATAATTGTGATGATCCAGGCTAGTGATTGCATAGGAATATGAATTAGTAGCTGGAAATTGGGTAATTAGGACACATGCTAGTAATCATCATAGGAATATGTGGTAGCTTATGTGAATTCATTAAAATTCTCAATCTTAATGCGTTACCCTCTGGTATGACTCACCTAAGGAATTAGGGTAACTCTTAGGGTAATAGGGGTCTTGAGACAAGGAATTTCCCTTGACCTTAATTAGTGAATTGAATCTAGAGATTGAATAACCAACTTGAATTGGCTAAGGTTCATTTGATAGGCGAGGTGAGAGGATTCGATCCCTAGTCGTTTTTCTCGCATTATTAATTCACGTTTGTGTACTGTTACTATTACTCAAATTACCAAATCGCTACAATCTAAGAATTTACAATTTTGCTATTGTTGTCAACGCGCAATCCCTGTGGAATCGACCGGTTACTTACCGTTTAAATTATTACTTGCAACGAATTTGGTACACTTGCCAAAATCCTAACAAGGGGTGCTAACACCTTCCCCGTGCCTAACCGACCCTCGAACCCTATTCTCTAGTTTCGCAAGACCAATCGCTTTCCAAAAAAGGTTTTCCTAATATTTTCCTTAATAAATATTGGTGGCGGCTTCATTGATTTTAGAAAAGTTGTGAACGAGGAAGGTTCCCCCTCGGGGACTTTTTCGGGCGCAACAGTCATCAAGGGTTTTGTTTTCACAATCCACATTGGTTTCTCACAAGCAGGTATAAGGGTACCAAGCTCACATAATTTACGAATAGGGCATCTATGAGAGCTATGGTTCCCTTTTTGACAGTAGGTGCATGAGAAAACAATGGGTTTATAACTTGAAGTAGATGCAACAAAAGTTAATTTCTTGTTTAAAATGGAGGAGCTGGAATTACCTTTGTACCCAATTCCTCTCCTATCAACATATTGATGTTGAGAGTCAAGCAACTAAGTTTCTGAGATTTAAACTTATATGATGTATGTAAGCAGGCAGATCAGGCACAGTAAGATGTTACTATTTAATATTCACTGTAACCAATTATTTATAGCTAAACAGACATATCATGCAAAGAGTACTATTACGCTATTTTCAGAGTTCAGGGTAGACAGATTTTATAAGCAGCGTAACAATAAATAGATCGGCACAGTGATAGTATAATTATAACCACATTATAACCAGACAGATCTAGATGCGGTGATGTATTATGCTAACTACGCTATGATCGGTTTTAACAATAATCAGATATTTATGTTTGGCGCAGTATAACAATAAACAAACACAAATGACAAATAAAGTAAAAGAGTAGGGATAGAGATACACCAGGAATTTAGCGAGGTTCGGGATAAAAGCCCTACGTCCCCGGCCTCCGGCTTTGCAACCTTTGGACTTGCTGAAACCACTATATGAAGAATTGTTTACAAACAGACAACTTTCAAATAGCAAATCTCAATTTCCCCGAACTGAGAACCCGAGCACACAGCTAAGGATTTCAACCCGCTTCAATCTCCTGATTGAACGACCCAAGAGCACCTCCCAGGATTTCACTACCACTTCAATCTTCCTTGATTGAAAGACCCAAGATCACCTCCCAGGATTTCAAACCAACTCAATCTCCTGATTGAGAGACCCAAGAACGCTTCCCAGGATTTCAAACCAACTCAATCTCCTGATTGAGAGACCCAAGAACTCAATCTCCTGATTGAGAGACCCAAGAACAAATCCCAGGATTTCAAAGTGACCCCCACAAATAGAGTAACGAATACAAACAGAGATCTATGATCCAATCACCTCAGATATAATGACAGTATAGTGACTAAGAGATGAGTGATATGGAAAATAGAAAATGATATAAAAGTTGAAGCTCTATTTTCTCTCTTTCTCAGATCTAGAAAATGTATGTGAGAAGCAGAGAAGAGTTGTGAATTGTGGTGTGAGGTGTGATTTGAAAATGAATCACACATGCCTATTTATAGGCTTAGGAGAGGTTTGAAAATGGAAACTCTCATTTATGACAAGCATAATCGATTATGTTAGAAAACAAAAGAATTGAGATAATCGATTAGTTTGATGGATATGGAGCTTTTTGATGATAACAAATTACATTATGCATAGGGGGTTTGATAGTAATGGAACTTTTTCAAAAAGCTCCCCCTAAGCATATGCATAATAAAATAAACAGTACATCAGCAGGATAGCAGCAATTATTTTCTCCCCTCACATATACCATGCATATATTCTCTCCCACATATAACATGCATAATATTCTCTCCCCCTTTGTTTTCATCAAAAAGGAGGGGGGTGAACACATAGAAACATAACCACATTATAAACTTGCAGAATCAATAGACAGTAGTACATAGCATATGATATATCAAAAACAGTAGTTCATGCTATGCTCCCCCTTACTTGGTGATCCCCCTGATTAATTTTAGAATGCAAAGCTTAGCCAAAAGAGGGTGGACCATCACAGTTTAAAGAAGATCGTATAGAAAATAGGATACCCATGAGATATGTCATACTTGGTTCAACAATATAGGTACCATATTTAACTTCAAAATATGTTGTATCAATGATCCAGCACAATAGAGAGATAACGTTTAAGAAGAACAAACTAACCTTCACCGGTGATTCTTCCTCTATTGTTGATATCTCAAGTCACATGACTGCTTTTTCCGGGGGTGAGTGTTTAAGAACCTTTTTGCGTCTCCAGTCATGAACTTCGAGTCTCTACTATCAAGGTATCGATCTGACCCCCATACCTTGTAGCACACCTGTACTAAAATCAAGTAGAGAATTTTGGTACCCAATTCTTTTTGGGTCCTTTGGGGTTAGTCATCAAGGGTTTTGTTTTCACAATCCACCTTGGTTTCTCACAAGTAGGTATAAGGGTACCAAGCTCACATAATTTACAAATAGGGCATCTATGAGAGCTATGGTTCCCTTTTTGACAGTAGGTGCATGAGAAAACAATGGGTTTATAACTTGAAGTAGATGCAACAAAAGTTAATTTCTTGTTTAAAATGGAGGAGGTGGAATTACCTTTGTACCCAATTCCTCTCCTATCAACATATTGATGTTGAGAGTGAAGCAACTGAGTCGAGGTCTTTTCACCAACCTCAAACTTTTTCAATGTTTCTTTCAAAAGTTCATTTTCAGCCTTGGCATTTTCAAAATTTTGTTTAAGCTCACAAAACTCAAGGTTGACAGATTTATGTAGTTCATTCTTTAATCTATGTACTTCATTTTCAAGTGTCTCAATTTGAGTGAGCATGCTTTTGTTACTCTTTGCCAATTTCTTAGATTTTAACAAAAGAGTTTCATGTTCAAAATAGAGAGCATCAAAAGCCTCACTCAAATCTTGACTACTACAACCATCATCAAGTAAATCATCATGCATAGAGGAATCAGAAAGACTAGAAGAGTTAAGGCTTACCTTAGATGAGTCATTTGCCATATGACAAACACCATTTGCAATTTGCTCTTCTTC
This sequence comes from Astragalus membranaceus, assembly GCA_039519185.1. Taxonomy (NCBI): domain Eukaryota; kingdom Viridiplantae; phylum Streptophyta; class Magnoliopsida; order Fabales; family Fabaceae; genus Astragalus; species Astragalus membranaceus. The sequence goes on from CM076850.1 coordinate 158,663,465, forward strand.
GTCTGTGTCACTATCAGTGCCAAGACAATCCCATATAGTAGCCTTAGGTGTTTCACATGCCGTGAGACAAATGGCATTTGCAACCTCCTCTTCTTCACTGTCAGTATAGTTGTTCCATGTAGCCTTCTTAGCTTTCTTGGATTTCTTTGAGTTATTTCTCTTTTCAAGTTTGTTGAATCTCATGAATTCTTCAAATAATTCAGCCATGTCTTCATCATCAGATTCTTCATCAGACTCAACCTCTTTCCTTGCTACCTTAGGTGTTTTAGCAGCAAGAGCAAGAGATTTTCTTTCTTTTACTATTTCTGCTTCTTGATCTTTGTTAGCAGCCAATACAACCTCAATGGCTAGAAGTGGCCCGATAAGATCTTCTTGAGGCAGAGTACCAATATCTTTGGCTTCAGTGATTGCACAAGTTTTTGGAAAGAACTCACCAGTCAGAGATGCAAGAATCTTCCCATTTATATCTTTTGTAGAATACCTCTTTCCCAGTGCCCTTAGGTTGTTCACAATCAGATTCAGTCTCTGGTGCATAGCTGCAACAGATTCACCTTCCTTCATTTTGAATGATTCATACTCAGAAGTGAGGATTCTGATTTTTGTATCCTTTACTTGGCTTGTACCGACATGTGTAGCTTCCAAGCAGTCCCAGATCTCTTTAGCTGTTTGACACCCTTTTACCCTTCCATATTCTTCTTCACATAGAGATAGGTGAAGAATGTTCATAGCTTTGGCTTTCTGAGAGATTTTGTCTAACTCGGACTTTCTCAGCTCACTTAGATCAATGGTGTAGATGTCTTCAACTGGAATTTCTTCTGATTTGCCGGTAGCTTGAGTTTTTGTAGTGTCTCCGTCAGCACCACCAGGTTTTGTAATTTTGATCTTCATAGGAATCAGTGGTCCGTCAACAATAATCCTCCAAAGGGTGAAGTCTATAGCCTGCACATGACATTTCATTCGACTACTCCAATAGTCATAGTTAGTCCCATCAAACAGGGGTGGCCTATTAGAGGACATCCCCTCTTTCATGAAAGAACCCATAATCACAGATAGATAAAGGATAAAATAGAATTGCGAGATGTAAAGCTCTATATGCAATTCCTAGCTCTTGATTCCACTTGTTAGACTATCTGATAACCTTAGAGGGGGGGGTGAATAAGGTTATGTGAAAACTTGAATTCTTTTTAATTTTAAGATAATGCTAGTTTAAATAAAATGCGGAATCTGAGATTTAAACTTATATGATGTATGTAAGCAAGCAGATCAGGCACAGTAAGATGTTACTATTTAATATTCACTGTAACCAATTATTTATAGCTAAACAGACATATCATGCAAAGAGTACTATTACGCTATTTTCAGAGTTCAGGGTAGACAGATTTTATAAGCAGCGTAACAATAAATAGATCGGCGCGGTGATAGTATAATTATAACCAGACAGATCTAGATGTGGTGATGTATTATGCTAACTATGCTATGATCGGTTTTAACAATAATCAGATATTTATGTTTGGCGCAGTATAACAATAAACAAACACAAATGACAAATAAAGTAAAAGGGTAGGGATAGAGATACACCAGGAATTTAGCGAGGTTCGGGATAAAAGCCCTACGTCATCGGCCTCCGGCTTTGCAACCTTTGGACTTGCTGAAACCACTATATGAAGAATTGTTTACAAACAGGCAACTTTCAAATAGAAAATCTCAATTCCCCCGAACTGAGAACCCGAGCACATAGCTAAGGATTTCAACCCGCTTCAATCTCCTGATTGAACGACCCAAGAGCACCTCCCAGGATTTCACTACCACTTCAATCTTCCTTGATTGAAAGACCCAAGATCACCTCCCAGGATTTCAAACCAACTCAATCTCCTGATTGAGAGACCCAAGAACGCTTCACAGGATTTCAAACCAACTCAATCTCCTGATTGAGAGACCCAAGAAAACTTCCCAGGATTTCAAATCAACTCAATCTCCTGATTGAGAGATCCAAGAATAAATCCCAGGATTTCAAAGTGACCCCCACAAATAGAGTAACGAATACAAACAGAGATCTATGATCCAATCACCTCGGATATAATGACAGTATAGTGACTAAGAGATGAGTGATATGGAAAATAGAAAATGATATGAAAGTTGAAGCTCTATTTTCTCTCTTTCTCAGATCTAGAAAATGTATGTGAGAAGCAGAGAGGAGTTGTGAATTGTGGAGTGAGGTGTGATTTGAAAATGAATCACACATGCCTATTTATAGGCTTAGGAGAGGTTTGAAAATGGAAACTCTCATTTATGACAAGCATAATCGATTATGTTAGAAAACAAAAGAATTGAGATAATCGATTAGTTTGATGGATATGGAAAGTTTGAAAGACTCGATAATCGATTATCATATGAAGTTATAGGAGTGCATAATCGATTATTGTTGTCAATCAGGACAACAGGAAGTGCAATAATCGATTATGTGATATGGTTATATGAAGGAGCAATCGATTATTGATCTTAAAAAGGAAGGTAAGCCAACACTATAATCGATTATGATGTATAATGTGAATGAGGCTCTAATCGATTATAGTTGTAAAAAAGGAAACAATTCTTGGCTTGATAATCGATTATTTGTTTTAGATTATGTGCTCTGAAACATTCAGGCACGTAATCTATTACCATAATCTATTATCTTTGTAAAAATATAGGATTTTGATTTCAAGCCTTCAACGAAAATAGTTTTAGGGTTTATGGTGCCACCTTATGCATGCATGCAATTTTGTAAAATATTTTTCAAAGATCATTTTGATGCATCATGCATGTTTTTAAAATCTATGAAAGTCATATACCTTAGGTGATAGGATCTTACATAGTGTCATAGGTGCTTCTTAAACTACAAACCACAGCCCATTCAAGAATATCATTTAAGTCATCTAAATCCTCTTGGCCAGAACAAGATGCATCTTCTGTCTTATTATCATCAATGTCACTCCTGAAATTTCTGTCTTCAGAGGGTGAGCCTTGAAAACTGCATAAACTATGTCTAAGATTCATCACATAGAAGAAAGGGAAACCAATTTGAGGACAAATATTTCCCTATGAAGATAGATACAAAAACATCAAAACTTATTTGGATAAATTTAGAAGAAAAAAGTTGTAAATGAAATAAATAAGGAATTCAAATGAAAAAGGAGAATATTTTCGGTGGACAAAGCAACCAAATGATCAGACAAAAAACAACAAAACAAGGCAAAGATATTAATAAAAGAGATCACTTGAATCCCTCTCTAGCAAGGAAACTCCTGGAAAGAAACATAGGAACCCCAAAAAGGGGAATTATGAAAGCAAGCAATGGGTTCAAATGTTTTCCTTAATTCTGAGCATTTCATTCCATCAAAACGCAAACACAGTATCCACTAGGGAAAAAAGAGAGTAAACACACCAGACTTAAAATAGCATGTACTTATTGATAGCACAACGAAGCTTAAGAGCCATGCACTACCTGCAGGATGACTCAGAACTTTCGCACTGCCCTGGGTAAATTCCTATCTTCTGATTGTTTGTTGGTTGCTAAAGCATCTCCATGCTGATCACCATTTTCAGAAATTGTAGGGCCAGAATCTTCGTTGGCTGTTGTTCTATCAGTTTCAACAAAATATTGCAACAGAATATTCAGATGTGGTTAGGGTTTCGTTTAAATAAAATTGGGACAAATTAAAGAAAACAATAGAAATTACCTGCAAGGAGAGGCGATGGAAACAGTGGAGGCGATGGAAACGGTGGAGGCGATGGAAACAGTGGAGGCGATGGAAACAGTGGAGGCGCAAGGAGAGGGAGAGTGGAAGGCAGGGGAAGAGGGAGAACGAGAGACGGCCTTCGTAGCCTTGGAGCACGTTTGCGATGGAGGAGGGCGGAGGAAGGCGGTGGAGGGCTACAGAGGGTGGAGGAGAGTGAGGGAGAGAACGACACAGGAGAGTAGGGAGTGAATGAGGGTTCGAGGGAAGACTCTCACTTTTAATTGGGTTATTTAGTTTGCGACGACATTTTAGCGTTTTCCGACGGACATATCCGTCGCAAATTTGCGACGAAACACGTTTTCGTCGGAAACGTAAGCGGGAAATTAAGCGCCTTTTTTCCCTGAACATTTGCGACGACTTTTTCGTCGGAAATCCGTCGGAATTTGCGACGAATAAGTGTTCGTCGGAAAAAATGGCAGGAAAAAGCCCTTATTCTTGTAGTGTTAGAAAAATATGGAAAGTATATAGGAAGAACTGTTAGAATTCAAAAGATCCACGAATCTAGTGTGGAAATCGGAACTGCCAAGAGAAAAGGAAGAATCCCTCTAATCACTAGAGATATAATAAATTCAGCCCTAAATAATTTAGGAAAAGAAAAGAAAAAATCTATGAAAGTAATAGATTTAATAAAGGTTCAAGTTATGATAAAATGATACTTTCAAGAGAAATTAGATTCGTCTGTAGCAGCATATTTAATAGATGAAAGAATCATGCATAATGTTCAAGATAATAATAGAAAATTACGTTAGTCGAGTGTAAAAAGATAGCATTAGATAAATGAACATTATCAAATGAAGATGACAACTCACTATTATACCAAGAAACTTGCTGAGTTGTAATGATGATACTGCCACCAAATTTCCCTGCCATATTCTCTATCTTGTATAATAGTGAGTTGTGAACTCAAAATATGTTATTAGCTAGTTGCATATTCCCAAGTCCCACGCTCCGTCCAGAAATAAAAGCAAAACTTGCTGCTATGAACTATCAACTTTCATATCCATTATGATCAGACCAAAACTCTTCGATGTTGTCCCAATCGAAATGAAATAGGAACACTAACTACCATGGCTCAGAGTTATTACTAAGAAAATTTCGTGCAATAGATGGCCGACTCCAACCGTGCTCCATCTGGATGAGATTCAAGCGCACCATCAGTTTATCGACCGCAACTTCTTCCAAGCTGGTTTGAGAGTTTGATGATGTCACTTGTGTAGATGAGTCCTGCAGCAACTAGGGAGCAAATGAACATTATCAAATATTATTAGAAGAAGATAGCAAAGAATGTACAGCCTTCAGTACCCCACAAGGAAGGTACGAATGGAATGTTCTACCTATGGTATTAAAAACCAGTCCAGGTATTTTTCAAGAAAGACTTGATAAGATCTTTAAAAATTGTTACGATTTTATTATTATTTATATTGATGACATTCTTATATATAGCAAAGACATTAAAGAGCATAATAAGCACTTATTTGTTTTTATTACAAGAGCTTACGAAAACGGTCTAGTTCTTAGTAAGAAAAAAGCCGAGATTGCAAAAGAAAAAATTGACTACCTAGGCTTAATTATAGATAAAGGAGTAATAGAGCTCCAGTCACATATTTCTGAAAAAATAATAGAATTTCCAGATCAATTAGAAAATATTAAGCAAGTTCAATCCTTTTTAGGACATATTAATTATGCTTCTCAATTTATAAAGAACTGTGCGAAGTTAAAAAATAAATTACAAGAAAAAATTAAGAAAGGAAAGGTTTTTGAATGGACCGATGAAGACACTAACCAAGTCCAGCAAATCAAGCAAAAGGTAAATAATCTAGACAAACTACCTTTACCTAAAGAAGAAGATGAACTCTACATAAAAATAGATGCTTCTGATAAATACTGGGGAGCAGTATTAAGAAGACAAGGTGATGATATTATCCTTAGATACACCTCAGGAACTTTTAAAGGAGCTGAGCTCAACTATGATATAAATGAAAAAGAAGTTTTAGCAGTTATAATACAATAGAATCCTTTAAAATATGGTTAGCCAGAAAAGATTTTATTATCAAAACCGATAATACCCAAGTGAGTGCCTTTTTAGAAAACAAAATCAAAGATAACATTGTCAATCGAAGAAGAATCAGATGGCAAATGAAAGTAAGTCCGTTTACTCTTAAAGTAATATATATAAAAGGAATTAACAACTGTTTTGCAGATCAATTATCCAGGCCAGATGGATGATCAAAATCAATTCCAAGAAGACCAGAAGAAAGTTATATCCGACAAGCTTGACGAAATAAACCATCAATTTCATTTGATGGCCTCTAAAGTGGATGAATATTTTGTCAAGATTGACTCCAAGATGGAAAGTTTTTCCGAATACTTTATAAAAACCAAGAAGGATATACTTAAGGTACTTGAATTACATCAATACCCAGTATCTCCTAAAGAAAAACCAATTGAAAAGTTCCTGAGGTGTATCTAAGGATAATATCATCACCTTGTCTTCTTAATACTACTCCCCAGTATTTATCAGAAGCATCTGTTTCTATGTAGAGTTCATCTTCTTCTTTAGGTAAAGGTAGTTTGTCTAGATTCTTTACCTTTTGCTTGATTTGCTGGACTTGGTTAGTGTCTTCATCCACTACCAAAAAAGCGCCCTTTAGCCACGGTGGATTTGCCACGGTTATGTTGAGTGTGGCCAACACAATAATAGGTTGACCTGTTAGCTACCCTTTAACCGTGGCAAAGAAACGGGAAAATTAACAAATAAAATTTTTACTGTTAGCTACCCTTAGACCGTGGCAAAGCAACCAGAAATTTTCTAAATAAAAATTTTCACCGTTAGCTACTGTTTAACCGTGGCAAAGAAATCGGGAAATTTCTACTAAAAAATTTCACTCTCCCTCGAAAATTTTATTCTTCCCAATCGTTTCCGTAAGCGTTGCTGGAAAATTTCATTCTGGGTTTGTAGAAACGTTTTCACTCTCCCTCGAAAATTTCACTCTAGGGTTCCACGTTTTCCCCCTTTCATTCGATCTGTTTCCCCTTCGTCTTCCCAATCTCTCTCTCTCGCTTCATCATCATCTTAACCGTTTAAGGTAAACTCTAATCTCTCTCTCTCTCTCGCTTTTCTCATTCTTCCCAATCTCTCAAACGCTTCCTCAGTCGATTAATTCCTATGGTGCAGGCTTTCTAAATGGGAGAAGCTGGAGAAGCTGGAGAAGCTGTGTTACCATTTCGTTTCTGACTCTTCTTCACTGTGAGTGATTTTTTTCTCATCTTCTTTCATGTTCTCCTCTGCACAGTGACTCTTCTTCTTCACCGTGACTCTTCTTTCATTTCTTGTTTAGGTTCAATTGGTTCTGAAGTTTCAGTGATTGATCTGTTCGCTCTTCGCTCAGGTTGGCTTCTTTTATCCAATTCAGATTTTGATTTACGGTTTGTTTTTTTGTTCATAGATCGATTGTCTTGGTTTGTTTTGTTTTTTATTTGTCTCTAATTTTTTTTTAAGTTTTCTTGGATTTTTGTTAGGTAGATAACAAATAGATTTTCGCTTTTGAAGAATGTGAAGATAATTGGAACTCTGATAGTTTTAATTTGTCGTGCATTATTGATGAAATTCATGAATATTATGACCAAATGGTAGTTAAAATTTTGGGATTGGCTGGCTTGTTTCTAGTTGTTGACTTGATGCTATGTGTTTTCTTGTTGATGGTTCCAAAGCATTTAATCAAACTATGTCTTAATTCAGTGAATTGATTCAGTGAATTGATTCAGTGAATCTGTTATGGTGGAACAAAGTGGTTATGTTTATTAGGTTATCTTAAGCATTTAAGCTTGTTTTTGGATTGGTGTAGTTTTTTGTTGTGAGAAAGATTTATTTAGCTGTGAGAACATGTCATTGAAAATTTGAAAGCATATATATCTTGATTCAGTTCTTCTGTAATGGGGCACTGAGTGTTATATTTGTTTAGTTATGTGTCCGAGTTTTGAGAATAATTTTAGAAACCCACTCTTGCATTTCCTTATGAACTAGTCTTTGAAAATCATTTGAATTTGTCCTTGAAATTTTTGCATATCATACTTTGAACTCAAGAACTTTGCTCTTAAGGTCTCTTTCAAACTTTTTTTATTTTTGGAAGTTTTTCTTTTGAAAATACTTTGTCCAGGATAAGTTTTTGTGATATGATTTTTGGAAACTCATTCTTGCGCATACTCTTTTGATATGAACTTTGTCCAAGTTAGTTTGTTTTTCTCAGTTAAGATTTTAATTTACTTCCTATTATATATTGTATTGTTGCAATGTTTCTTTTATCTTGTATATGATTGTCATGTGTTTGTTAGAATATAGAAGTAATAGAAACAGTTAGAGTGGTTAAGGAGTAGTTAGAGGTTTAGAGTGTATGCATCTGGTTAGTTTGTTCGGTGGTCAAGTAAGAGAGACCAATTGAAAAGTGAGGTGGGAAGAAATATTGTGGAGAACTCAGTTGAGAAAGAGCAACCCTTCCTTGTTCATTCATTCCCCAAGAGAGACCATTTGGTTAGTTTGTATTGTGGAGAACTCAGTTTCTATTTTATAAAATCTGTAAGTTTGTATTGTGGAGCTTACACAAACCTGTAAGTTTGTATTTGGGTAGTTTGTATTGTGGAGAACTCAGTTTCTATTTTATTCCCATATTGTTGCTTTTGAGTGTGTTCATATTGTCATTTTGAAGAATATATTCTGTAATTATCTTTAGTCTTCCACCTAATTTTACCTCATCATTTCACCATGCTTTTTGACCAAAGCCGCACATCTCTGATTCTCTATGAAAGTTTATTAGTCATTCTTATCAATATAATATTTAAGTTTGTGTTATTGTTAGTAATAGAAAATTAGAAGCTTGTGTTAGGATTGATCCAGTTTTGTGTTGTGAGAAGACTGGTAAACTGTGGGAACATGTCATTGAAAAGCATATATATCTTGATTCGGTGCCTAATCATCATGATTCATGAGATGAACAAAGTAGGAATCTCTATTTGTAAGCATTACTGTTATTTCTCTATTGGTGTGTTTGTTTTAACACTTGAATTTGTTAGTTTGTGTATCAAGATAATGGTCCTTCAATTTCTGTTTTGAGGGGCTGTGCATGTGCCTGTTGGTTGGTATCCATCTATTGTTTTTGAAGTTTCATTGGTACTAAAGGGGGAAATAGTTGATTGCTTTATATTCCTATTTGCATAAGATCACGAAGCCATGAACCGTATCATAGGAATTGCATTACTTTCCTTTCTCCATCTGGTCATTAGATGTTTACTTAATAATATATTGTTGTTTGGTTTTTTGAGTCAGCTCTCGAGACACCGTTGACCTCGCACCTATTGGTAGGTACGTCTTTCTTTGTCTCGGATTATCTACTCATTCTTCAACTCTATACATTTTTTTATGAAACTTAAAGTAACTAGTTGTTCATATTGTTTAATTATGTTTAATGAGTAAGACTATATATTACTTGCACGTGTGATTAGAGATGATTACTTAGTAACAATGTTGAAGTTTTATATTATGTCGTTATCATTTGCTACCTTAAAAGCATGAATAGTTTCATTAATTTTGAAACAGATTCATCCAATTATGATTGATAAAAGTTGGATTGACAAGCCAATAAAATCAAAAGAGTTCTTAGATGGGGTAGTCAAATTTTTGGACTTTGCCTTTTCAAAAGCAGCAATCAATGGAAAGATATTATGTCCTTGTAATGTATGTGGATTTTATCCTCGTAGTAGAGTTGAAGTGTTCAGTCATCTCATTGAAAAAGGCTTTCCAAGCAAGTACACATTTTGGAACATGCATGGGGAAAAGCATGATCAACCCAATGCTGAATCAGTGAGCAAAGTAAAAGAAGCATCAGTTAGACAATATCCAATGCAAGATATGTTAAATGATGTCTTTGGTGATCAAGGAAATCAAGATTCTTGTCCATCTAGTCTTGCTAACAACGACCACCCCATGGGCACAAACGATGTCCATAATAAGGAGTTGAAAACAATTAAAGAGTTAATGGAAGATGGAAATCAAGAGCTCTATCATGGTTGCACAAAATATAGCAAATTGTCATTCATTGTTCGTCTCTACCATATAAAAGTTTTGTGTGGCGCAACTGATAAAACATTTTCAATGATCATTGAGCTTCTAAGTGATGTTTTCCCCCATGCTAATCTACCATCATCTTTCTATCAAGCAAAAAAGATGATTAAGAGCTTAGGTCTAAGTTATGATAAGATTCATGCTTGTCCACAACATTGCATGTTGTATTGGGGATCACCAGAGGATGAGAAGAGAAATAAATGCAAGATTTGTAATACATCCAGATGGAAATCAAATGAAAATGATGGTGCTACAAATGATGTGATGGACGATCAAAAGAAAAAGAAGCGCCAACCAAAAAAAGTATTGCGATACTTCCCACTTATACCAAGGTTGCAAAGGTTGTACACGTCCTCTAAAACTGCAGAGCTATTGAAATGGCATGCTATGGATGAAAATCCAGATGGTTTGTTAAGGCATCCTAGAGACACTAAAGCATGGAAGAATTTTGATTCACTTTATCCAGATTTTGTTTTAGATCCTCGTAATGTACGACTTGCATTAGCTACGGATGGTTTCAATCCATTTGGAACTTTAAGTTCTTCTAATAGCCTTTGGCCAGTGATGTTGTATCTTTACAACTATCCTCCATGGTGTTGCATGAAGCAAACTTCTCTTATCATGTCAATGATAATTCCTGGTCCCAAGATGCCTGGCAATAATATTGATGTTTACTTGCAGCCTCTTGTTGCAGAGTTAAAAAGCTTGTGGGTCGGTGTTGACGCTTATGATTCTTCTACCAAGGAAACATTTCAAATGAGAGCTGCATTGTTTTGTACGATTAGTGACTTTCCTGGGCTTGACAATTTATCTGGGTGGAATACACATACATTGTTTTCATGTCCAACCTGTAAGTTTGATACAGAATCTAAAAGGCTGAAATTCGGTAGGAAAAATTGTTTCATGGGGCACCGTCGATATTTACCCCTTGATCACAGGTATAGGCACAACAAACAATCCTTTGATGGCTCCGTGGAGCTTAGACTTCCCCCTATTCCAATGACAGGCTCAGACATATTAAGACAAATTGAGGATAATCGTAAAAGGCTAGATGGTGAGGGTACAAGTCAGGATGGCCCACAACAATGGAAGAAAAAAAGTATCTTTTGGGATTTACCTTATTGGGAGCATAATCTTATTCGACATTGCCTTGATATGATGCACATAGAGAAGAATGTTTGTGACAATATATTGTTCACGGTGCTTGATGACAAAAAACGAACAAAAGACAACCTTCAAGCTCGCAAAGACTTGCAAGAAATGGGAATTAGAGAAAGACTTCACCCATATCCCAATTCTTCTAAGTTTCCTCAATCATGCTTTAAGATGAAAAATATGGAGAGAGATATGTTCCTAAATATGGAGAGAGATATGTTCCTAGAGACATATATGATATGGGAGATGTGAACTTAATGGATTCAGAAGATATGGAAGACATACCTTTTCGCGAGCAAAATGTGGAGAACATTGAAGATTTGGAATTAGTGCAAGATGATATCAATGAACAAGACCAAGAACAAGAACACGATGAATCAAATAGTGAAGGAGATGATAGCATGATGTTAGACTAGATTGATTATGACCTTTGTAATTCAGCTGCAATTTATTTTTGTGCTTTTGAAGTTGTTTGTTGTTTATGAACTTTGTATGCTTTTGCTCATGTAATGACATGTTCATCTTATGATTCATTGAAGATATATTTTCGATCCATGTGTTAGCTTTTATTTGTAAATCATGCAGATATTGGACTTGAAATGAGGAAAAAACGGAAGCAATCTGGAGAAGCTGTGTTACAAGTGTTACGTGGACAAACAAGTCAAAATGATGAGACTCTCCAAGATCTGCACCAGCAAAGTATCAACAATCAGTTCGATGATCAATTTCTAAATGTGGACATAACTAATAGTCCAATCAATGATGATTTATCTGACCCTTCCTTAAGCCCAAATGAAGTTCAACTAGAAGAAGAAAATGAGCCTCTACTTGTCAAAGTTAAAGGTAAAAATATTATCTTATTATTTCATGGTTTTCTCATTAGAAAATATTAACTTTGTTTTGTCAATTTAATCGTAGATATTTGTACTGGAGAAACTATTACTCGGAAGATGGTAGCAACTCAGGTTTGGCATTTGGAAAAGACTAAAAAAGTACTTGTGCAAATCAATGGTAATGGCCAAGGCAATGATAGCGGGTCAAACTTGCTTGTGAGGTTTCTTGGTCAACTTGCTCAAAAGTCCGCGTTTTGCCCTGTATCAGTTGAAAGATGGGATGAGATGTCAAACGACAGTAGTATAGAACAATGGAAGTGTATTGAGGTTATTATCTAAACTTCTCAACACTTTTATTTCATTATTGAGGTCATTATCCAATATTAATATATAAATATAACATTTCAAGGATCACTTTGAGTTTGATTATGCTGCTGGTATTAGATGGGTGAGGAGTACATTAGGGGATAGATGGAAAGCCTATAAATACAAGTTAAGGTGTCACTACTTCCTCCCTAACAAAAGTAAGGACGAGATACTTGCTACTCTACCTCCAGGTGTTGATCATGTTGAGTGGGCTGCTTTTGTTCATCACTATAAAAAGGAAACGATGCAGGTATAATTATTCTATAGAAAATTATTTTACTCTATTCTTCTATTGTTTAAAACAAAGTGAGAACTTTGGGAACATATATTGACTATCATGGTTAAAAACTGTAGAAACTAAGTGAGCAAAATTCCAAAAATCGTAAGAATCTTAAAGTCTCACATGCTGGTGGCAGTAAGAGCAATGCAAGAAGGGCTCATCAGATGGTAAGTAGTTGATTAATTTTAAGCTTAGTTACTGTTAGTATGTCAAAGTAACTCTAACATAGTAAATTATACATGATAATTGTTTGTAATTTATGTATTTTAGGAGCAAAAATTAGGAAGGCCGGTATGTCGAAGTGAGGTTAAATTGTCAACTTTACTAAAGAAGAATGGAAACTATGTGAACGAAGAAGGAAAAGTCATGGCTGTAAGTATATCAACTTTGTTAAATTGTCAATTTTCAAAGCTTTATTGGTTAATAAATGCCTTTGAGTTAATATCTGCCAATGTCCTTATATATTTTAGAATGATGAAAATAAAGAAAAATGCTTGTTTTTAGGTTGATTGAATGAAGAAAATGGAGTATGAGGTTTATGTGTGACTGAATGAAGGAAAAAACAGAGCTAAAACAGAGTAGTTTAGGCGTGATATGTAAATGATTATGTGAATTCTGAGGTCCCTAATTTATAGGCATAATTCTAATCATGGTTGATTTTCTGATGATTAATTGGTTATGGGGAAGATGGAACTTATCAATGATAATTATGGGGAAGGCTTTTTCTGATTTTCAATTGAGTAAACAGAGTAGTTCACCGAATGAATAATCTGTTTTTCTCTTACATATATAATCTGAAAGAATCATATTTTCATAGGATTTTATTTTGTTGATTAAAATGTGATAGTGGAAAGAGGCAGAGACATGTTGGCATTGGTAGATAGAGAAAACAGGTAGCCTGTCAAATGACTCATCACATTTTGTAATTTATCTTTTGTTTAGGAGCTGTTACTTTTGCTGCATCCACAGATCCAGAGAGCGAGGATCAGCTGAGTAGTAGTGTTCTGTTTTTGATAATTCCTAAATCATAACTCTGATGTGAATGTGAACTCATGAAGCTCCTTCACATGACTCCCATGATTGCATGTTACAGCTCAGTGAATGAGTTTCTAACTCACTCACTCATCTTTCTTTTCTTCAACATCCTTTGCTTATCTTGTCATGTCTATGATTGTCAACCACTATTTTCTTCAAATAATCATTTGAGAGAGAGAGAGAGAGAGAGAGAGAGAGAGACTTAACTGATAATAAAGTATATTTGCTTCAAAAAAAAAGTGATAAAGTATATGGAATTGTTATGTGATCTAGTATTGTCATGTATGTGAATTCTGGATTTTTTGGGTGAATTATGTGAATGTGGATATTGGCATCATCTATTGTTTGATCTTGTTCCTTGAATATTTTTATTTGAGGAAATTTATAATGTTTATATTTAAATGGTTAGATGACGAACCTGTCCCCGTGTGCAGTTTCTTCAAAACTGGAAACCCTTTTGCTGATATTACAATATAAACATGTTAGCTTCAATACAGCCCATATAAATTGTTATGCAATATTGAAGCTTTTTAGTCAAATATATTAACTGTTATTTTATTTTTGTTGCTAATATAGGATAAGATTTCAGAGAACTTATCTGAAGACCAAGAACGTGTAGCAACAAAAGGTGTTCCATCAAAGATTAATGCTTATCCCGATGATGCCATTGGGAAACTATGTGGACCTGAACACGCAGGCCGAGTGCGTGTTTTAGGTCTAGGTGTCTCTCCAACTTATGTCTTTACAAACCATACGCATTTCACTCAATTTATCCAAACTGGTAGCTCAAGCCAAATGAATGTCGAGAACTTACAGAACAAAGTAGTAGATTTGGAAGAAAAACTAGAGGGATATGAAGAAACAAAGCAGCAACTTACACAGACTACTGAGGAGCTTACACAAACCAAAGAGAAGCTTGCACAAGCAACAACTAAGTTGACAAAAGTTGAGAGGTTCTTGCAACATAAATATGGAGATGAGTTATCTATGTTTGACTTATAGGTTTATCTTAGTTATTGTTATTTAGAGTATGTATGAGAACATCTAGTTACTTCTCTGTTGGCTTTCATTGTTGTTGGCCTTTTTTGGTTTCATATTTCATGTTAGGTTTTATTACTTTTGAAGTGGATGCTAGACACTTAGTTGGCTTTCATTGTTGTTGGCCTTTTTTGGTTTCATATTTCATGTTAGGTTTTATTACTTTTGAAGTGGATGCTAGACACTTAGAGTTTTATCATTAGTAATCAATATATTTTGAGTGTTTATATTCTCATTGTGTATTGGTACCCTGAAATTTGAATGCTATTTACAAATGACAATATTAGGTAAACATTATGTAGAAATGAAATTCTAAAAAAAATAAAATAAATAAGTTAGCTACGGTTAAACCGTAGTTAAATGCTACCTGATACGCGCCAATTTCTGGCGCCTAGTTAGACACGGCTTTAACCGTAGCTAAAATAGACGTGTACAAAACCACGTGGATGATTTGGCCACTGGAGAACCGTAGCTAACTTTCTGCATAACCGTAGGAAACTAAATGTCTCCACGATTTCCGTAAGCGTGGCTACAGAGAAAACAGCCCGTGGCTAACATTTGGCGACGCAAGGTCCTTTCACGGTTGCAAAAACCGTGGCTAAGCCTGTTTGCCACGGTTATCCGGCCTGTTAACTACGGTTTTAACCGTGGCTAATCACCGAGTTTTTTGTAGTGATCGGTCCATTCAAAAACCTTTCCTTTCTTGATTTGCTTGCTTGTAATTTATTTCGTTTTCCAAAAAACTGGAACTTGGTTTTTCAATTGGTTTTTCTTTAGGAGATACTGGGTATTGATGTAATTCAAGTACCTTAAGTATATCCTTCTTGGTTTTTATAAAGTATTCAGAAAAACTTTCCATCTTGGAGTCAATCTTGACAAAATATTCATCCACTTTAGAGGCCATCAAATGAAATCGATGGTTTATTTCGTCAAGCTTGTCGGATATAACTTTCTTCTGGTCTTCTTGGAATTGATTTTGATCATCCATCTGGCCTGGATAATTGATCTGCAAAACAGTTGTTAATTCCTTTTATATATATTACTTTAAAAGTAAACGGACTTACTTTCATTTGCCATCTGATTCTTCTTCGATTGACAATGTTATCCTTGATTTTGTTTTCTAAAAAGGCTCTCACTTGGGTATTATCGGTTTTGATAACAAAATCTTTTCTGGCTAACCATATTTTATAGGATTCTATTGTACTTATAACTGCTAAAACTTCTTTTTCATTTATATCATAGTTGAGTCCTTTAAAAGTTCCTGAGGTGTATCTAAGGATAATATCATCACCTTGTCTTCTTAATACTGCTCCCCAGTATTTATCAGAAGCATCTGTTTCTATGTAGAGTTCATCTTCTTCTTTAGGTAAATGTAGTTTGTCTAGATTCTTTACCTTTTGCTTGATTTGCTGGACTTGGTTAGTGTCTTCATCAGTCAATTCAAAAACCTTTCCTTTCTTAATTTTTTCTTGTAATTTATTTTTTAACTTCGCACAGTTCTTTATAAATTGAGAAGCATAATTAATATGTCCTAAAAAGGATTGAACTTGCTTAATATTTTCTAGTTGATCTGGAAATTCTATTATTTTTTCAGAAATATGTGACTCGAGCTCTATTACTCCTTTATCTATAATTAAACCTAGGTAGTCAATTTTTTCTTTTGCAATCTCGGCTTGTTTCTTACTAAGAACTAGACCGTTTTCGTAAGCTCTTGTAATAAAAACAAATAAGTGCTTATTATGCTCTTTAATGTCTTTGCTATATATAAGAATGTCATCAATATAAATAATAATAAAATCGTAACAATCTTTAAAGATCTTATCAAGTCTTTCTTGAAAAATACCTGGACTGGTTTTTAATCCCATAGGTAGAACATTCCATCCGTACCTTCCTTGTGGGGTCCTGAAGGCTGTACATTCTTTGCTATCTTCTTCTAATAATATTTGATAAAAACCTGATTTTTAATCAAATTTTGAGAATATCTTACCATTTTTTATTTTTTCATAAATCATATCCTTTCGTGGTAGGTGATAAGGATAATTTTTTACAATTTTATTTAAAGGCTTATAATTAATAACCATTCTTGGTTCCCCTCTCTTTACTTCATTATGATTTCTTACCAAGAAACTTGCTGAGTTGTATGCACTCTTAGTTTCTTTTATTAGATTATATTTCAAATAATTTTCTATAATTTTTTCGTAATCTTTCTCATCTTCTTTAGTGTAAATCATAGGTTTTTCACAAATAGGTGTATCAGTTAATAAATTAATTTTTGCAAAATACTTATTTCTTTTAATGAAGGCTTGTGGGTTTTCTTCATAACAATCCTCTAGTAATTGTAAAATTTTGGGTTTTATTTCAAAAACTTGGGTGTTTAAGTATAGTGGGATAGTAATATCACCACGCTGGCTGTGTCTGTATATATGTCTGTAGGGTTGACTAATTCTTTTTGTAGAAAACTGTGTTCCACAAGGGCTAGTAAAATATATCTTTGTTTCATTTACCATATAAGGTAAATTTCTATCGATAAAATTTTGTCCTATAAGGAGATCATAGACAATATTGGGATAATAATAGATTTTATCAAATCTAGCCTTTAGTTCTCCAATAATGATCCAAAGATCTGTATATCCTTGATTAAAAATAGATTCTTTATTATGTATATCTCTTCCCTTTATAGTTTGTATCTCTTTTTTATTAGTAAAGAGATGACTAGTTAGACTAATACCTGAACCTGAATCGATTAGGGCATGAAAAATTTTCTTTTCATGAATTACTTCAATAACTATTAGGTTCTTCTTTTGATTTATCTTTTTACACTCGACTAACGGTAATTGTCTTTCCATTATAAACTATTTCAATATTTTTTATCTTTGATTGTATAATCTTCGAAACAACTTAGGAAATCCATTCCTAATAAAAACTCGGTACTAACGCTATCCTCAACTTCAATTGATAGGGGTATTTCATATTCTTTTATAATTAGAGTGATATCAACCTTATGGGTTATATGTCTTTTATTATTATAATAATCTAAATAGTAGTACTTATTGTCTAACTCTTTAATAGGTAGACCTTGAACTAAGTCTATAGTTATATGACTAACGCATTCCTATTTCTATGTAATACTGGGAATATCCGATTCCCCTTTTCTCCGTTAGATCTAAACTTCTTCTTGATGACTCTAGAATGGCTTTTCCTTTATATTGAGTTCTCGAGGACTCACATCTTTTGATAATAGCCAGATCCTTATTTCCTATTATCTCAGAGAACCTTTCGGTCTCTTTGGCTATTTCATCAGTTCTTATTTCATCTATATAGGTTAATTGTTCTGGGTTTAGCCTTTTTGGAGGAATCCAATCTATGACTCCATCAAATATATTTTTAAAGCTTATTTTGTCTGGTTTAAACTTCATAGTATGATGACTAGGACTAATACCAAAAATAGTTCTATATGTTATAGAATAACAATTACTCCCTTTTGGCATTTCAAAATTATCTAATTTATGATATAATACTAATGCTTTATCTAAATTTTTATCATTAATAGAGATACTAAAATTGGGCTCATACTCAAATAAAATTTTTCCATAATATAAATTACCCATTACATCACCAAATAATGCATCTTGAACATTATGCATGATTCTTTCATCTATTAAATATGATGCTACAGGCAAATCTAATTTCTCTTGAAAGTATCCTTTTATCATAACTTGAACCTTTATTAAATCTATTACTTTCATAGATTTTTTCTTTTCTTTTCCTAAATTATTTAGGGCTGAATTTATTATATCTCTAGTGATTAGAGGGATTCTTCCTTTTCTCTTGGCAGTTCCGATTTCCACACTAGATTCGTGGATCTTTTGAATTCTAACAGTTCTTCCTATATACTTTCCATATTTTTCTAATAAATTTCTTGTAGGTTCTATGTCTAAATCCATTCTTTTAATTTCTTCTAATTTTTCAAATTCCTGAACGTTAGAGAAATCAATCTTGTTTTCATCAATTTCTTCAAAGTCTTTATTCATCATCACTCGAACTTCCTGAGTTTATACTAACACTATAAATGCTATAATCAGATTCTATATCAGATTCTATAGGTTCATAACCATAGCCATCTATTATTTCTAGTATTTTGACATTCTGGGTATTACGTTTTGGACATTGGTTTGCATAGTGTCCTTCTTCTTTGCATAGAAAACAAGTACAGCTTTTTACTGACTTATTTTTATATTTTTTATTATCATATTTTTTATATCTACTACTGTTTTCTCTTTTAAACCATTTCTTCTTGAAATTTCTCTTGTATGGTTTATCTCCTGTTTTAAACCTGTGCCTTGATTTTCTAAACTTCCAATGTTTATCAAGTCACTGGATAGATAGACCTATTTCTTATGACTGACTCTTCGTCTGCTATTTTTACGATTCTTTTTATTAATTCTAGTCTCGCTTTTATTAAATCGTAAACTTGTTCTTCGCTTTCATTTACTCTTTTTATATTTTCTATTATTATAGATATGAAATCTATAATAGCATTATATTCCTTTACTCCTTTACTTCCATATCTTACATTAACTGGGTTTATGAAAACAGTTTCTTCTTCTCTTAGATCTAAGTTTTTAAAGGCTTGTTCTAAAGAAAAAGAGGGAATAGCAGGTTCTTCTAGTTCATTATCTAGAACTTCATGCATATTTTCTACTTCTTCATTTACTCCATTAATTTCATTCATGTATTCTTCATAATCTATATTATCTATGCGGTAATTGTTGTCATCCTCTTGATCCTCGTTTATATACCTGTTAAACTCAGAAGACGTTACTGAACTCATTTTAAAAAAACATTTCTTACTTTCTTTTTAAGCAAAAATTCTTCCGTTTACAGAGGTTCCTTACTCAAAGTAACAACAAAGACATATCTTGAAAGTTTAGATGGGCCTTACCTCGCTTCCTTTAGAGGATATAAGCTTGCCGTCCAACACTCGCCTTGAAACGCCTACCCGGCTATGAAATGGCGGAACAAAAATGGACCTCGAGCTCTCCGTCTCTCTGAGGGAATTAGATTTGGCTCACAACTCTCGTTTTGATATATCAAGTCCTTATCTGACTAGGTAAACTTGAGGGAAGAACTAGGCTTTTAAAAGATTTCAGAAACTAAGGTATATTTAAAACATGGCACACATATTACAATACATAGAGTTGGTTGTGCATTCGATGATTACAAAAGGAAATGATAGGGGGTTTATATAGACCCTTACACACTTATTAACCATACTGCAAAAGTAACTCGGGTTACCTAACCCTGATTACTTTTTATCTTCTGAATGGAATCTACTTTTGACGTGGAAATTATTTTCTTTGTCGGCCACTTTGCTTTTCTGCTTTCTTCACATGGGTTCTGCTTTTTCTTTAAACTTTGTCGGCCACCTTCTTGTCTTCGTCAGTCATCTTCTGCTTTATATCTTGTCTCTGCAATAATGGCATTTGTGGTCCCCACTTGTCTTAACTATTTTGCAGAACTGTTGATGAGTTTCCTTTTGACCTTGGAAATTATTTTTCTCAATCTTTTGTGTAAATAATTGTAGGTTTCTTAGTATTCCTGGTTGTTGGCTTTTATCTTTTTTACATATTACTATGGCCTTTTCAGCCATGGAATAACTCCAAAACTTGCCTTGATCATAGGTTTGCTTCATTACCATTAATAGCACATGAAATCCAAGTGCTCTTCTCTCGGTGATCCATTCTTCGTCGATTATTGGTGTTGCATCTTTGGTGGTATACTCTTGGGCGCTTATTTCTTCGTCATTGAGAGTGCCTATTTTCACAAAATATACAGCATCTCCTTCTTGATCTGGACTTGCAGTATATATTTTGACAAAAATTGTTCTCTTGGGGTTGACATCTCTTATGTATCCTTGGATTCCCAAAATAATAGGTTCCGGGAAGTGCTTTAACTTGATAAATCATTTTTTGGTTCTATATAAATTGAGTCAATAAATCCGAACCTTAATAGATCAGTGAGGAGAGTAATATCCTCCCAATCATCTAAAATTATTAGGATTCTTGGATAAATACCTTTATATTCAATAATGTAATTTTCAAGGTTCCTTGGGTTTCCTTGGTAAATATAATTGACCAAGTTTTGATAAATTTCTTTGAATTTATCAACTGGTTCTCTAGTAGGTGAATTTACTAGCTTGTCTTTGAAAGAGCAAACGAACTTTAGCTTTCTTGGTTCTCTTTTTTCGTTTTCCAAAAAACCGGAACTTGGTTTTTCAATTGGTTTTTCTTTAGGAGATACTGGGTATTGATGTAATTCAAGTACCTTAAGTATATCCTTCTTGGTTTTTATTAAGTATTCGGAAAAACTTTCCATCTTGGAGTCAATCTTGACAAAATATTCATCCACTTTAGAGGCCATCAAATGAAATTGATGGTTTATTTCGTCAAGCTTGTCGGATATAACTTACTTCTGGTCTTCTTGGAATTGGTTTTGATCATCCATCTGGCCTGGATAACTGATCTGCAAAACTGTTGTTAATTCCTTTTATATATTACTTTAAAAGTAAACAGACTTACTTTCATTTGCCATCTGATTCTTTTTCGATTGACAATGTTATCTTTGATTTTGTTTTCTAAAAAGGCTCTCACTTGGGTATTATCGGTTTTGATAACAAAATCTTTTCTGGCTAACCATATTTTAAAGGATTCTATTGTATTTATAACTGCTAAAACTTCTTTTTCATTTATATCATAGTTGAGCTCAGCTCCTTTAAAAGTTCCTGAGGTGTATCTAAGGATAATATCATCACCTTGTCTTCTTAATACTGCTCCCCAGTATTTATCAGAAGCATCTGTTTCTATGTAGAGTTCATCTTCTTCTTTAGGTAAAGGTAGTTTGTCTAGATTCTTTACCTTTTGCTTGATTTGCGGGACTTGGTTAGTGTCTTCATCGGTCCATTCAAAAACCTTTCCTTTCTTAATTTTTTTCTTGTAATTTATTTTTTAACTTCGCCAAGTTCTTTATAAATTGAGAAGCATAATTAATATGTCCTAAAAAGGATTGAACTTGCTTAATATTTTCTAGTTGATCTGGAAATTCTATTATTTTTTCAGAAATATGTGACTGGAGCTCTATTACTCCTTTATCTATAATTAAGCCTAAGTAGTCAATTTTTTCTTTTGCAATCTCGGCTTGTTTCTTACTAAGAACTAGACCGTTTTCGTAAGCTCTTGTAATAAAAACAAATAAGTGCTTATTATGCTCTTTAATGTCTTTGCTACATATAAGAATGTCATCAATATAAATAATAATAAAATCGTAACAATCTTTAAAGATCTTATCAAGTCTTTCTTGAAAAATACCTGGACTGGTTTTTAATCCCATAGGTAGAACATTCCATCCGTACCTTCCTTGTGGGGTACTGAAGACTGTACATTCTTTGCTATCTTCTTTTAATAATATTTGATAAAAACCTGATTTTTAATCAAATTTTGAGAATATCTTACCATTTTTTATTTTTTCATAAATCATATCCTTTCGTGGTAGGGGATAAGGATAATTTTTTACAATTTTATTTAAAGGCTTATAATTAATAACCATTCTTGGTTCTCCTCTCTTTACTTCATTATGATTTCTTACCAAGAAACTTGCTGAGTTGTATGCACTCTTAGTTTCTTTTATTAGCTTATATTTCAAATGTTTTTCTATAATTTTTTCGTAATCTTTCTCATCTTCTTTAGTGTAAATCATAGGTTTTTCACAAATAGGTGTATCAGTTAATAAATTAATTTTTGCAAAATACTTATTTCTTTTAATGAAGGCTTGTGGGTTTTCTTCATAACAATCCTCTAGTAATTGTAAAATTTTGGGTTTTATTTCAAAAACTTGGGTGTTTAAGTATAGTGGGATAGTAATATCACCACACTGGCTGTGTCTGTATATATGTCTGTAGGGTTGACTAATTCTTTTTGTAGAAAACTGTGTTCCACAAGGGCTAGTAAAATATATCTTTGTTTCATTTACCATATAAGGTAAATTTCTATCGATAAAATCTTGTCCTATAAGGAGATCATAGACAATATTGGGATAATAATAGATTTTAACAAATCTAACCTTTAGTTCTCCAATAATGATCCAAAGATCTGTATATCCTTGATTAAAAATAGATTCTTTATTATGTATATCTCTTCCCTTTATAGTTTGTATCTCTTTTTTATTAGTAAAGAGATGACTAGTTAGACTAATACCTGAACCTGAATCGATTAGGGCATGACAAATTTTCTTTTCATGAATTACTTCAATAACTATTAGGTTCTTCTTTTGATTTATCTTTTTACACTCGACTAACGGTAATTGTCTTTCCATTATAAACTATTTCAATATTTTTTATCTTTGATTGTATAATCTTCGAAACAACTTAGGAAATCCATTCCTAATAAAAACTCGGTACTAACGCTATCCTCAACTTCAATTGATAGGGGTATTTTATATTCTTTTATAATTAGAGTGATATCAACCTTATGGGTTATATGTCTTTTATTATTATAATAATCTAAATAGTAGTACTTATTGTCTAACTCTTTAATAGGTAGACCTTGAACTAAGTCTATAGTTATATGACTAGTGCAAGCTCCTGTATCTATTAAGCATTTAATAGGGTTTTTTCCTAATTTTATTCCTATTTCTATGTAATACTGGGAATATCCGATTCCCTTTTTCTCCGTTAGATCTAAACTTCTTCTTGATGACTCTAGAATGGCTTTTCCTTTATACTGACTTATTTTTATATTTTTTATTATCATATTTTTTATATCTACTATTGTTTTCTCTTTTAAACCATTTCTTCTTGAAATTTCTCTTGTATGGTTTATCTCCTGTTTTAAACCTGTGCCTTGATTTTCTAAACTTCCAATGTTTATCAAGTCACTGGATAGATAGACCTATTTCTTATGACTGACTCTTCGTCTGCTATTTTTACGATTCTTTTTATTAATTCTAGTCTCGCTTTTATTAAATCGTAAACTTGTTCTTCGCTTTCATTTACTCTTTTTATATTTTCTATTATTATAGATATGAAATCTATAATAGCATTATATTCCTTTACTCATTTACTTCCATATCTTACATTAACTGGGTTTATGAAAACAGTTTCTTCTTCTCTTAGATCTAAGTTTTTAAAGGCTTGTTCTAAAGAAAAAGAGGGAATAGCAGGTTCTTCTAGTTCATTATCTAGAACTTCATGCATATTTTCTACTTCTTCATTTACTCCATTAATTTCATTCATGTATTCTTCATAATCTATATTATCTATGTGGTAATTGTTGTCATCCTCTTGATCCTCGTTTATATAACTGTTAAACTCAGAAGACATTACTGAACTCATTTTAAAAAAACATTTCTTACTTTCTTTTTAAGCAAAAATTCTTCCGTTTACAGAGGTTCCTTACTCAAAGTAACAACAAAGACATATCTTGAAAGTTTAGATGGGCCTTACCTCGCTTCCTTTAGAGGATATAAGCTTGCCGTCCAACACTCGCCTTGAAACGCCTACCCGGCTTTGAAATGGCGGAACAAAAATGGACCTCGAGCTCTCCGTCTCTCTGAGGGAATTAGATTTGGCTCACAACTCTCGTTTTGATATATCAAGTCCTTATCTCACTAGGTAAACTTGAGGGAAGAACTAGGCTTTTAAAAGATTTCAGAAACTAAGATATATTTAAAACATGGCACACATATTACAATACATAGAGTTGGTTGTGCATTCGATGATTACAAAAGGAAATGATAGCGGGTTTATATAGACCCTTACACACTTATTAACCATACTGCAAAAGTAACTCGGGTTACCTAACTCTGATTACTTTTTATCTTCTGAATGGGATCTACTTTTGACGTGGAAATTATTTTTTGTCGGCCACTTTGCTTTTCTGCTTTCTTCACATGGGTTCTGCTTTTTCTTTAAACTTTGTCGGCCACCTTCTTGTCTTCGTCAGTCATCTTCTGCTTTATATCTTGTCTCTGCAATAATGGCATTTGTGGTCCCCACTTGTCTTAACTATTTTGCAGAACTGTTGATGAGTTTCCCTTTGACCTTGGAAATTATTTTTCTCAATCTTTTGTGTAAATAATTGTAGGGTTCTTAGTATTCCTGGTTGTTGGCTTTTATCTTTTTTACATATTACTATGGCCTTTGACCTTGGAAATTATTGGTGTTGCATCTTTGGTGGTATACTCTTGGGCGCTTATTTCTTCGTCATTGAGAGTGCCTATTTTCACAAAATATACGGCATCTCCTTCTTGATCTAGACTTGCAGTATATATTTTGACAAAAATTGTTCTCTTGGGGTTGACACCTATGTATCCTTGGATTCCCAAAATAATAGGTTCCGGGAAGTGCTTTAACTTGGATAAATCATTTTTTGGTTCTATATAAATTGAGTCAATAAATCCGAACCTTAATAGATCAGTGATAAAAATTTTCTTTTCATGAATTACTTCAATAACTATTATCCTTGGATCACTGATCTATTAAGGTTCGGATTTATTGACTCAATTTATATAGAACCAAAAAATGATTTATTCAAGTTAAAGCATTTCCCGGAACCTATTATTTTGGGAATCCAAAGATACATAAGAGGTGTCAACCCCAAGAGAACAATTTTTGTCAAAATATATACTGCAAGTCCAGATCAAGAAAGAGATGACGTATATTTTGTGAAAATAGGCACTCTCAATGACGAAGAAATAAGCGCCCAAGAGTATACCACCAAAGATGCAACACCAATAATCGACGAAGAATGGATCACCGAGAGAAGAGCACTTGGATTTCATGTGCTATTAATGGTAATGAAGCAAACCTATGATCAATGCAAGTTTTGGAGTTATTCCATGACTGAAAAGGCCATAGTAATATGTAAAAAAGATAAAAGCCAACAACCAGGAATACTAAGAACCCTACAATTATTTACACAAAAAATTGAGAAAAATAATTTCCAAGGTCAAAAGGAAACTCATCAACAGTTCTGCAATTTTTTGGTTGTGTTAGAATGACATCAAAATCACTGAGAGTCCACTCTGCTACTTCATCTTTGTTACTAACAAATATCTCAGTCCCAGTATCAATAGATGTCCATATTCTTTTGGCAGGAGTAGTGCCAGGATCCTGCACCAAACAAATTTAATTGAATTTGTGAGACACATGTGCATGTGACTCATGAGTTTCCAATAGTAGAATAGTAATTCAATTATTAACTTGATAAAAATAAAGTCTACTTGCTAGCCAACCAACATCAAGTTCCCATGTCCTTGCATCTCCAACCCAACCATCACCTTTTTTAATTGGATAGCCATATTCACCCCATATAGGATGAGGCAATTACTGAACAATCTCTTGTGCTTGAGGATTACTATAATAAGGATCACAAGTACTAACAGCTCCAAGTGTTGTGCATTGCCTGGTGCACAGTAATAGTGATAAGCTGAGTAAGGGAAATTTGAAGTGTCATTCCTGTAGATTTTTATGTTGTCTGGAGTTATATGAAATGGTGGACAGTTCCCTAAACCTGTAGGGATACACACAAAGATTGATTACATTCCTAACAACACAAGATCTATCTATAAAAGTAAAAAATGCACACACACAAAAGTATTCAAAAGCAACAACACCACGTACCGTATTTGCCAACAATACCGAACTCCTTGGTTCTCTTGGTCTGCAGTCTGCACAACAACATCACGACACAGAACCTCGAATCAGTATAACTTCTAAATCCTTAAAATTACAAAAAGTGGATATAAACAATAGGAAGACAATTGCCATATTTACTAAGTTACATTAATTTTTGTGAGCCTGGGCCATGAAAGACTAGGCCAGGCAATTTTGGCTTCATCTTCTCTATTTCTTAGAAGAAATTATGTATTGGGTTTCATTCAGAACTTAACAGTTTCTACTGGGGGTTAGTTTGTTTGTTTTAATTTTTCATGAGCTGCACCAGTACTTGTCCTGTAAATGCAGACTCCAAAAGAATTTAATCAGGCAACTGACATTATCAGTTTCTAATCTATGACCTCCATATATATTTGACCCTTTTATTTCAGACTTTATTTTGGTGTTTTTCATTCTTTTCTAAAAGATATGGATAAAAAGAGCTATGGTCAGATGTCAGCACTGTGAACTACTAGAATAAAAGTATGGATGTATGGGGGTATTGGGACCAGCACTTGTCCCTCCTTTATTTTCTGATAATTTTTTTATGAATAATCCAAAACATAGAAGGCACAAAGTCACCACATTAACAGTGAATCAAGTGGTGGAATGGAAGCTTCGCCATCATTATCAAAACCAACTACGAATACTGTCATTGTGGACTACAACATTTACATTATGCTTGTGATGAATCACTAGCAATCCAAGTATCCAAAGAGAGATTCAACAAGCACAATTTCATGACACATAATACAGGAGAAGGCAATTACTTACTCCTACTACAATGGAACTAAATCTTAAATATGAGGAAGCAAAAAACTCCTACTTTGCAATAACTCTTTTTTTCATGTGGGTCGAACAAGTTTTTATAAAAAACAACTTGTAACTACTATCCAGAACTACAGCAGTGATCTGATTCATGACATTTTGGATCACATTACTACTTCAAAGTCAATTTGACAACCACAATCCTAATTCACAATTATTTAGAGCAAAGTAGATGAATATTCATATCAAAATTTACAATTTATTATCATTGTAAACCCAGAAATTATAACATATCAATTCTCCATGGAAAACAAGTTGAGAAACCATAACCACAAATGCATACCAAATTCACACCCACCTCCTAATTCACTTCGAAACCAAAATTTAACAAACAAAAAAACCTAATCTTTTCATTATCTATGACAGTTAAGCAACACATTAAGCACAATCTTCCTCTGACTGTTACTTCAGCAACAACACAATCTTCCAAACCCTAACTGTAATGTCAACAACACTAACAAGAAGATGATTAACTAAACAAAAAATTACAAATGGACTGAGATATCCACCACCACGAATGGAGAGAGAGATGTGCTTACCGTATATGGAAGAGCATATGTCAAAGGAGTGGGAGAGAGATCCTTAACTTGGATTTCAGAAATGTTAGGGTTAGTGGAAGAACGAGAGAGTGAGAAAAAAGTGAAAGAATGCAATTGGAATGAAAAATTGGCACCACGAGCTCCTGAAGTTACGGAAATCAAACACAGCTATGAAGATTGAAGGAAGAGGAAGAAAAAGTGTTTGTTGTTGGTTACGGGTTTCAGACCGTCAACGTTACGGGTTTCAGACGAGTGGGAGAGTGAGAACCTGGAGCGAGAGAGCGAATGGAAGAGCTCGATCTTTGATTCAGAGATGTTGGGGTTAGAGTGGAAGGAAGTTAGATGAAAGGGTAACGGACACGGGAGCAACAATTTGGTTTTGGGAAAATCAGGGGTTTGGTTTTGGAGGGACGAGAAAAACGAGGGTGGGAGTTCTTTTTTGCTGAAAATGCTTCTACGAGGGACTTAGCTAGGAATCTATGTTAATCCATGTTATCGAGGGATTTAGCGACGACCTAATTTAGTAAGACACATATCCTCTCTCAAAAAGGTCTCTAACCATACTTAAGTCATTTTGCGAGGGATTTTGTGACGGATAATTTAGAGAGAGATATTTTTCATCCCTAACTTCGTCGCAAACATGTGCCTTCCAAAAGTTGACGCAGACTTTGATTTTCGTAACTAAATCACTCACTAACAGTGAGGGATGAATATCCCTCTCAAAAACTAATTTTTCTAGTGGTGCTATTGGTTACCAAAAAATAAGTTAAGGGAGCTCGAGAGCTATTTTGCCTTTATTTTACAATTTTCCATATATTTGTCATTTTCAATACAAAGAATAAAATACTTCACTATTGACATTCTCACAAAATTCACTAGCAAGGGTTGTTGGTCCGGGCGATAACTAGACTCAAATCCCACCTAAGGTCTCAGATTCGAATCTTGGGTATGACAAAAACCCCGTGGGGAGAGGAGAACCATACGACCGACAAAGTCACGTATACACGTGTCCAACCACGTTTTCCAACAATGTCGATAGATATTGCACACTAATAACACGGTAACAAAAAGGTATATAAAAGTCAAAGGTTGAAGTGTGAAATTATATATATATATATATATATATATATATATATATATATATATATATATATATATATATTATAATGGAGAATTATAAATTGTCGACTGCAGTTCACCTAAGGATTTAAATATGCATATCACTATAAAATTGCAAATTTGTAATCTTGCCTGAAATTATACAAAAATACATAATCTATCATGAAGTGTTTATCATGAAGTGTTTGATAAAATTTATAACAAATGACAAGAGTTACCTTTTGTTGAAATACATTTTCAAGGATAACCTCATCACCAAGAAAGTTTCTATTTTCATTGTTATTAAATATAATAAGAAATGTGTAACTACACAAAAAAGTTGGTCTAAAATGAATTAGTTAATGAAATTTCTCAATATGTAAATTACTTCTATTTATTACATTGTGTTCTATAAGCATTAATGAATATATTTTTTCCTTAACCTGTTTTTTTGCATACTAGTGTGCATGACCCGTGCGATGCACGAGTATACCATAACATCCTAAATTTTAGACGTCATAAAGTCTAGCATATTGTGTTTTTGTTATCTTATACTCTTTCTCTTAACATATTGTGTGAAGTATTGAGTCTGATCAACTCAATCATTCATGCAAAGTACTGGGAATGATGACAATTGGTTGCCTTAGCCCCGAAAACTCCTGAAACATTGAACCATAGGATTCTTGGCTTTCTCCTTTCATCAGAGCGTGCATCGGAAGCAGAGGGCTACAGAGATGTTCTGGAACGAAGGTATTTAGCTAGTGGGAGTTTGAGAAGAATAAACTTGAGAGTGAAGTGATTTGGGAGCTGTCTCAAGTGGGAGGAGCTAGTTGAAGTGTTTGTTGGTGTATTTGGAGTACTCTACTAGTGTGGTGTTGTGCCATTCACTAGTGCAAAAATGAGATTAGAATTAGACATTTAAAGTCAGGCGCTCAGATGCCTGACTACATAAGTAGACGCGGTGGCAAACTTGTAATTAAGAGGCAAAACTCGCGAGTTTTAAAGTCAAGCGAATACACGCTTGACTTCTAAAGTGAAAAAATAGGGAAAAAATTAGACTTTAGAAGTCAGGCGTGTATTCGCTTGACTACATAAGTAGACACGGTGGCAAACTTGTAATTAAGGGTGAAATTCTTTTTTTCTATTTTAGTACTTTAGAAGTCAGGTGCATACACGCCTGACCTCTAAAGTACTAAAATAAAAAAAAGAATTTCACTCTTCTTCTCTTTGCGAACCCTTTCACTCTCAGAAAATCAGAACGCGTACGCGTTTCTTCTCCTCTCCTCTCCTCTCCTCTCGCGTACGCCTCTCTTCTCCTTCTCCTCGCCTCTCTTCTCCTCGCCTCTCTTCTTCTCCTTCTCCTTGCTCTTCTATGGCCGATGATCCTCTCCTCTCAACGCCTCTCTTCTCCTTCTTCTCTCTCTCACCGTTCGCTTAGGGTTTTTGATGTTCTCACTGATTTTTCAGTGATTGAAGCGTTGAAGCTCTTCAATCTCACACCTATGATGATGCTTGATGATGATGATGCAAAACCCTATGGTTTATGCACTGAATCAGCAGTTCTGAGGTTTGTCACTTACAAACCCTTCGGTTTTCGAAGGTTACCGTAATCAGTGCTTGAATCTTTCAGTTAAGCTGAGTTAATGGCTATGAAAAGGTATAACACTTAGTTTTCTTCTTTATTTCTTTGCGTTTTCACTTCTGAATTGAAACCCTAACTTCTGTTTGGTGTGTTTACAGGTTTCTATGTACTGGGTTTTGAATCGGACATAAGAACAAGAACAGCGAAGGTATTATTCTACTAATCTTCCTCTGGTTTCTTGCTGTGTTGGTTGTTCTAGGAAAACCTAAATCTGGGTTTTTCTAGCTCCTAGTTTTGTAGGAATCTGAAAGGAGTAGTTAGGAAGTGGTTGTTTAATCTTCTTGGAAATGTCATATTATGACTTTATATTTTCTGCTTAAGACAAGCTGTTGTTGAATTTATTTATTTTCTGCTTACATCCAAATGATAATTTTATTTCAGCCTGCATAAGTCCTGCTGGTATTAATGCTGAAGAAACCCTAAACACTTTGAAGTATGCAAATCGTGCACGCAATATCCGAAATAAGCCCATTGTAAGTATCTACATTATCTTTTTATTCCTATTTTTCATTTGACAATATCAAGATAATTTTATAATGATAGCCATTTAGGCTCACTTTTTAATTCTTCTGTAGGTCAATAGAGATCCCATGTCTAATGAGATGCTAAAAATGTGACAACAACTGGAGTATTTGCAAGCAGAGCTATGTGCTCGTGCCGGTGGCTCTTCTAATGAAGTTCAGGTAGTTGGCTTCCATTAATTTAACATGAAACTTCAGTGAAGTCTAGATTACTTTAGTGTATTATATTTCCTATAATAGGCTACTGTCAGCATTAAATATCTTCGACGTGTAGTGCATGATAGGATACTAATCAATAATCATCATTGTGTCTATTATTTGAAGAGAACTAACTATCCTATCCTTAATTTGGTTTGTGCCACTAATTTTATAAACATTTCAAACTTCATTTGATTTACATTGATTACATGCAATGAAATGGTTTGTATTCATACACTAAATATGTGATCATCTTGTAACGGATTATGTAGGTTCTTAAAGAAAGGATTGCTTGGCTTGAAGCTGCTAATGAATGACTTTGCCGTGAACTTCATGAATACCGTAGTACATGTTCTCTTGTAGAACAAAGTGGAAAGGATGCTAATGTATGCCTCTTACTTTTCATTGATATTTTTCTTTGACTCAAGAATATTTTTCTCAGATACTGTTTCAATCCCTATATTAAAGTGAGTTCAGGAGATTGGCTTGATAATTTATGCAAGCAAGCTTTAAAACTTTGTTTTGCAGGATGATGGCACATGCATTGTGAAGACTGATGGGCTTAAGAGGAGCTTACCTATTGTAGCAGCTGATTATCCAATGAGTGAAACAGCAGGTAAGCCTCGTCTTTGGCCTTGATTTAATATTTTATTAGTGCCAGTTCTAAACACGCGCTTGCTCAAGTCAGTCCTTTTTCTATCTCTTTCTCTGCTACTACTTGATCAAGTGCTATTCGAACTGTAATGATTTTGGATACCATTTCCTAATTTTAGCAGGTGATTCAAGGGAAATTGAAGAAGTAGCAAAAGTGTGGGAGCACAAACTTCTGCAAAATAGTATGGATAGAGAGTTACATGAATTGAATAAACGCTTGGAGCAGAAAGAGGTTGTTGCCCTGTAAGTTCCATTTCTCTATTCTGCGTTCCATTGTCTTTTGTTGCTGGAATTGTTCTTTCTTTTGCAATTTATCTTCTCTGCTAGGTTTTGACAGTTTATTGATAATTTGTACAAATTGAAGGCTGGATTCATACCGACGCAGTTATACAAAGGATTTTCATAAGGTATTAAACAAAAGCCCTTTGATTGCTTCGCTAATTTATCTGTTTGTGAAACTGCGAATCTGATTTCTTTGGTTTCTATTGTTGCATGAATGAAATGTTGCTGGATGTGTTGAAAACGAAACACAAACGAAGAACGCACACGAGTATTATTTTCGTCACCTTCTGAGTTTCTTTTATTTTCTTTTAATGTGTTAAACACAAACGAAATGTAAGTTGTGTATAACATAGGATTTTCCTATTCTTACCAAAAAATATTATAACATAGGCCATCTACTAGAGAAAGTCAATTGTTTTCTGATATGGGTTTTTAGTTTTATTTGTTGTCTCAATTGAATTGTATCGTTAGCTTATTTGGGGTGGAAAATGAAAGCTTTATATTTTCTTTTCATTGCTCAACGGAAATTCAGAGTTCGCCTATTAAAATTTCTTTTTAAAACAACAGTAGGGTTACTTTGGATTTGTCTTCTTTGGATTGAACTAAGGTTAAATGGTAAATTTTTTGATAACTAACAAGTATAATGCTACTGAATTAGTTTGGACTGAGTTTGAGAATCACATCATCTTTAGCCTCCCTGAGTTTTCCAATAGTCTATGATCACATTATCTGTGCTTCTTGAAAGTTTTGAAACATCATGAGAGAATGAAGAAGAAAATGAGTTGCTTAACTTGTAAGAGAACAAACATGGCTAATGGATATTTGGTTCTTGTCATTCTTTTCTTCCTTAGAAAGAGATGAAAATAAGATGGATTGGTGTGAATTGGCTACTGTAGGATTCAGTTTCCTTATGGTGTGTTCCATGTAACTTTTTACTTATTTTACTTTTAACTCAATGGAATGCTTTATTTGTGATTTTAGGTTCGTAGAAGGCTTCCCGGTTTCTCCCCTGCCAGGGTGCTAGATTTTGGAGCTGGGACTGGTTCAGCTTTTTGGTAAGTGACTCTAGAACTTTGTTCTGGTGAATGGTTAACTTTGATATTATAAG
The DNA here is from genome assembly GCA_039519185.1 of Astragalus membranaceus. NCBI lineage: Eukaryota > Viridiplantae > Streptophyta > Magnoliopsida > Fabales > Fabaceae > Astragalus > Astragalus membranaceus. The sequence goes on from CM076850.1 coordinate 158,696,643, forward strand.
TTTATTGATGTTCTTAAATTTATTCATTGCCTTCCGAATCTGATGACGAAGGGCACTGCGAGAAGTTTGGCCAAAATCTTTAGAGAAAGTTAATTTAATAGACCATCACAGTCGATACAGCGTGCAGGTCAGAGCCTCATACAAGGTAACATTTTGACAACTCTTAATTATCTTAAATAGAGATGAGGGGGGACAAATATCATTAAGTTATAGGAGAAGGATAGAAGGGTAACCAGCTTGGAATGCACATTTGAAGGAATGGAAGAGGTTCCACTAAGATGTACATTTACAATTATGATGCATTTGCCAAATGTGGCAAACAAGAAAAAGCATATTTGCTATATAAGCAAGCAACAGAGGAGGGACATGATTTGGTTGCTGTTGGAATTAGCATCGTCGTAAATGCTTTGAGCAATGGAGGTATAGCCACAGTCAAGTAAACTAGTGTCTGATTCATCTACCAATAAGATGAAATATGCTGTTGGAAGTAGCATTGTTTCTATTTTTTGCATGCAGTTATTTAGCATTTTTTGCCTGCAATTATTTACCAATAAAATGAAAAAAGCAGTTTCTGCAATGGATGCAGCAAGCTTGCTGATACAGTTTGTTCCGTGTTGTAGGCAAATTGCACTTTGCAGCTAGTATTTTTGAGCGAATGTGTTCCTCCGGTGTTGCTCCATCAATTCAAACATATAACACTATGATAAGGTTATAGTTTTTATAAGCTGTCTTGCACATTTTGTTTTCAGGTGCTACTTCACTTTGTTTCTATTTGGACATATTTCAAGTGCACTTATTTATGTTGGTTTTATCTTTGCATGCAGTATTATTATAATTCAAAGGTTCATTCATAGTGGCTTCTATTTCGCAAATAGTGAGAGGAAATAGTATTGTGAAGCCTTCATTTAATTAAATTGATCACAATGATTTCTCTATAATGCAGGGGATATTGAGTCTATGCCCTTTATTGAAGCACTTGGCCAGCTTTCATACCATGTAGGTAATGCTCGTAATTCACAAAGGAGTTTATCTCTATATTATTAATACAAGAGTAATTTCCAGTTTCATCTCTTATTCTGTGTGCTGGTTCTATTAGGTATTTATTAAGTTATTATCCTCTTTACAAAGGAAATGTATATTCCCGATAAAATACCAGCAACTTGAAGGTATATATTCATGTATTCATTTAGAGAGATCATAAATGTTAATTTTTAAGTTTTTGAGTAACATAATAATGAGTAGTGCTAGAGGACAAAAGAACAAACTACTTATGAATGTTGTGTGCTGTATGTTCAACAGGTTCAATACCAAGTGCAACCATGTTTTTGAAAGATTGTGGGGAGAAAGGAAAAAAATAATTTTGGTATGCTATAGCAGTTAACTTTAGTTTCTTTCCTTTGACTAATGGCCTTGTTATTTGCAGTGTTGTTATAGAGCCTAATTTGATGGAGTGGACCATTAGGACTAAGGTTTATGACAAAGGTATACTATTGTGTTTTTAATCTGCTGCCTGTATAATTTGATATACACATTCACTAATTTACACACTTAACAGTAATGCTTACGTTGTTTGTGCTTTCCCCTATCTTCAGGTTTTGATGCTCTAACAAATTAATGCTCACCCTCTATATTTTCCATTGGATTCAGATTTAGCCAAAGATAAAATAACAAAGGAAGAAGAAGAAGAAGAAGAAGAAGAAGAAGAAGAAGAACAGGACAGAATACTGAACTGAAATCGCAGAAGGAAATCACTCCATTGAGGTACTTTTTTCTAGGGTTTGCTTGAGCTTTGATTTTAAAATGTTTGGTTAGAGTTTTGAATGTTTGGTATATGAATCTTACTTTGAATAACTTTTCTTCAAATTCAGTTTCCATCTTATTCTCTATTTTCGCTTTCTCTTTTTGGAATAAGATTCATATAAAACAGAAAACTGAGTTTATGTTCATGATATTTGTAGATAAGTTGAATTAGTGAATTTTTGAAGAGATTGATATGCAGAAGTTAATTTGAAGTCACAAAGTTATTATTATTATCTAAAAGTCTGATAGTTATTGCATGCTTTTATTTCTTTCTTCTCAAGTGTTTCATGAAGATGTTCAAATCAATCTGAGCCACTTTTGATTTGTTAAATTTGCAGGTAGAGAAGTTGAAGGATTTGTGCTTGAAACAAAGAGAAGAAATCAAATCACTGAAGAAAACAACAACATAAGTGCAAGGGTTTTCTTCCTCTCAGATTCCTTGTTAAGTGCAAAAACTTGTACCTTTCACACTTCAACTTAGATATTTTAGATTTAGTTTTAGTTTGAAAACTAGTAGTATTATGAAACTATATCATTCATGTTTTATTTGATGAATTAAGACTACTTATGATGAATAATATTTGTAAATTTGTATAGAGTAACTTAATAAAAGTTATTATATAGTAATTTTGTACTTTTAATGTGTTTTGGGTGTAAATGTAGGAAGATTAAACCAAAATCGTATAACCAGGGTGTATATAGGAGATTAAACCAAAATTTGAAAAAAAAAAACTTTTAAAGTCAGGCGCAATAATGCCTGACTATTTGAAAAAAAGAAAAAAAACTTTTAAAGTCACGTGCAATAATGCCTGACTATTTGAAGAAAAAAAAAACTTACGAAGTCAGGCCATAAATGCTTGACTTTAGAACATACTTACGAAGTCAGGCAATAATACGTGCTTGGCTTTAAATCATACTTACGAAGTCAGGCCATAAATGCTTGACTTTAAAACATACTTACGAAGTCAGGCAATAATACGTGCTTGACTTTAAATCATACTTACGAAGTCAGGCAATCGCTTGACTTTAAAACTCCTTACATACAAAGTCGACTTAATAAAAGTCAAGCGGGCGCCTGACTTTAAATCCCCTTTTCGCCTGACTTTAAATCCCTTTTTTGCACTAGTGATTCATTGTCAAAGTGAGTTCCCTTTCTCCCCTTTTCATAAATTATGAGATTTTGAGTACTTTGGTACTTGAAATCTATTTAATATGTGAATTTAGACTTGTTAACAAGTTTAGATTCTGATTGGTGAAGTTGGTTGTGAGTTCTTCACCCTTTTGTGTCTCCTACTAGTTTGATTTGACCTTTAGAATGGTTATTGTAACACCCCGGTATTTTTTTAACAAAGAAACACCTACATATACAATTTGGTATAAATCAGAGTATAAAAATTCCTGTTCAGATATAAATCCTTACAAGAAACAGCGGAAGACTATGAAATAACATAATACAATTTCGAGTCATAAGACCAAATACAGAGACAACGGCAGAAAAATATAAACAGCTAGGAATGAGTCAATCTTCTATCTTCTCCTCGAGCGTGACAACTGACCATCCCGTTTGCTTCTCCGTTTCCTGTTCTCTGTAAAAACAACAACAATGATAGGGTGAGACAACTTGTCTCAGTGAGTTCTACCGTGCCCCCTCACTATCACTCGGTTCCATTATAAAACCGTTATACATAGTTAAAATCATAACTATTTATATCAATATATATACCTAGCCCCTTCACCGGCCGTGCAAATCCCACAATCCCGGTAACTGAAGTGCTACCATATATATTTTAGCCTTGTCAATTATTATATAATTACAAGCTTTACCAAACGAAACATCGACCGTGCAAAGCCCACAATCCCGATGAGTCGTGAACCTATCTTAGCATAAATCGGCCGTGCAAAGCCCACAATCCCGATAACCCACGTTAGACCACGCCATAACGTATACAGGGCCTAGGCAAGGGATCATGACTTCCCTCCCTAGTATGCTACTTGTCGGGTCGTCACCCAACGCGATATATATGACAATACATATCAATTCTCGAGAGTTAGATAATTTATATCTTTTCGATCACCAAAGGATCAATCACATAAGCCTTTTAGATAATTTATATCTTTATCGATCTATAACTCGTTTAGTTGAATTCGAAGTTAGACATCCGGCGTTATAATCATAGCGTCGAGAAGGATCCACGATCCGGATTGTTATGCCAAAAACATTATCTCACACGCGGTCTAAGTTTCGGTTTTTCAATAATTTAAACCTTCAAAAACAGAGTGTTTTATAATTCAAACCACCTATTTGATTAGGTCTTTTAAAGAGCTTTCCGACGCATCCGAGAACACCTCAATCGGATTCCCAGATTAAAAGTTACTACAAAAACAAGTTCGGGAACTTTTTAGTGAAAACTGCAAATCGTCGCGACGCGAACAGAATCCGTTGCGACGCGAAAATAGACAGAAACACTTGCGTTACAAAAACAAGGCTGGTCGCGAGGCGATGAGTACGGGTCGCGACGCGACCCTTGGCAGATTGGCTGAAAACAGTTGTTCTGAAACCCAGTTTTTTTTCCCAATCCGATTCCAAATTATACCGAGACTTCCCATGAGCCCCAAGACTTGATAACAGAAGTTTATCGACAACATTCAGACTATATTCCAGCACGCAACCAGGGTATAGATATATATATATATTTTCATAGGAACAGTAAAATAGTGTTTTCCGACGAAAACGGTTTTTGACTCGATAAAACGTTTCTCGGTTTCAGAATTTCGAAAACTGGACATATGACTTAAAACAAAATCATTTCAGAATATCAATTAACCCTATCCGTGAGTAGAACTCACCAGCGTGATGAAAATCACGGAATTGCCGAGAAGTCACGTCCTCGCTCGAACAATCGAATCGTTAACCACTCGAACAATCCCCGTAATGACGAACACGCTCCGAATGCCTCCGTGACTGAACTCAGCAACCAACGTTCCTCTTGCTACTGACTTCCTTCCCGGTAAATGGAACTGGTGTTTCTCGACACTTTGACGACTCGACCCCAAATCCGACAAAGCAACATTCCCAGCTCTACTTCTGTTTTTCCAGTACTAAAGTACAGCTTTGCAATAGGCATAACTGGATCAATTCGTAACCTAAACTATCCAAAACGGTGCTCGTTGTGAAGCTAATCTTGTCTACTTTCTGATGGTCAAAGATTCACATGCATGCATCCAGTAGTTTGGGAGATATCAACAAAACAAGAGGACTGCTTCGGAACAGTGGCTGATTCTTAATCCGAAAGTTGTGAGCATGATATATCTCTCATTTCTCCATGAAATCATACGGTTCTTGTGCCCAAAATGAAGATATTTTTGTCTACTTTGCAGAGAAACAAAAATCGTGATCATAGGAGCTTTGTACTGGGAGATACGATGCAATCACTGAAGGGTACTAAAACTGTTTTTACCCAGAAATTCTGATGAACTTAAATTATCAACTTCCATCACTTGCTACTTCGAACTTGAGCTTCCAAACAGCAACCCCTTCAAGACTGAGACTGAAGCAATGACCTCAAAGGATTGGACCACTTCCAAATTCGAAATGAAAGCATAAAACACCAACTCCCTACTGTCAACTGAACATGCAACCATAGCAACTTCAGAATTCCTCCATCTTCATCATTGGAGCTTCAAAACAGAAAAAGGGATAGAGAGATAGGGAGAGAATCAGTTTCTGAAAATGGTTCCATTGAACTCAGAATTGAAAATGGAGTGGGATGAATGTTGAATCACTTACATGCAAATGGGATTGAGAATTCTCCCTCCACCTTCCTTTCCCCTAGATCGCGACCTCTCCCTCTCCTTCCTTCTATTCTGTTCCAGCAAACCTATTAAATCTCAGAATGATGATGAGGTTCTGATTTAAGGAGCTGAGGGAGTGTTGGTGAGTAAAAGGACTAAAGTGCCCTTATGCCCAATTCCACTAAATCCTTCCTCTAAACCCTCCTATCATTCTCTACTCCTTTTTTTTCTTTTTCAGCTCTTCTAAAGATTTGGAAATGAGTAAGTGTGGAAAGAGAGGCGAGACTGAGAGAAGACTCAGGATTAAGTGGCTGATTCATTTAAAAGGGAAAAAGACAGATTTGCCCTTCAGCCCAAATCCTTCAATTAAATCATAATTAACCCATAATTTGATGGGGATTAAAATACTGTGACAATTTCCTCGACTATGAATCCCCGAGACACGACCAATTATTCCCACAAATAATTACTCGGTCTTAGGCATCATAGTACGAGTCTTTAAAAATTAGGGATGTTACAGTTATGCTCTGAAATTGATTAAATGCATGCTGTTTAAAAATGTTCAAGGGTTTCTGAAGTGGTTATTAGCTTGTTTGTTTGCTGAAATATTGATTAATGATTTTGATTTAAATGTCCAAGTTGAATCTTACAAATTTGAGTTAAATAGTTGCTTGAAATGGTGGCTGGAAATGTTACTATGGAACAGGATTCATATATGACTTAGTTTTGTTAAATCATGTGGTAGAACTTGTCTTTTAGAGTTGGTTGAGGAATTGGGATGATTTTAGGTACCAAAGGATTGTTTAAAACTTTTGAAAAACTGAGTTTTCTGCAAACTGCACAAGTTGTGAATCTGTTCATACTCTGTGAATCGATTCTCAGGTTCTGAATCAGTTCCCAGATGGTGAATCTATTCCCACACTGTGAATCAGTTCTCATTCTGTGAATCTATTCCCTGATTGTGAATTTGTTCCCAGACTGCGTTCCCTTCTATTTTTAACACCAAAATATTCCAATTTCACATTCTTTTGGGTACCAACTCCTATCCAACACCAATCCTAATCAAATTAAAGTTGTTTGGTTTATAATTGGAATGACTTGTTTATGATATGTTTGAGAATCAGAGATATCGTTTCATGAGAGGAGTAAGGAAGAATTAACTAGTACATATATGAGTACAAATATAAATTGAGATATATACATAAACACATGAGGAAACTGTGGATACACCTTGAGATATATAAGGAAACTTTACGGGATGACGATCCCAGGAAATGGTAGCATACTTGGAGAGGGAAATCATGATCCCGAGTCCAAGGCCCATGATTGTTACTCAACAAAATGGTTGGGTTGGGTTCTCCGCTGAAACTGACGTTGTTCAGATTTCTTTTAGATTATGCTATGGATATTAAAAGATACAAAAAGACATTAAAAGATATCATGAGTGTAGGTATAGTGAGGTAACGTCGAGGAACTCACTGAGATTATTGTAATCTCATCTTTTATTTGTTGTGGCTTTTCAGATAAGCAGATTAAGATATTTGATGACAATAGAATGGAGAAGGAGCCTTGATATAATATTGAAGACCCCTTTTGGTTGTCCAAGATTTGTCACCTTGAGTAGTTAGATATTATGTATTAGAATGTTATATCTCACTTGTGATAGGTTTATGTACCGTAATTTTTGAGGATTTGGATTAAAGTTATGAATGACTCTTTTGTGAACCTAGAACTATTTTATTAGTGAAAGGTAATTTGTTTTGAAACGACATAACGTTTGATGAGTCATTGGGGAATTTCATATTCCGTTTATCAATCCAAATTTACAGTGCATCTATGAAAGGTCCAAAAAGTGACATTTCGGATTTTATTGTCGACTAAAATCTAGGGTGTTACATATACCCTATATTTTTTAATGATTCATTTAGCGAATGAATAGTTGATGTAAATATAATATGTGGAAATCTGTTGGTTTTATATTCATACCTTTCATTATGTTAAAGGGTTTTAAATATTTTTATTAAAAACAATGATTTTTTTTTAAACTATTTACTAGTGTAATGACAATTTTCTTGGTTTGAATCTCTCATTGAAAATATTGACAACATGACCATTTATGCCCAAAATAAACTTTCAATCATGTTTGTTTTCATATTTTACTGGAGTATGTTACATAAGAGAAATATTAGACTTAAAATACTGATCCCCTTATAGTTTGCAAAATAGTAACTCTTTTCTTTTTTTTTGGTATTAAACAGTAATTTTTTTCGATATATATAGTACAAAATTAGTATTTTAAATTCGATTGTAATTAATGTACATTATTATAAAATTTCTTTGGTCTATTCATTTAATTCTTTAACAAAAAGATAAATAATATGATAGCCTTTTTTTAGATATATAATGTAGACATTAGATTTTATTAGATATTACTAACATACTTATATACCTTCTTATTTGTATTTAGATTTGTTTATAATAAAGATAAAGATCTATAAATTATTTTAAAAATTACACTCATTTTTTAAAATATTTGACTTTTCCATAAGTAAAATTATCACTATATATATTTGGATATCCACAATAATTATTATATTTGACTAATTAATAACCTTTATTTGGAATAATATTGTAACTAATTCATTAATTGATATTCTAACTAAAATACATTATTTTGGATACCCAAATTCTTTATTATCTTTGATCAATTGAATAGTTTTTTTACCATAGTATCGAAATACCTTATTTGAATCTATAATTTTTTTTACACAATGTATCTATAATTTTTATTTACTATTTATTTATAGCTAAAATAAGTAGTCAAATTATCTTCTTAAAGAATTCTATCGAGTCAATTCAGCGAGGGGATTAGTCACTGCGGTCGGCGGTGGATACACTGGGTAAAACCAAAAAAGAATTCTATCGAGTTTTTCACAAAAAAGACAATTATTAAAAAATAGAATTCTATTGAGACATTTATCAAATTCATATCTACATTCTATTTTTTTGACAATAAAAGCTACATTTTATTGTGAGGTAGTGAAACATATAAAGTTATAAAGCCTATTAGATATAGCAAAAAGAAATGCAACTTCTTATAGATTAGATACAGATTTGCCACTCTTAATTGCATTCATTTTAAAGTGGAAAGTATGGTCGAGATTGACGAATGGAAAAGTGGAGCATGCTGAGTTTGAACCTTGCTCTCTGTAACATCCCTAATTTCGGTTAATTTCGTGTTATGAAATTAACTAGCGAATTGTCAGTCGATAAAATAATAATTCAAGTCATGGACATATTAAAAGCGTGAAAACAACATTTAATTGTTAATTATATGAGTCGTGTGAACTATTGATTGATTGGTCGAGTTATTTGGGGTTTAGAGGAGAATTTGAGGACAAGGGTATTTTGGTCATTTACTAGTATTGAACACCTTCAGCTCACAAATGTTAAAAATCACCCAAACACTCCCTTTGGTTTCAACAAAACTGAAAGCTTATAAGTTAGAAGTGTAATAGGATAGTTATGTGTTAGGGGTAACTTAGTCATTGGAAATATATAAGTAAGGGAAAAAGTGTCTTTTCCATGACACTTAAACCCTCAGCTCATGTTCTGAAACAAACACACACACTTACCTAAAAACACAAACAGAAATAAAAGAAAGAAATCATAAATAGAGAGAAAGGAAGAGAGTTGCAAGAATGAGGAGAGAAAGAAGAAGAAGAGAGAGAGAGCTTGATTCCTCCAATGCATGTAAGTATTCTCACCTTCATCTTACTCCATTTTCGAACCCCTTCCTATTGGTACCAAATTCAAAAGCTCATTCATCTCCAATCTCTTCTTACCATTGTTGAAGCTTTCGAGCTCTTATAGTCAAACCATTGAGCTAACTTCATTGCATGTTACTTTGAAACCTCAAAACATCAGTTTGGAAGCTCTCCTAGCCATCTAAATTGTTGATTGAAGGAAGTTTTGAGCGATTGAGTTGCTGGTTGCGAGTTTAGAGTGGGTTGGTTCGATTGGGGAAGAGTTTGGGACTAATTTGGAGCGTGTTCGTGTGTCACGGATCGTTTGAACTACGAGAAGTCTCGGTGCTTCGTGATTTTCATCACGATCGGTGAGTTTTACTCACGTGTAGGTTTTTATATTTCGATTATGGTTGTTTTGATATGCTGTCATGTGGTGTAATTTCGTTTCGAAAGTTTTAGGAGTCGAAAACCATTTTCGGGAAAAATTACGCTTTACGGTTTATTTATCAAAATATATGTTGATATGTGAATTGTTACTTGGACTGGATTGACTGGAATATCGTCTGGTAATATCTGTTTTGAGTTTGAATTTTGATCGGAATACGGATTGGACGCGAACGGAGAAGCGAAACGAGAGAAACAGATTGGTGTTGGTGTACTAAACAGAGCACACGGAGCGTGCGCCCTGTGACACGGACCGTGCGCCAGCTTCGCAGTTGGCTGAATTAAAATGGTGCAACCCGCACGGGTCGTGTGCCCCTAGGGCACATACCGTGCGTGTGGTTCGGGTTCAAGGTGCAAAATTCTCGTTTCGTCGCTCGTTTCGGTTCCAAACCTCTTCTAATCTTCTTCCCAACCATCCCTCATGTCATGGAACCATTGGTACTCTGTTTTTGAACATGATTGCAAGGTTTAAAGCGAACTGTTTTTGGAAATTATAAATGTTTCGAAAACCGTAAATTGTAGTATACGTGAGCGAACTAAATGTTCAAGTAACTGTTTAATGTCATGGAACTAAATGTTCAAGTAATTGTTTAAGGTCATGGAACTAAATGTTCAATCAAGTCAGGATATATAAATTATATCAAAGCGCGGGTGACGACCTAGTTAATTAGTATACTAGGGGAGGCGAAGCCATGAACCCCAGAACCTAGACCTCACGAGGTTTGAAGCTAGTGTATGCTAGTGGAGAGGTTCAGTGGTAAATGTGTGGTCATTACCGGAGATGTACTATATCATGTCATGTCATGTCAGGATGTTTATGCACGTAGGACTTAAATGGACTACGATTAAATGAAAAGGAATAAATGGTCCGAGAGTCATTGTGAGGGGTTACGATAGGACTCACTGAGATAATGTTTATCTCACCCTTTATATGTTGTTGTTTTTACAGAGAGACGGGGAAAGAAGAAAGCGAAGAGGCACGAGTAGGTGACGTGTTTGAGGAGAAATTCGAGGACTTGGTTCTTTTATCGTTGATATTGAGTCCCATTGTTGTCTTTGTAACTCGATATTATGACTTGAAATTGTTTTAAGTTATGTAATCGTTTCCGCTTTTCTTGTGATGGTATTGAACACTAGGTCATGAGGATATTGAAAGACGTGAAACCGTTATGGTTTTCAATTAAGTTATGGAATGTTAAGACTGTTTGATGTTAATCATCAAATTTTTTTTAGTTGTGTTCAATATCTAAACAGGAAATATTACTCTGATGTATGCCATTTCGTGCATCTTAGCATTTCTACTTGATAGAAATATTAGGGTGTTACACCTTCCTTCTCCAATTTCGAATTTCTCATCATTGTGAGACTAGGAACAACACCAACTTCATCCTCTTCATCTATGTCTTCTTCCTCTTTCACCCATTTGAAGTTCTTGGTTGAATGTTGTCAAAAGGAGTTCTAGGAGCTGTAGAGGGTCTTGCATGTTAAGGGTTCTAGCAACTGAAGCTCACCAATTATACAAATTACTTTGAGTATTACCGTGTTATAGCTTCCTTTCAATTATATGCTTGGATATTTGAATTGATTTCAATTATTTATTTTACTCCATTATTAAGACCCAAAGTAAGGATTTAAATGCCTTAGACATTACCTTGTAGTATTTTAGTTAGTTGATATGTGATGGAAAGCTTGATTGGTTTGTAGTTTAATTGAGCAATTGGTGTGAATAAGTGAGAAAAAAAAATATCTTTGGTTGTGCATCTTATATGTTTTGATGAAGTTTAATAATTGTTTGTGTTAGTAAGTTATTTTAATTCCTTATGTTTCATTAGGATGAGAAATTGATTAAGTGTGGGATTAGAAATAAATGATGGGTGGAGGTAGAAAACTAAATTACCACTTGTACGTAGCCCAAAAAGCCCATGATCCATCCAAAAAACTCTTCATTTTTCCTCAATTACAATTCATATATATTTTGGAAAAGGAAAGAAAGGAATTGAGGGAGAGAAGAGATCGAGAACGAGAGAGGGAAGGTGGGTGAGAGCTGAAACCATTCTTCTTCTTCCTTCCACCTCCAAAAACGTGTTTCCTCCAACTTCAACTTCAAAAAAGAAAAAAAAAGAAAACTCACTACTTCCATCATCTCTAATTGTTCTTTCTTGCCATTTCCCATCTTTCACATTTCACCTCTTTGTTGAGAAAATTAGAACTCCTTCATCTCTTCTCCCCTAAATACAAAACCCTCACCCTTTCACTCCATTTGCATCTCCTAACTGATTTACAATCAGTTTCCACAAACTTAATAGTAGCCAAAAAACAGAATCATGAATCACTCTTGCAACCACCATTAGTGATTTAATGTTGCATGTGAAGTAGGAGAGCTCTAAGTTGAGTTTTGGTGGTTGCATGCTAGCTTGGGAGTTTTATTAGTGCTATAAGGTAGCTACCTTGGGATTTCAAGTGTCAAAGTAGAGGGTTTGGGAGCTGGTGTTAGCTTGGGAGGTTCTAGGAGCTTGAGGTGTGCATAAGAGCTAAATTTTCTTGCTTGCTTTGAAACATCTACTTTGACAAAGTGAGTTCTTTACCCTTTTGTATTTCTTTTAAGTTTAGTTTCAGTTCTTTTGAGTCTTTGTGTTCTGGAAATATGGAATGCATGTTTGCTGGTTTTAGTTGGTTGCTGAAATTGATTGTTAAAATCGAAATTGTGATAGAGGCATTATGATTGGTCTTGATTCCTAGTCAAACCCGTTTTGTACCACTGTCAGTATATTGAACATATTTCTTTCCATTGAATTCATTTTGCTGTGATGATTGCATTTCTGGAAACTAGACTCATTAACCTTCAGTTTGAACACAAATTTTACCCCATTTGATTGAGTATTGAATGCTTAAATCGTGTCACAAGTTGGATGATTGTTGCTGTGCTGTTTCTGGTATCTATGGTTGTTATTTTAAAAAATGTACTTTTTGTCTGAACAAAAAAATGCATAAAAATTATGTTAAGATACTAGACAGAATTTAAGTCAAAATAGGCTTTGGAATGGTGATTTTCCATTAAGTATTAAAAGAGAAAAGTGACTTGTAAGTTTGCAATTCTACATATGTATTCTGCACACACTTCCTTTGAGTATAGGTTCAGTATTTTCCTTATAACCTTATATGTAGAACTCATTTTTGAGTGATTTCTGTCTTGTTGTAAACTAGACTTGTTAAGCTTCAGTTTTGGCACAAATTTCGTGGAATTTAACTGAGTTTTGATATTTTAAAATGTGTTACAAATTAAGTCACCGAAGCTGTCCTGTTTCTGAACATATGTCTAATGTTTTGTAAAACTGCACTTATTGACTTATTTGGGCCAGAAAAACTTTCTAGTTATGAATCAGGAATAGAACCAATGGGTGATGCTTGGTTACAATTTCAAATCCGTTATTATATGTTTGCTCTAGTTTTTGTTGTTTTTGATGTTGAAACGGTCTTTCTTTACCCATGGGCAATGAGTTTTGATGTATTGGGGGTATCTGTATTTATAGAAGCTTTAATCTTCGTGCTTATCCTAATTGTTGGTTCAGTTTATGCATGGCGAAAGGGAGCATTAGAATGGTCTTAATTCTTGAATATTTAGACAATAAAACAAAATATTGAGACAGTTATGAATTCCATTGAGTTTCCCTTACTTGATCAAAAAAATGAAAAATTCAGTTATTTCTACTACATTAAATGATCTTTCAAATTGGTCAAGACTATCCAGTTTATGGCCGCTTCTCTATGGTACCAGTTGTTGCTTCATTGAATTTGCTTCATTAATAGGATCACGATTCGACTTTGATCGTTATGGATTGGTACCACGATCTAGTCCTAGACAGGCAGATCTTATTTTAACAGCGGGCACGGTAACTATGAAAATGGCTCCTTCTTTAGTTCGATTATATGAGCAAATGCCCGAACCAAAATATGTTATTGCTATGGGAGCCTGTACAATTACAGGAGGTATGTTCAGTACTGATTCTTATAGTACTGTTCGGGGCGTGGATAAGCTAATTCCTGTGGATGTCTATTTGCCGGGCTGTCCACCTAAACCGGAGGCCGTTATAGATGCTATAACAAAACTTCGTAAAAAAATATCTCGAGAAATCTATAAAGATCGAATTAGTTCTCAACGAGAGACTATGTGTTTTACTACCAACCACAAATTTTATGTTGGACGCAGTACTCATACCGGCAATTATAATCAAGGATTATTCTATCAACCATCATCTACTTCAGAGATACCCTCTGATATATTTTTCAAATATAAAAAAGTTAAGTATCCTCCCACGAACGAAAAAGTGAATTAGACAGGATCTTTTTGTACAAAATGGAATAAGAAATAGAAAGCAAGTCAATCTTCAAAAATTTCATCGTAATGTAAATAAATGGATCTAATGAATTATGAGTGGTCCAAAGAATTCACCTAGACTTGGGGGGGTTTTTAAGAATTAAGAATCTCAAAACAAAAATTGAATTCGGGATTTGCTCGGCTCGATGAGATAAAGATAGAATCTAATAAGCAGAAACAATATAGTATTGATTTTTTTTCGCACTTCCCTTTTCAATTGTTCCAAAATGAATTCGAATTCACAAAGAAGAGAGATATTTTTACCTTTTTTTTTAGAATTTGAGAATACAATTGCAGTGCGTAAAAAGACTAGGATTTATTAAACATGCATACCGTTTGATAGGTTAATTAATTCACCAAATTAGATGTATACTTGATAAAAATTCTGGTTGATAAATGCATGTGCTTGTTGTTGTTTGGTTGCTGGATGTTTGTTTCCAAAAGGTGATAGTCAAGTTATAAGCCACTTGATATGTTGTGGTTGAAAGAGGATTGAGTTGATTGATATGTTTGAATTTATTTTCATTGATTGTGATGTGTTGGATGTCACGGCTAAGCGGTTTTGTGTTGTAGCAAAATTCTTATTGAAAATGCGTGTGAGAAAATTATCTAGTACATATATAAGTACACTGTAAATAAACTAAAGAATGGATGATGTACTTGGGGCGGTGTCATGAACTGTCTCAAGGCCCAAGAGGTTTTCTTTGCGCAGAGAATAAAAGTTTCAAGAGGGTTCTATTTATTTATAGAATGCGGGTTCCCTATTGTGTACGTAATAGTTTTTATATTATGTAAGTCTATTGCGTTAGGGGGATGCATCATAGGTAAATATTAAAAGATATTCGGAGTGTATGCTGGTAAGGGAGTCTCGAAAGGACTCACTAAGATTATGTAATCTCACCCCTCATTGTTGTTGTTTTTCAGATAAACAGGTGAAGATTCAGGAAAGTTATGTCAAGTTGAGGATTTCAGTCTTGGAGGACCTCATTTTATTTGAAGTTCTTCTTATAGTTGTTGTTCTAGTCTCATGTATTGAGATCATTTATTATTGTTAAGTTTAAGACTTAACTTATGATGTACTAAGATTTATATATACTTGTATTTTGGATTAAGTTGGTCTTGTCGACTCCGATGGGTGCATAGAAAATTGGTTTATGTTAAAGATCTACAATTACAATTTTTTTAAAAATCCTATCAATATGTGAGTCATTTAAGGACAGTTGTTTTTCCTTAGTTTAATCCAAAGTACAAAATTGTATCTCTGAAATGTCTCAAAAATAATATTCGGGATTTTATTGTCAACTAAAATCCAGTGGGATTAAACATTAAAGAATGTAACAATGCATAAAGGATGATTCAAGAATTGAGGAAAGCAATAATAATAACAATAATAATAATAATAATAATAATACAAAAATATACATAAGCCTAATGATTGTTTTAGTGGGAAAAGATTAGAAAAGCTGCACACCAAAAAATGAAAAATCACACCATTATTCCGGAGATCACACCAAGATAGATATTTGGGAAAAATGAGGCACAAGAAAATAATGAATTAGAGAAATCATAGGAAGTGGTGATGACCACTTCTTTATTTCAAAATGCCAAATGTAACATTCCAAAGTGCTAAGTTTAGTTCTTGTGATTAGTTGATAATTTTAATAAATTATTGCTAATCAAGTTGATTGTGTTTGTATGAGTCTATAAATGTTTGTCAAATATTGCTTGAATACAGGACTAAATGAAACATTTGAATTGCAATTGTCTGCTAGTTGTTTATTTCATTTGAGTAGTGTATGGGTGAATAGATGTGGTGCGAATAGTAGGGGTGGACAAAAACATCCTACCCGTCCGAACCCGAGCAACCCGATGAGAAAAATGCAAAAACAGATGGACCAAGTCGGTTTAACGGATTGTCGGTTTGTTGTTTTTCAGCCAAAGCGGTCTTGAACGGTTGGGTTCGAGTGTGAAAGGAACGTCCGTTGGTAACCGAACCCGCCCACCAAACCTTACATAACAACACCTTTAACTTGCTTTTTGACTAGAGATGATAACTTTCTTTTTGAAACTCTATCCATTTACTGCAATTCACGTGGCTACACACTGCCAAACTTTGTACTTGCTTTTTGAAACTCTATCTATTTACTGCAATTGACATGACTACTCATTTTCTCTTTCCATTCAATTTATTTTTTATTCATTTTTTCCTCTTCACTCCTCACATTTTTTTACCAACTCTCTCAATTATCTCATTCTTTTCTCCATTTGATTTTTTCTCTCTCTCAGTCACATTTCATCTTCTACCTCTCCAACATTTACCATCTTCAACAATCAACACACCTCCCATAGCCTCCTTCTACCTCTCTTTTTCGTCCACCTTAGACTATAAAACACAAAATACAACAGATTACAATCTTCTTTTCTTTCAGATCTACAAATACCCTCTATCAATTTTGAAGAAAAAGCAACACTGATGTTCTGGAAACGGGCCCAAAAAGGTTGGCAAACAAAAAAATCACAAAAAATGCCCTGGAAACTAAATTGGGCCAAAAATAAAACTGGCTCCAACATGGGCCCAACCCGTAATAACCCACCCATTGAAATCCGTAACCCGCCCAATCCGAACCCGTTTAAACCGAAGACCCAAATGGTTAAAATTGGGCTAGAGTTTCAGAACCGCGGATTGGGCCGAATTGGGGGTTTTTGGGCCCGAATCCGCCCAAGCCCGACCGATGTCCACCCCTAGCGAATAGCATAATGGTAATTTAGGAATTTCAGTTTCTTTTAAACACTCCCTCTCAACTAGTACATCAGCTGAACCCTTCCCTCACAATTCATTTCACTTTTAGAAAAGAAAGAAAAGAAAGAGTGTTGAGAGAAGGAGAGAGTTCGAAGGGAGAGAAAGAGAAAGAAAAGAAAAGAGCTCCAAAAACCCTCATTCAGCTATTCAACTTGAAAATCCCTTGATAAATCCTCCCACACATTGTTCCTTTCATCAACATTTGCTGAAATCACACACAAGAAACTCAGCTGCACCACTTTCCCCACACTCATCCCCATTTTCGAAAATGTTGAGGGTGGAGTAGATTGGGTAGGAGTTGGCTTGCATGTCGAATTTGAAGCTTGATTAGGCATTCTTAGAAGTCACATTGTGGATTGGAGATGCTACATTGTTGATCAAGAGGGTTAGAAGGGAGTTGGGAGCTTGGGTTTCGAATTTGGGTGCATAGGAGCTTGTTTGGTGCTTCAAGTTGCAATTTCTTGCTTGATTGTTGTTGTGGCCACGATTTAAGGTGAGTTCTTCATTCTTTTGTATGTTGCTTGATGTTGTTTCTGAAAATAGAGTAATGCATGTACCTACGAACTGCATGAGTGTGGTGAAATATTGTTGTGGAACCAATGTCATGTAGTAAGATTGATAATAAAGCCAGCTACTCATGAAGTCTGGACCAAAATTTATGAAATTGAGTGCATTATTGAGATTAAATTGAAATTTGGTTGAGTCTATATACTTCCATTGATGTGTGAATATGTGTTTAGTTGCTGGTGTATTGTTTCTGGTTTGGATTGGAAAGGATTGGAGATAAGGCAATTGAGGTTTGAAGCACAAAACAGCAAAAACTGCATTTCTGATAGCCTGACACGGCCCGCGTGGCAGCCCACACGGGTACCCATGTCAGCATCTAGAATTGTCAATTTTGACCCAGCCCAATGGGCCGGTCCAAGGACCCGATTTTTTGGTTGGGCCGGGCTCTAAAAATAGAGACCCAAAAATAACGCTAAGTTTTTTGGCCTGGCCCGAGCATACAATTGGGCTGGCCCCGCCCATGGGCTTTGGACTGGCCCGATTTCTTTTTGTTCTTTTTTATTTTAGTTTTTTTAAAACACAATTTGTTTTATTTTTAGAGAAGCACACACAACAATATAAAATAAGAGTACTTGATATTCATCAGTGTCAATGGCAATGTAACGGTACAAAATGAGCAAACATGTTCCTAAATGCTATTACGATATACATGCTACTGTCACTACTCACTAGCATAAAATCAGTACTCAAAGCAATAAAACAAATGAAATTGTGACCAATGATGTATCGGAAGTCAGTATCAGCAAAGATGACCCCTTCGAGTCCGAATAGAAGAGTGATTTGAATCCATTGCCAAGTCAAGTGTCTTTTGCAATATTATCAGCACCTAGTCCTGGATCTGGGATTGATGGCTTGTCACTAGCAGAGCTTCGATCAAAAATATTATCAGTTTTTGAGTCCATGGATAAGGATGCTGATAAGCTCCAATTTAGTGCATTTTTATAGACATTTTTGAGTCATTTTTAGAGCTATTATTATCTAAATGAATAAGTGACTCAAATTGCTATTTATTTTGTAGGAAAGAATATAAATAAAGAAGTTGTTTCAATGAGTTGTTTGAAGCAAAATGGGGTGTCATTAGCAAAAAGCAAAAAAAAAGGCCCATGTGCATAGAGAAATTCAACTTGGGAAACACGTGACCTACCTAGGGTTGGCAATTAATATAAAAGAATAGAGTGATAGAAAAGGAGAAGAGAGCCGCACACATAGAGAAAGGAGCCGCGAACGTGAATGCACCAACAGTAGCGCCGGCTTGGAGAGAGGGAGTTTTGGGTACCCGTTCTTGACACTGTGAGAGAGCTCTGGAGCAGAAAAATGAGACTAAATTTTCAGGATCAGAAATTTCTCTATTCCGGGTTATTTTTATCTCTGTAATTTATGACTCCTAATTTTATTTTATTGTTCTCGAACACTATGGATAGCTAAATCTTCTTCTAGGGTCTTAGGTGGATCTTGCATGTTTAGAGACCTTTTTATGTTCTAATTTCTGGTTTGAATTCCTGTTTTTATTTTAATTAATCTTGTCCTATTGTTTTTATCACATGATTAGGATTAGCTACCTTTTGCATGTTTATAATCAATTAGTTGATCAGCGACCGTACTGCAATTAGTTGGTGGACCTATAGGATAATTGGGGCTATAATTAGGGCATGACCAAACCATAATTTAGTCTTCCAATCATTCAACCTTTTTGCTCTTTATGCTTTTTCTGAAATTAAATTCTTGCATGACCAAACGAGGGTTAATTTAGGAAAAAGAATATTAATCGCGAATGACTAAACGGATTAATAGTTTTAGTAAAGGGATTGGTAATTAAGTAAAATAAGGGAATTCAGGTAGGATTAGACATAGGGGGAATCGAAGCTTGCAAGTGTGATCCTAGGCCTCTCCTCATTTATTAAGTCTAGTATTTTAATTATTGTTATTTATTTATTTTTTATTTGTTCCATTACAATTCAAATATTTGTTCGTCTAAATAATAAATAATCTCGATTAGTTTGGTACTTGCTAATTAATCCCTGTGGACACGATAATCTTTTATACTACTTCTGTGAAAGAGTACACTTGCTCTAAGTGTGTTTTTAACGCAACAGATGCTGATATGGGTAAGATCCAGGAGGAAATTAAACATGTTTTTGAAGAAGAGGTATGAAAACAATGACAATGACAATTCATGATATATCTAATACAGTTTGTATATTTGTATATATATCTACCTAGTCATAGTTACTGTATAGCTAACTAGAGTCAACTTTAGTATTAAGTTAAACTAACCGGACTGTGGTTAGTAACAAAATTGGTTGGCTTAGTTAGAGTAGTTTATTAGTATATAAACTAAACACTGTACAGTTATCAAATTAATCAATGAAAAGATGAACTTCTTCTACATTGCTGTTTGCTCCATGGATTCTATCATGGTATCAGAGCTCAATTCTTGAGCTCTGGTTCGCCATTGATAACTCTGATTTCTTCATCTTTCATTCGATTCATTCAGTTCACCTGTGGAAATCCTCACCACAGATTCAATTCATTGCTTCATCTCGCTATTCCCACCAATTGCTTTCGATTCGTTGATTCGTCACTTCGTTTCTAGAAATTTCTTGAAGATCCTTCCGCCACTTCTCAACAATGGCGAACCAAACGCAGTTGCTTGATTCCTACAAAGATTTCGCGATGAATTCTGCAAATCCATTCTACATTCATCCGAATGAGAATCCTGCTGTAACGCTTGTTCAGCCACCGCTTGAAGGTAGCAAGAACTTTCAAGCGTGGATCCGCTCGATGAGAATAGCCTTGATCTCGAAGAACAAGCTGATATTCGTGGGCGGCACCATCACCGCTCCGAAGAAGGAACACACTCTGTACAACCAGTGGTTCCGATGTAACAACATGGTCCTCGCTTGGATTCAACGCTCTGTAAGCCCTGCTATTCTCAAATCTATCGCGTTTTTTGATAAAGGTTATGATGCTTGGAAAGATCTGTTAGACAAATTTGATCAAGGAGATATGTTTAGAATTGCTGATTTGCAAGAGGACATAGCAAAATTAGGTCAAGGAACTAGAGATGTATCTGATTATTACACTGATTTGAAGTCCTTATGGGATGAATTGGATAGTTTTTGACCAATTGTTGCTTGCTCCTGTGCTGAGCCCTGCACCCGTGATGCTTCAAAATCCATAAAGAAATTTCGTGATCAAGATTATACAATCATGTTCCTAAAAGGTCTGAATAAGCAGTTCACACACGTTCGTAGTCAAATAATGATGATGGATCCATTTCACAAGTGTCCAAGGCCTTCTCAATGGTGATACAGCAAGAGAGACATCTGCAAACTATACCTACTGCCACTGCTACTGTCACTGATACTGAATTTGAGAACAAAACTGCTCCTATTGCCAATAATGTAACATTCAATCGTGGTGGCAGCAACAACCTTCGTGGAAGAGGACGTTTTGGACGTGGCCAAGGGCGTGGCCAGGGCATGACACGGCTCTGCACCAACTGTGGAAAGACAAATCACACAGTGGACTCATGTTATTTCATACATGGCTTTTCACCAGGTTATCAGAATAATAACAAAGCTAACAGAACTGGTGCATCTGCTAACTCTGCAGGTACTGATGATGCTTCACAGACCAGTGTTGACTCCCAATCATATGATGTAAGTTAGGCATTTTTAGGACCAATTGTGCAGGGTTTTCATTGTATCACAGTCATTATCTGGGATTTAGTTCAGTTTTAGATAATTGTAGTAGGAAGTTCAATTGTAAGTAATTCCTTCACCTTTGGAGCTAAATGGGACTTGAGACCTCTTAATTGGTTGTGGCATCTTTCGGCGAACCAGACACTTGCCCGGAAATGCAGCAAAATGGAGGGATTTGCTTTCTGTCATTTTTCGCGTCGCGGCCAGGAGGGTTCGCGACGCGATTTGAAGGAATTTTACAAGCCAGAACTTTCTGTTATTTTTCGCGTCGCGACCAGGAAGGTTCGCGACGCGACCTGGAGCAGTTTTGCGAGGCCTGAAGTTTCTGTCATTTGTCGCGACGCGACGGATACGGGCCGCGTCGCGATGGTGCGTGAAAATTAGGGTTTTTAAAGCAGTTTCAGCAAATTTTGAAGGGACTTCGTTTTGGGATTTGGAACCACACTTTGGAGCAGCTGGAGGGTGCGAATTTGGGGCCTTCTCACCACTTGGGAACAAGGGATTGAAGGTTCTAATGTCTTCCTTCATGTTTGTTTTATACTTTATGTTGGTTTCCACTCTTAGGATGATTTGTAACTAAATTGCTTAGATTAGGGAGAGATGAATCTCCCGACCCTATCATGTGAACCCTTGTTATAGTCAATTCGGTTGTTATTCGATTTACTTTGTCTAATTACCTATGTTCTTAATGCTTTTCAATTACATATGATAATTGTGATGATCCAGGCTAGTGATTGCATAGGGATATGAATTAGTAGCTGGAAATTGGGTAATTAGGTCACATGCTAGTAATCATCATAGGAATATGTGGTAGCTTATGTGAATTCATTAAAATTCTCAATCTTAATGCGTTACCCTCTGGCATGACTCACCTAAGGAATTAGGGTAACTCTTAGGGTAATAGGGGTCTTGAGACAAGGAATTGCCCTTGACCTTAAATTAGTGAATTGAATCTAGAAATTGAATAACTAACTTGAATTGGCTAAGGTTCATGTGATAGGCGAGGTGAGAGGATTCGATCCCTAGTCGTTTTTCTCGCATTATTAATTCACGTTTGTGTTCTGTCACTATTACTCAAATTACCAAATCGCTACCATCTACGAATTTACAATTTTGCTATTGTTGTCAACGCGCAATCCCTGTGGAATCGACCGGTTACTTACCGTTTAAATTATTACTTGCAACGAATTTGGTACACTTGCCAAAGTCTTAACAATTGCTTGTCCTCAAGCAAACAATCAATTCAGACTGTGGCTGTTTTTCTATTCAGCTGTTACATATAATACATCAACCTTAAACACATCAACCAAGTCAGAGAATACCAAGGCAACAACTGGACCTATCTCCCTTACTCAAGATCAGTATCAAGGACTATTGGATCTGCTTCAATGTTAAGACTTTTGGCAAGTGTACCAATTGTCGTCGCAAGTAATAAAATACGGTAAGTAACCGGTCGATTCCACATGGATTGCGCGTTGAAAACAATAGCAAAGTTGTAAATTCTTAGATTGTAAAGGTTTTGTAATTTGAGAAATCAGTAACAGTACACAAACGTGATTTAAGAATACGAGAAAAACGACTAGTGATCGAATCCTCTCACCTCGCCTATCACATGAACCTTAGCCAATTCAAGTTAATTATTCAATTTCTAGATTCAATTCACTAATTAAGGTCAAGGGCAATTCCTTGCCTCAAGACCCCTATTACCCTAAGAGTGACCCTAATTCCTTAGGTGAGACATGCCAAAGGGTAATGCATTATGATCGAGAATTTTACACGAATTCACCTAAGCCATCACATATCCCTATGCTGATTACTAGCAGATGATCTAACTACCCAATTTCCAGCTACTAATTCATATTCCTATGCAATCACTAGCCTGGATCATCACAATTATCATATGTAATTGAAAAGCATTAAGAACATAGGTATTTAGACAAAGTAAATCGAATAACAACTGAATTGATTAGAACAATGGTTCACATGATAGGGTTGGGAGATTCATCTCTCCCTAATCTAAGCAAATTAGTTACAATCCATCCTAAGAGTAGAAACCAACATAAAATCGAAAACAAACATAAAGGAAGACATTAGAACCTTCAATCCCTTGTTCCCAAGTGGTGAGAAGGCCCCAAAATCGCACCCTCCAGCTGTTCCAAAATGTGGCTCAGATCCCAAGACGAAGTCCTCCCAAAAAACGCTGAAACTGCTTTTGAAAACCTAATTTTCGCTCACCATCGCGACGCGACCCGTGACCATCGCGTCGCGAAATAGGACAGAAGCATCTGGCTTCGCAAAACTGCTCCTGGTCGCGTCGCGAACCCTCCTAGTCGCGGCGTGTAACACCCCCTTTTACTAATTATAAATAAACACGCAATTATCAGAGTCACCACGAGGGCGCTACATTTTTCACCACATAAAAACTCCAAATTGATTTAAATTAAATCCTCAAAAATATAGTTAATTAATCTCTAAGCAGCGGAATCATAAACTCATTTAACATCTTCAAAAATAATTAAACATTAAACCAAAACTCCAAAAATAAATAATAATAGTTCGACAACGGTAACTAAGACCCTCCCCGGTGCTACGCATCAGAGCTGACACAGACTCCACGAGAAGGAAACTACACCTAGCAATCCTCCACGAGTGCTAACGATCACCTGCAGCGTTGCCATATAAGAGCAACATTCCAAGCAGAAGGGGTGAGCTTAACAGAATTAATAAGTTAATGATAGCAGTATATAAGCAGCGGGTAAATCACGGGAACACAGAAAGTCAACACATCATAGCTATACCATCATATCTCGTTACAAATCATTTCATAAACATACCACGTGTTGTAGCATCACAGCTACCTCGAAAATCAATACATCATAGCACCACACAAGACACAAATTCCATCAGAACGGAACACCAAAACACGTTACATATATATATATATATATATATATATATATATGGACTATGCAACAATGCAACCCCTCTGGGCATATGCATGCGGTACCGATCTCGTAAAATAAGCCACGACGGGCAAGAGGCCGAAGCCTATACCACCAAAAATAATCTCAAAGAGGCCGAAGCCTATACCACCAAGAAATGCATATGACAATGCGACTCATGACTCATGCATCAATTACACAACTCAAAGTATTTAGTTACTAAATACTACTCCATCACGTCTCGTTACAAATCATCTCATACAAATACCACGTGTTGTAGCATCGCAGCTACCTCGTAAAATGGCAACAGACAACATAGAAACAGCAGCAATAGGTGCTAAACACGGCAACAATTATGTGCTAAAACAGCACCAACAACAGCATGAGGACAGCAGCATCATTTGTGAAAACAGCAGCGAAAATAGCAGCAAAACAACACGTAAAACAACCTCATTTATGCGCAACAGCAGCAGCACGGACAGCAGCAAAACAACAACATTAAATAACATAAAAACAGCACCATTTGTCCCAAAAACAGCAACATATTCTAGTGTAAAAACAGCACTATTTATTTCGAAAACAGCAACACATTCTAGGGTAAAAACAGCACTATTAGTTTCAAAAACAGCAACACATTCTAGTGTAAAAACAACACTATTTATTTCAAAAATATAGCAACATGTTCTGTTATAAAACAGCAATAAAACAACATGAAAACAGTGACATCAATTTGCAAAAACAGCAGCGAAACCGCTTAAAACAACAGCATTATTTGATCTAAAACAGCAGCAAAACAGCATGAAAAACAGCAGCATTAATTGATCAAAAACAGCAGCAAAACAGCATGAAAAACAGCAGCATTATTTGATCAAAAACAGCAGCAAAACAGCATGAAAAATAGCAGCATTATTTGATCAAAAACAGCAGCAAAACAGCATGAAAAACAGCAGCATTATTTGATCAAAAACAGCAGCAAAACAGCATGAAAAACAACAGCATTTTATTTGTAAAAACAGCAGCAAAAACAGCAACAAAGGCAGCAACGTTATGCAGCAAAAACAACGGCTTTTACAGTACAAAAACAACATTAAAAACAGCACTAAAAATATTAACGATACTCAATTTCTCTTCTAATGAATTAACTATAGAATCCCGTTTACATTGTCAAAATAATTCTTAAAAGAATGTACTAAAATATTTGTTTGAATAATTAATAAATATGAAATCCATATTATAATTATAAGTATAGTCCAACACGAAATTTCAATACTCACACGCATCAAACATTGAAAATAGACACACGTACATTTCATCAAACACGTGACAAGCGTTCTAATCATTATTCATACCTTTCATCAACACTTAGGGTGCATCACGTAGTCACCAATTCCATCATACGCCAAACAACATTAAACTCAATCAATAACGCTAATAACAACAACATCAACGACGAGTAACGTCAACAATCACGCCATCATCAATTCAATTCACGGAATCCTAACTACCCATAAGCCACTATCATAACCCATTACAAATGTTAAAACCCACCCTTACCTTGGTAACTTGGAGAAGATGAAGACCCTTTCACGAAGCACCAAGAACACACAGCAACAATGGCCCTCTCCTTCTCTCTTTCTCCACGCGATCACTCCCTCTCTCTCTTCGCGCGATCACTCTCCTCCTCTCTCCCTCTCCTTCGCGCCGTGCTCTCCCTTTCTTTCTGTTTCTCCGTTTCTTTCTTTTTCTTTCTAAGAGAATGGGACCTTAGTCTAATACCCTAAGTAATTTGGGCCCTAGACAATTGGGCCCTTTTTACACCCAACCGAACTACCTTCACCACCTCCAAATTTAATTACTAAACACCATCCTATTATTTTTAATATTTCTCCACCACCTAACTCCCAATAATTAATTAAATACTTAGCCAATTATTTTTGGGGCGTTACAACTCTCCCCCACTTAGAATATTTTCGTCCTCAAAAATTTACGTCGAACCTACGAAAACAACACCGACTCTCCTTGTCACCTCTAACTGTCCTCATCCATAATTTATCGTACACCTCGTAGCAGACTAACACCCTTCCTTCCTTCTCACTCCTAAATAAAGGTTCTAACTTGTAGGTTATCTAAGTCCTACTCGCCTACTCAAACACCATCTATCCGTATTAGGATACCATACTCTCAACGGTAATTACTATGGTTTTACTTAATTAAATTCCAACTTCCACGGGTCACTCTCCAAGCTCCAACTTCTAATCCTACTTATCTCGTGTTAGGCCGACAGCGGCCAAACTCGACACCTCCAAACTCACCGACTTACTACGACAATTACTGTGAACATGGTTGCGCCCTAACCAGTTCATACCCAAGATTACAATTAACCTACCCGACGGCGGACAACAAAATTCACAACAAGGTCTCTGTCGAAGATCGACAAGGGACATGGAGGAACACACCAGGCAACACATTATAGTCATAACAGATAATACAGTACTTAAACGTTCGCAGCATGCGACGATAACAAAACAACAAGTAGCATCGGTATTAACAGTAGATTCTAGCGGAGTACCCTTAACGAGACACGTACCTCTAATACTACCATCATTCCTCCGTAGACTCGGCACCTGCCAAAGCAAACACCTTTCCAGTAGACCTTTCTTTCTTTGGTTTCGGACACTGAGCACTGATGTGTCCTCCCTCACCGCAGTTGAAACAGAGCGCATCCTTACGATCACAGTTAGTTGCCATATGGCCCTCTTTCCCACATTTGTAGCACCTCTTCACATCACCCGGGCAGTCTGGGCGCTTATGACCAGCCTTCCCACACTTATAACATACCACACTAGCAGCAGCATCTCCCCCACTTGGTCTCTTGTCCCCCGCAGCCCTCTGATTTCCCCCACCCGTTGGAACCTCATACGGCTTCCCGCGACTCGGGAAACTCTTCTGCTTTTCTCTCATAACTCTTGAATGGGCATTACTGTCTTCTTCGAAGATTCTGCAACTGTCCACCAACTCAGAGAACACCCGGATTTTCTGGTACCCTATCGCTTTCTTAATATCCGCTCGCAACCCACTCTCAAACTTGATACACTTCGAGAACTCAGCACCAGCACCATCATAGTGAGGATAGAACTTTGACAGTTCGGTGAATTTTGCAGCATACTCAGTCACCGACATACCACCCTGCTTCAATTCCAAGAATTCTATCTCTTTCTTCCCGCGGACATCTTCAGGGTAATACTTCCTCAAGAAGTCCCTACGGAACACAGCCCAAGTGATCCCTTCGTTCGCAGCCTCCAACCTTTGCATATTTGCCAACCACCAGTCGTCTGCCTCACCTTTCAGCATGTGAGTACCATATCTAACTCTCTGTGCTTCAGTACAATCCATGACGCGGAAAATTCTCTCCATTTCCTTCAACCACTCCAAAGCACCATCAGGGTTATACTTGCCCTCAAAGGTAGAAGGATTCTCCCTCTGAAACGTCGCCAAACTGCGCGACCCAGCATCACCAGCACCTTGCTGATTTCCCACAACCTGGGCCATCGCTTCCAAAGCAGCAGCGAGTGCAGCATCGTTCCTCCCAGCCATTTCAACTTAACACTGCAACACCAAAATATCAATCAGAAACGAGTACCAAGACTCGAGACCTAACTAGACTCGACACTGGACAACTTGGCCGGACAGACCGAACATGCTCTGATACCACAAATGTAACACCCCCTTTTACTAATTATAAATAAACACGCAATTATCAGAGTCACCACGATGGCGCTACATTTTTCACCACATAAAAACTCCAAATTGATTTAAATTAAATCGTCAAAAATATAGTTAATTAATCTCTAAGCAGCGGAATCATAAACTCATTTAACATCTTCAAAAATAATTAAACATTAAACCAAAACTCCAAAAATAAATAATAATAGTTCGGCAACGGTAACTAAGACCCTCCCCGGTGCTACGCATCAGAGCTGACACAGACTCCACGAGAAGGAAACTACACCTAGCAATCCTCCACGAGTGCTAATGATCACCTGCAGCGTTGCCATATAAGAGCAACATTCCAAGCAGAAGGGGTGAGCTTAACAGAATTAATAAGTTAATGATAGCAGTATATAAGCAGCGGGTAAATCACGGGAACACAGAAAGTCAACACATCATAGCTATACCATCATATCTCGTTACAAATCATTTCATAAACATACCACGTGTTGTAGCATCACAGCTACCTCGAAAATCAATACATCATAGCACCACACAAGACACAAATTCCATCAGAACGGAACACCAAAACACGTTACATATATATATATATATATATATATATATATATATATATATGGACTATGCAACAATGCAACCCCTCTGGGCATATGCATGCGGTACCGATCTCGTAAAATAAGCCACGACGGGCAAGAGGCCGAAGCCTATACCACCAAAAATAATCTCAAAGAGGCCGAAGCCTATACCACCAAGAAATGCATATGACAATGCGACTCATGACTCATGCATCAATTACACAACTCAAAGTATTTAGTTACTAAATACTACTCCATCACGTCTCGTTACAAATCATCTCATACAAATACCACGTGTTGTAGCATCGCAGCTACCTCGTAAAACGGCAACAGACAACATAGAAACAGCAGCAATAGGTGCTAAACACGGCAACAATTATGTGCTAAAACAGCACCAACAACAGCATGAGGACAGCAGCATCATTTGTGAAAACAGCAGCGAAAACAGCAGCAAAACAACACGTAAAACAACCTCATTTATGCGCAACAGCAGCAGCACGGACAGCAGCAAAACAGCAACATTAAATAACATAAAAACAGCACCATTTGTCCCAAAAACAGCAACATATTCTAGTGTAAAAACAGCACTATTTATTTCGAAAACAGCAACACATTCTAGGGTAAAAACAGCACTATTAGTTTCAAAAACAGCAACACATTCTAGTGTAAAAACAACACTATTTATTTCAAAAATATAGCAACATGTTCTGTTATAAAACAGCAATAAAACAACATGAAAACAGTGACATCAATTTGCAAAAACAGCAGCGAAACCGCTTAAAACAACAGCATTATTTGATCTAAAACAGCAGCAAAACAGCATGAAAAACAGCAGCATTAATTGATCAAAAACAGCAGCAAAACAGCATGAAAAACAGCAGCATTATTTGATCAAAAACAGCAGCAAAACAGCATGAAAAATAGCAGCATTATTTGATCAAAAACAGCAGCAAAACAGCATGAAAAACAGCAGCATTATTTGATCAAAAACAGCAGCAAAACAGCATGAAAAACAGCAGCATTATTTGATCAAAAACAGCAGCAAAACAGCATGAAAAACAACAGCATTTTATTTGTAAAAACAGCAGCAAAAACAGCAACAAAGGCAGCAACGTTATGCAGCAAAAACAACGGCTTTTACAGTACAAAAACAGCATTAAAAACAGCACTAAAAATATTAACGATACTCAATTTCTCTTCTAATGAATTAACTATAGAATCCCGTTTACATTGTCAAAATAATTCTTAAAAGAATGTACTAAAATATTTGTTTGAATAATTAATAAATATGAAATCCATATTATAATTATAAGTATAGTCCAACACGAAATTTCAATACTCACACGCATCAAACATTGAAAATAGACACACGTACATTTCATCAAACACGTGACAAGCGTTCTAATCATTATTCATACCTTTCATCAACACTTAGGGTGCATCACGTAGTCACCAATTCCATCATACGCCAAACAACATTAAACTCAATCAATAACGCTAATAACAACAACATCAACGACGAGTAACGTCAACAATCACGCCATCATCAATTCAATTCACGGAATCCTAACTACCCATAAGCCACTATCATAACCCATTACAAATGTAACATCCCGAATTTTTAAAGACTCGTATTATGAAACCTAAGACCGATTAATTATTTGTGGGAATAATTAGTCGTGTCTCGGGGACTTATACGTCGGAAAAATTATCAAGAAAACCTATTCTCCATTAAAGGGTGGCCCATTCATAGAATAATTAGCAATTGGAGCAGAAGGGCAAATCTGTCTTTTCACACCCCTAGTTATTAAATTATAATTATGAAGGTTATAATTAATCACGAACCGGAAGAATTGAGGAATTTCGGATCGGAACCGAATTAATCGAGAAGTTTTGTGCCGAAGAGAAAATTTTGACACCTAACCTATGACTTAATGGGCTAGGGGTAGTTTGGTCTTTTCCCCATCATTTAAACCCCCCAGCCCATATATCCAACTGGTCAGTCTCTCTTTTCCTCACACTTGGTCACTCCCCAATTCAGAAAGAAAGAAGAAAAAGCTGAAAGAAAGAAAGAAAGGAGAAGGAGGGGGCGTGGAGGGAGAGAAGAGAGGAAGCTTAGAAATCTTTGTTGCATGTAAGTTGTTCTTCTTCCATTCCACTCCACTTCAAAATCTGAATTCAATGAACCTATTTTTAACACCTGATTCTCCCCATATCCCTCCTTGCCATTTTCGCATATCAAAGCTCCAAGTGAGGAAGAAGATGGAGTTTTGAGCAATAGTTGTCTTGCATGCTCATGGGGAGCTTCTAAGAAGAAGATTTCAGACTTGCATGGTTGAGTGAAGGGAGGATTTGAGTAGTGGTGCTGCTGGGTTCGAGTTTGGACAGAAGAGAGTTGCTGTCTTGGAATCGATTGAAGCAGTTTCGGGGATTTTCCGTGTTCGGTTCGGTGATTTCGTTTTTCGGCTCAACTCTCGGATTTCGTCAACGGGTGAGTTCTACTCACGATAGGGCATTTTGATATTCTGAACTTGTTTTCGATATGGAATCCCTTGGTCACATTTTCTGTTTACGAAAGACTTAGAACTGAAAAGCGTTTTTGAGTCGAAACGGTGTTTTACGGTTTAAATGAGATTTTGATTTAAATCGTTGAAATGAAATGCATTGTGTACTACTGGAAATATATTCTGGGAATTTTCTGAGTTTCAGGTGATTGAAATTAGCAATCGAATCGGACGAGAATGGAGAGCGAAAATGAGAAAAGTGCGAAATTCTGGTAACAGACACAGGTCGCACGGACCGTGCGCCCCTGGGCACGGGTCGTGCGCCTGCTTCGGGTTGGAAGTATTGGAAACAGAACGGGACGCACGGGTCGTGCGCCCCTGGGCACGGATCGTGCGCTTCCTTCTGGTAGATGGGTCCTGAGTAGTGCACCACGCACGGGTCGTGCGCCCCTGGGCACGGGTCGTGCGTGTGGTTCTGTTACCGGCTTCCGTTTTCTCGTTTTGTTGCTCCGTTTGATCCCGAACCTTTTCTAATTTCTTTCTCAACCATTCAAAAAGGGATTGCCTCACTGAAAACCTTATTTTGAACTTGTTCAACTCATGGTTTTTGAAAAAGAGCTTTGAAAGCCTATTTGATCGAAGAACCGAAACCCTAGTATACGTGTGGGTACACTGTCTGATGGATAGAATGTATATATATTTTTATATATATCAACTGTATATGATTATAATGCCGGATGTCTAGAGATTCATCAAAACGGGTTATAAGTCAATAATACATTACAATATGATTATAATGCCGGATGTCTAGAGATTCATCAAAACGGGTTATAAGTCAATAATACATTACAATATGATTATAATGCCGGATGTCTAGAGATTCATCAAAACGGGTTATAAGTCAATAATACATTACAATATGATTATAATGCCGGATGTTTATAAATTCATCAAAACGGGTTATAGATCAATAAGATATAAATTATCTAAAAAGATATTGTGATAGATCCTTTGGTGATCGGAAAGATATATATTATCTAACTCTCGAGAAATCGTTATGTATTGTCATACATAAATCGCGTTGGGTGACGACCCGACAAGTAGCATACTAGGGAGGGTAGTCATGACCCCTTACCTAGGCCCTGAATGTGTTTTGGCGTGGTCAACTCACGGGTTGCCGGGATTAGCAGAGGTGCAGTCGGCTTGTGCTAAGTTACTGATTATAAGTTAACATTGCCGGGATTAGCAGTTGTGCAGTCGGCAGATGTTAAGCTGTAGCTACCGGGATTAGCAGTTGTGCAGTCGGTTGAGCTAAGCTATTAAAAACATAAAAGAGAACACGATTTGCTTGGCATTTCGATTATGGCTATTGGTAGCTAATTAAACATTGTTAACGGTTTAATAATTGAACCGAGTGTCAGTGAGGGGGCACGGTAGGACTCACTGAGATAATGTTATCTCACCCTATCCATATTTGTTGTTTTTCAGAGAAGCAGGGAAAAAGGAAGACTATAGTGCACGAGTAGTTGATATACTCTTGGAGGTGCTGAAGACTTAGTCATTTTCTCCTTGTTCTTTTGTTGTCCTATTGGTTGTATAAACTTGTATTGATTATGAGTTATATGAACCGTTTTATGTTTCTGTTTGGTATTTGGACTTGGTTATTGTAATCCATTCGGTATGAAACCGATAAACTTCTATTTTATGAAGTAATGTTATTTCCGATTATGTTTTGTCTCGGAAAAAGTTTGTATGTCCAAAACTTAAACAGGAACTGTGTCCTCTGAATATTCCGCATCTGTGCACTTTCAGTGTCTCTACATGTTAGAAATACTGGGGTGTTACATTTGGTATCAGAGCGGTTCGACCTAGTCGGACTTAGATGTTAAGAGTCTTTTACGTCTTCTAAGTCTGATTTTTCTTAGTATGCTATTAGACATTGAGCCTGATCAACTTAATACTTTGTGCATACTTCGCAGAATCATGGCTGGAAGAGGTAGGAGAAACCCACCTATTGATCCTCATCAAGAATGGATGCAGAATGTCATCGAAACTCAGCAGAAGATGATGAATGACATGATGCTTATGCAACAGCAACAGATGGCTCAAATGGCTCAAATGCAGCAGATGCATCAGATGCCTCAACCACAACCAGCTGAGCCAGTCAATATGCCAACACCTGAGGATCCCAACAGGATGTATTTTCGGTTTCTGAAGATGAAACCCCCAACCTTCAAAGGAGGATCCGAGGCAATGAAAGCCCATTTCTGGGTAGATGCCATGGAACGGATCTTTGATACTTTGCAATGCAATGAAGGAGAAAAGGTAATTTGTGCTGCTAACGCTCTGGACGAGGATGCTCACACTTGGTGGGTTAACGCTCGTAGAATGCTTCAAAATCAAGGAACTCCTCTTGAGTGGGATAACTTCAAAGAGTTGTTTTTGGGTCATTATTTTCCCGACTCCCAAAGACTTGACAAGCAGATGGAATTTCTGAGTTTGAAACAGGGAGAGATGACAGTTGGGGAATATGCTGCAAAATTTGAGAGATTGTCACAATTCTATGAATTGGGGACCACCGCTCCTGATGATAGGTGGAAGATGGTGATGTTCAGACAAGGTCTTAGAGGCGATGTGAATCAAGGCCTCAGTTCGTATTCCCTAACCACTTATCCTGCTTTGGTTCAACAGGCTCATTCAGCAGAAAGCGATCTGAAAAGAATGTATGCTGAGAGGAAGGATTTTTGGAAGGATAAGAAGAAGGGCAGTGGGTCAACTTCTGCAAACCCGAGGTATAGAGGGAATCTAGACAAGGGAAAGCAGATTCAGACAAACAACACTTCTGGGCATCGCCGGTGTGAAGTGTGCAAGAAGAATCATCCAGGAAGGTGTCGATCAGAGGCAAGGTCGGATCAGTGTTATCTTTGCAAAGAAGTGGGCCATTATGCTAATAATTGTCCGTCAAGGAAAGCTTTCTTAGAGTCTCCTGATGCTCCGAGACAGGCTCGAGTCAACACTCTGGATGCTAAGACCATCAAGCCAGCTGATAATCTTATAAGGGGTACAGGTTCTATCTTTCATCAAACTGTTAATATTCTGTATGACTCAGGTGCTACTCATTGTTTTATCTCTGAAGCATGTGCGGAACGGCTAGGATTAATAGTATCTCCTATATCCGAACCAATATCTATCCTTACTGCGGCAAAGGGTCGTGTGCGAACCCAATCTTTATGCCTTAATTGTCTGCTCACCATAGGAGGCAGGGACTTTGTTGTTGACTTTATCTGTCTGCCTATGAGAGGAATGGAGATCGTGTTGGGAATGAATTGGATGACATCCAATCACATTACGATTGATTGTTTCAATCGTGCAATTAATTTTCCTTCTGAAGTAGCGGAACGTTCACTACCTGCAGATGATGGTGTTATTTCATTCACTTCAGCCAGCCAGTCTCTATTCCAAGGTGCGGAAGCTTTTGTTATTATTTGGACTGCATCAACTGAAGCTGATTTGGATTTATCATCTACTCAAGTTGTTAATGAATTCTTAGATGTCTTTCCCGAGGAAGTTTCCTCTTTACCTCCAGAACGAGAGGTGGAATTCTCTATAGATTTGGCGCCTGGCACAGGGCCAATATCCATAGCACCTTATAGGATGTCTCCTCTCGAACTGAAAGAATTGAAGTCCCAACTGGAGGAATTAATTTCCAAGAAGTTTATTCGACCGAGTGCTTCTCCATGGGGTGCTCCGGTATTGCTAGTCAAGAAGAAGGACGGAAGCATGAGGTTATGCATAGACTACCGTCAGCTGAATAAAATCACTATCAAGAACAAGTATCCATTGCCAAGGATAGATGATCTACTTGACCAACTTCGAGGTGCTAAAGTTTTCTCCAAAATTGATCTGAGGTCAGGGTACCATCAAATTAGGGTAAGAACCTTAGACATTCCGAAGACTGCCTTTCGTACGAGGTACGGACACTACGAGTTTGTAGTAATGCCTTTCGGATTAACTAACGCTCCAGCCGTATTCATGGATTATATGAATAGAGTATTTCATTCTTACCTAGATCAGTTTGTGGTCGTCTTTATTGATGATATCTTGATTTACTCCAAGTCAGTTGAGGAGCATGCTCAGCATCTCCGATTTGTCCTAGGAGTACTCCGAGAGAAGAAACTCTACGCTAAACCATCAAAGTGTGACTTTTGGATGCCTGAAGTAAAATTCTTGGGTCATGTAATTTCCCAAGAAGGGGTTGCAGTGGATCCTAGCAAGGTGGAAGCTGTGTTGAATTGGGAACGGCCAACGTCAGTGACTGAGATCAGAAGCTTTCTGGGTTTAGCTGGTTACTATAGAAGATTCATTGAAGGTTTTTCGCAATTGGTACTTCCGCTTACTCGATTGACTCGCAAGGGTCAACCGTTTATTTGGGATGCCGACTGTGAGGAGTGTTTTCTGGGATTGAAGGAAAAGTTAACTTCTGCTCCGATCCTAATTCTTCCGGATCCGTCATTGGGATTTCAAATTTACAGTGATGCATCTGGGAAGGGTTTAGGATGCGTTCTCATGCAGAATCAACATGTTGTGGCCTATGCATCGAGGCAATTGAAGACGCATGAACGGAATTACCCAACTCATGACTTAGAGTTGGCGGCTATTGTGTTTGCACTGAAAATTTGGAGACATTATCTTTATGGTTCTCGTTTCGAAGTTTTTAGTGATCACAAGAGCTTGAAGTATCTGTTCGACCAAAAGGAGTTGAATAACAGACAGAGGAGGTGGACTGAATTTTTGAAGGACTATGATTTCGAATTGAAATATCACCCTGGGAAAGCCAATGTGGTAGCAGATGCTCTGAGCAGGAAGTCTATCCACACGGCAAGGTTAATGGTTCACGAGATGGCCTTGTTGGAGTCGTTCAGAGACTTGAAACTCAAGGTGGTAAGAAAAAGGGATCGCGTAGTGCTGCGGCATATACGGATAGCCAGTGTGCTAAGGGAACAAATCCGCGTAGCTCAAGGAGCTGATATAAAGTTGCAGTCTCAGAAGGGATCGCCAGATTTCACTGAGGATAGTGATGGCATAATTTGCTTTAATGGGAAGATTTGTGTTCCCGACAATGATGATATCAAAAGACAAGTATTGGAAGAAGCTCATAGGAGTCAGTACTCCGTACATCCGGGATCCACCAAGATGTACCGAGACTTGAAGTTGATGTATTGGTGGCCTGGGATGAAGGTCGAGATTGCAGAATTTGTTTCTCGGTGCTTAACTTGTCAGAAGGTTAAGGCGGAACACCGAAGACCGGGCGGTCAGTTACAACCGCTAGATGTACCAGTTTGGAAGTGGGAAGACATCTCAATGGACTTCGTTATGGGTTTGCCGAAGTCACAGGCCGGCAATGATTCTCTTTGGGTAATAGTGGACCGATTGACTAAATCCGCTCACTTTATTCCCGTTCGCTCGACTTATAAGGTTTCCAAGTTAGCAGATGAATATGTGAAGAACATTATCAGATTGCATGGAGTTCCAACGAGCATTGTGTCAGACCGAGATCCCAAGTTTACTTCCAGATTCTGGAGAGCATTGAATGAAGCTTTGGGAACAAGGGTGCTGGTTAGCACTGCTTATCATCCTCAGACTGATGGTCAAACGGAGAGGACTATTCAGACTCTTGAGGACATGCTTCGGGCTTGTGTGCTCGATAGCGGGAGTAAATGGGAGGACCATATTCCATTAGTCGAATTCTCCTACAACAACAGTTACCACTCCAGCATTGGAATGGCACCGTTTGAGGCACTTTATGGTAGAAAGTGTAGGACTCCGTTGTGTTGGTGGGAGATTGGCGAAGATAAGTTTTTGGGACCCGATATGGTTCGCGAGACCACTGAGAAGATCAAGTCAATTCGAGAGAGGATGAAGGTTGCTCAGAGTCGGCAAAAGAGCTACGCTGACAACCGAAGGAGACCGTTGGAGTTTGAGGTTGGTGATCATGTGTTCTTGAAAGTTTCTCCAACCATAGGCACCGGGAGAGCCTTGCGAGCGAGGAAGCTCAGTCCTCGATATGTTGGACCTTTCCAAATCATCGAGCGGATTGGACCAGTTGCCTATCGCCTCGCATTGTCTCCGGCCCTATCAAACCTCCATGATGTGTTCCACGTGTCTCAGTTAAGGAAATATATTCCCGATCTGCATCAACCGTTGAGTGTTGATACAATTGACCTGCGACCGGATTTGTCATTCCAACCTTATCCTAGTTATATCTTGGAGCGTGGTGTGAAGACTCTGCGTTCAAGGTCAATTCCGATTATCAAAGTAGTTTGGGATGGCTTTTCAGCCGAAGAGGCTACCTGGGAACTGGAAGAAGACATGCGCGCTCGATATCCATCTCTCTTTCAGTAAGGTACGTTTCGTCAATTTTGAGGACAAAATTTTTAAAAGTTGGGGAGATTGTAACATCCCGAATTTTTAAAGACTCGTATTATGAAACCTAAGACCGATTAATTATTTGTGGGAATAATTAGTCGTGTCTCGGGGACTTATACGTCGGAAAAATTATCAAGAAAACCTATTCTCCATTAAAGGGTGGCCCATTCATAGAATAATTAGCAATTGGAGCAGAAGGGCAAATCTGTCTTTTCACACCCCTAGTTATTAAATTATAATTATGAAGGTTATAATTAATCACGAACCGGAAGAATTGAGGAATTTCGGATCGGAACCGAATTAATCGAGAAGTTTTGTGCCGAAGAGAAAATTTTGACACCTAACCTATGACTTAATGGGCTAGGGGTAGTTTGGTCTTTTCCCCATCATTTAAACCCCCCAGCCCATATATCCAACTGGTCAGTCTCTCTTTTCCTCACACTTGGTCACTCCCCAATTCAGAAAGAAAGAAGAAAAAGCTGAAAGAAAGAAAGAAAGGAGAAGGAGGGGGCGTGGAGGGAGAGAAGAGAGGAAGCTTAGAAATCTTTGTTGCATGTAAGTTGTTCTTCTTCCATTCCACTCCACTTCAAAATCTGAATTCAATGAACCTATTTTTAACACCTGATTCTCCCCATATCCCTCCTTGCCATTTTCGCATATCAAAGCTCCAAGTGAGGAAGAAGATGGAGTTTTGAGCAATAGTTGTCTTGCATGCTCATGGGGAGCTTCTAAGAAGAAGATTTCAGACTTGCATGGTTGAGTGAAGGGAGGATTTGAGTAGTGGTGCTGCTGGGTTCGAGTTTGGACAGAAGAGAGTTGCTGTCTTGGAATCGATTGAAGCAGTTTCGGGGATTTTCCGTGTTCGGTTCGGTGATTTCGTTTTTCGGCTCAACTCTCGGATTTCGTCAACGGGTGAGTTCTACTCACGATAGGGCATTTTGATATTCTGAACTTGTTTTCGATATGGAATCCCTTGGTCACATTTTCTGTTTACGAAAGACTTAGAACTGAAAAGCGTTTTTGAGTCGAAACGGTGTTTTACGGTTTAAATGAGATTTTGATTTAAATCGTTGAAATGAAATGCATTGTGTACTACTGGAAATATATTCTGGGAATTTTCTGAGTTTCAGGTGATTGAAATTAGCAATCGAATCGGACGAGAATGGAGAGCGAAAATGAGAAAAGTGCGAAATTCTGGTAACAGACACAGGTCGCACGGACCGTGCGCCCCTGGGCACGGGTCGTGCGCCTGCTTCGGGTTGGAAGTATTGGAAACAGAACGGGACGCACGGGTCGTGCGCCCCTGGGCACGGATCGTGCGCTTCCTTCTGGTAGATGGGTCCTGAGTAGTGCACCACGCACGGGTCGTGCGCCCCTGGGCACGGGTCGTGCGTGTGGTTCTGTTACCGGCTTCCGTTTTCTCGTTTTGTTGCTCCGTTTGATCCCGAACCTTTTCTAATTTCTTTCTCAACCATTCAAAAAGGGATTGCCTCACTGAAAACCTTATTTTGAACTTGTTCAACTCATGGTTTTTGAAAAAGAGCTTTGAAAGCCTATTTGATCGAAGAACCGAAACCCTAGTATACGTGTGGGTACACTGTCTGATGGATAGAATGTATATATATTTTTATATATATCAACTGTATATGATTATAATGCCGGATGTCTAGAGATTCATCAAAACGGGTTATAAGTCAATAATACATTACAATATGATTATAATGCCGGATGTCTAGAGATTCATCAAAACGGGTTATAAGTCAATAATACATTACAATATGATTATAATGCCGGATGTCTAGAGATTCATCAAAACGGGTTATAAGTCAATAATACATTACAATATGATTATAATGCCGGATGTTTATAAATTCATCAAAACGGGTTATAGATCAATAAGATATAAATTATCTAAAAAGATATTGTGATAGATCCTTTGGTGATCGGAAAGATATATATTATCTAACTCTCGAGAAATCGTTATGTATTGTCATACATAAATCGCGTTGGGTGACGACCCGACAAGTAGCATACTAGGGAGGGTAGTCATGACCCCTTACCTAGGCCCTGAATGTGTTTTGGCGTGGTCAACTCACGGGTTGCCGGGATTAGCAGAGGTGCAGTCGGCTTGTGCTAAGTTACTGATTATAAGTTAACATTGCCGGGATTAGCAGTTGTGCAGTCGGCAGATGTTAAGCTGTAGCTACCGGGATTAGCAGTTGTGCAGTCGGTTGAGCTAAGCTATTAAAAACATAAAAGAGAACACGATTTGCTTGGCATTTCGATTATGGCTATTGGTAGCTAATTAAACATTGTTAACGGTTTAATAATTGAACCGAGTGTCAGTGAGGGGGCACGGTAGGACTCACTGAGATAATGTTATCTCACCCTATCCATATTTGATGTTTTTCAGAGAAGCAGGGAAAAAGGAAGACTATAGTGCACGAGTAGTTGATATACTCTTGGAGGTGCTGAAGACTTAGTCATTTTCTCCTTGTTCTTTTGTTGTCCTATTGGTTGTATAAACTTGTATTGATTATGAGTTATATGAACCGTTTTATGTTTCTGTTTGGTATTTGGACTTGGTTATTGTAATCCATTCGG
Organism: Astragalus membranaceus; assembly: GCA_039519185.1. Classification (NCBI taxonomy): domain Eukaryota; kingdom Viridiplantae; phylum Streptophyta; class Magnoliopsida; order Fabales; family Fabaceae; genus Astragalus; species Astragalus membranaceus. The sequence goes on from CM076850.1 coordinate 158,736,654, forward strand.
TATGAAACCGATAAACTTCTATTTTATGAAGTAATGTTATTTCCGATTATGTTTTGTCTCGGAAAAAGTTTGTATGTCCAAAACTTAAACAGGAACTGTGTCCTCTGAATATTCCGCATCTGTGCACTTTCAGTGTCTCTACATGTTAGAAATACTGGGGTGTTACAACAAATGTTAAAACCCACCCTTACCTTGGTAACTTGGAGAAGATGAAGACCCTTTCACGAAGCACCAAGAACACACAGCAACAATGGCCCTCTCCTTCTCTCTTTCTCCACGCGATCACTCCCTCTCTCTCTTCGCGCGATCACTCTCCTCCTCTCTCCCTCTCCTTCGCGCCGTGCTCTCCCTTTCTTTCTGTTTCTCCGTTTCTTTCTTTTTCTTTCTAAGAGAATGGGACCTTAGTCTAATACCCTAAGTAATTTGGGCCCTAGACAATTGGGCCCTTTTTACACCCAACCGAACTACCTTCACCACCTCCAAATTTAATTACTAAACACCATCCTATTATTTTTAATATTTCTCCACCACCTAACTCCCAATAATTAATTAAATACTTAGCCAATTATTTTTGGGGCGTTACAACTCTCCCCCACTTAGAATATTTTCGTCCTCAAAAATTTACGTCGAACCTACGAAAACAACACCGACTCTCCTTGTCACCTCTAACTGTCCTCATCCATAATTTATCGTACACCTCGTAGCAGACTAACACCCTTCCTTCCTTCTCACTCCTAAATAAAGGTTCTAACTTGTAGGTTATCTAAGTCCTACTCGCCTACTCAAACACCATCTATCCGTATTAGGATACCATACTCTCAACGGTAATTACTATGGTTTTACTTAATTAAATTCCAACTTCCACGGGTCACTCTCCAAGCTCCAACTTCTAATCCTACTTATCTCGTGTTAGGCCGACAGCGGCCAAACTCGACACCTCCAAACTCACCGACTTACTACGACAATTACTGTGAACATGGTTGCGCCCTAACCAGTTCATACCCAAGATTACAATTAACCTACCCGACGGCGGACAACAAAATTCACAACAAGGTCTCTGTCGAAGATCGACAAGGGACATGGAGGAACACACCAGGCAACACATTATAGTCATAACAGATAATACAGTACTTAAACGTTCGCAGCATGCGACGATAACAAAACAACAAGTAGCATCGGTATTAACAGTAGATTCTAGCGGAGTACCCTTAACGAGACACGTACCTCTAATACTACCATCATTCCTCCGTAGACTCGGCACCTGCCAAAGCAAACACCTTTCCAGTAGACCTTTCTTTCTTTGGTTTCGGACACTGAGCACTGATGTGTCCTCCCTCACCGCAGTTGAAACAGAGCGCATCCTTACGATCACAGTTAGTTGCCATATGGCCCTCTTTCCCACATTTGTAGCACCTCTTCACATCACCCGGGCAGTCTGGGCGCTTATGACCAGCCTTCCCACACTTATAACATACCACACTAGCAGCAGCATCTCCCCCACTTGGTCTCTTGTCCCCCGCAGCCCTCTGATTTCCCCCACCCGTTGGAACCTCATACGGCTTCCCGCGACTCGGGAAACTCTTCTGCTTTTCTCTCATAACTCTTGAATGGGCATTACTGTCTTCTTCGAAGATTCTGCAACTGTCCACCAACTCAGAGAACACCCGGATTTTCTGGTACCCTATCGCTTTCTTAATATCCGCTCGCAACCCACTCTCAAACTTGATACACTTCGAGAACTCAGCACCAGCACCATCATAGTGAGGATAGAACTTTGACAGTTCGGTGAATTTTGCAGCATACTCAGTCACCGACATACCACCCTGCTTCAATTCCAAGAATTCTATCTCTTTCTTCCCGCGGACATCTTCAGGGTAATACTTCCTCAAGAAGTCCCTACGGAACACAGCCCAAGTGATCCCTTCGTTCGCAGCCTCCAACCTTTGCATATTTGCCAACCACCAGTCGTCTGCCTCACCTTTCAGCATGTGAGTACCATATCTAACTCTCTGTGCTTCAGTACAATCCATGACGCGGAAAATTCTCTCCATTTCCTTCAACCACTCCAAAGCACCATCAGGGTTATACTTGCCCTCAAAGGTAGAAGGATTCTCCCTCTGAAACGTCGCCAAACTGCGCGACCCAGCATCACCAGCACCTTGCTGATTTCCCACAACCTGGGCCATCGCTTCCAAAGCAGCAGCGAGTGCAGCATCGTTCCTCCCAGCCATTTCAACTTAACACTGCAACACCAAAATATCAATCAGAAACGAGTACCAAGACTCGAGACCTAACTAGACTCGACACTGGACAACTTGGCCGGACAGACCGAACATGCTCTGATACCACAAATGTAACACCCCCTTTTACTAATTATAAATAAACACGCAATTATCAGAGTCACCACGATGGCGCTACATTTTTCACCACATAAAAACTCCAAATTGATTTAAATTAAATCGTCAAAAATATAGTTAATTAATCTCTAAGCAGCGGAATCATAAACTCATTTAACATCTTCAAAAATAATTAAACATTAAACCAAAACTCCAAAAATAAATAATAATAGTTCGGCAACGGTAACTAAGACCCTCCCCGGTGCTACGCATCAGAGCTGACACAGACTCCACGAGAAGGAAACTACACCTAGCAATCCTCCACGAGTGCTAATGATCACCTGCAGCGTTGCCATATAAGAGCAACATTCCAAGCAGAAGGGGTGAGCTTAACAGAATTAATAAGTTAATGATAGCAGTATATAAGCAGCGGGTAAATCACGGGAACACAGAAAGTCAACACATCATAGCTATACCATCATATCTCGTTACAAATCATTTCATAAACATACCACGTGTTGTAGCATCACAGCTACCTCGAAAATCAATACATCATAGCACCACACAAGACACAAATTCCATCAGAACGGAACACCAAAACACGTTACATATATATATATATATATATATATATATATATATATATATGGACTATGCAACAATGCAACCCCTCTGGGCATATGCATGCGGTACCGATCTCGTAAAATAAGCCACGACGGGCAAGAGGCCGAAGCCTATACCACCAAAAATAATCTCAAAGAGGCCGAAGCCTATACCACCAAGAAATGCATATGACAATGCGACTCATGACTCATGCATCAATTACACAACTCAAAGTATTTAGTTACTAAATACTACTCCATCACGTCTCGTTACAAATCATCTCATACAAATACCACGTGTTGTAGCATCGCAGCTACCTCGTAAAATGGCAACAGACAACATAGAAACAGCAGCAATAGGTGCTAAACACGGCAACAATTATGTGCTAAAACAGCACCAACAACAGCATGAGGACAGCAGCATCATTTGTGAAAACAGCAGCGAAAACAGCAGCAAAACAACACGTAAAACAACCTCATTTATGCGCAACAGCAGCAGCACGGACAGCAGCAAAACAGCAACATTAAATAACATAAAAACAGCACCATTTGTCCCAAAAACAGCAACATATTCTAGTGTAAAAACAGCACTATTTATTTCGAAAACAGCAACACATTCTAGGGTAAAAACAGCACTATTAGTTTCAAAAACAGCAACACATTCTAGTGTAAAAACAACACTATTTATTTCAAAAATATAGCAACATGTTCTGTTATAAAACAGCAATAAAACAACATGAAAACAGTGACATCAATTTGCAAAAACAGCAGCGAAACCGCTTAAAACAACAGCATTATTTGATCTAAAACAGCAGCAAAACAGCATGAAAAACAGCAGCATTAATTGATCAAAAACAGCAGCAAAACAGCATGAAAAACAGCAGCATTATTTGATCAAAAACAGCAGCAAAACAGCATGAAAAATAGCAGCATTATTTGATCAAAAACAGCAGCAAAACAGCATGAAAAACAGCAGCATTATTTGATCAAAAACAGCAGCAAAACAGCATGAAAAACAGCAGCATTATTTGATCAAAAACAGCAGCAAAACAGCATGAAAAACAACAGCATTTTATTTGTAAAAACAGCAGCAAAAACAGCAACAAAGGCAGCAACGTTATGCAGCAAAAACAACGGCTTTTACAGTACAAAAACAGCATTAAAAACAGCACTAAAAATATTAACGATACTCAATTTCTCTTCTAATGAATTAACTATAGAATCCCGTTTACATTGTCAAAATAATTCTTAAAAGAATGTACTAAAATATTTGTTTGAATAATTAATAAATATGAAATCCATATTATAATTATAAGTATAGTCCAACACGAAATTTCAATACTCACACGCATCAAACATTGAAAATAGACACACGTACATTTCATCAAACACGTGACAAGCGTTCTAATCATTATTCATACCTTTCATCAACACTTAGGGTGCATCACGTAGTCACCAATTCCATCATACGCCAAACAACATTAAACTCAATCAATAACGCTAATAACAACAACATCAACGACGAGTAACGTCAACAATCACGCCATCATCAATTCAATTCACGGAATCCTAACTACCCATAAGCCACTATCATAACCCATTACAAATGTTAAAACCCACCCTTACCTTGGTAACTTGGAGAAGATGAAGACCCTTTCACGAAGCACCAAGAACACACAGCAACAATGGCCCTCTCCTTCTCTCTTTCTCCACGCGATCACTCCCTCTCTCTCTTCGCGCGATCACTCTCCTCCTCTCTCCCTCTCCTTCGCGCCGTGCTCTCCCTTTCTTTCTGTTTCTCCGTTTCTTTCTTTTTCTTTCTAAGAGAATGGGACCTTAGTCTAATACCCTAAGTAATTTGGGCCCTAGACAATTGGGCCCTTTTTACACCCAACCGAACTACCTTCACCACCTCCAAATTTAATTACTAAACACCATCCTATTATTTTTAATATTTCTCCACCACCTAACTCCCAATAATTAATTAAATACTTAGCCAATTATTTTTGGGGCGTTACAACTCTCCCCCACTTAGAATATTTTCGTCCTCAAAAATTTACGTCGAACCTACGAAAACAACACCGACTCTCCTTGTCACCTCTAACTGTCCTCATCCATAATTTATCGTACACCTCGTAGCAGACTAACACCCTTCCTTCCTTCTCACTCCTAAATAAAGGTTCTAACTTGTAGGTTATCTAAGTCCTACTCGCCTACTCAAACACCATCTATCCGTATTAGGATACCATACTCTCAACGGTAATTACTATGGTTTTACTTAATTAAATTCCAACTTCCACGGGTCACTCTCCAAGCTCCAACTTCTAATCCTACTTATCTCGTGTTAGGCCGACAGCGGCCAAACTCGACACCTCCAAACTCACCGACTTACTACGACAATTACTGTGAACATGGTTGCGCCCTAACCAGTTCATACCCAAGATTACAATTAACCTACCCGACGGCGGACAACAAAATTCACAACAAGGTCTCTGTCGAAGATCGACAAGGGACATGGAGGAACACACCAGGCAACACATTATAGTCATAACAGATAATACAGTACTTAAACGTTCGCAGCATGCGACGATAACAAAACAACAAGTAGCATCGGTATTAACAGTAGATTCTAGCGGAGTACCCTTAACGAGACACGTACCTCTAATACTACCATCATTCCTCCGTAGACTCGGCACCTGCCAAAGCAAACACCTTTCCAGTAGACCTTTCTTTCTTTGGTTTCGGACACTGAGCACTGATGTGTCCTCCCTCACCGCAGTTGAAACAGAGCGCATCCTTACGATCACAGTTAGTTGCCATATGGCCCTCTTTCCCACATTTGTAGCACCTCTTCACATCACCCGGGCAGTCTGGGCGCTTATGACCAGCCTTCCCACACTTATAACATACCACACTAGCAGCAGCATCTCCCCCACTTGGTCTCTTGTCCCCCGCAGCCCTCTGATTTCCCCCACCCGTTGGAACCTCATACGGCTTCCCGCGACTCGGGAAACTCTTCTGCTTTTCTCTCATAACTCTTGAATGGGCATTACTGTCTTCTTCGAAGATTCTGCAACTGTCCACCAACTCAGAGAACACCCGGATTTTCTGGTACCCTATCGCTTTCTTAATATCCGCTCGCAACCCACTCTCAAACTTGATACACTTCGAGAACTCAGCACCAGCACCATCATAGTGAGGATAGAACTTTGACAGTTCGGTGAATTTTGCAGCATACTCAGTCACCGACATACCACCCTGCTTCAATTCCAAGAATTCTATCTCTTTCTTCCCGCGGACATCTTCAGGGTAATACTTCCTCAAGAAGTCCCTACGGAACACAGCCCAAGTGATCCCTTCGTTCGCAGCCTCCAACCTTTGCATATTTGCCAACCACCAGTCGTCTGCCTCACCTTTCAGCATGTGAGTACCATATCTAACTCTCTGTGCTTCAGTACAATCCATGACGCGGAAAATTCTCTCCATTTCCTTCAACCACTCCAAAGCACCATCAGGGTTATACTTGCCCTCAAAGGTAGAAGGATTCTCCCTCTGAAACGTCGCCAAACTGCGCGACCCAGCATCACCAGCACCTTGCTGATTTCCCACAACCAGGGCCATCGCTTCCAAAGCAGCAGCGAGTGCAGCATCGTTCCTCCCAGCCATTTCAACTTAACACTGCAACACCAAAATATCAATCAGAAACGAGTACCAAGACTCGAGACCTAACTAGACTCGACACTGGACAACTTGGCCGGACAGACCGAACATGCTCTGATACCACAAATGTAACACCCCCTTTTACTAATTATAAATAAACACGCAATTATCAGAGTCACCACGATGGCGCTACATTTTTCACCACATAAAAACTCCAAATTGATTTAAATTAAATCGTCAAAAATATAGTTAATTAATCTCTAAGCAGCGGAATCATAAACTCATTTAACATCTTCAAAAATAATTAAACATTAAACCAAAACTCCAAAAATAAATAATAATAGTTCGGCAACGGTAACTAAGACCCTCCCCGGTGCTACGCATCAGAGCTGACACAGACTCCACGAGAAGGAAACTACACCTAGCAATCCTCCACGAGTGCTAATGATCACCTGCAGCGTTGCCATATAAGAGCAACATTCCAAGCAGAAGGGGTGAGCTTAACAGAATTAATAAGTTAATGATAGCAGTATATAAGCAGCGGGTAAATCACGGGAACACAGAAAGTCAACACATCATAGCTATACCATCATATCTCGTTACAAATCATTTCATAAACATACCACGTGTTGTAGCATCACAGCTACCTCGAAAATCAATACATCATAGCACCACACAAGACACAAATTCCATCAGAACGGAACACCAAAACACGTTACATATATATATATATATATATATATATATATATATATATATGGACTATGCAACAATGCAACCCCTCTGGGCATATGCATGCGGTACCGATCTCGTAAAATAAGCCACGACGGGCAAGAGGCCGAAGCCTATACCACCAAAAATAATCTCAAAGAGGCCGAAGCCTATACCACCAAGAAATGCATATGACAATGCGACTCATGACTCATGCATCAATTACACAACTCAAAGTATTTAGTTACTAAATACTACTCCATCACGTCTCGTTACAAATCATCTCATACAAATACCACGTGTTGTAGCATCGCAGCTACCTCGTAAAACGGCAACAGACAACATAGAAACAGCAGCAATAGGTGCTAAACACGGCAACAATTATGTGCTAAAACAGCACCAACAACAGCATGAGGACATCAGCATCATTTGCGAAAACAGCAGCGAAAACAGTAGCAAAACAACACGTAAAACAACCTCATTTATGCGCAACAACAGCAGCACAGACAGCAGCAAAACAGCAACATTAAATAACATATAAACAGCACCATTTGTCCCAAAAACAGCAACATATTGTAGTGTAAAAACAACACTATTTATTTCGAAAACAGCAACACATTCTAGGGTAAAAACAGCACTATTAGTTTCAAAAACAGCAACACATTCTAGTGTAAAAACAACACTATTTATTTCAAAAATATAGCAACATGTTCTGTTATAAAACAGCAATAAAACAACATGAAAACAGTGACATCAATTTGCAAAAACAGCAGCGAAACCGCTTAAAACAACAACATTATTTGATCAAAAACAGCAGCAAAACAGCATGAAAAACAGCAGCATTAATTGATCAAAAACAGCAGCAAAACAGCATGAAAAACAGCAGCATTATTTGATCAAAAACAGCAGCAAAACAGCATGAAAAACAGCAGCATTATTTGATCAAAAACAGCAGCAAAACAGCATGAAAAACAGCAGCATTATTTGATCAAAAACAGCAGCAAAACAGCATGAAAAACAGCAGCATTATTTGATCAAAAACAGCAGCAAAACAGCATGAAAAACAACAGCATTTTATTTGTAAAAACAGCAGCAAAAACAGCAACAAAGGCAGCAACGTTATGCAGCAAAAACAACGGCTTTTACAGTACAAAAACAGCATTAAAAACAGCACTAAAAATATTAACGATACTCAATTTCTCTTCTAATGAATTAACTATAGAATCCCGTTTACATTGTCAAAATAATTCTTAAAAGAATGTACTAAAATATTTGTTTGAATAATTAATAAATATGAAATCCATATTATAATTATAAGTATAGTCCAACACGAAATTTCAATACTCACACGCATCAAACATTGAAAATAGACACACGTACATTTCATCAAACACGTGACAAGCGTTCTAATCATTATTCATACCTTTCATCAACACTTAGGGTGCATCACGTAGTCACCAATTCCATCATACGCCAAACAACATTAAACTCAATCAATAACGCTAATAACAACAACATCAACGACGAGTAACGTCAACAATCACGCCATCATCAATTCAATTCACGGAATCCTAACTACCCATAAGCCACTATCATAACCCATTACAAATGTTAAAACCCACCCTTACCTTGGTAACTTGGAGAAGATGAAGACCCTTTCACGAAGCACCAAGAACACACAGCAACAATGGCCCTCTCCTTCTCTCTTTCTCCACGCGATCACTCCCTCTCTCTCTTCGCGCGATCACTCTCCTCCTCTCTCCCTCTCCTTCGCGCCGTGCTCTCCCTTTCTTTCTGTTTCTCCGTTTCTTTCTTTTTCTTTCTAAGAGAATGGGACCTTAGTCTAATACCCTAAGTAATTTGGGCCCTAGACAATTGGGCCCTTTTTACACCCAACCGAACTACCTTCACCACCTCCAAATTTAATTACTAAACACCATCCTATTATTTTTAATATTTCTCCACCACCTAACTCCCAATAATTAATTAAATACTTAGCCAATTATTTTTGGGGCATTACACGACGCGAAATAGCACAGAAAGTCCTGGCTTTGCAAAAGTCCTCCTGGTCGCGACGCGATATTGAACAGAAATCAAATCCCTCCATTTTGCTGCATTTCCGGGCAAGTGTCTGGTTCGCCAAATGATGCCACAACCAATTAGAGGTCTTCAAGTTCAATTTAGCTCCAAAAGTGAAGGAATTACTTACAAATGAACTTCCTACTACAATTATCTAAAACTAGACTAAATCCCCTGATAATGACTGTGATACAATGAAAAACCTGCACAATTGGTCCTAAAAATACATAACTTACATCATATGATTGAGAGTCAACACAACCCCAAACTTAAACTTTTGCTTGTCCTCAAGCAAACAATCAATTCAGACTGTGGCTTTTTTTTCCTTTCTATTTAGCTGTTACATATAATACATCAACCTTAAACACAGCAGCACATCAACTATCATCATCAGCAGGACAACTGAATTGGAAATACCGAATCATAAGCAGGCAGCATTCTCAAGTTTTCTCTGTACACACATCTGTCATACCCCAATTTTGTCCGGCTTAGGTTAAAACCCTAATTTTCCACACAAAAAATATATAATAAATTATGCATTGCATTTTGGGTCCTAGAAACCATTCCAAAGTTTTTGAAATCATTTTTAGAGTCAGAATGCACTTTTTGGGAAATTAGGGTTTTTAGGGTCAAAAAGGGCATTTTGGTCATTTCTCACAAAAGGGTCTATAAAAATAATTTTTGCATGAAAATATTTTTCAATAAGCCTCATGCATGAAAATATTTTTTTAGAAAGTATAAAATTGATTTTATCATGCATATAATGTATTCTTGATGAACAAGGAAGTTGTCCATGTTTTTAGGAAAGCACATAATCGATTATCCACTCCTTTCCATACAAGCAAACAATCGATTATTCCACTCCTTTCAGTCAGGAGCATAATCGATTATTCACTCCTTTCCATACAGGCCAATAATCGATTATCACCTATTAAGGAAGCAACAAATCGATTATGCCATCTTCTAAGATATAGTGGACGCCGTGCATTGATCTGTATATCAGTTCCGGAGCTGATAACGATTCCCTCGGTCGCTCGAAAAGGCCAACAGGAAGAGCGTGCTCCTCAAAGCCACGTGCAAACTCGGATTCGTCAAGAGTTCGTTTAAGGATTACAGGTTTTAGGCAGCCTGGGCAATTTACCGCTTTTTGCACGCCAAGTGCCCATTTTACTTTTCTGTCTGCACGCCAAGTGCCCATTTTACTTTTCTGTTTGCATGCCAAGTGCCCATTTTACTTTTCTGTTTGCACGCCAAGTGCCCATTTACTTTTCTGCCTGCACGCCAAGTGCCCATTTTACTTTTCTGTCTGCACGCCAAATGCCCCTTTTACTTTTCTGTTTGCACGCAAGTGCCCATTTTACTTTTTCTGTCTGCACGCCAAGTGCCCATTTTATCTTCCAGTCTGCACGTCAGTGTTCATTTACTATTTTCGCATCAACACGAAAGTGTCTATCTTTCCAAAAAAAAAAAGAGAAAATTCGGATTTCTCCAAATGGACAAAATTGGTATAATTTCTGAATTCTTTATTTCTATTTTACCTTCGAAATATGTCTCGCGCAATTCATATTTCTTGGTAAAATCCAAATAAAGAGGGGCAGTTGTCATACCCCAATTTTGTCCGGCTTAGGTCAAAACCCTAATTTTCCACACAAAAAATATATAATAAATTATGCATTGCATTTTGGGTCCTAGAAACCATTCCAAAGTTTTTGAAATCATTTTTAGGGTCAGAATGCACTTTTTGGGAAATTAGGGTTTTTAGGGTCAAAAAGGGCATTTTGGTCATTTCTCACAAAAGGGCCTATAAAAATAATTTTTGCATGAAAATATTTTTCAATAAGCCTCATGCATGAAAATATTTTTTTAGAAAGTATAAAATTGATTTTATCATGCATATAATGTATTCTTGATGAACAAGGAAGTTGTCCATGTTTTTAGGAAAGCACATAATCGATTATCCACTCCTTTCCATACAAGCAAACAATCGATTATTCCACTCCTTTCAGTCAGGAGCATAATCGATTATTCACTCCTTTCCATACAGGCCAATAATCGATTATCACCTATTAAGGAAGCAACTAATCGATTATGCCATCTTCTAAACTAAACCTATAATCGATTATGAAGTATTTTTGGAAAGTGTCAACATATTTTTGAAGCACCTAATCGATTATACCAAGACTATAATCGATTATCCTCCTGAAAATAGTCAAGAGCATAATCGATTATCCACCTGTATAACTACACACCATAATCGATTATCACCTGTTTTGGAAAGTTTCCTATGGTTTTGGAAAGTGCCTAATCGATTATCCAAGGCACCTAATCGATTATTGGATCTAAAATCCAAAGCACCTAATCGATTATGCACACCAAGTTATTTCCAACATAATCGATTATCATGTTTCCTAAAATAGATCAAATCTGATTTCCTATAAATAGGACGCTCATTTTTCATTTCAAAACACACAGATTTTTCACGAAATTAGAGAAAGACACAGATTTTCACGAGATCAGAGAAAAAACCCATTTTTCTCGAAATCTCTCACATTTTAGAAAAACTCTTCTACGCTTTATTTTTTCGCTCTATTCGTTCCGTTGGTCCGTCTGAGCTAATCTTCTGCAAGAGTTAGTTGGAGTTGCGTTCTTCAAGTGGTAGTATCTGCCTTCATCAGAGGTATTTCTGTCTTTATATTTGTTAATATTTAATCATTGTGATCCATGCCAAAATTGCCCTATGTGATTTAACTTAGTTATAGTGTCATTGTTGATGATGAACCACATGATTCTCACTTACGCCTAGTGCATCATGTTCTGAGTGGTGAAGATGGTCTCAGATGATTTAACCCTTTTAGTTTATATGATGATTGGCAATGTGATTCACACTTGTGCACTTGTGCACTTAATCTTAAGTGTGAGGATTGACCAAAGTGATTCAACATTCTTTGATATTATGGTCGCTAAATAATTTGCTTGCCTATGCTGGCCAATGATCATGATTGAGGCAACTCTTTTGCTTAAGCTTACAGTGTCATCGTCTACTCTCATATAGAATATCATCAATACTTAGATAGGTCCATTCCTTACATTGCATCTTCCACTAGATGTGCATTTAGATTCCCTTGCGTTTTGTAGAAATATTTGAGTATGGTTCTCGCCTAGCATCTTCCACTAGATGTGCATTTAGGTTCAATCTTGCCTACTCTTGTATTTTGCTTAATGCCCAGTTCAAGTTCCTTCCTTGTATATCTATGTGTTGTGATCTAATATGTGTAGTTTAGGCTTGATTTTTGTTTGCGAATTCAAATATTGTTGCTTAATGATTTGATTCCATTGATTGTGTTATGCTTGAATCCACCAATACTTTCTTGCATTCATTGTTTTCATTTCTAAACAACCTGGCACAAAAACGGTTACTAGTGGCAATCCATCACAACCTTTGTTGGTTTGATTGTCATGAAAGCCTCAATTTCAAAAGAATTTTCGTAAGCATAAAGCAAGCTACTAGTGATAATCCATCACAACCTTTGTTGGTTTGATTATCATGAACGCGTCCAATTTCAAAAAGCACTTTTCTAAGTACCAAAGAATCAAAAACAAGTTATTAGCGGTGGTCCATCCTAACCTTTGTTAGTTTGATCATCATGAAAGATTTTCATTTTTAAGGCTCGTTAGAACTACGTCGCTTTGATTCCCATTTGGGATACGTAGGAGCGAGTCACGTTCTCGTCAAGCGCAACAAATAAAAATCCTTTTCGCAACCATAAACAAATCATTTTCATGAAACAAATAAAAAAGAATCATTTTCAAACCCATTGTTGCCAGTAGCTCATCAGAGCCTTTTGTTCGTTTAGCTATTAGTGGCAATGTCCTTTTCTCATAAGAATAATAAACGATGATCCATCATAACCTTTGTTAGTTTGATCATCGTGCAATCAATCACTTTCAAAGACCACTTTCAAAAGAGAAAATAAAAACGGGTTGCTACTAATAGTCAATCGGAACCTTTGTTCGTCTGACTAGTGGTATTGACCCTCATTTTCTAGAGTATTTAGCGGTGATTACCCATAACCTTGGTTAGTTTAATCATTCACTAAATGCTCGTCCTATTTCGAAAACTCACTAAAAAAGATAAAAAACAAAAACTTTTCAAAAAGACAAAGAAGAACTACGTAGCTTTGAGTTCTCCATCGCACCGGGAGATACGTAGGAGCGGGCCATGTCCCGTCAAGCATTTTTTCATAAAACCCATTCTTCCCTCTTTTCTTTTTCATAATAAATAAAAATTTTCATTAAGAATTTCTCAATAAGAAATAGAGAGGCAAAATTAAGTATTTTCAAGTCAACACACCAAAACCACACATTTAATTAAAGGTTCCCTCTCAGTAGAGAGGACGTGTGGGGTGCTAACACCTTCCCTGCGCGTAACCGCCCCCCGAACCCTATTCTCTAGTTTCACAAGACCAATCGCTTTCCAAAAAAGGTTTTCCTAATATTTTCCTTAATAAATATTGGTGGCGGCTTCATTGTCTTAGGAAAAGTTGTGAACGAGGAAGGTTCTCCCTCGGGGACTTTTTCGGGCGCAACAACTGGCGACTCCGCTGGGGACTAAAAAACACTTTTTTCAAAAGTGGGTCAAGCCTAATTAATTAAGTGTGTGGTTTGTGTGATTGATTTGAACATCTTGCTTTGCCTCTATTCTTCTTCTTCTTCATAAGCATGTTGTATCCATATGCATTCTTCTTCTATGTTTACTTTTGTTTAAAATAATAGATAGTTACTTCTTTGCTTAAATGCTTAGTTCCCTCATGCATATTTCCCCTCTCTTGTCATGTCCCCTTCTTCTCAGCTCCCTTTCTGAGGTAAGTAATGTGTTTGTTGTTGCCACCCTAGATTAGTTGAACTTGATTGGTATTGAACCCTAGGGTAGACGACATGTTATTGATTTCTATTGTCTGGACTGTTCTGGATTTTCATTTGCAGGTAGGGTAGTTTTTTTTAAGGAAATGCCCTTCGCACACACACACTTGTACCTTGAGGCTACATGATTAGAGAAAGAGACCATAACCCAGGTCTGTTAGGATACCATAGGATGAGTGGATTCGAGTAGTGAGAGCCCATCAGGACCTTTGTCCGTTTGGCTACTCGCGAAAGTTTCAATCAGAGTTGTGCTCTTTCATGATGCTTCGTATCTAGCAGTTTGCTGCATTTACAGGGATTTTCATGAGAGGGACTGTGGCTCTGATAACCTTTGTGAGGGTGTGAATAGAGCTACATGAGAAGATTATCCCTAAAATACCTTAGATCATAGGTTCTACCCCCTTATGGTCACAAGGGCTTTCCAAATTGTGTGTTGCATCGTTGCATTCAGTTCAATCAATTTTTTCTTCAAAATTTTTGAAAATCAAAAAAAATATGCTTTCCCTTTTCAATAAACGCCTATATGAGGTGGCATATAGTGTGAAAATTTTCAAATCACCACCTGTAAATATCCTCTTTCTGCAAAAACACAAAAAAAGAAGCATCCTTGCATCATCGCATCATTGCATCACTGCATCATTGCATCATTTGCATTGCATAAAATTCCAACTTTGAAAAAAACCCATTCATCTTGCATTCACCTTCATTACATAAAGATAAAACAAAAAAACAATTATCATCTGCATAGCATAAGCATTTCATTTGTAATCATGCAAAAAATCCTCGTCAAGTTCATCCAAGACGAGGCATTCATGCATAAGCATTATTTCAAAAAAAGAGACACGGTAGAACTACGTAAGCTTTGATTCCTCATTACCATGGGGATACGTAGGAGCGGGTCATGCCCCGTCAAGCACATTTTTCTAAAACCTTTTTTCCAATAAATCATTTGCATCCCCAAATAATTTTCAAAATCATGTTCCAAAACTAAAAAACAAAAAAATCATTGTGAGCATCATGCATTTCAAGCATTTCATTCATCATCAAATTTATTCAAAATGTAGCATTCATGCATCATTTCATTAACCTCATCACTTTAGTTCAAATACGTCATTCCTCCATATATGCATCTTTCAAAAAAGGAAGGGGCATTGGCATTTCATACTTTGCCTTGCCTCTAAAAAAAAAAAAGAAGCATCATTCCTGCATCTTTCATCATTCAAAAGAAAAGGGGGGCATCGGCATTTCATATCTTGTATTGCCTCTATAAAAATCATTTTGAGAAGAAGCATCATTCTTGCATCATTCGCATTGGCATTCCATATTTTGTCTTGCATTAAAAATAACAAAATTATTTAGAATAAGCCACACTCTTCGAGTGGTCATTCTCCACGCATTTGCATCATACTTGCATATCATAATTTGTTCATTCATTCATTACATAAAATAAGAGTTGTGATGAGAAGCGAGACGTTCTTGCGAAACAATCATCCTTTTTGAAAAAGTTTGTCCTTACTTGGTTGCAAACTCAAGGTGTTCCAAGGCATTCAGTTTTTCAATAGCTCATTTGCATTTCTTTCAAAAGCACTGCATCCCATTCATTCTATGACAAAAGACTGAAATAGTGTATCAAAGAAAAAACAAATTTTTAACTGATGTTAACTCTCTGTGAAGCATTCTTCTAATGAGCGTGCATGCTATGAGTACATTCTCTTGTTTGAGTCCGTTGGTTTTCCTCCCTTACCACAGTTTCCCGTCCAAGTCTAGTCCCGCCCCGTCCACCCATAAAGTGCATATTCTCCCCATCAGTGCGTATTTGACTTTTGGTTCAAGTCCTCCATGCTGGGGCAAGTCTGTGATCATTAATTCCCCTTGATTAATATCATATTCCTTCAGTGCAAGTCTCTCAAAAAAAAAATAATAATAATATAATAAAACAAGCTCGCTAGGTTGAAAACCCGCAAAGGGCGGCCTAGGCAAAAAGGAGCGCCCGGTGGACTGAAAACTCGCAAAGAGCGGTCCAGGCAAAAATTAGGGCACAAAAAAGGAAAAAAGAGCAAACACATGAAGATAGATAAATTATTGTTCTAAAGTTAAGTCTTATAGAAATAAGCAATCGGGATTCGAAATGAGGTTTGACCATCTCCTCAAAAACCCCAAAATCCCAGAAAGTCCCTTTCCTACCCACCTTGAGCCAAGAAAAACCAAAATCCAAAGATCACCCTAGGCAAGGATCACCCCAAATAAATAAAAACAGTGCATCACTTTTATCAGCTCACCCGAGTCAAGGAAGGAAAAGAATCAAAAAAAAAAAAGAAAAAAATGGAAAAAGAGAAAATAAAAAAAAGGGGGGTTCAAAAATGAAAATCCCAAAACAAAGAAAATACAAAAGAAATGTAAGTGGTGAGCTGGTACATGTTACCACAAAATACAAGAGATCCTTGTCTAAATAAACCTTCAAACACTTCACCATTCCAACACCTGATTCCATAAACCTTCAAACACTTCCTTTGGCCTCAACATCAAACCCCTTAGTCATTCTATCATTTGCTTTAACAGAGCCCAAACAAACCCAATAACCATCTTCCTCATAGACCATTAACCGTCAATCAACGCCGAACAAAACTCATCCTCCCATTAGCCTCAAACACTTCATTAAGCCTAACCCTCCTTCCTCCACAAAACACCACAATCCCGAAAGTCCATTCCGATCAATGACCGGTTGCTTTTGTTCACTCAAATTCTAATCTTAGGACGAACAAGCTTATCTATGTACAATGTGTTTGCTCAAAAGAAAAACAAGCGATCAGAAAAAAGAAAGCTGATCAAGAAAGAATAAACCCTCAAAAAAAGAGAACCGAGGAAACAAAAACGAACAGTCAGAAAAAAGAAAGCTCACAAAATAAAAAAGAGGGACTTGCACTCCAAAACACATTTAAGATGCATTAAAACAAGGTTTAGTGATCACCAGGTAAGGATTCTTTCGCACCAAAAGTCAAGACATCAGTAGAGAACCAAAGATTTGCACTGAGAATACCACTCAGACTCAAAAGTTGGGTCATTCTCTTCACCACCCACACACCCTAGTCTTGGGAAAGTCTGTTCAATGCCCATCCCATGTCACTCCAGTTTTCAATGTCATTCCAAAGTGGGGCAAGTGCATTCCCATTCCTTCACCTCATTCATTCCCATAAAAACCTCACCGGGGCAATCTCTCAACTCACTATCCTAAACAAGGCCTTGTCATTCTAATTGGGGCAGCTTTGTCCTTGTTATGACTGGGGCAACATCAAACTTTATGGGTTGAGACAAAATAACTTTTGATCCACCTTCCCTTTCAAGAGCTGAAGCATTCCCAATTCATCACCTTCTACGCCCCTAGTTGTCGTCACCACTAGACAGTAGCAAACTATTCAAAGACCTGAATTGGGGCAATCTTGTATCTCTTGAGCCCTCATGAGCTTCGGCAACAACCATGTCTGTCATTCCTTCACTTGCCATAAATGTCCATGCCCTAAACCAATTCCAAGTTAACTGACTCATTCATTCACATTTGCACTCTTATGCATGCTTACTAGACAATGCTTCAAAAAGAGAGAACACAAATTGTTTACGTGATATCTAAAATTCAGTCATCATGGAAAGAAAGAGAAAACAAGTGAGGTTGTTTGTAAATAAAAACCTTGAGAACACCAGAGTTTGAATCAAATTCAATTTTTCAACAGAATGGTCAATAATCATCTCAAGTCCTTGCATTCAAAGTCTCGCATCTCATCATCACAAAAATGTTTACCTCATGCATCTAGGCATTATAGCATATGCATCAAAGCATTACATTTGCATCTTCACATTTTGTGCATTCATCACATAGCAAAAAGAAAAAAAAAACATTCCACGTCAGTTGCACAGAAAAAGCAGAAATCTTTTCATTGCATTTGCATCATATTAATGTTCGCACTTCATAAAAAGAAAAGAAAAAAATCATTGCATGTCATTCATCACTAGAGCATTACATTTTGCATCAGATATTTCACAGAAAAAGCAAAGAAAGCAAAAAGAAACCACAAAAGCAACACAAAAGCATTCCATGTCATTCATCATTTCACAAAGCATTCCTTTGTCATTCAATCATCAAACATTAAAGCAGTGCATATGCATCATATTAACGTTAGCATTTCCATAAAAGAAAAAAGAACAAGAATCATTGCATCAAACATCAGAGCATTGCATCATATTAATGTTTGCATTTCATAGAAGAAGCAAAAAGAAACAAACAGAAGTTAGAACAGGAGCATTTCATTCATCAAAGCATCAATCACCGCATACATTTGCATTCAAACATCAAAGCAATACAGTTGCATCACATCAATACTGGCATCTCATAGAAGAAAAGAAAGCTAGAACATCCCATGTCATTCATCATTTCATGTCATTCATCATTTTACAGCAATATCCCCATTTCATAAAAAAAAAAGAGTTTTCCTTTGCATGTCATTAAAATACATGAGCATTCCATGTCATCAAATACCAAAGCTTTGCATTCGCATACCCATGATTCTTAAAAGAGCAAAAAGAGAAGCCAAAAGAGAGAAAAGAGAAGAGCCAAGAGAGCAACAAAAAGAAAAGAAAAGAAAGAAAAAGAAAGAAGAGAAGCTAGAGAAAGAGAAAAAGCATATAAGAACAGTAGAAAATCATGCATTCATAAGCGAAAGAAAAAGAAAATCATGCAGACAAGAGAAGAAAAGGAAAATCATTGCATTCATCAAGCATATAGGAACAGTAGAAGATCATGCATTCATCCAACATAGACAAAGGAAATAAGAAACCCATCATTCATCATAAGAAAAAGAAAACAACAATCATGGCATTTGCATTGCATGCATTTGTTCATTTTCAGCTACAGGTACAAAGAGGGGATGAGCACTTCGGTGTTAGCCCTCGCCCCCAGATTCCAGAAAATGTTCCCCCAAGTTGGGAGTTCAGAAAGAAAAAAAGAAAAGAGAGAAATAGAAAAGAAGGAGAGAAAAGAAAAGAGAGCGCTCAAGCGCGCATTGCGGATTGGAGCACAGAGATCATCGCTCCCTTCTGCCCAGGTCTCACATCGTGTACGAGCAACGCGATGGACCGCAGCCCCATGCGAGGCGCAACGGAATAGTTGTATCAAGCCTAAGATATAGTGGACGCCGTGCATTGATCTGTATATCAGTTCCGGAGCTGATAACGATTCCCTCGGTCGCTCGAAAAGGCCAACAGGAAGAGCGTGCTCCTCAAAGCCACGTGCAAACTCGGATTCGTCAAGAGTTCGTTTAAGGATTACAGGTTTTAGGCAGCCTGGGCAATTTACCGCTTTTTGCACGCCAAGTGCCCATTTTACTTTTCTGTCTGCACGCCAAGTGCCCATTTTACTTTTCTGTTTGCATGCCAAGTGCCCATTTTACTTTTCTGTTTGCACGCCAAGTGCCCATTTACTTTTCTGCCTGCACGCCAAGTGCCCATTTTACTTTTCTGTCTGCACGCCAAATGCCCCTTTTACTTTTCTGTTTGCACGCAAGTGCCCATTTTACTTTTTCTGTCTGCACGCCAAGTGCCCATTTTATCTTCCAGTCTGCACGTCAGTGTTCATTTACTATTTTCGCATCAACACGAAAGTGTCTATCTTTCCAAAAAAAAAAAGAGAAAATTCGGATTTCTCCAAATGGACAAAATTGGTATAATTTCTGAATTCTTTATTTCTATTTTACCTTCGAAATATGTCTCGCGCAATTCATATTTCTTGGTAAAATCCAAATAAAGAGGGGCAGTTGTCATACCCCAATTTTGTCCGGCTTAGGTCAAAACCCTAATTTTCCACACAAAAAATATATAATAAATTATGCATTGCATTTTGGGTCCTAGAAACCATTCCAAAGTTTTTGAAATCATTTTTAGGGTCAGAATGCACTTTTTGGGAAATTAGGGTTTTTAGGGTCAAAAAGGGCATTTTGGTCATTTCTCACAAAAGGGCCTATAAAAATAATTTTTGCATGAAAATATTTTTCAATAAGCCTCATGCATGAAAATATTTTTTTAGAAAGTATAAAATTGATTTTATCATGCATATAATGTATTCTTGATGAACAAGGAAGTTGTCCATGTTTTTAGGAAAGCACATAATCGATTATCCACTCCTTTCCATACAAGCAAACAATCGATTATTCCACTCCTTTCAGTC
The DNA here is from genome assembly GCA_039519185.1 of Astragalus membranaceus. Classification (NCBI taxonomy): domain Eukaryota; kingdom Viridiplantae; phylum Streptophyta; class Magnoliopsida; order Fabales; family Fabaceae; genus Astragalus; species Astragalus membranaceus. Next base: position 158,757,173 of record CM076850.1, read on the forward strand.
AGGAGCATAATCGATTATTCACTCCTTTCCATACAGGCCAATAATCGATTATCACCTATTAAGGAAGCAACTAATCGATTATGCCATCTTCTAAACTAAACCTATAATCGATTATGAAGTATTTTTGGAAAGTGTCAACATATTTTTGAAGCACCTAATCGATTATACCAAGACTATAATCGATTATCCTCCTGAAAATAGTCAAGAGCATAATCGATTATCCACCTGTATAACTACACACCATAATCGATTATCACCTGTTTTGGAAAGTTTCCTATGGTTTTGGAAAGTGCCTAATCGATTATCCAAGGCACCTAATCGATTATTGGATCTAAAATCCAAAGCACCTAATCGATTATGCACACCAAGTTATTTCCAACATAATCGATTATCATGTTTCCTAAAATAGATCAAATCTGATTTCCTATAAATAGGACGCTCATTTTTCATTTCAAAACACACAGATTTTTCACGAAATTAGAGAAAGACACAGATTTTCACGAGATCAGAGAAAAAACCCATTTTTCTCGAAATCTCTCACATTTTAGAAAAACTCTTCTACGCTTTATTTTTTCGCTCTATTCGTTCCGTTGGTCCGTCTGAGCTGATCTTCTGCAAGAGTTAGTTGGAGTTGCGTTCTTCAAGTGGTAGTATCTGCCTTCATCAGAGGTATTTCTGTCTTTATATTTGTTAATATTTAATCATTGTGATCCATGCCAAAATTGCCCTATGTGATTTAACTTAGTTATAGTGTCATTGTTGATGATGAACCACATGATTCTCACTTACGCCTAGTGCATCATGTTCTGAGTGGTGAAGATGGTCTCAGATGATTCAACCCTTTTAGTTTATATGATGATTGGCAATGTGATTCACACTTGTGCACTTGTGCACTTAATCTTAAGTGTGAGGATTGACCAAAGTGATTCAACATTCTTTGATACTATGGTCGCTAAATAATTTGCTTGCCTATGCTGGCCAATGATCATGATTGAGGCAACTCTTTTGCTTAAGCTTACAGTGTCATCGTCTACTCTCATATAGAATATCATCAATACTTAGATAGGTCCATTCCTTACATTGCATCTTCCACTAGATGTGCATTTAGATTCCCTTGCGTTTTGTAGAAATATTTGAGTATGGTTCTCGCCTAGCATCTTCCACTAGATGTGCATTTAGGTTCAATCTCGCCTACTCTTGTATTTTGCTTAATGCCCAGTTCAAGTTCCTTCCTTGCCTATCTATGTGTTGTGATCTAATATGTGTAGTTTAGGCTTGATTTTTGTTTGCGAATTCAAATATTGTTGCTTAATGATTTGATTCCATTGATTGTGTTATGCTTGAATCCACCAATTCTTTCTTGCATTCATTGTTTTCATTTCTAAACAACCTGGCACAAAAACGGTTACTAGTGGCAATCCATCACAACCTTTGTTGGTTTGATTGTCATGAAAGCCTCAATTTCAAAAGAATTTTCGTAAGCATAAAGCAAGCTACTAGTGATAATCCATCACAACCTTTGTTGGTTTGATTATCATGAACGCGTCCAATTTCAAAAAGCACTTTTCTAAGTACCAAAGAATCAAAAACAAGTTATTAGCGGTGGTCCATCCTAACCTTTGTTAGTTTGATCATCATGAAAGATTTTCATTTTTAAGGCTCGTTAGAACTACGTCGCTTTGATTCCCATTTGGGATACGTAGGAGCGAGTCACGTTCTCGTCAAGCGCAACAAATAAAAATCCTTTTCGCAACCATAAACAAATCATTTTCATGAAACAAATAAAAAAGAATCATTTTCAAACCCATTGTTGCCAGTAGCTCATCAGAGCCTTTGTTCGTTTAGCTATTAGTGGCAATGTCCTTTTCTCATAAGAATAATAAACGATGATCCATCATAACCTTTGTTAGTTTGATCATCGTGCAATCAATCACTTTCAAAGACCACTTTCAAAAGAGCAAATAAAAACGGGTTGCTACTAATAGTCAATCGGAACCTTTGTTCGTCTGACTAGTGGTATTGACCCTCATTTTCTAGAGTATTTAGCGGTGATTACCCATAACCTTGGTTAGTTTAATCATTCACTAAATGCTCGTCCTATTTCGAAAACTCACTAAAAAAGATAAAAAACAAAAACTTTTCAAAAAGACAAAGAAGAACTACGTAGCTTTGAGTTCTCCATCGCACCGGGAGATACGTAGGAGCGGGCCATGTCCCGTCAAGCGTTTTTTCATAAAACCCATTCTTCCCTCTTTTCTTTTTCATAATAAATAAAAATTTTCATTAAGAATTTCTCAATAAGAAATAGAGATGCAAAATTAAGTATTTTCAAGTCAACACACCAAAACCACACATTTAATTAAAGGTTCCCTCTCAGTAGAGAGGACGTGTGGGGTGCTAACACCTTCCCTGCGCGTAACCGACCCCCGAACCCTATTCTCTAGTTTCGCAAGACCAATCGCTTTCCAAAAAAGGTTTTCCTAATATTTTCCTTAATAAATATTGGTGGCGGCTTCATTGTCTTAGGAAAAGTTGTGAACGAGGAAGGTTCTCCCTCGGGGACTTTTTCGGGCGCAACAACATCTCACCAGTGTTTCACTCTTGAGGTGTTTCGGGTATTCACTCAATTCACAGTACCTGCATCATCGTTTCATAGGCTTGACAGAGTTCTATATCAGTCTATACAAATGAAATGCATACACACATTTTGAGGGCTTTAAGGGCTATAGCGGGGCTTAGGTAAGGGTGGATAAATTTGGATAAGTAGGTTGCACTTGGAGTTAGGCCTACCTCTCTTTTTGTTATTTTCACTCAATTTACTTGTCACCCATTTTCCCAAAGCGTTCAACAAGACAATAGAAGGATTTTATTTTTTTATTTTTTTCGATAGATATATATACCTATATTTTTTTTTCTTGTTCCTTCTCTTGTATACCACCCCAAACTTATAATGTTGCTATTCCAGGAGCAACCCCAAACTTAAAGATTTCCCTACTCTCACAGCTTTTGTTACCTAACTCCAAGTTAAGAATTAACTAGGCTATGATTTTCAGAGAAACAACATACAATTTACTAGGCTACATTGAAACTCAATTCCACACTAAACTTAGGTGCCTTAGAAGTGACAATGGCATTGAGTTTCTCATGCATGATTTCTACTCTTCAAAAGGCATTATCCACCAACACTCCTGTGTTGAAACTCCCTAACAAAACGGAATTGTTGAAAGAAAACACCAACATATACTTAATGTAGCTAGAGCACTATACTTTCAATCAAACATACCCAAAAAGCTTTGGAATTTCTCTGTACAACATGATGTGCATTTAATAAATAGACTGCCCACTCCCATCCTTCAAAATAAGACACCTTATGAACTTCTATACAACAAACCTCCTTCCCTTAACCATCTCAGAACCTTTGGCTGCTTAGCCTATGCATCCACCCTCACAGCTAGTCGTACCAAGTTTGATCCCAGAGCAAGAAAAACAATTTTCCTTGGCTATAAACAGGGACTCAAAGGCTACATACTATATGATCTCACATCTCACCAACTATTTGAATCTAGACATGTCATGTTTTATGAGGATCATTTTCCATTTCATCATCCCACCTCTCACAAAGACACTGATATCCAACCTACTGATTCTATACTGCCTGACTTAACACCTGTTGATCCTCATACATCCCTACCTCTTGATGACAACACACTGTCCACCACCCAAACAAATGGCTCTTTCACTTCTGAACCTACAAACACTACTGTATCTTCCTCTGAGGGCAGCCCTGCACCTCCAACTACCACTGCCTCTTCCTCTGAAAGCAGCCCTGCACCTCCCCCATAGCCAACCACTCCTCTCAGGAGGTCCACCAGAACCACTCACATGCCCAGTTACTTGCAAGAATACCACTACAACCTGTCTAGCTGCACCAATTCATCCTTGGGTACTTCTCAGACATCCCTCTATCCCCTTTCTTCTGTTTTGTCTTATGATAAATGAACTTTACCATATAAATCCTTCTGTCTCAATGCTTCTACTACCTCTGATCCTCTCACATACACCCAAGCCTCACCACATCAGTGTTGGCAGAATGCTATGCAGGCTGAGCTTGATGCTCTGGCACTAAACAGGACATGGTCCTTGGTTGATTTACCTAAGGGAAAAACTCCTATTGGGTGTAAGTGGGTTTACAAAACCAAATTTCGTGCTGATGGTACTCTTGAGAGACACAAAGCACGCCTTGTAGCCAAAGGCTACAACCAACTTGAGGGTGTAGACTACTTTGAGACCTTTAGCCCAGTGGCCAAGTTGACAACAGTTCGAGTGTTACTTGCCCTGGCTGCCACAAATGGCTGGCACCTTGAACAACTTGATGTCAATAATGCCTTTTTGCATGGGGATTTAAGTGAGGAAGTATACATGGACATTCCTCCTGGATTCAATCCTTCAAATGTGGACTTAACCAACAAGGTTTGCAAGCTCCACAAATCTTTATATGGTCTGAAACAAGCCAGTCGCCAGTGGAATCACAAGCTCACTTCCACTCTTCTGTCCTTGGGATACTCACAGTCACAAGCAGACCACTCCTTGTTCATTAAATCCTCTGCTCCCCACATCACTGTTATTCTGTCTTATGTTGATGATCTTGTATTAGCATGGATTGATATGCAGGAAATATGTCAAGTTAAGTCTATGCTTGATGCCAAGTTTCGCATCAAGGATCTTGGAGCCTTGAGATTCTTCCTTGGCCTTGAAGTAGCTCGTTCTAAACAAGGCATTATTCTTAATCAACGCAAATACACTCTAGAATTGCTGACTGACTCTGGAAACCTCGCTGCCAAGTCTGCAACAACACCCTGTGATCCGTCCTGCAAGCTTAGCAGTGAAGGGGGGCAACCATACTCAGACCAGTCTGCCTATAGAAGACTTGTTGGTAGGCTACTCTACCTCACTACTACAAGGCCTGACATAGCATTTGCTGTTCAACAGCTTAGTCAGTATGTTGCCAAGCCTATGGAAGCACATTTCCAAGCAGCAACTCGTGTCTTAAGATACTTAAAGAAAGCGCCTGCACAAGGATTATTTTTCCCTAGTTCTAACTCTGTCATACTGTCTGGGTTTGCTGATTTTGATTGGGCAGGTTGTATTGACTCTAGAAGGTCCATCACAAGTTATTGTGTCTTCTTAGGGACAGCTTTGATATCTTGGAAATCCAAGAAACAGAGCACGGTGTCACGCTCTTCTTTTGAAGCGGAGTATTGTGCCCTAGCAAGTCTTACATGTGAGATACAATGGCTACATTATTTGCTGAAAGACTTGCAGGTTACCTTTACAGCTCCCACTTCAGTGTACTGTGACAATAAATCAGCAATTTACCTTGCTCATAATCCAACATTCCACGAACGAACAAAGCACATAGAAATTAATTGCCATGTGGTAAGAGAAAAGATCCAAACAGGACTCATACACTTGCTGCCAGTATCATCAGGAGCACAGCTTGCTGATGTATTGACAAAGCCACTCAACTCCACCTCCTTTACTTCATTCATTCCCAAGTTGGGCCTCCATGACATCCATGCTCCAACTTGAGGGGGGCTAATACAGTTTGTATATTTGTATATATATCTACCTAGTCATAGTTACTGTATAGCTAACTAGAGTCAATTTTAGTATTAAGTTAAACTAACCGGACTGTGGTTAGTAACAGAATTGGTTGGATTAGTTAGAGTAGTTTATTAGTATATAAACTAAACACTGTACAATTATCAAATTAATCAATGAAAAGATGAACTTCTTCTTCTACATTGCTGTTTGCTCCATGGATTCTATCAATATCTTCTGATGGAGATGGAATAAGCCAAAAGATGGAGGAGTTCTCTTTTACCTATAATAAAGCTAAATGCAATCTTGGTAAAAAAAAAAAGTTAAATGCAATGAAGCAAGTTTGATGCCGTTTGTTCTTGATCTGTCTCATGTCTTGGCTAAAGCAAGTGAATTCAGATTTAATATCCTTGGTTATAAGGGTATGGAAACCGAAACTAACAGTCCCCATCGGGAGAGAGATATCAAAATGGTCATTCTCACATTCTTAATCACTGTTCTGATCCGGAGATTCAGAACCGCACAAACACCAAATAACCAAAAACCAACAACTACTTCATGTGTAACGGTTTTTTCCTATTTATTTGCAGAATATTTATTAGCTTAAATTAAAAAAAGGATTTGTAGAGCCAAAAAAAATATGATCAAAAAGTAAAAAAGTAAAAGGTTCGTGGCCCATTGGGCTGACCCATTGGACTGGCCCGTGGCCCGGCGGGTTGATGTTGGGCTGGACTGGGCCATAAAATGTGCAGCCCATTAGAAATTTGGGTCGGCCCAACCCAGTCGGCATATGATGTTTGGCCCGTTGGGTCGGACCGGACCCCCATTTGACAGCTCTATCAGCATCAGGTTGCAGCAAAATTTTGTAAAAACTACTGACACGGCCCGTGGCAGCCAACACGGGTACCCGTGTCAGCATCAGTTTCTCCATTTTTTCACTACTATTTGAGCCTCAATTGCCCTGTTTTGCAAGCCTAAGTTAACCCCCACTATTTGCATTACGAATTGGATTTGTTTAAGTCAATTTTCATGTATGTTTGAGATGCATATGGAGTATTTAATGGTATAGTATGGTGCCGAGTGAGAAACAAACCTAAGTGTCAAGTTAAAGCATAAAACACCAAGGGGATGATGATCCCGAGCTATAATAGTACAATAGGGGAGGGAAATCATGAGCCCAGAACCTAGACCCAGAACAAGTTGACTCGGTAATAGCTAATATCGAGTGGGTTCACCGGGGGAACCGTGTAGTGGTTGTCCGGTGTTGTGTTAGAGAAAAGAGAAAAGATAAGAAAATTACACCGAGAGATTAGGAATGAGGGGTCCCGAAAGAACTCACTGAGATTGTAAATCTCATTGTATATGTTGCGGTGTTTTTACAGATGAGCAGGGCACGACCAAGCAAATAGAGAAGTAGTAACTGCTGAACCGGGCTACAAGAGTTTGAAGGATCCCAAGGGATCGAGTTTACATTTGCTTAGTCTTCCCTAGTTTTTGTAATATGTAATATTACGAGATTTTCATGTTGATTGTATAACTAAAGTTACTGTATATAGCAAACCGTACTTTCGGAGTTGAACAAGTTTTTGAATAATGACTCATGTTTAACTGTGTTTTCAGTTATGTCATTAAGTACTCATTTTGGTATTTTATACCTCTTGGAGTAAGATTAGGAAGGTTTCTTCCATCAAGTAATGTTATGTTCAATTTATTAAGTAGGTTCGCAACTCTGATTTATATTGAAATAGTTAACATTCTAAGTTTATGACGTCTAAATTTAAGAATGTTACACCGAACCTTGAATTTTCCTAGTTCATCATGGCCTAAAAGTCCTCTTGTAGTCTGTTGCGTGACATTCATATTTCTCTCGGACTTTAAAATCTTATCCAAATGATACCTATTAAACAAATTGGTAAAAGTATAAAATAAACAAAAACTTCAGTTATTTGATAAAATGGTTTGTTCTTGAAGTGTTGTTTTTGTTTTTTTTTAAATGAGTAGAAAACAAAAAAATCAATTGTAAAAATAAATAAATGTAGCAGATAGTCTCGTGACTATGGAAAGGATTAAAGGAATAAGGAGTAGTGATATTATCATTACTTAGCTGTTCAATTCAAAGTTAATATTATAAATAAAAAATGTATAAGAGAACCTCTCAGCTCTGGAACTTTTCTCCTTTTCTCCTCTAATCATAACGCATGCGATGAGACTATAGTCGGTGGATGCGAAATCTGCAACAACTACAGATGAAGAAAATGTAAACTCAAATAAAACTGCAATTCAAAATATGATCATTTAGATTAAAAATTATCCTCACCTATCTAGAGTCTTCAAAGAACATGTAGTAATGGAAAAGAGAGATTGGTGAAATTTGAATCTGAACTTAGCGGTGTGGTTCTATAAACCAAAATGTCCAGGTGTTAATGGTAGGTGGAGAGATTGATGCATTAATGCTCTTGTAATTAATGCTCTACATATACTAAAGCGTATACTATAAATAATAAAGACTAAATAACATGTTTTTCTAATGTATCCAAATTGTAATCGAAAACATTATTTAATTTATCAACACTTAAAGACTTTTTGATTAAGAGTTATTTAACCATTTTTTTTAAAAAAAATAACTAACTAAAAACTAGTATTATATAAATTATTTTCATTATGAATATAAGTTAAATGACTAATTTAATTTTTATGTGAGGAGAAGCTTATGAGTATTATAATTAATCACTTTTTTTTTACAAAATTATAATGAATCACTTATTAAATCTCTTTCATGTATATTCGTTCTATTTTATTGTATTTTATATTTCAAAATTAATAAAATTAGGTTTTAAGAATTATTAAAAATACATTTTAGAATGTATCTTAAGGCCCAAATTTTTAGATGTTGGTCTCTTAGACATGTCACGTAATGCATAATAATAATAATAATAATAATAATAATAATAATAATAATAATATTAATAACAACAATAATAATAATAATTTGGTACAATCACATATAAGGTCATCATTAATGAAAACACGTGGCAAAACACAACTCTTTTTTCACTTAGAAACAACTTAATGTGACGGACATACATGTAATTTAATATTCTAAGTACTATTATATATTTGAAAATTCTATTATAATTTAATGCTTTCTCTCTATGCATTAATTTTAGAAATAAATAAAAGACTTCTCTTTCTTCTTTATAGCCAATTATGCTAATATCACATATTACAAATTAAAATTTAAAAACATATGTTTCCTTCCAGAATTTTCTAGCTTCATTAAAAAAATCTCTTAGAAAAAATGTCACATTATTATTGCCCCTGAATAATGAAATTCAAGTTTTCTTTTCCAATTTTTTGAAATTATAAATTTCTGAAATAATCTCTCAACAAGTAAAAACGTTTTTTTGGTTCATTTTTGTCCTTGATTGATACACTTAGAAATAAGAAAGATATTTGGTTTTGTTTAGATAGGAAGACATTTTTTATTAAATAAGTTTATAATGGTAAAAGTAAAAAAAGAAAACGTGTTTTTTAACTGTATGGGAAAAAAAGTTTAACAACTGTTTAGACAAACAAAGTTCAAGTTTTATTATTTTTTTGACATTTTTATTTAGACAAAAAAGTACTCTTGATGAAGCCTATAAACTGAAATTACATTTTTTTACTGCATCTATCGATATAAAAAATAACTAATCATTAGTCCAAAAATTATATTAATAATAAGTAAATATAATATAAAAAATAAATTTTAATATTGATTCTTTTTAAAGAGGGGCAAATTATATTCATTATGAGGAGAGAGATAACCAGACATTAAATGACAAGAAGAGAGAGAAATTAAAAGATTTTAAGTTAAAAAATTCAATTTAAAAGGAAGTGTTGGGTTTTTAGCAACGTTTAGAAAATTGGACTGGAAATCGAACCGGAGAAGGCACTGGTTCATGGTTCAAGGGTTTAACCGTGTTTGAACCGAACCGGTCATTGAATCGGTGAACACACTGATTATATAATGTATTAAGTGATAAAATGCAAATAAATGGTGAAGAATTGGAAAAAATGTTATAAGTAAAGATACAATAAAATGCAAATATATAATATAATATTATAAATTAAGTGGTGAAGAATTGGAAGAAACGAAAAATATAAAAAAGACATTATGAATGGAAATAAACTTAAAAGTTATAGTCCCCTCTGCAGCCACCATTTTTTTTGTAAAAACACTACAAAGAGCAGCAACACATTGAAAGGGGTGAACGAGACGATGGAACAAGGAAACATCAAAGTGAGTGTATATGTGAGAGTGCTTGGGAGATAGAAAGGATGAAGAAGCCTTTTAATGAAAACTAAGAGAGTGCATATGTGAGATGTGAGAGTGTGCATGTGCACTCGAAAAAATTATTTAATTTATCAACACTCAAAGACTTTTTGATTAAGAATTATTTAAGTATTTTTTCTAAAAAAATAACTAACTAAAAACTTATATTATATAAATTATTTTTATTACGAATATAAGTTAAATGACTAATTTAATTTAAGTGGTGAATATAAGTTATACAATAACATGCAAATATATAATATAATATTATAAATTAAGTGGTGAAGAATTGGAAGAAATGAAAAATATAAAAAAGACATTATGGCTGGAAATAAACTTAAAAGTTACAGAGGTGGTTTATGTCCCCCCTCCAGCCACCATTTTTTTTTTTGTAAAAACACTACAAAGCACACAGAAAGAAAGGGGGTGAACGAGACGATAGAAGACATGGCAACATCAAAGTGAGTGTATATGTGAGAGTGCTTGGGAGAGAGAAAGGATGAAGAAACCTTTTAATGAAAACTAAGAGAGTGCATATGTGAGATGTGAGATGTGAGAGTGTTTGAGTAGCATTATTCCTCCTGGTGCAGTCACTAACTCATAGCCATCAGATTTGCCTATGACACAATCTCAACCATTTATTTTATTTTGTAATAAAAAATTAAAAAAATGAAATTTATAAATAACACTAAATGCATGATTGCATCACGACATCATATCCAAATCCGGACACGTGGGGTCCATTGGCCAACCATTTTTTTTAAAAGGCAGTTTAATTTTTTTTCCTGAACAGTCTTAAACCGTTTGTTCTCCGGTTATAGCGGCTTTTAACCGGTTCTCTGGTTTTTAATCAAGCTTAAATGTTCAACAGTTTTGGGCTTCAACCGAATCGCTTCCCTCTTCAGTTCACGGTTCAACCGACCGGTCCGGTTTTCTAAACCTTGATTTTTAGTCCAAATAGAAAGTTTATACATTGCTAACATATTATTACCAAAAAGCAAGTGTGAGTATGTTAGCATATGCCTTCTTCACGTATAATATCTCAGTAGCAATATTATATGACCTACTGTTAAATTTTGTTGCTGTAAAATTTAGTAAAATCATTTCTGATGAACAATATAATTTTCTCATGAGTTTAGTTGACTATCACTTATCAGCAGGATGATATTTACATATAGTTTGTTTTGCAACTTGGGGAAGAAATTACTGACAAGTTTATGAAATTGGAAAGGTGTTGCATTGAATGATTGATTTGTATGGGTGTTGCTAATATTGCTTTGAAGACAACGAGTCAACGAGTTACCTTGCTGAAATTCAAGTTACATTCGGGAGGGAGATTTCGGATTTGATAATTCTCTATGGTGGCTGCTGCAATATCTGATATAAAAGTTAGTGGGATGGATGGAAAACGATGATAGCGGAAATGCAAAAGGGGAAGAACCCAAAAACATGTAGGGTTGATATTGATAGATCTTTGTTACAAGCACTACTCTTCAAGCTTCGAGTATTTTTTTTTACTCAGTCTTGATTGGGAGGTAGGCGACTCAGTAGTGGATTGCCTTGACCAAATTTAAGACCTGACATGACAATGTTATGATATGCTCATTAATATCGTCATATTCAGAGATAGAGTATGCGATGAAGAACTCTAATTACCACAATATTTTTTTGCTCTACTTAGATGAAATGACAAAAATACCACACACACACACTGCTCACACCCGAGTTCGAACCCGGGAGTCGACGTCCCCATGTCACTGAAATTGCCAAGACAACCAACAGTAAGTGACAAATCACTACAATATGATAATGTGCTTAAAAATAACAAATTAATATGAAATTTTGATAGTTTAAATATTATTTTCAAATCACAAAAAATAGCATCATTTACTTATACACGAGTCTTTCTACCAACTTACAAAATATAAATTATTCGATAACAAATTCCAATAACATACTTATACCCCATGCATGGCACGGGTCAATTATTCTAGTGAGGAGTAAAACAAATTGGGCAGCTAAGGAAAGGATTAAAGTCTTGGCATTAATGTTGCATTGCGAATTTGAGAAAAAAAAATTATGCGTAATTAAATATCCTTTTAATATCAAGGTCACACATTGATGGTAAATTAATATCCTTCTGAAAATAAGTTGCCTAAATTATAGTTTTGGTCCCCTATTTTTATAAATTCAGACATTTGGTCCCCCTATTTTAAAACTCAGATATTTGGTCCCCCTATTTTAAAAAATCAAAGACATTTAGTCCCAAGAGGAATTTTCAGTTTTTTTATGGCTAATAATCAAAGACATTTGGTCCCCCAATTTTAAAAAATCAAAGACATTTGGTCCCTCTTTGGACTAAATGTATTTGATTTTTTAAAATTGGGGGACCAAATGTCTGAGTTTTAAAATAGGGGGACCCAATGTCTGAATTTTTGAAAATAGGGGGACCAAAACTATAATTTAGCCAAATAAGTTTTTAATAATTTTCACATAGGATTTTTAATGTGAATCAATGTACAATTAGGCAAAATACATTGAGGTGGACAGGCTAAGGACTACATTTAGAGTATTCCTATTTGGAGATATTCTCAATTGTAGTATTACTAGTGTATTTGACCCGTGCAAGGCTTGCACGGGTATGCATCGTCTTTTTAATAATTTAAGTAATAAATAAATAGTTAATGTGCAAATAATTATTTATAAATTTTTCATTCTGTATATTCTTTTTTTGGACCAAGACTCTATATATTCTTCTCACAAAAAAAACGACTATATATATTATTAGTTCCATTGTATTAATATGATTGACTCAAATGAATTAGGGTATTTAATCATTTTATTATTTCTTATTAGATTAAATAAACGATATTAAGTTATTGTAAAGTTGGCGAGGGCATAACCACCTATCATGGTTTGAATCTCTCTTGAGTATGTTAGTTATGTGCTATGAAACTTATAAACTTATGATGATCATGGTTGAGCTATTTGACTCGACTGAAATACATAAGAGGGATATTATATTGCAATAATCTGAAATCAACCTAACTAAATACCTAAATACCACTTCAAAGTTATCATCACGAAGTTTTGATAATATTCTGGACTGGACCAAGAGGTCCATTTAGCAATTCCAGGAGGTGCATTTAGCAATGGATATGGATTGGCCCAATCACTTTGGCCCATATCCACAACATACAAGTCCAATCACGCTTGGACGGTTAAGATCAATCACCCGAGGTAGCCTTCCACCATCTGGCTGTCGATCGTAATACCTAGAACGCTGTTAAACTAAAGAAGTTGGTTGTATGAGCTTTGCTTTCGTGTCAAAACAATGTAGTAGCGTGGACTGATAACACGCATGAAAGAATGAATGAAATTTCACTGTTTATGACTCAAAAATATCATTTGAGCAATATTTACTATCACTTGCAGAATAGAAAGGCAGGTCCTAACACTAGCGGGGAGGGACCAGGCAATTATGCAAAAGCCTGACGGTAAAAAGGGGGGGCATGAGATCGACGCTGCGATCGTTTGCACTTCCCTACGAACCGAGGCACAAAGCGACTTTAAACGTGTCGCAACCTCTGATGGGCGAGTTAAATTCAGATCGATTCTGATAAATTTCCCCCAGAGTCCCACAAGGTGCGAAGCGACTTTAAACGTGCCGCAACCTCTGATGGGCGAGTTCAATTCAGATCGATTCTGATAAACTTCCCCCAGGGTCCCACGAGGTGCGAAGCGACTTTAAACGTGTTGCAACCTCTGATGGGCGAGTTAAATTCAGACTGAGTTCTGATAAACTGCCGCCGGAGTTAACTTTGCCACGGGGCACGAAGCGACATATCGCAACCTTTGATGGGCAAGTTAGATTCAGACCCCTCTGACAAACTGCCTCCAGAATAAACCTGCCGTGAGGAGGTATGAAATCATACATACAGATGTGCAAGGCAATGACTTGCGCCTAAGTCCAGGAAGGCGCCCAGGAGGGCGCCAACATCAGGAGGCATGGTACAAGGCGCCCACGAGGGCGCCAACTTCAAAAATACAGCCCCTTGCCACGAAGCGATATGAAATTGTATATTCAGGTGCGCAAGGCAAGAACGTGTGCCCGAGGCCATCCAACACGTGCCAATTATAAACTTAAGAAACAAGCTAGGCAAAGAAGAAACATAGTCATTTCAAAAGGTAACATAAATATCAGCGGACAATGCCATCGAGGTCCACCCTGTTGGGGTGAAATGTAATACAAAAATCGTCCCAGAGACAGCAAGGCTCCATTAAGCAAGACACATAACGAAATTCGACAAGTCAAAGAAAAATTACACAATCAAAGCAACTGGACTGAAAGAAATAATCAGGGGGCAACGACATCGAAGTCAACCCCGTTGGAGTGGAATTTGACGATCCTCCCGTCCCGAACATCATGATCAAATTGAAAGACACTCGACTCTAGAATGGCTTCCGGATTCAAACACTGAACATGGCTAATCGCCTTATCATAGGCGGCACAAGAGAAGTCTACAGCCTGCCCGGCCACCATCTGCACCTTTGTCTCAGCCTCATCCTTCAGTTTCTTCATACTATCCAATTCAGATGGGAGCTCCTCCACCCTCTTCTTGTATGCATCCCTCTCAGCATAGGCCTCCTCCCGGTCCTTCTGATAGTGGTGAGCAGTCTCTTTGGCCCGGCGGGCAGATTCCAGTGCTCCACGCAGATCCACCTGAAGCCGGTTTTTATCCGAGATAAGCCGATCCCTCTCCTCGATTAGCCCTACATAAAGAGAAAAACAACACAACAGGGTTAAATATTCCAACCTACAAGATATCTCAAAGGCTTAAAATAAAGCAGAGTGCCAAGCAAACGTCCACACAAACCGGCACCCAAGAGGGCGCTTGGCAAGGAGGGCGCCCATGAGGGCGCCAAGGCCAAAGCAAGAAGCGCCCATGAGGGCGCCTGGCAGGGCGCCAATGTTGAAGCACAAAGCGCCCATGAGGGCGCCCACGAGGCCAAGGCCCATGTGGTAACTCTAAAGCATTACCTGAATGAGATCTGCACCCCTTCTCAGCTCCCCACTTCGCATACAGACTCTCCCCAGCCTTGACCATGCGCATGGCAAGCTCGAAAGGGTGCTCCAGGAGGTGATCACGCTCATCAGTAGTGAAGCTAATTTCACCCTCGTCTGTGCTCTCAAGAGAGGGACGCCTAACAGAAGAAGGGCAGTCAGCAGGAGGAGAACGCTGGGCACTGCCCTTCCTGCACTTGGACTTACTTTGAACCCCCGGGGTAGCAGAGTCAATTGGAACCATCGCCCCCCCAGAGAAATCTTTAACAGGCCGACTTGGCACTCCCAGGCTTAGGCGAGGTCCCATAGAGGGACGGGCAGGAGCCGATACTGCGGGAACGGAACTGTTTGCCTCACTAGGTTCGACACCTAAAGGCTTCTTCCTCCCGGCCAAAGAAGGCAATTCGTTGAAGGAAAGCGGAACGACCATCTTGTCTGCAAAACAACAATGAAACAAATCAGCAACATAAGCGAAGAGTTAAATGAAGGAGAAGATAAAGGCACGCTAAAACCAAACAAGCAACCTAAGAGCTCAACAGCTTCAAGAATCGTTGAATCCTTTGATAGCTCACTGCACAAAATCTTTTGTGGTGCAGTGGGCAAATGACTGACGATTCTCTTAAGCATACTTAAATTCCTCAGCTCGGACTCTGATAACTCAGACAGGAGGACACGATAAGACCGAGAAACACGATCAACATCAACATTACACCACCCAAGGTGAAACTTATCCCGAACCAAACACCATTGTTCATCAAAGAAACCCAAGCTGTCCACAGCCTTTTGACTAGAGGGGACGAGGTAATAATACTTAAACCTCCAATCATGCTGATTATCCGAATACACTTGAAAGAAAGCACAGCTTGCCCGACATTTCAAGCATACAAACTCATAACGAGTGATGCCACCTGAAGAATCTCGACGACGCTGCACCTCGAAAATAGCCATGAAGACCCTCAAGTTGCATTTCCTCTGTAAAACTCTCATCACCAACTCGAAGCACTTCACAAAGCACCATGAATTTGGGTGGAGCTGAGAAGGAGCTATCTGAAGATGGTTCAAAACTTCCAGCTGAAAGGGTGTAAAGAAAGGGGAAACCCGTACTTTGTAAATCACACTATGGAACATCATGAATTTCCTACCATTGGGAATTCTGCACACCCTATCATGGGGGTCAACCACCTCAACCCGCCAGTCGCCTCCCAGTGCGTCTTGCAGGTAGCAAGGGGGCTCTTTCCCTGGAAGGTAGAAACTCCTGGTGGAACGAACAGCACGAGCAACCCAGTCATAATTTAAACCACCGATCTCCACCACTTCATGCTCAAATGGCAGATCATCATCAGAAGAGGTAACGATAAAGCCAGGGACGCCCGCTTCCTCCGAAGGCACGATAACATCATCTACCGCAGACGGCCCTCCCTCTATAGAACAATCAGCCTGCCTCATGGTAGAGGTGGGACCAGGGTACACCCCATTCGTCCGGGCTGTCTCCTTCGTCCCCGCCATCTCTCAACCTGCAAGACAGGGGGCAGAACAAGCATTTACGAGACAGACAGAAAAACTTGAAGACAACCCCCTCCCCTGAGGATGGAGGCTTCAACAAAACAAGAAAGCTAGAAATATAAGCTGAAGGTTAGCCCAATTACCTTAGAAAATTAGAAGCAGCAAAGCTCGTGGAAATGTCAAACTGATAATGATGAGAACAAAAGAAGCAATTCCCCTCGGCACCAAGAAAAGCCCTGAAAGGTCATCAAAAAGAAAAACAGGCTAAGAGACAGGATGAGCAACAAAAAATCAGAGTGCCAAGCACACGTCCACACAAGCCGACACCCAAGAGGGCACCTGGCAAGGAAGCAACCAGCGCCCATGAGGGCGCCTGGCAGGGAGCCAAGCACCAAGGCAGCGCCCATGAGGGCGCCTGGCAGGGCGCCAACATAAAAGCAACCAGAGCCCATGAGGGCGCCTGGCAGGGCGCCAAGCACCAAGGCAGCTCCCATGAGGGCGCCAACCCAAAAGCAACCAGCGCCCATGAGGGCGCCAAGCACCAAGGCAGTGCCCATGAGGGCGCCTGGCAGGGCGCCAACACAAAAGCAACCAGCGCCCATGAGGGCGCCTGGCAGGCCGCCAAGCACCAAGGCAGTGCCCATGAGGGCGCCTGGCAGGATGCCAACACAAAAGCAACCAGCGCCCATGAGGGCGCCTGGCAGGGCGCCGAGCACCCAGGGCAGCGCCCATGAGGGCGCCAACACAAAAGCAACCAGCGCCCATGAGGGCGCCTGGCAGGGCGCCAAGCACCAAGGCAGCGCCCATGAGGGCGCCAACACAAAAGCAACCAGCGCCCATGAGGGCGCCTGGCAGGGCGCCAAGCACCAAGGCAGCGCCCATGAGGGCGCCAACACAAAAGCAACCAACGCCCATGAGGGCGCCAAGCACCAAGGCAGCGCCCATGAGGGCGCCTGGCAGGGGGGCAACACAAAAGCAACCAGCGCCCATGAGGGCACCTGGCAGGGCGCCAAGCACCCAGGGCAGCGCCCAAGAGGGATCCTGGCAGGGCGCCAACACAAAAGTAACCAGCGCCCATGAGGGCGCCTGGCAGGGCGCCAACAAAAAAGCAACCAGCGCCCATGAGGGCGCCAAGCACCAAGGCAGCGCCCATGAGGGCGCCTGACAGGGCGCCAACACAAAAGCAACCAGCGCCCATTAGGGCGCCTGGCAGGGCGCCAACAAAAAATCAAGCAGCGCCCATGAGGGCGCCTGGCAGGGCGCCAATCACCAAGGCAGTGCCCATGAGGGCGCCAACACAAAAGCAAGTAGCGCCCATGAGGGCGCCTGGCAGGGCGCCAAGGCCAAAGCAAGCAGCGCCCGTGAGGGCGCCACCAATAGATGAAAAGAAACAACAAACACTTACCAAGGAGGAAAAACGTTGAAGCAAGTGATCCCTACTCCCCCTCTTCTTCAAGTAGGCGCCCCGAAGGTAGCTTGATCCCTACTCCTCCGCAAAATTTCAAAGTGTGGACCACAAGATGAAGACTCACCAATTTATAGAAGGTAATTGTGAGGATAAAACTTATTATTTTTGTTCTAGAGAATCACCAATTTATAGAAACGATTTCGCAGGTTGCCGACGATCCACAAACGGGCACGATTTCCTATAAATACCGGCTCGCATACCCATTTACGAGGTACACACTCTTCCCTTGCAAATTCACTAGCTTATTCTCATACTGACTTGAGCGTCGGAGTGGCTTTGCAGGTACCCCCCCGGGCGCTCACTGACCTCCTGCCAGGGCAGCAAGAGACCTACCAACAGCAGCCGACCAAAATACTGCTAGGTGCAGAACAGATAATAACAAAACAACACCCCTACATGTAGGGGTGGCATTTCCTACCCCTATGTGGGTATCCATGCGAGCGAATAATTTTTCCCCATGAAGGGGATGGTGGAGAAAATCCTTTTGCAGTTAATTTTAGGATAGGGACAGGGATCATGCCCCTGCTCTGCGGGGACCCCACATCAAATATACTACATAAATATTAGTATTATAAATATATATACTAGTGTGTATGACCCGTGCGATGCACGGGTATACAATATATTGTGAAATTCTATAATTTTTAAATATCATATGATATATAAAAGTAGGTAACAAAAAAATGATATATATATATATATATATATATATATATATATATATATAAATTGTTAAAAATCTAACCTAACTTTACAAAATGTTCTTTTCTGATTTCTGCTGTCAATTGATTGTTAATGATAATATTAGCATAATTTGTTTTGTGATTTTTGATTTTGGTAGAGATTGAGATGATAAAGGAGAGGCTTGCAAAACGGAGAAAGTTTTCGTCCGAAGCAACACTCTCGCGAGCTACACTCTAATGTCGGCGGCGTATCTGCAACCACAACATCAAGAAACTGAAGTAGTTGTTATCAACATTAAGGTAACCTCAAATATCATTCGAAAACTCTATTACTAATATCGTAAAAATAACAATCTTATGTAATTTAATAGTCAAACAAATAAAAATGTTCAACCCATTATTTTTTACATCTAAACATTGTCAAAGACTTCACGATATACCACATTATTAGTGGAAGTGGATGTCTTTTTTTCCTCATCAATAATTAGTAACTTAAGTCCCTTACGTGACTTCACCCTCGATAGAGCAACGTATAACTGCCCATGTGTAAAAACTGGTTTGGGGAGATATATCCCAACGTGTGATAATGATTGCCCTTGGCTCTTGTTAATTGTCATAGCAAAACAGAGGGAAATTGGGAATTGTCTCCGCTGAAACTTAAAAGGCAGACCTGCATCGCTCGGAACCATATTCATCCTAGGGATGAATATTTTGTCACCTATGTTCTTTCCAGTAAGCACGGTTGCACCGATGATATTCTTTCCAAGCTCATTGACCACGAGTCTTGTACCATTGCAGAGGCCACCCGACTGGTCAATGTTTCTCATCAGCATAACAGGAACACCGACTTTAAGCTTGATAATGTGGTTTGGAATACCTGACATTTGATTTCATTTAAGAATTCAGTAGTGAACCATTCATTTGGAATGTCAGTGTTTTCATCTGATTTACACACGGAGTCAGAACTAAGATATTCAACTTCCTCCCCGGGAATTTGACCAATCATGAAATCATTAAATTCAGCAACTGACTCTAATGTCGGGGCAAGTATGCCTCTTTCTTCTAAGAAGTGTTGGCCCTTCATGTTAGTGAGTATGTCTGGATATGTGAAGTCTACCAACATCTGGATGTGATTTTCCTGTTCTGTTATGAGAAGATCGGGAGGGATGTCAACTGTGGACTCGCCGAGTTCATTTGCGTTGGAATTTCCATCACCAATAGATAAAATCCATTCTCCGAATTGTTTTATCTCTTCTCTAACAGATTCTATAATAGATCCCCCAAGTCTCATGTTTTTGGTAAGCCTGAGTACGTTCCAGGGACTCCATAAGTTAGATGAGTTTATGGCTGAAGCAACTATTTGTTCCCTTGATGCTTTTCTAACAACCGGCAATATCTGTCGAAAATCACCACCTAGGACAATAGCCTTGCCTCCAAAAGGTTTATTAGCATTTTCCTTATTTTCGGCTGACATTATGTCACAGAGTGTCCTATCAAAGTCCTCAAAACAATGTTTGTGCGTCATCGGTGCTTCGTCCCAAATGATTAATTTGGCACGAATGAGTAGTTTTGCTCGAGCGCTACCTTGATTGATGCTACATGTTGAATCCTCTCTTATATCCAAGGGAATTGAGAATGTGGAATGAGCAGTTCGCCCGCCAGGGAGTAGTAATGCGGCAATACCACTCGTTGCAACACAAAGCACAATTATTCCTTTAGATCTAAGTGCGGCAGATATTGTGTTCCATAAATATGTTTTACCCGTGCCACCATATCCGTCTAAGAAGAAAAATCCTCCACGACCTGAAAGAACAGCATGCATGATGGCATCGTATGCTTTTCGTTGCTCTTCCGTCAAGCCCTGCAACAGTTGTTGATGAAGTCTCTCCATGTCATCTCTATTGTAATTGAGTTCATCAGCAATCAACTTGTTTTGGAAGGCAAAGCCATCAGCCAGATTGGGGTATGCCATTGTGAAGTCAGCTACCGATCTTCCATTTGAACGAAGCAAATTTTCCAGCTCCGTAAGGCATAAATTTTTTAGGTCATCTTCTGCAACATGTAGATCTGAAATGCATATAGTTAGATATGGCATCTATATCACCCAATGTGATAAACGTGTAAAATTTATAGAAGTTGTTTGGTAATACCTGGGATATTGAGGCGCCTTCTTCTATCATAAACTATCCCATCAGCCAGCAATTTCCAAGTAGACTCCCATACAACATCTGGTTTATTCATTGTGTGCATAGACAAAAGTGTCACAAAAAGCTTGCGAAGTTGATGGCCAGATGCCGATTGACTCGCCTCCGTTATACCATCGATGAACTCCTTCTCATCATCAAGGAGATCAAGTGCAGCGCATGCATCTTTGAAATCAGGATGGACGTGGTTGTTGACTGTTTGTAAACTGACAAAGTCGGTGCAACCACGTTGTACGGTTAACAACAATCGCATGTAGTATAGATCACCGACACCGGGAGGTACATAGTTGAGTCTGCCAATACTCATACCCTTTTTTCTTGGGTACCAACACCTTTCAGTACTGTCATATACAAATCTGCTTGGAAATTGGGAATATGTCAAATCCCTACCCTCACTGTATTTACAATTAGCAACGAACCATGCGAGGAACATTGTGTCGATGTTCAGGTTCATGTCAATGACTTTTCGAAGGTCTGTTAATCGCTGCACCGGAGGCCATTTGTGATGTATGTCGAAAGCAAAAATTCTCCAAACAGCTTTGCACGGTGATACATACCTGCAGTTGTAGTATTGTCTGATCTCATCAATAAGTTGTTCTTCTCTACCCTCATCTGGCTCACGTCTGATCTGTAACGATGCTCTGTCAGGGCCTTTGTTAACATATTTGAACAAATACTTGATGGAGTTTGATTTGTTGCAATATTCAACGTTAACATGACCTGCATATCTCATTAATAATTGAGGGTTATATGGAACCACATGTCTATTGTCAAATGTGCGTCCACCTCTCTTGAATGTAATCCCAGTATCACGACGTCTGTAGTCAGGGTACCCATCTTCGTCAATTGTTGTTGAGTCTGTAAATTTTTTTGGATAGAATTTGGTACATTTATTATCCTTGGTGCAAGTTGAATTTGGGTTGGCCCTTCCGCACGGACCGTGGATCATGTAGCTAGTGACTGATTTGTAAAGTTGAGGATAAAGCAATGGATCTGGTAGCTCAGCAAATAAGATGTTGTTAATATCAGACGTAGTTGTAATCTTCTTTGAACCGCTCAACCATAGTAGAAGGTGTGCATGAGGGAGTCCTCTTTTCTGGAATTCAATTGTGTACATGACTGTTGATATGTAAATAAAAATATAATTAGTAAATCATTTAATAACTTAAAACATGGACATCATGGGATAAAAAATTCTCAAAAGTGATAGGCATGGAGACTAACCTGCATCAACTTTACCGAAGAATTGATTCTTCTTTAAATCTGACAATAGGTTGTCAACTTTCATCTTGAATACCCGAGATACAATGTCAGGTCTATCATATGGTTTCAGTTGTGGATCACCAATAAATTCGTGAATTTCAGGCCACTTGGGGTTACATGTTATAGTGATAAATAGGTCAGGATATCCAAAATATTTACATATAGCCATCGCATCCTGACAATTGTTGAACATATATCTGGTACTCCCTGTGAAAGATGATGGCAAGATAACACGTCGTCCAATAGCACTCGGGTCCAATTCACCTCTACTCACCGCATCTTGCAAACCGTGGAGGTGGTCGCATCGAATGACTGACTGGTTTGCCCTAATGTAGGATAACCGTTGAGACTCCACCATGGTATAACAATCAACAACAAATTGCTGGAATAATCTACGTGCCTTTACAATGTTACCAAACTCAACGTCTCTCTCCTGAATTCTAAATGCAATGAACTCTCGGAGCGTGACACGTTGTCTGGATTCACTTCGCTCATGTCCTTGTCTTTGTTTTATCTTCATGTCCTCTTGGTAGCCTCTTTCACCGTATGGAAATATTAGTGGGTACTGTAGGGGAATAAATGCATCGTGCGTTTCATGAAGTCGTTCAAAGTCTCCGGATCTATGCTTTACAATGATATCGCGACCCTTTTCAATAAGGCTCTCATCTCCAATAATTAATGCCGCAACTTCATCACATGATGGGAGATTGTCTGTCCTAGAGTTTGAGTAATTATGTCTCATTAACCTTAGACAGAATTTTACGTCTGGGTTAGCCTCTGCATAGTCTCTTACTTGTCGAAACTTCTTCGAGTATGCATTGTGTTCATCAATCATCTTCATCAAGTCATTTACCAACGATGGGTCAAGGTTTTGTGACTTGCTGTTTCAATACAACCATCAAGAGGTTACTAAACATATAGGGGAAAAGCTTTTTTGATTAGTTATGTGAGTATAAAATGTACCTGAAATAACTGAGGCGGTTGGTGGTTTCATTTTGTGTGTCATGTATGTACAATTGGGCATATTTGGGGCGGCATCCATGTTCTGGCAAAAGACTACCAATACAATGATAATTCTGTCCACTTAGTATGAATTGTGGTGGACCACCGCCATTGTTTAGAGTTGTATCAACTTTACCCCCAATAGAAGTAAATGCAAACATACTGTTGTATGCCCGTATATTTTCTCTGAAATGGCTTGCTCTTCTTTCATCTCCGGTAATAAGCCGATATAATAATTCTGGGGGCTTTCGAAGTAATTCAACTTCAACTTGGCCTTTCATGCAGCACAATGAAAAATCAGGGTTAGCACCCTTATATGATTTGACCGCCCTCTCTTCAAACCATAGTTTTGCATTGCAATGTTTACAAATCTGCTCAGGTTGTCCAAAGTAAATGTAAGCTGCAACAGATTACAGATATTCTGTTAGCTCCTGATCGTATTTTTTATTATAGTATGTATCTTTATACTTGCATGTAGATAAGTAAAAATTAAAAATGGTAAATGTGAAAAATGGAAAACATTTACATTGTGCTTCTCCCTTTGCGTGTAAATCAGAATGGAGGGTTGGTCTATTGGGTTCAGAATTCATACCTGCACACATAAAACTATTATTAGACTTCCCTGAAATATAGATTTAGTAATAGTGGACTCAAATCCCATTAACATGCCCTCGTGAGAAAAAGCTGGATTTGTGAAATCTGAAAATAGAATAGGGACAATATATTGAGATTACCTGCATAGAACTTTTCAACTGGTTAAGGTTAGCAGGTTGAGTTTGCGTAAAGAACTCTTCATCCAACGGAGACGCCTTAGGAGTTTGCAGCTGAGTTAAGAAGCTATTTGGAGATTCCCATGATTCCGACATGCTGCAAAAAATATTGTTTATCATTAAAAAAAGAATCAAATCGCTCTCAAAGATAGATAAATCACAGGTATATCAGCTCATTGACATAAATATAACTACTTGTTTCGTAATTTAGTAGCTTCAGGGACATCAGGATTCAGCAGCAGCCTACTTGAATGCATGGTGCTTATGAGTCCGGGTTTCCCTATAAGTTTGTCAATAAAACATTTAGTATAAAGTTAGGCAGGTATGACAAACAAATAAATAGCATACTTGCACATACAAAACAGCATGTACGAATTCAACTCATTAAATGATGTAAATCATGACCTTGAAAGACTTTCAACTTTGCTAAAGTGATCGCTACGACAGTGTTGCGTGGATCTCCAGCAATAAGAAAGGCTTGAAGCTCATCAACTAAAGGGCCAAACAATGTCACACTATATCGATACCTGGTGGTGGACATGGTAGTCAAGCTTCCAAACAATTTATAAGAAATACAATTATATAAAATTCATCAAAATTTAATTACCCATGGTATTCAAGATCCACAACTGTCATAAAACACTTTTCACCATTCCTCATAAAGGAGCGCTGCTGCCCAATACCAACCAATGAACCAATGACATCTGAGAATCATTCCAAAAAATTCTTATTAGAATATTGTTTGGGCTGTAAATAAAAGAGACATATAGTAAAACAACGTTTTGATAGGTTGAATTACTTATAACCCACTAAGTAGTTGTTGTCAAATGCAGAGCTAAAAATTTCAGCAGGTGGTGTAAACACATAAACATATGGAGGGACCAGGTTTACATCAGCACGCTTGATCACAGATCCTCTCTTTAAGTTAAGCTTGAAAGCATGATTTGTTGAGCGATACTCCCCATCATTTGCTTCGGGGGTAAAATTAGACATGTAGTACACCACACCCTCGGCAAGTTCTTTCTCATATTTGTAGAAGAGTTGTCGTTTGAGGGTAAGAGTGAGCTTAGTCCCCCTGAAAATAATATATTACAACATAATAAGTGTAATGTGTTTTGTTGAAACAATCCAGATATTTCCGGAACTTAATCTGAGTATGAATATATCAAGGGCGAATTTTTAATCTATGACAGATCTGGTTGTTAATAATGAAGTTCCCTATATTGCTGAATATATGTATGGAAGTAACAACAATATATCTGTAATAAGAAGGACTAATAAGCACTATTAACACAGATCTGAATAGTGAACTGATTAACAGATATGTCAAAAACAATGATCTAATAGCACTAATAGTTATTTATATGATTGGAATAACTGATATCACAGATCTGTCAAAAACACATGGTTCTCTACGCAGTTCTGCATTAATATCACAGATCTAACTGTTCATTAATATATGAATGAAAGCACTAATACCACAAAACTGTTGAGTGCATGTTTCTCATACGATAAAAGCACTATTAACACAGATATTGGATATAAAATCAGATCTGAATAGTGACCTGATATAACATATCTGAATAGTGATCTGATATCACAGATCTGTCCAAAACACATATCTAATAGCACCAATATGATTGGAACCACTGATATCACAGATCAGTTAACAACACATCGTAATATGCTGATCCAAAAAGTAGTGTGTTAATATAGAAGTTCCCTATATAGCTGATTATATGTATGGATTTAACAACAATATAAAGACTAATAAGAAGTTCTAATAAGCACTATTAACACAGATCTGAAAAGTGAACTGATGTCACAGATCTGTATACCTGTGCAGGTTGTAAACAAATCAGGAAAAATGATAGTGAATACCTGTGCGTCGGTGATGACCATGTCGATGGCAAATGTGATTTTATTGGTTTCCGCATCCTTGACTGGCCACTGTCGTACTATGAGGACCAGCAATTTCCAGTTTTCTCTAGAGCTATTGACATCAGACAGCATATCAAAGGTATTCGCATTAGAGGAACTCATGATTTTGTGATAATTTCTTAGCGCTATAGGGTTTATCAAGCAATGGGGTGTTGTATAACTTTCTGTGGTAATGGATGTGGTAGGTACAGATTTTATATAGGGAGGGAGCGTAATGCTGATCCAAAAAATTGTTTTGTGGAAGGAATTCCTTCATCAGTGCACCTGAAAATGTGCGCACAGAATATGGGATATGGTGTTATTTATTTTTGGAAAATAAAGTATTACAGTTGCAGCGGATTATGTGACTTGATTTAAGAAAGATTTCTATTTTCAGAAGTTTTCTGTGCGCACAGACTCTGGGATTTCTCTTAATGAGTATCACACTGCATAATATTATCATAATAATGTTATTGTTGGTGGCAGGCTGTAAGAGATACACACTGTCAAGGCTGTAAGAGATACACACTGTCTGGAATGTTGAAGACCAAAAATGGAAGTTTCTATTGCAGCTATCCTATTTGAAGTTTTCCCAATTTTTACTAATTTGTTTGGCACAAATTATGGGTTACTAAAGGATCACTATTGTAGTTGAAGTTACTATTGCAGCTATCGGTTTAGAAGAATTTGTTTGGCATAAATTATGGGTTACTTTGAATATGAATAATTATAGATGAGGAATTGGTGGATACATTGTGGAAGGTTGTAATGGGGATTTAATGTGACAGTGTATGTTGCTGTCATTTTAGCTGTATTTCAGGGGAAAAAATGATTGATGTATATTACCTCCCACAATAAATGATTGATGTATATTACCTCCCACAATATGAAAAGTTATAAAAAATGTCTTTATTTTGGCTGTTTTAATTACATTGATTAAGGAGAAAAAATTGGATTATGTAAATGACATTGAATGTGGTACAAGCTTGTTTCAGTTATGCGTAAATATTGGAATTACAATAATTATACAGCTGTGTATTGAAATAATTATTTTTTGACAGTTTTGTTGACAATGTCAGTTTCAGATTTACAGCTATCAAAATAAGGAATTAAGTAGTAATATTTGTGTACGGTTTTAAAGGCGCTTATGTGGAATATTTTCGTGACTTGGCAAGTTGAAGTAATATGTGGACCAATAAGCTTAAGACATTTGGAGAATGTGAATTTGAAAACATTCTCAAATGTATATTTAATAGATATATATATTATAAGTTATTTTATTTTTAGTCTTTTCATATGTATTTTTAATAAAGAATATTAATAAAAAATCAAATTGTGTTCATTTTTATATTTTTATTTTTACTTTAGTTATTTTTAAAATAAAATATAAAAGTAAGACTATATTAAAATGTTGAACGTTGGCTCTTTCCAGCTTACTTTTATATATTTTTGAACTTTATTATATTTCAATTTATATTCTTATCAACTTTTAATAAATTTTTGGAGTCCCCATAAGGACCGTGGGGATGGAGGAGAAAAACTCCCCATGGCGAGAATCCAGGATGGGGGACAAATTGGGGGCAGGGACGGGGAGCGGGTGAGTACTCCCTGCCCCACCCTATTGTCATTGCTACCTACACTCAGAATATGCTTGCTTGGATATATCGTTTGATTTATGCTATGCGCATATGCTTAAAGAAAATTAAATCCAATAATAAAATTAGATGATTTATATTTTAATACTAATCACTTTACACTTAAAAATTAATTATACGTGAATGAAAATTTAATTTTTTCTCATAAATTTCCTTAAAATTTTGGTTTGGTTTGAAATAATAAATATTAATAAACTATTTGCATTATTATAAATATTATTTAATTGTATATATTCAGAATGGGAAACACGTTTTTTTAGGCTGGAAATTTTTGATAGTAAGTGTCATTAGTATTTGGTTATTTACTAACCTCAAATGGCAATTTTAAATGTAAATTAACAATTTGAAATTTTTTAAAAAGTTGCCTTGTTGAGGATAAAAGTCTTGTTGCCTACCCTTAATACGAAGTTGGAATTTGAATTAAAATGTGAAACACTATTTTCGAATTTAAAATGATTATTATTGCTGCATATTAATTTGCATAATGAGGACATTAAATTATTTACATTATTACAAAAAATTTTAAGGTAAAGAAATAATATTCTGTTATTTCATTTTCATTGTGAAAAAATATTACGTTTTATGTTACTCTTTCCACATCATAACGTTGAAAATTTTACAATGACAATAGGTGCAATAATCTCTTATTTAATGGTGAGTAAAACTAATAAAATAAGGGTTTGTGGTATCGGACTCGGATCAGATAAATTTTATGGTGTGTACGTGTCTATTCAAGCAAGGGTATAAATTATATGATATGTACTCAAGATTAAAGTACTGAGTGCATATAATTAAATCTTCCTTTTGCTTGGGACTTCAAGCATCCAGAAACAACCAAAAAAAAATCAAACACACTATATGTGTTTTGCTAATGACACCATGTTAAAAAAAAATCAGAAAAATGAAAACAAATAAGCAAGAAAGACAAAGTTTCGCAAGAAGATGGATCAATATATTGAAGTTTTGACTATCACATCTGAAACAGGAACAAAAATAAAGGAAACAGAAGTAAAATGAAGGTGATTTGATGTAAAATACTTGTAAATTTATTACCTAATTTGTGTAAATGACATTTATCATGGTGATTTTGATTTTGATTTTGTCTACAATATTCTTATAATTTTTTTGACAAAAATTTGCTTATAATTTATTTGCATAAAATTACTACATTTATACTATTTCAATTTCTTGCAATCTGTATTAATTTGTATTTACTATTTTTTAAAAATTCCATATCAAATTTGGTAAACGTTACACATTTTTTGTCCATTCTTCAAAACTCAATTTAAATTTTCTAATTATTTAGCATTTGCATTCCAAATCCTTTTTTGAACAATTTAATGTCACTAATTCTTGATAAAAAAATTAATGTTTCTAATTAATTTTATAAAAACTTTCTAGATATGTTGCTGATGGAATCTTTAAGATGCCTAATAGCTAACATGTCATCGTATTGGATCAAAGTTGACAATATGTGGGAATGACATTTGGAGTAGGGGTGTTCAAAACCGAACCAAACCAATAGAAAACCACAAACCGAACCAAACCAAACCGAAAACCGTAAAAAACCGCTTCTTATTGGTTTAGTTCGGTTCTTTTTTCAATGCACCGCGCGGTTTGGTTTGGTTCACGGTTTTGATTATAGAAACCGAACCAAACGAAACCGCAAGTAACACTAAGACTTATTGACTTACAACATTCCTTACTAACATACTAGCCCAAATGCAACTAAAACCCAACTCTCACTCACTTACTAGCCCAAATACAATTAATTCTTTGACTCGCGGTTTTGGTTCGGTTTTATTTTAGGAAGCCAACCGAACCAAACCAAACCAAACCGCATGTAGTTTTACCTTGCAGTTCGGTTCACTTTTTATCTCAAAACCGAACCAAACCGCACCGCGAACACCCCGAATTTGGAGTACTCCATTTTGGGGATATTCCCAATTGTATTATTAATAGATTAAATTATTAAATTAAATTAAATTAGATTGGATTAGATAAATTAGATAGATTAGATTAGATTAGATTAGATATAAGGTACCAGCAGGCAGCAGTGGCAGATCCATAAATTTTCTACAGTGGGGGCAAAAATTAATCTAATATTTTCTTATAAAAAATAAGCATTAATCAATTACATAATCTCACGATAAAAAAATAAAGGCTAAAGTGCTCCCGGGGTCCCTTATCTTTATTTAAAGTAACGAATTAGTCCTTTATGTTTTTTTTGTCCCAAATAAGTCCTTTATCTTTCAAATTTTTGACACATAAATCCTTTTCCGTTAACAGAGCTGATTTATGTGTCAAAAAAAAGGATTTATGTGTTAAAAATTTGAAACATAAAGGACTGATTTGGGACAGAAAAGGATTTATGTGTCAAAAATTTAAAACATAAAGGACTAATTTGGGACAAAAAAAAGATAAAGGACCAAATCGTTACTTTAAATAAAGATAAGGGACCCCGGGAGCACTTTAGCCAAAAATAAATGCACAAACTAGTACTCTAGAAAAAATATTAGACTTATTTAGTCCTTAAGAAATAAAAAAAATCAATTTAATCTTGAAATATCGATTAAATTAGCCTTTCTAAAATAATTTTATAGATATCTTTATCCCTTTTAGAGACAAGTTTTATTATACTTGAATTTTTTACTAGTTAAATTAATACTTTATATTTCTTAAAGAACAAGGTCTTTGGGCTCTTTTGTAAAAGATTTTTTTGGACCTTTTTTTTTTTCCTAAAAAACCAAAATATTGAAGTTTTTCACAAGTATATTTAGTATTAAAAGACGCTGAAATAATTATAATTTGAAGAAAAAAAGAAAATGATTTATATCAATTATTCTCTCGCATCTTTTAAACTAATTTTGTAGACTCGTTTGAAAAACAAGTAGCTTATGGGGCAAAAACAAATATTAAGCTTGTTTAACTAAAATTTTGTTATCATTTATGGGGCCAATTGGCCAAATATCATGTATGTAGATCTACCGCGCGCATCAAGATAGGTCTTTGGCCAAATATCTCTCACGAAGTTAGTTTATAGAGTTTCACTATTTTGTGTTTGAAAAAAAAAAATCATTTAGACCCGTGTTCTAAAGTGTTGTTGTAACATCCTAGATTTTTAGCTGACAATAAAAATATGAGACATTACTTTCTAGATCAATCAGAGCACACATTTAAGTTGGATTATACTATATACTAACTTCAATTGCTCACCATGATAGGATTTTACTTCAAAATGAAAAATTTAGTTCAAATACATAATCAAACTATGAGTTCGAAATCACCTATCGGAGGATAACCTTACTTAATCCAACATAAACACAAAGTCTTAGAAACTTATACAACCAAGCTCTTGTCTTAACAAAGACAATAACAAAAGTTCTACTAGTGGAGTTAATTTCCAACCTAAAAATAACTCAAAGCCTTGCAATCCGCGTCTAAGGGATTCCTTCACTGAGCTTCCTTCACTGAGCTTCCTTCACCTGCTTATCTGAAATACAACAAACATGAGGAGTGAGATTACATAATCTCAATGAGTTCTTCGTGACTCCTTACTAATACTCTCCGTGTATCTTTTATTATTTTACCTATGATGCATCCCCCTGCGCCTTAGACTTACATAATATAAAAACTACGACGTACAATATGGGGAACCCGTATTCTATAAATAAATAGAACACACTAACCTAACCTCCCGGGCCTTGAGAGAGTTCATGACACCGTACCAAGTACATCATCCATTCTTTAATTCATTTATATTGTGCATACATAGACACTAGGTAGTTTACTCACTCGAAACAAAGCTATTGGATTCACATAAGCATTCATTCATCAATAGGGAGGGTTGAAGAGACAACACCTAACTATTCAGAAATTTCCAGCAACCTTATCAAAATTTCAATAAAACATTTGACACATCAAACGGTAACGAAAAATTACAAATGACCACTCATTACAAAGCTTATGATGTCTAGTTTCTGAATATGACTTTTGTTTTGCAAAATAGTGGGCCAATCAGTACAGTTTCACCAAAGAAGCTACTATGTTCAGAATAGGGGACAGCTACTGAGACCTAACTTGCAACCCTCCTAAAATGATCAAGACTCACTCAAATTACATGGGACTTGAGCCTAAATCGTGGCCAATTAAGTCTAGTTTTCAATAAAACAAGAATCATTCAAAAAGGAGTTAAAATCGAAATACCATGCCCGAAATACTGAAGCTATATCCAGATTGTTTCCAAAATTTTAACCTAACTTGTGTCACCTATAATTTGAGCTATACAACTCCAAATGAAACCAAACCAGTACCAAATTAACAAGCATTAAGTCTAGTTTCTAAAAAGGTAAACCACAAAATTTTTGGACTACTAGAATGTTCACAGTTGTATAACCGAACCTATACCCAGAACACCCCAAACAGTGAGTTTAGCATCAAAATTGGCATCAAACATTCATCAAATTTCAACAATCAAACACATTATCAACCCAATTCAGAAATACACATGCTTTTAACTGAAAACAGAAGCAAATTCGTAAATCTCACCACAATACCGAAGAGGAGTTTGATTACGGAGATAAAACACGAACCAACAATGAAATGGGCTCCCAAAACCGAATTTCCTCAGCTCAAAACCCTCCAAAACAGAACCACTTGTTAACCCAGCCCTTTGGTGAACGAAATTTACCCCCAAGACAGAAACTAGAACCTTATCCCAACTCCCAAAACTCAGAATTGGCAAGCTAGAACAAAATTCCTACCCACTTTGGCTTTGGGTCACGAAAATGGTACTTGAAGGAGGAGTGAATTGTAGATGAACTTTTTGGTATCAATGGGAAGAGGAGAGTGGGCTGAATCCAACGAACTAAAAAAGGAGAACATGCATCATGAAATGAGCTTCCTCTTCTTCCTTCTCCCTTTTGACCCTCTCCCTCTCTCAAGCTCTTTTTGTTTCTCAAACTCTCTTCTCGCCCAGCTCTCTTTCTCTCACTACAATGAGAGTGTTTTTGAAAAAATAAGGGAAATGAAGAGCTTTTGGGGTTTTCAGCTGACCCCATTTTGGATATGGGCTGGAACTAGTAATTTGGACTCATATATTACTCGCACCCCCCAAATGTTATTATACACTATCCAACATAATTGCCCAAACTAGCACACAAACATAGAAGTATTTCTTTAATTCAAGCAATTTAAGTTATCAATCATGTACTCAAACAAAATAATCAACCCTCAATTAACATCAATTAATTAAAATTAGTCACTAATCATAAAAACTAAGACAACCACTTTGGGGGATGTTACAGTTGTCTTTTGAATTCCCACGTAAAAGTTAAATTCACATATTATAATCCATAACCCAAATTTTATACGCAAGAAAGTATATATGTATATTATGATAATGATAATTCTAATAATATGGAACTAAAATAGACTTTCGCATAATCTAATGCTAATCTTCATGAGCGGAAGGTCTTCATATAACTAGGTCCTTGCTCTCGCCATCGCCTTCTTTAAACTACGCTTGGGAGTCGGAAAAACATTCAACAATAAACAATGAGATTACAAATCTCAGTGAGCTCTTTCGCGACCCCTCACATTTCCTCTCATCGTTATTTTTCTTTTATCTATTCACTTGTCGTAATGTAATCCATAAGAAGACTGAACAACGTCAGCTTCGGCGGAGAACCCAATCCAAATAACAATCTGAGCCATGACTCAATTCGTGTGAAACCGAATAACCATCTAAGCCATGTCTCACTCCGGATAACCATCTGGGCCTTGAACTCAGGAGACATGACCTCCCATTCCAAGTACATTACTTAACCATCTGGGATCGTCAACCTCATCGTGTTTTGTTATATCCATAATTACATTCTCACTCGTTCGTTCCTTTCATAAAACAATATTGTTCATTTGTACCATAAAACCTCATTCATTTC
This sequence comes from Astragalus membranaceus, assembly GCA_039519185.1. Lineage (NCBI taxonomy): Eukaryota > Viridiplantae > Streptophyta > Magnoliopsida > Fabales > Fabaceae > Astragalus > Astragalus membranaceus. Next base: position 158,790,564 of record CM076850.1, read on the forward strand.
AACCAACTTTCGCATAATCATAACCTTGATATTTTTCATCAATCATACTTCAATTCATATCACAATCAAGCACTTGAACCACCAGGTCAAGCAATTCAATCACCAATCATTTATATAACAAGGATTTATTCAAAGACATAACATCGACTATACTTCAAGCATTAGGAGATAGAATAGGTTAAGGATGATTCTGAGAGTGAGTTAAAAAAACACAATTAATGTTTATTTGTAGTAGTATATCTTTTCGTTAGCTTTCTCACGCATCCAAGAACACTCAAATCGGAGTTCCGGATTAAAAGTTACGGACAAAACAAGTTAGAAGGCTATCGAGATAATCAAACAACCAGAAAGACTAGCACGACCCGTGCTTAAAAGAGCACGACCCGTGCTCCCTATGCAGCACCAGAAAAATCTGTTTTTACGTTTTTAATCCCCTCCCAAAGTCTTCTAACCAATCCTAACTATCATACAATCAATTTTAACATTTTAAATCACTTCATTTCAACACAATCAAGCATCATACATCAATTTCACACATCAAAACAACTTGCATCACAACTCAATGTTCATCATAAATCATTATTTCGACAACACATCCAAACACATTTGGTAAATCATTGTCATCAATTAACTTTCCCCAATGAGTAAATTCAGTTCAACATGCAAAATCAACATGCAATGACCTCAATCATGACTTCAAACAACATTAAAGGAAAAGAACTCACTTGGATTGTGATGAGAACCACAATTTACAAGCAAGAAGATGAAACTCTTTGCTCAAAACAGCTCCTACGACTTCAATTTCGACCCCTAGCAACCAATCCCTCACTTTGAACCTTTAAAATCACAATGTAGCCTCCCCAATGTTGATCTCAAGTCCCCAATCAAACATGCAACTAGAAACTTTAACTAATCCATCCCCAAACTCACATGCAAGCCATAAAACCAGATTCAACCCCTTAATTTCTTTTCAAGTATTCTTTGAAACTTGTGGAAGGAAGGGAGTAGGAAAGATGATGGAGCAGATGTAGGTAGGTTCTAACTTTTCAATGGTGATGAAATGGAAGGAAAAGGGGTAGTGAGGAAGAGTTTTTCAGCTGGGTTTTCAAGTGAGGCTTTTGGAGTTTCTTTCTTCCTTCTCTCAATCCTGAAACTCACTCTCTTCTCTCACTTTTGGGATGTTTTAATTAAATGAGACCAAGTGAGTTGGAGTGAGGATATACTCCCTTTTTGATATCAGCTGAATTAAAGTGAGTGTGGTGTGTGTACAAAAGTCTATTTTGCCCTTACTCACTTCCCACTTTCCTAATAACTCCCAACTTAGTCATAATTAACTAGAATTTTTTTTTATAAACACGCATTTCACAACAAGCATATATCACATAAGCCCACAATCAATTAAAACAATTATTTTGGGTGTTACACAAAGGAATGTTTGAAAAGATTAATTAAAAATACAATATCTAATATCAAAATTTAGACATTGAGCTAAAAGTGTTAATCTAATTTAGTAGTCATACCCCTGAAAACCAACGTACTTCTTCAACAAGTTTCTAGTTCTGGCACCGTCGGCAAGTGCTGCTGCATTCGACGCAGTTGGCGACTCCGTCGAAGCATCAATTTCTTTATAAATAAAGGCTCTTCCACACGACGGAGAACGAGGGGGGCGTCGTCTGGATTAGTTCCTCGACTACTCACGCTTCCAATGCGGAAACTATTCTCGAACGGTGACCAGAGAATGTTGGAAAGGTCGGAATCGGATGCCAAAATAGGGGAGCGACAGAGCGGACAAGAGAGGTTGGAACGAAGCCACGTGTCGATGCAGTCAGCGTGGAAGGCATGACAGCAGAGAGGGAGGAGCCGGAGGAGGTCGTTGTTGTGAAACTTTGAGAGACACACGACGCAGTTAGCGGTTGAGGTTGTAGACCGGTGCGTGACAGAGCAGAAAACAAACAGCGGGAGCAAGTCAATGACTAGTGAGGAAGGAATCTCCTGCAAGACGCTTCGAGGGGAGGGGATTATTGGCGGTGGCGTGGCAGCAGAGGAATTAGCATTAACACGGTGGAGACGACGACGGTCGAGATGACTGAGAAGGAAACGGAGCGCGACAGATACAATAACGATGACGACAAGGACGGTTGCGAGGATGAGAATGCTGTTGAGAGTAGAAGCCATTTGGTTATTGAAGCGTTGAGACTTGAGAAGTTGAGAGTAGTTGTTGTTGTTTGCTATGTTAATATATAAGTGAGTTCGTTTTGACAACGTATATAGGAGAAGGCACGTGGGAAATATGTGCAGCTAGGTTATATAATTTAGTGTTTTTTTTTTACAACAGAATTGAATGTTAATTGCTGGGAAATCAAATATATTTGATTGAATGAAGAAAAGTAAATGCACTCCGAGATTATTTACATTACATATGGCCACATTGATTCTGCATATTTGGTTGATTTGTTTTGTTGTGTGTTAGAGTTAGATAATACGTTAGTTTGGTTGGGTCCCTACTCCATTTCCTTCCACATATACACGATTCTGTTCGCTTTTGTTTATTTTCCCTTGATATAATATTTTGTTTTATAAATTAATCGGTATTCATTAGGTCAAATCAAATTAAAAGCATGAATTATGCCGTCAATTCACGTAAATAATCCATTGAAATTAAGCCAATGTTTGCATTTAAATTACTACTCAACCAGATGCTTTCAAAAACAAGAAAAAAAATACGAGAGTAAAATAATTTTGTAATGTTTGGATTACCTTGAATTTATTTAAAGGAAAACTAATCTATTTTTCTTTTCCCTAAAATGTATTATCATATGAATCAAGATATTCTAAATATAGAAATAAATCAATTAGTTCAAATATACACGGATGGACAGACAACCCAGAGCGTGGGGTTCAGCGGTTGGGGTTGAACATCCCTTAACCAAGGGTCAGGGGTTTGATCCCCATCTTGGGTACGGAGCAGCGTTAAAACTCTGGGCCAGCTGTCCTGCCCGTGCGGTGGATACCCGAGTTTACCCAAAAAAAAAAATACACAGATGGACAGAATACTTTTTTTCTTTTAACCATTTGATTTTACGTGTACCTTTTCCACTTAATTTTGTAGGAGTTGTTATCAGATTATATTTTTTTTGACATTTTTTCTGTAGGAGTTGTTATCAGATAATATTTTTTTTTGTAGAAGTTGTTATCAGATTACATTGATTGCCATTTTTTCTGTCCGAAATTACTGTGGAAGTTGTAATTTATATACAACTAGGATTCCGGCTCGTGCGTTGCACGGGTAATATTCTCTGTTGGATGAATCAGCAAAGTTGATTTTACTTTGTGAGTAAACATATTATATCTATATACTAACTTTTTTAATAGAACTTCTATTGGATTAAAACTTAATTTGAATGTTACTACTACTTAAATTATAGTTGTTAATGAAGCTTTAATTTTATTGTGTATAAAAAATATGTCAATTGGTAAAGTTTTGTATGAATCCTAAGTATATTGAATTTATAAAAAAAAGTATTATGTAATTGACCTTATATGAAACCTTGTTTATTTAACTATAAATATTAATTTTGTCATTAGTTGTTTGTAACTCATGTGATGATTGTTGGGATTGTATCACAATCTCTGTAGGTGTTACTAGTAATTTTCAGGCCCACTTGACCCAGATTGATTACCAAAAAACACCAAAGCCTGTTTACCACAAAAAACACTTAAAGGGTCGGGTTCTTGCGGAACCCAGAACCCAACCACTATTCAGATGCGCAGGTTGTGACACGGTTCGGGTCTGACCCGGTTGTTTTTAACAAAACAACCAAGAACCCTAATTGTTCCTCAGATCCTTCTCTGTCTTCTCTCTCTTCTCTGATGCTTCTCTTCTTCTTCTCACTTCTTCTCTGTTAGGTTTTACTGAAACTTGAAGGATAGGAATGGTTGAAGCTTAGAAATGCTTCAATCTTGCAATACGAATATTCAGCAATAGGTAGAATACAAAAACCCTCTGTTTTAGTTCTTTAATTTGAGGTTTCACAAACCCTAACTTTGCTGTTTGTGCTTTGCAGGTACTGAAACGTTCTAGGTTTTCAATCGCACCGTTGAACAAAGGTATTACACACGTTACTTTTTGTTTTTCCCTTTGATTTCACTATTTTTCTTTATTACGTATAAACCGTAACTTTGTTGCTGGGTTTCTTCGTTTACATGCACTGACAACTTGCTGTTGTTGATTTCTGTGAGCTTCACCACTTTGAACACACCCAGAATCTTACGAACAGGTATATTTCTTACCCTTTCTCTAATCTTACTTTGGTACTGTTTGTTTCTCTCCACTTGAGAGATTTCTAACTCTGTGTTTTTCCGTTTCTTTGCAATATATTCAACCACTTGTTGAATGGACTCACACACACACATCAACAGAGAAGAAAACAAGAAATCAAGGAGCTATATTGAAGACTATGGTATAGAAAAGACTTGTAAACTTTTTCATTGTAATTTGCACTCTGTACATAAATGTATATATAGACATAGGATTAGTTTGTTATTGATTAACAAACTCTTAGTTACACTGTGTAACTGATCTGTTAATTCTGTTTGCAACTACTACTTAGTTATTTCACAACAGCTGATTTGTAACAGAAATAGCCGTTGGACATTGAGGGTATTTTGGGTTTTGTGATTAAAACCTAATACCCTATCCTAATCTCAAAACCCTACACAAACCAAACTTAGACTTAGACCTTTAAAACTTAGAGAGAGCCAGAACCTACAGGACAAGCCCCTGGGAATAGCATTTAGAACCTAAACAGCTTGAGACAAGCCCCCAAGCAATAGCTTTAAGTGTTGCTTTCTAAGTTAGAAAGTAACTAGACCTATCTCTAATCTAAGTTTAACAAAAGCTTCTCCTTTGAGGGTTTTGTAAATATATCAGCCAACTGCTCCTTTGTTGAGCAGTAATCAACCTTGAGTCTTCCATTAGTCATCTGTTCTCTCAAGTAGTGGAACCTTGCTTCAATGTGCTTGGTTCTGCCATGAGAGACTGGATTCTTTGCTAAGTTCAGGGCTGATTTGTTGTCTATTAGCAGTGTAGGGGGGTTGAGTTAGATCAACCTGTAGTTCCTTCAGTAGTGCTTCAAGCCAAGCTGCCTGGGTAGCAGCTCCACAACCTGCAACATACTCTGCCTCACATGAGGACAGAGCCACAATCTGCTGTTTCTTGGAGCTCCAAGATATGAAAGCTCCTTGAAACTTAAAAATGTACCCTAATGTATTTCTCCTATCCACCTGGTCACCACACCAGTCAGAGTCAGAAAAGCCCACCAGGATAATTTTATCTTGGTTAGAACCTTTGGGGAAGAAAATGCCATAGTTTAGGGTCCCTTGAATGTATCTTAGGATCCTTTTAGTAGCATTTAGGTGAATCTGCCTTGGTTCATTCATGAACCTACTTACTGATAAGTCTATTTTTAGAGTCTTTTTAATAGTTATTTTTATTAGGTTTATTTGGTATTTTAATTATATTTTTGAGCTAGTTTACTACAAATGTTTACTTTTTATTTTCAGGTTTTATTTTGAAGCAAAAGAGAAAATATGAGCTAAAATGAAGAACAAAGAAAATATTTGAGGAGGAACAATTTTTGAGCCAGCACAACGCAAACTGGCGCAGCACAGGGCCCCAAGGGCGCCAAGGAGCAAAACTGGCGCAGCACAAGGCGCCAAGGAGCAAAACTGGCGCAGCACACGGCGCCAAGGAGCAACACTGGCGCAGAACTGGCGCAGAACAGGGCGCCAAGGAGTGTTAAGACTTTTGGCAAGTGTACCAATTGTCGTCGCAAGTAATAAAATACGGTAAGTAACCGGTCGATTCCACAGGGATTGTGTTTTATTATCAATAGGCAAGTAAATTAATCCTTAGACGTAATAGTTGGGCGAAAAGTGAAGTAACGGTAAAATAAAGCAAACGTCTGTAAACAATAAAATAAAAGCGATTAGGGGTCGAATATTCTCCCCTCACCTATCCTATGATCCTTCAGTTAATCTCAAATTGGTTGTTTAAATTACAAGATTCAATTCACAAAATTAGGTTAAGGACAATCCCTTGCCTCAAAACCCCTTTTACCTAATTGAGAAACCCTAATCCCTTAGGTGATTCATGCCAACAGGTAAAGCAATAAACGCAAGAAATAGAGAATTCACATATCCAATCCCATATTCCTATGGTGATCACAAGTATGTGATCTACTACCCCATATCAAGAATGTAACCCATATCCCTATGTGATCACAAACCCTAATTCATTACAACTAGCTTATGTAGAAGTAAAGCATTACACAAAGAGGCATAGACTTATGATAAATTAACCAAACAACTGAATCAACCATAACAAAGTAATCAATAGATAGGTTTGGGGAGAGTCATCTCTCCCTAATCAAAACAAACTACATGGACAACATCAAGGAAAGAGAAGATAGAAATAAGGAGAAGTTACACATAGAGGAATGAATCCATGAGAAGTCTTCAAAACCTTGTTCCCAAGTGATTAGAAGCTGCCAAAAATGCCCCCAGCTGCTGCTCCAAAGTGTGGCTCAAATCCAAGACGAAGTCCCTTCAAAATTTGCTGAAACTGCTTTAAAAACCCTAATTTTCACGCACCATCGCGACGCGGCCCGTGTCCGTCGCGTCGCGACAAATGACAGAAGCTTCAGGCCTCGCAAAACTGCTCCAGGTCGCGTCGCGAACCCTCCTGGTCGCGACGCGAAAAATAACAGAAAGTTCTGGTTTGCAAAATTCCTCTGGATCGCGTCGCGAACCCTCCTGGTCGCGACGCGAAAAACAACAGAAAGCAAATTCCTCCATTTTGCTGCATTTCCGGGCAAGTGTCTGGTTCGCCGAATGATGCCACAACCAAATAGAGGTCTTCAATGACCAAGTTAGCTCCAAAAGTGAAGGAATTACTTACAAATGAACTTCCTACTACAATTATCTAAAACTAGACTAAATCCCAGATAATGACTGTGATACAATGAAAAACCTGCACAATTGGTCCTAAAAGTGCCTAACTTACATCATATGATTGGGAGTCAACAAGGAGCAGCACAACTGGCGCAGGACTGGCGCAGGACAGGGCGCCAAGGGCGCCAAAAAGCAGTCAATTTTGGCTGCGGCCACTTGTTTGTGGCCATCTTTGCCAACTTGATTTTTCACTTCTTTTTGACCATTTTGCCCCTCCACTCAAAGTGCTTTGTCCACTTGTTGATGGCTATCTTTGCCAACTTGCTTTGTCCACTTGTTGATGGCTATCTTTGCCAAAACTTGAATTGGCCATTTTGCCCCTTCCCTCATATTTTCCTATAAATAGGACCTTGATCCTCACTTGTAAACACACTTGAATTTTGTGAGAAAATCACTCTCAAAAACTCTCTAAGATTTATGACTTCAATTTACTCTTCATGTTCTTTTTAATTCTTGCTTATTTACTTTCTTGCCCTTTAAATTCTTGCTTATTTACTTTCTTGCCCTTTTAATTCTTGCTCTTTTACTTTCTTGCTTATTTACTTTCTTGCTCTTTTAATTCTTGCTCTTTTACTTTCTTGCCCTTTTACTTTCTCGCTCTTTTACTTTCTTGCCCTTTTACTTTCTCGCTCTTTTACTTTCTTGCCCTTTTACTTTCTTGCTCTTTTATTTTCCAAGTCATTTAAATTCCTTGCAATTTACTTTTTAAGCAATTTACTTTCTTGTCATTTACAATTCCGCTATTTATAATTTTGCAATTTTCTCAAATCCTAACATTTATTTTCTTGCCATTCTAACATCTAATTCCTAACTCATTTACACATTCCGCAACTTATCACTTTCTTTACAATTCTTGCAATTTACACATTCCGCAACTTATCGCTTTCTTTACAAATTCTTGCAATTTACAAATATGCAATCTTCCTCTTCTCCTCTTTTGTCTACAACGATCATGAGTGAGTAGACTTTCTTAGCCTTGGGGTTTTTGGCAACCATCAAATGATGGCTTCCTACTAATTAATTCCCGAGACTATTCTCCACCTTAATCGCTTTGTATTTTTAAATCTAATTTCACCACTTTTCATTATTATTTCAAAACACCACACGATGTACCGAAAGGGGAAGTGTGGTTGTTGGATCTATGAAATTAGACAATAAAATCAACACATGAAAATAGTTTTGGTTTTATTGAGACACAAAAAGGTCTTTGCTTAATGGGTTCTAATAATAATCAACCATGAAAATAGGCTTGATAATTAGGTTAGAACACGCGTTTGTATTCCGAAAGGAAACTCTTGCTACAACCGTCGCCTTGTCTTAAGAAATATATCGTTCTTTAAACTGGAAAACAGTCGAAAGGATTAATAACGGAAACCTTATCATTTCGATGAAACTAATACCCCAAGTCTCTTTTTTTCTTTAAAACATCAACAAAAACATTCCTTCTTTCTAAAAAGACTTTCTTTTCAGTTAATCAACTTTGGAAAATTAAATTGGTAATCACCTAGGCTCTCCCTGTGGATCGATAACTCTTTTATTACGCGACAAGACCGTGCACTTGCGGCCTATCACTTACCATTCCAGTTGCAAATAAGATATCAGGTCTAATATGACATAGATATCTTAGAGACCCAATCAATTGTCTATAGTAAGCAGGATCCACATTAGACCCTTTATTGTCTTCATTCTTGCCCAGAATACCTTCTGCTGGGTTGCTGGCAGAATTGCAATCTGCTATGTCAAACCTTGCTAGGACCTCCTTAGCATATTTGAGCTGATGTAGAACAATACCTTCTGGTATCCTTAAGCACTCCTAGCCCTAGGAAATAGGATAGAGTACCTAAGTCTGTCATCTTAAATTCCTTCTTCATAGAGTCTTTAAAACTGCTTATCTCCTTAGGGCAGCTCCCTGTCACTAATAGATCATCTACATAGAGACAAACCAACCGTAGGTTAGTTTGTAAATTGCGTTTAACATAAACACCATGTTTAGTAGAGCATGGTGTAAACCCTATTTCTGTGAAGAAAGAGTCTATTCGTTTGTTCCAGGCTCTTAGAGCCTGTTTCAACCCATATAGATCCTTGTGAAGTAGGAATACCATAGTTTCTTTTCCTTTTACTAAAAAGCCAGGGGGCTGTGCAATGTAAACAGTTTCCTCTAAGGGTCCATTTAGGAAAGCTGATTTCACATCCAAGTGAAATAGTTCCCATCTCTTATTACATGCCAAGGCAGTGACTAATCTAATAGTTTCGTGCCTTGCAACTGGGGAAAACACTTATGTATAGTCAATTCCTTCTTTCTGTTGGAATCCTTTGGCCACTAGTCTAGCTTTGTGACCATCTTACCATTAGGATCAAGTTTCAATTTAAAAACCCATTTAACACTTATTGCCCTTTTATCCTTAGGCAGCTGGGTTAGGGTCCATGTATTGTTTTTCTCAATGGAGTTTAACTCCTCAATCATAACCTGTTTCCACTCTTTCGCTTTAAGAGCTTCATTGTAGTTTAATGGTTCTGAATCTGCGACCATGGCATAGTGTATGAGGTCTCCTTCCTCATTCACTTCACCATCTGTGACAATTTCAAAATCTGCCAGCCTTCTTGGAGGTTGTCTCAACCTTTGTCCCCTGGTCAATACTTGACCTACTGGTTCTGGACTTGGTGTAGCAGGTTCTTCATTTTGAGGAACTTCTTCTGCTTACTGTTGTGCAGGTTCTTCATCACTATCTGAGGTGTCTTCATCTTCTTGATGAGGCACTTTTGGTGTTGCTGTAGTAGGTTCTTCTAGAATATCAGACCCTTCTGAATTAGTTTGCTCAGATCTGTCCCACTTCCATTGCTCATCTTCTAGGATAGTGACATCCCTAGAAATTTCCACTTTGCTGTTTGTAGGATTGAATAACCTATAGGAACCTGTTGGATGGTAGCCTACAAGTATTAGAGGCTTGCTTTTATCCCCTAATTTCTTCCTTTTGCAATCAGGTATGTGACTGTAACATAATGACCCAAATATTCTTCGGTGACTTATACTGGGCTTGGCTTATCCCCAGTCCATACTTCCTCTGGAACCTTGTTTTCTAGCCTCTTAGTTGGACATCTGTTTAGAATGTAGGCAGCTGTAGTGACTGCCTCTCCCCAAAGTTTCTTAGGTAGGCCTTTGTACTTAATCATACTCCTTGCCATGTCTAAGATACTTTTGTTTCTCCTCTCTGCTACTCCATTGTGCTGTGGAGTATAAGGAGAGGTGACTTCAAGTAGGATTCCTTTGCTGATGCAGTGCTCTTCAAATTCTCTTGAAGTGTACTCACCACCTCCATTAGTCCTTAGGATTTTTAGCTGCTTCCCACTTTGTCTTTCAGCCATTTCCTGAAACTGTTTGAAACACACCAAAGTTTCTCCTTTGGTTTTGGTTAGATAGATCCAAAGTTTTGTTGAATATTCATCTACAAAAGTTAGAAAATACTTGTTACTGCCTAATGACAACACATCAAATGGCCCACAAATATCTGAATACACAATATGCAATAGATCCTTAGATCTGTTTTTTATGTCCGATTTAAACATTTTCCTAGGTTGTTTTCCTAACAAACATGTAGTACAAGTTCCCATAGGTGTTTCAATCTTAGGTAGACCCTTTACCAATTCCTTAGTGCTTTGGCTAGTTAAACTTTTGAAGTTTAAGTGCCCTAGCCTTCTGTGCCATAGTGTACTTTCAGATTCAACTATTACACTTAGGCATTCTGCCTGTGAAGTGCAAATGCTGGTTCTGAAAGTTCTATTCTTAGCAAGGGGTGTACTTAAGACCAGCCTATCCTTACTATTAAACAGTTTTAGCATTAGGTCCTTCATTATAATAGAAAAGCCTTTTTCTACTAATTGCCCTAAGCTAATCAGATTACAGCTTATACCTGGTACATAAAATACATTTTGTATAAGTATTACCTGTCCATCTTCTTTTTTGAACACAATGTTCCCCATACCTTATGCTGTAATAGATTTGTTGCTAGCACACCTGATGCTAGTTTTCCTACTTGGGTCAAAGTCAACTAACCATTCCTTATGGCCAGTCATGTGGTTTGAACAACCAGAGTCCAAGTACCAGACTTCTTCTATAACCCTGCCATCATTAGTTGTAATAACAAAGATAACATATTCACAATTTTTATCTATCCTAGATTCAATTTTAGTGATCACAAAGACTCTCTCAGTTTCTGTTTCTGGTTCAACAGTAACCACAGAAACTTCCTTAGTTTCTGTTTCTTCTGGTTCTTCAGTAAACATACTGAAAACTACATGAGTATATTCTGTGTCTGAGTCTTCCTGGGCCACATGGGCCTCTTCCTCAGACTCCTTCTCCTTTGTGTCCTTTTTGGGCCAACACTCAGAGGCATAATGCCCGAATTTATCACCCCTGTAGCACTGTATCTTTGACTTATCTTTCTTAGTTGTAGTTTCAGAATTAGTATCCTTTTTATTTGATGACTCAGCCTCAGTGAACTTACCCTTTTGCTTACCCTTTGACCAGTTACCTTTAGCTGGCTGGTTGCTGTTGCTTTTAGCCCACTTCTTGCCTTTAGACTTGGTAAACAGGGCCTGATCTTCTTCTTCACCATCCATTATGTTGATCCTCATTTCTTTTGCTTCAAGTTTACTTTTAAGTTCTTCCACCTTCAAGTCATCAGGTCTTATGGTGTCTTCAATGCTGTTTACAACAAAACCAAATTTCTTAGTTAGAGACCTTAGGATTTTCTGACAAATAACCTTGTCAGTAAGTATTTCCCCATTAAGGGACATAGCGTTAGTTATCTTTTTCAACTTTCCAAAGAAGTCAGCAATGGATTCTCCTTGTTGCATATTAATATTCTCATATTGCTTTCTCAAAGACTGCAATTTCTCAACCTTAACAGGTTCAACCCCATTGTAATATTTGTCCAGAGTATCCCAAGCTTCTTTAGAGGATTTTATCCCTCTTACTCTATCAAAGTTACTCTCATCACATCCTAGATGTATGAGATATAATGCTTTCCAATCTTTCTGCTCATTCTCATTGAATGCAACAGTTTGTACTTCAGTTAGGTCTTCACCAAATGGATCAACACCATTGTTTACAATCCTCAGCACACCATGGAAGCCAAATATGGATTCCATTTGCAGGGACCATCTGTCCCAATTCTTCCCATTCAACTTGGGAACCTGTGTTGATAGATTTGCCATTCTGTGAAGTTTCGAATAACCTGTATCAAAGCACACTGAAATGATAGAACAAAAGCAGACCTGCACAGTTTTAATTGTTGTGCAGGCTTAAAGAAACTCTTAAAGAATCTTAAAGAAAGTAAAAGATAGGTAGAGAAAGGTCCTGGATCGTTCTTGCTCTGATACCACTTGTTGGGACTGTATCAGCAATCCCTGTAGGTGTTACTAGTAATTTTCAGACCCACTTGACCCAGATTGATTACCAAAAAACAGCAAAGCTTGTTTAACACAAAAAAACTTAAAGGGTCGGGTTCTTGCAGAACCCAGATGTGCGGGTTGTGACACGATTCGGGTCTAACCCGGTTGTTTTTAACAAAACAATCAAGAACCCTAACTGTTCCTCAGATCTTTCTCTGTCTTCTCTCTCTTCTCTGATGCTTCTCTTCTTCTTCTCACTTCTTCTCTGCTAGGTTTTACTGAAACTTGAAGGATTGCAGTGATTGAAGCTTAGAAATGCTTCAATCTTGCAATACGAATGTTCCGCAATAGGTAGAATACAAAAACCCTCTGTTTTAGTTCTTTAATTTGAGATTTCACAAACCCTAACTTTGCTGTTTGTGCTTTGCAGGTACTGAAATGTTCTGGGTTTTCAATCGCACCGTTGAACAAAGGTATTACACACGTTTCTTTCTGTTTTTCCCTCTGATTTCACTATTTTTATTTACTACGTATAAACCCTAACTTTGTTGCTGGGTTTCTTCGTTTACATGCACTGTCAACTTGCTGTTTTTGATTTCTGCGAGCTTCACCACTTTGAAGACACCCAGAATCTTACAAGCAGGTATATTTCTTACCCTTTCTCTATTCTTACTTTGATAGTGTTTGTTTCTCTCCACTTGAGAGATATCTAACTCTGTGTTTTTCTGTTTCTTTGCAAGATATTCAACCACTTGTTGAATGGACTCACACACACATCAACAGAGAAGAAAACAAGAAATCAAGGAGCTATATTGAAGACTATGGTATAGAAAATACCTACAAACTTTTTCATTGTAATTTGCATTCTGTACATAAATGTATATATAGACATAGGATTAGTTTGTTATTGATTAACAAACTATTAGTTACACTGTGTAACTGATCTGTTAATTCTGTTTGCAACTACTACTTAGTTATTTCACAACAGCTGATTTGTAACAGAAATAGCCGTTGGACATTGAGGGTATTTTGGGTTTTGTGATTAAAACCTAATAAAGATAAAAAGGCCTCTAACCCAACACAATAACATCAATATAGGCTGTCATGCCCCCGCGTACTTGTCTTGATGTTTAAGATTGGTAGTGGTTTTATATGCAAACCATTACTATTATAGATAACAACAGTTGTCTTGACCTGTGCAGAAAAAAATTAGTAATTGAATATATTCATATAATAAATCGCATAAAAGTTAGGGTATGTAACATCCCCAATTTAGCTAATTTTATTTATTGAAATTAGCAAGAGGTCACAAGGTAATTAATTAGCATAATTTATTAATTATGATATGGTGTCATTGATTAATTGAATTATGTTGTGCTTGTGTGCTAAAATATATTAAGTACTTGAATTGTTGATTGATTGGTGAGTTAATTGGGATTTTAAGTGAGAATAGGAGCACAGAGGTATTTTCGTCTTTTCCAACCACAAGTGACTCTCAGCCGACCCATCTTTCACAAAACACACACATATGCATTACTTGATTATTGTATAAATTATTGTTTGACTAAGTGATTAGAAGTGGATTAAAATAGATTTAAGTGAGATTGTGGAGGATGAATCACTTCAGGGCAAAAGAGTCATTTCCACCCCATTTATTCTTCAGCTCACTTAGTCAACAACACACACACACATATGCTGGACATTTCAGAACTTTAGAAAAACATAATTATAGAGAGGGTTGAGAGAGGAGAGAGTGCGAATAGGGAGAAGAAGAGGGAGAGGAGGGTTTCTCAAAACCTTGATGCATGCCCTATTTCTCTGCACCATTTGATTTAGTTTTTAACCCTCTTCCTAATGATACCTGAAACAACACCCACATCTTCATCATTCTCATTTCACCATTTCTGAAATTCAAGCTCTACTTTGTCAAAAAATGGAGTTTTGAGAACTAGAGTGTTGCATGTTCAAGAGGAGGGTAGATTGGAGTAGAGCTGAACCAACTTTGTGGTTGGAAGCGCATTTGAAGAAGGTTCAGTAGCTGGAGGTGTTGGAATTCGAATTGGAGTGTTTGGGTTAGCTATGGAACTCTAATTCGTGGAGACATGAAGGATTGATCAAAAGAATATGTTGCTGGAAAAGTTTTGCAGCAAACCCGTATGGAGCAGTGTTTGGTAATTTCGATGTATATCTCACCACAGACCTCTTTTGAAGCTCGTTTTAATTTCTTTAGAAACTAGACTCAAAAAGCTTCGATTTAGGCACAAGAACCACCTTATTTGACTGAGTATTGAGGGAGAAAAATTAGTTACAAGTTTTGCTTTTGTAACAGTACCGATTTTGAACTAGTCACCGTATTGTAGCCATAAATCCCTGAATACTCGTCGAAACAGTGTGGGACTTGAATCATATGAAACTAGACAAACTTCCCTACACAATTGACACTGGTTTGAGTTGTTTTAGTTGAGAATTGATCTAGATACGCTTGTTACAAATCTGCATGCTGATGCTGTAAAACAGAAGTGGAGCTTGGAATGTCGGTTCGTCGAGTTTTGGTTTCGAGTCGTCAAAGTTTTGAAAGACATCGACTTAGTAGATAGGAAGGAAGTTCAGTAGCTAGAACTCAAATTTGGGTTGCTGTTTTCAAAGTCCATAGTGTGTTGGTTGCGGTTTCGAAGTTTGAACGAGTTCGGGGCGAGTTCGTGACATTCTGGAACGGTTGAGTTCTCAGAGTTTCGGTATTGTGTGTGATTTTCATCGCAAGAGGTGAGTTCTATACTCGCTTAGGGATTTTGTGTCGAAATATTGTTGCATGTTCTGTTTTGTGTAAGTCGTGCGTTTTTCGAGTCGAAACCGTTTTACAAAAATTAAGTTTCGGTATGAATGTTTTAATGATTGATTATTTGTTGATATTATGATTGTGTGGAACTGGTTATGTTGCTGTTTTGGACTGAATTAATGTATGATGAAATTTGGGAATTGATCGGAATGGGTATTGGAACGATCGGAACGGCCAAGTTTTCGGGAAAAATCACAGTTTTGGGCTACTGATGAACACGCACGGGTCGTGCGCCCCAGTGGCGCGGACCGTGCGTCCTGTTCGCAGGATGCCTGTAAAAAATTTAAAGACATAGCACGGACCGTGCGCCCCTAGGGCACGGACTGTGCGTGCTCTTCGTGCTCGCATTCAAAAATTTGTGAAAACACGCACGGGTCGTGCGCCTCTTAAGCACGGACCGTGCGTAGGCTTCTGTTACCCAACTTCAAAACATGTCTTAGGCCAATCCGAACGGTTCCAATTGCGTTCTAATCCCTTCCCCAACCCTATGTATTGACAAATAAACCGTACTTTGCATAAATAAGCGTAGGTATGAAGGAGTTATTGGAAATTGTCCAAGTATGTTAAATGTACGATAACCGGTTAGGGTTACGAGTGAGAAAACACAAGTATATGTTAATACAATGGACTAAAGTTTCATTGAGGTTTTGGTAACTACTAAGATGACTTGATATTGTATCAAGGTATGTTAAATAATGATATGATAAAGAATTACTTGATTTTATTCAAGGTATGATAATGAACTACTTGATGAAAGGATCAAGGTATGATAAAGGGGTGACGACCTCTATGATAGCACACTAGGGGAGGGAAGTCATGAGCCCATAACCTAGGCCCCTTCTATGTTTTCCCACTGATGAAAGGATTAGTGGATTGGGTTCATCGGGGAACTGAAACTGCAGGTCCTCGATGTTGTGTTAGTATGATATGTTACACGTAGCTATCCAGACTTGGGCTACGGATGAAAATGATGCCTAATGAACCGCTAGTGTTAGTAAGGGGTCTCGATAGGACTCACTGAGATAATGTTTATCTCACCCTTTATTATTGTGGTTTTTAGAGAGAAACAGGGAAAAACAAAGGCGAAGAAGCACGGTTTGCCGGTGCGACTCATGGAGTTATTGAAGAATCAGTTTTACGATCATGCCTTTTCCCTTTTGTTGTCTTTGTATTACCGATTGTATAACTATTACTAGCTAACAGTTGTAAATCATTTCCGCTACTTATGTTTTGGATATTGAACACCAGGATGTATAAGTTTTAAGTCATGAGACTTAAGTGCTTTATGCTAAGTTTAATGAGGTTCATGGAACCGTATGATAATTATTTATCGAAGTTTTTAGTTGTGTTCAATATTCCAGGCATACAAGTTAACTCTGATGCATGCCAGGCTGTGCATTTTGGTATTCCTACAAATTAGAAATACTGGGGTGTTACATTATGGTATCAGAGCAGTTCGACCTAGTCGGGCTTAATTTAGTTTAGGGTTGAGTCGATTCCTTATTAGTCCTGTTGTGACTCTACTTGTGATGCTAAGAGACATTGATCCTGATCAACTCAATACTTGGTGCATCATAAGCAGAATTATGGCAGGATGATCAAGACGTAATCCTCGACCAAGACCGGAGTTCCTTAAAAACCTGGTTCATCTTAGGGAATGGAGAACCTGAAGTGATGGAAGCCTAACATCAGATAGATAAGTGATAAACTCCAATTTAGTGCATTTTAAGAGATATTTGTGGATCACTTTTTGAGCAATTATATACTAATAATATAAATTATTGACTTAATTTGCTCTGTATTTTGCAGGAAAGAATAAAATGTGAAAAACCAATCAAAAGCCTCTTTTAGTGTGTGTGTGTGGGGGGGGGGGGGGGGGGTGGGGTTGTTAAATTGATGAGAAAAAAAGAAAGAAGGCCAGCCTAATTAAAAAAAAGAAGAAGCCCACATAAAGGAAGATCCAATTGATATTGAAGCCTCTTAACTCACAAGAAGCATGTAGCCCAAGCCAATTAAAAGCCCACACTTGGGCATTAAGAAAGAAAAGACCAAGAAGGATTCAGGAGGGTTAGCACACGTGATTAGCAAGGAATTCAATTATTCAACCCTAGGCAAGCATGTATAAAGAAGGAACGTGAATCACAAAAAAAAGGCCGAACAACAACAACACGGCGGCAAAACAAAAAGAGAATTTTAATAATTAGAAAGGGGAACCCATCATTGACGACAGAGGGGGAATTAACAAAGAGTTTCACAATTGAATTCAAAGGAAAAAAAGTGCCGCACACACATAACACCACCAGGAAGCAACAGTAGTGCCGGCTTGGAAAGAGAGAGTTTTGGGTACCCGTTCTTGACACCGTGAGAGAGCTTTGGAGCAGAAAAAGGAGACTAAATTTTCAGGATCAGAAATTTCTCTATTCCGGGTTATTTTTATCTCTGTAATTTATGACTCCTAATTTTATTTTATTGTTCTCGAACACTATGGATAGCTAAATCCTCTTCTAGGGTCTTAGGTGGATCTTGCATGTTTAGAGACCTTTTTATGTTCTAATTTCTGGTTTGAATTCCTATTTTTATTTCAATTAACATTGTCCTATTGTTTTTATTACATTATTAGGATTAGCTACCCTATGCATGTTCATAATCAATTAGTTGATCAGCGACCGTACTGCAATTAGTTGGTGGACCTATAGGATAATTGGGGCTATAATTAATGCATGACCAAACTTTAGTCTTCCAATGATTCAACCTTTTTGTTCTTTATGCTTTTCCTCGACTTAAATTCTTGCATGACCAAACAAGGGTTAGTTTAGGAAAAAGAATATTAATCGCGAATGACCAAACAGATTAATAGCTTTAGTAAAGGGATTGGTAATTAAATAAAATAAAGGAATTCAAGTAGGAATTAGACATAGGGGAATCGAAGCTTGCAAGTGAAACCGTGACCCTAGACCTCTCTTCATTTATTAAATCTAGTATTTTAATTATTGTTATTTATTTTTTTTCATTTGTTTTCATTACAACTCAATTACTAGTTCGTCTAAACAATAGACAATCTTGATTAGTTTGGTACTTGTTAATTAGTCCCTGTGGATACGATAATCTTTTATACTACTTCTGCGAAAGAGTACACTTGCTCTAAGTGTGTTTTTAACGCAACAATAAGGTCGAAAAAAATTTGGAACTTTTCAAAGTAAGAATGAAGGGAGTTTTTAGCCCTCGAGCAGGGTGACCTAATAGTAGAGCAGTACACTGCTGAATATGCTAAGTTGTCCCGGTTGGATTGGTTGGCTATCTATGTGCTAAATGATCAAGAGAAGTATAGAGGGAATATTGGAAAGGAAAGTAGAACGTAGCTGAACCATCAACTCCGAACGCAAAATCAAAAGGTAATTTCAACAAAGGAAAGAAAGTGCAATCGTCTGATTTCTCAAAGTTCAGCAAGTGCTCTAATTGTGGAAGTTCCACCATGGTGAATGTCGCATGGACTCCTATCATTGTTTTTATTGTAAGGAGGAGGGTCATAATACTAATGAGTGCCTAGCAAGGAAGAGGAACAGAGAGGAGCAAGCTGCTCCCACACACGGGAGATTCTACACTCTGGGTGCTCAGAAAGTCAGTCTTTATTTCAAGGTGCGAAGGCTTATGTTATCTGCATCAACTGCAACTTGTTTAGATTCAACGTCTATTCAAGTCGTGAATGAGCTTCTGGATGTTTCCCAGATGAAGTATCTTCTTTACCTCTGGATCGTGAGGTAGAGTTCTCTATAGAATTGGTTCCGGGCACAGGGCCAATTTCTATCGCTCCATATAGGATGTCTCCTTTAGAGCCTAAAGAATTGAAAACCCAACTTGAAGAGTTGATTTCGAAATAATTTATTCGACCTAGTGCTTCGCCATGGGGTGCTCCTGTATTGCTTGTCAAGAAGAAGGATGGGAGCATGAGATTATGCATTGATTATCGACAGTTGAATGAGGTGACTATCAAGAATAAGTATCCTCTGCCAAGAATTGATGATTTGCTAGATCAACTGCGGGGAGCTTCAGTATTTTCTAAGATTGACCTAAGGTCGGCCTATCATCAAATCAAAGTTAGAGCTTTGGATATCCCGAAGACCGCTTTCTGTACTAAGTATGGACATTACGAATTTGTAGTGATGCCCTTCGGTTTAACCAACTCTCCAGCTGTATTCATGGACTACATGAATCGAATTTTCAATCCTTATCTGGACCGATTTGTCGTGGTGTTTATTGATGATATCTTGGTGTATTCTAAGACTATTGAAGAGCATGTGCAACATCTCCGAATTGTTCTGAACGTACTCCGAGAGAAGAATTTGTATGCCAAGCCATCTAAGTGTGATTTCTGGATGCCTGAAGTAAAATTTCTAGGCCATGTGATATCTCAATCCGGTGTTGCAGTGGACCCCAGTAAAATTGAAGCTGTAGTAGACTGGGAACAACCATCTACAGTCAATGAATTGAGAAGTTTCTTGGGATTAGTTGGGTATTATCGGAGATTCATTCAAGGATTTTCTCAGCTGGTTCTTCCACTCACTCGGTTAACTTGCAAGGGTCAACCGTTTGTATGGGACTCTGACTGTGACGAATGTTTTTCAGAATTGAAGAATCGTCTAACTTCTGCACCCATTCTAATTCTTCCAGATCCGTCTATGGGATTCCAAATTTACCGTGACGCCTCTGGTAAAGGTTTAGGATGTGTCCTTAAGCAGAATCAACAAGTAGTTGCTTATGCCTCCAGACAGTTGAAACCACATGAAGAGAATTACTTGACTCATGATTTAGAGTTGGCGGCGATTGTGTTTGCCCTAAAGATTTGGAGACATTACCTGTATGGGTCTTGTTTCGAAGTCTTTAGTGACCACAAGAGCCTTAAGTACTTGTTTGACCAAAAGGAGCTGAATAACAGACAGAGGAGATGGGTAGAGTTTCTGAAAGATTATGACTTCGAATTGAAGTACCATCCAGGGAAGGCTAATGTAGTAGCTAATGCTTTGAGTAGGAAATCTATTCACACGGCAGAATTGATGATTCATGAGATGGCATTGTTGGAATCGTTTAGAGAACTCAACTTGAAGGTTAAGCCAAGAAGAAACAGATTGGTGTTGAGTCATATTCAGATTTTGAGTCCCTAGAGAAATCTGATTAGCTCAGCCCAAGAGATTGATCTAGAGCTGCAAACGCGAAAGAGGTTGCCAAATTACACTGAAGATAGTGATGGTGTGATTTGCTTTGATGGTAGAATCTGTGTGGCGAATGATGAAGATATCAAGAAGCAGGTTTTAGAACAGGCTCACAAGAGTCAGTTCTCAATACATTCCAGGACTACCAAGATGTATAGAGATCTTAAGTAGTTGTATTGGTGGTCGGGAATGAAAGTAGAGATTGTAGAATTCGTGTCTCGATGCTTGACTTGTCAAAGGGTTAAGATAGAGCACCAGAAGCCTGCCGGTCAATTACAGCCGTTGAATGTGCCAGAATGGAAATGGGAAAGCATTTATATGGACTTTGTCATGGGATTACCACGGTCCCAAGCCGGAAATGATTCTATTTGGGTGGTGGTTGATCGCTTGACCAAGTCTGCTCATTTTATTTTGGTACGTTCGAATCACAAGGTTGCTAAGTGTTCTGTACCGAGCAGCTTTTTGGTAGGCTGCTGTTGGTAGGTCTCTTGCTCCCCTGGCAGGAGGTCGGTGAGCTCCCGGGGAGGTACCTGCAAGCCACTCCGACGCTCAAGTTAGTATATCGAATATATGAGTGAAGGTACTAAGGATTAGAGATTGAACCTTTCTTAGGGCAAAGTTTGCCTGTATTTATAGGAAATCGTGCCCTCTCGTGGATCGTTGATGGGTAGAGTCGATCTTGACCGTCCAAGCATGTTGGGCTCGCATGAGGTGGATATGGGCTGAATCGGTTGGGCTGATCCATATTACTTGCTAAGCGCACCTCCTGGTTTTGCTAATGGGACCCCCTGGTTGACTCCAGAACACTAAGTTAGCAGGAGAGTATCTCAAGAATATTGTGAAGTTGCACGGAATTCCCACGAGTATCATCTGTAATCGTGATCCCAAGTTTACATCACGATTCTGGAGAGCACTGAATATGGCGTTGGGAACGACGGTATGTGCTAATACCGCTTATCATCCGCAGACGGACGTACAAACTGAAAGAACAATTCAGACTTTAGAGGATATGCTTAGGGCATGTGTACTTGACAGTGGAGGCCAATGGGAGGATCATCTTCCATTGGTGGAGTTTGCTTATAACAACAGTCACCATTCTAGTATCGGAATGGCTCCAAATGAAGCATTATATGGATGGAAGTGTAGAACCCCATTGTGTTGGTGCAATGTCGGTGAAAAAAGATTGTTGGGTCCTGATTTAGTCCGTGAGACTACTGAAAAGATCTGACAGATTAAAGAAAGGATGAAGACCGCTCAGAGTCGACAAAAGAGTTATGCCGACAAAAGAAGGCCTTTGGAATTTGAAGAAGGAGATCATGTATTTCTGAGACTTTCTCCAACTATTGGTACCGATATAGCATTGCGAGCGAAGAAGCTCAGTTCTCGGTATATTGGACCTTTCCAAATTATCGAGCGAGTTGGGCCAGTAGCGTATCGCATTGCCTTACCTCCAGTTTTGTCTAGATTACATGATGTGTTTCATGTATCGCAATTGAGAAAGTACATTCCCGGTCCGAGTCAACCGTTGAGTTAAGAGACGATTGACATCCGACCGAATTTGTCCTATCATCCGAATCCAATTCAAATCATCGAACGTGGCGAGAAAACGCTCCGGAAGAGATCAATTCCTATTGTCAAAGGGCATTGGGATGGTGCCTCACCTGACGAAGCGACATGGGAAGTAGAGGAAAACATGCGGGTGAAATATCCCCATCTTTACAGTTGAGGTATGTTTTGTTCAATTTTGAGGACAAAATTTTTAAAAGCTGGGGTGATTGTAACATCCCCAATTTAGCTAATTTTATTTATTGAAATTAGCAAGAGGTCACAAGGTAATTAATTAGCATAATTGATTAATTATGATATGATGTCATTGATTAAGTGAATTATGTTGTGCTTGTGTGCTAAAATATATTAAGTACCTGAATTGTTGATTGATTGGTGAGTTAATTGGGATTTTAAGTGAGAATAGGAGCACATGGGTATTTTCGTCTTTTCAACCCACAAGTGACTCTCAGCTGACCCATCTTTCACAAAACACACACACATATGCTGGACATTTCAGAATTTTAGAAAAACAGAATTATAGAGAGGGTTGAGAGAAGAGAGAGTGCGAATAGGGAGAAGAAGTGGGAGAGGAGGGTTTCTCAAAACCTTGATGCATGCCCTATTTCTTTGCAGCATTTGATTCAGTTTTTAACCCTCTTCCTAATGATACCTGAAACAACACCCACATCTTCATCCTTCTCATTTCACCATTTCTGAAATTCAAGCTCTACTTTGTCAAAAAATGGAGTTTTGAGAACCTAGAGTGTTGCATGTTCAAGAGGAGGGTAGATTGGAGTAGAGCTGAACCAACTTTGTGGTTGGAAGCACATTTAAAGAAGGTTCAGTAGCTGGAGGTGTTGGAATTCGAATTGGAGTGTTTGGGTTAGCTATGAAACGCTAATTCGTGGAGACATGAAGGATTGATCAAAAGAATATGTTGCTGGAAAAGTTTTGCAGCAAACCTGTATGGAGCAGTGTTTGGTAATTTCGATGTATATCTCCCCACAGATCTCCTTTGAAGATCGTTTTAATTTCTTTAGAAACTAAACTTAAAAAGCTGCAAGTTAGGCACAAAAACCACCTTATTTGACTGAGTATTGAGGGAGAAAAATTATTTACAAGTTTTGCTTTTGTAACAGTACCGATTTTGAACCAGTCACAATATTGTAGCCATAAATCCCTGAATACTCGTCAAAAAAGTGTGGGACTTGAACCATATGAAACTAGACAAAATTCTCTACACAATGGACACTGGTTTGAGTGGTTTTAGTTGAGAATTGATCTAGATACGCTTGTTACAAATCTGCATGCTGATGCTGTAAAACAGAAGTGGAGCTTGGAATGCCGGTTCGTCGAATTTCGGTTTCGAGTCGTCAAAGTTTTGAAATACATCGACTGAGTAGATAGGAAGGAAGTTCAGTAGCTAGAACTCAAATTGGGGTTGCTGTTTTCGAAGTCCATAGTGTGTTGGTTGCGGTTTTGAAATTTGAACGAGTTCGGGGTGAGTTCGTGACATTTTGGAACTGTTGAGTTCTCGGAGTTTCGGTATTGTGTGCGATTTTCATCGCAAGAGGTGAGTTCTATACTCGCTTAGGGAGTTTGTGTCGAAATATTGTTGCACGTTCTGTTTTGTGTTCAGTCGTGCGTTTTTCGAGTCGAAACCGTTTTACAAAAATTAAGTTTCAGTATGAATGTTTGAATAATTGATTATTTGATGATATTATGATTGTGTGGAACTGGTTATGTTGCTGTTTTGGACTGAATTAATGTATGATGAAATTCGAGAATTGATCGGAACGGGTATTGGAACGATCGGAACGGCCAAGTTTTCGGGAAAAATCACAGTTTTGGGCTACTTATGAACACGCCCGGGTCTTGAGCCCCAGTGGCGCGGATCGTGCGTCCTGTTCGCAGGATACCTGTAAAAAATTTAAAGACATAGCACGGATCGTGCACCCCTAGGGCACGGGCCGTGCGTGCTCTTCGTGCTCGTATACAAAAATTTGTGAAAACGCGCACGGGTCGTGCGCCTCTTAAGTACAGATCGTGCGTAGGCTTCTGTTACCCAACTTCAAAACATGTCTTAGGCCAATCCGAACGGTTCCAATTGCGTTCTAATCTCTTCCCCAACCCTATGTATTGACAAATAAACTGTACTTCGCATAAATAAGCGTAGGTATGAAGGAGTTATTGGAAATTGTCCAAGTATGTTAAATGTACGATAACCGGTTAGGGTTATGAGTGAGAAAACACAAGTATATATTAATACAATGGATTAAAGGTTCATTGAGGTTTTGGTAACCACTAAGATGACTTGATATTGTATCAAGGTATGTTAAATAATGATATGATAAAGAATTACTTGATTTTATTCAAGATATGATAATGAACTACTTGATGAAAGGATCAAGGTATGATAAAAGGGTGACGACCTCTATGATAGCACACTAGGGGAGGGAAGCCATGATCCCATAACTTAGGCCCCTTCTTTGTTTGCCCACTGATGAAAGGATTAGTGGATTGGGTTCATCGGGGAACTGAAACTGCGGGTCCTCGATGTTGTGTTAGTATGATATGTTACACGTAGCTATCCAGACTTGGGCTACGGATGAAAATGATGCATAATGAACCGCTAGTGTTAGTAAGGGGTCTCGATAGGACTCACTGAGATAATGTTAATCTCACCCTTTATTATTGTGGTTTTTACAGAGAAATAGGGAAAAGCAAAGGCGAAGAAGCACGGTTAGCCGGTGCGACTCATGGAGTTATTGAAGAATCAGTTTTACGATTATGCCTTTTCACTTTTGTTGTCTTTTGTAACACCCCGATATTTCTAACATGTAGATATACCGTAATGTACAATCATAGTAATAATCAGAGGACACAATTCCTGCTTAAGTATTGAGCGACCAAACTTTTTCCGAATTAAAACATAATACTTCGGACTAAGCTGTCTTAATTCCATACACGAATCCAAGATCCAAAAGGAATACAACTTCGTGTTCAATACTTAATAAACAGAAATCATAAGGGTTCATACAACTCATAACAACTACAAGTTATATAACCATACAGAGGCAACAAAATAGGAAATAAACATCAAGACTATCCGTCCTTGACATCTCCAAGAGCACTTCACCTATCTGTGTCGGGTACTCTTCCTCTTGCCCTGCTTCTCTGTAAAAACAACAAATAAGATTGGGTGAGACAACTTGTCTCAGTGAGTCCTACCGTGCCCCCTCACTATCACTCGGTTTACTTTAAAACCGATTACCGCATAGTTAAATATATATAACTATTTTCCAACATAAATATAGCCCATTACCGACCGTGCAACAATTCACTAATCTCGGTAATTTAAGTACTATCATTTATATTGTTAAGCCTAGTCGATTAATTTATAATCACTAGCTTCCCAAGCGAAACGCCGACCGTGCAACAGTTCACTAATCCCGACGAATCGTGTTCTTAACTTAGCATAAACCGGTCGTGCAACAGTTCACTAATCCCGGTAACCCACGAATTGACCACGCCAAAACGTATACAGGGCCTAGGGTGAGGGCTCATGACTTCCCTACCTAGTATGCTACTTGTCGGGTCGTCACCCAACGCGATATATAATAAAATATACATCATGTCCGCATTGGACCGTCTTTTCAGTTTTAGATATCTATATCTATTATCGATCTATAACCCGTTTTGATGAATTCCAAGTTAGACATCCGGCGTCATAATCATAGCGTCGAGAAGGATCCACGATCCGGTTTATTATGCCAAAAACATTATCTCACACGCGGTCTAAGTTTCCAGTTTTCGGTTCAATTGACCTTCAAGACCTCTTTTCAAAAACTCAAGTTGAACATGCTTAAAACGGAGTTTTTATTAGGTTAATTATGTCACAAATAATCGGGAAGGAGATTAGAAGTGGTTTGGAATCAATCAGAGCGACGAAACGATAAATCGGAAGCCGGTAACAGAACCCCACGCACGGTCCGTGCCCAGGGGCGCACGACCTGTGTGTGATGCACCTAAAACCATCCATTCAATCCGAGGGGAGCGCACGGTCCGTGCCCAGGGGCGCACGATCCGTGCGTCCTGTATTATTTCGCAATTTTGCCAAACCGAAGCAGGCGCACGGTCCGTGCCCAGGGGATCAAATCATTTAATTTATTTCCCTAATCCGTGAGTAGAACTCACCCGTTGACGATTTTACTTGAAGCTCCAACCGAAACAACGACAAATCAAAATACAAGGACCTCGAATGAGTACCGAAAGACACCAACAAAGCTAAGACAGCAACTCCTCTCTACTGAATCAGTGGAAGCAGCAACTCAAGGTGGCTGATCTACTACCAAACTCGAAATGCAAGGTCAAAGCTTCTTCTCCAAGAGCTAGGAAGGACATGCAAGGAAACAACAAATTTCAGGATTCCACTTTCTACACCATTGGAGCACCAAATCCGAAAATGGAAGTTAGGGAAGAGATGAAGGTTAGCTTCTGAAATTTGCATCAAAGGAAAGAGGATGGAAAATGGAATGGAAATGTGAAGAGAGAACTTACATGCAAGGACAATTGGAGAAGCCCTCCTCTCTTCTCCTTCCTCCTCCCTTCGCCCCACTCTCCTCTCTCTCACTTTTTGTTTTTGTTTTCTGTTGCTGAATAGGGAAGTGAGGAAATGAAATGAATTCAGCTGGGTGAATATGGGCTGAGGGGTTTAATGATGATAAAAAGACTGTTTTTCCCTTGGCCCATAAAATTATAGTTTAGGTGTTGAAAATTCCCTTAGGTATAAAACTTTCTCGATTAGTCCGATTCCTATTTGTAATTCCCCAATTCTTTCGACTCGAAGTTAATTATAATCCACATAATTATATTTTAAAAATGAGGGGTGTTACAATCACCCCAACTTTTAAATTTTTGTCCTCAAAATTGACGAGACGTACCTTAAGCGAAGAGATATGGGTATCGAGTACGCATGTCCTCTTCCAACTCCCAGGTAGCCTCCTCAGTTCAGAATCCATCCCAGACCACCTTGACAATCGGAATAGTCCTTGACCGCAGAGTCTTCATACCACGCTCCAAGATATGACTGAGATAAGGTTGAAATGACAAATCCGGTCGAAGGTCAATCGTATCAACACTCAACGGTTGATGCAGATCGGGAACATACTTCCTCAACTGAGACACGTGGAACACATCATGAAGATTTGATAGGGCCGGAGACAATGCGAGGCGATAGGCAACTGGCCCAATTTGCTCGATGATTTGGAAAGGTCCAACGTATCTAGGACTGAGCTTCTTCGCTCGCAAAGCTCTCCCGGTGCCTAGGGTTGGAGAAACCTTCAAGAATACATGATCACCAACATCAAATTCCATCGGCCTCCTTCGGTTTTCAGCATAGCTCTTTTGCCGACTCTGAGCAACCTTCATCCTTTCTCGAATTAACTTGATCTTCTCGGTAGTTTCGCGAACCATATCGGGTCCCAAAAACCTATCCTCACCAATCTCCCACCAACACAACGGAGTTCTACACTTCCTACCATAAAGTGCTTCAAATGGTGCCATTCCAATACTGGAGTGGTAACTGTTGTTGTAGGAGAATTCTACTAATGGAAGATGATCCTCCCACCTCCTTCCGCTATCGAGCACACAAGCCCAAAGCATGTCCTCAAGAGTCTGAATAGTCCTCTCAGTCTGACCATCAGTCTGAGGATGATAAGCAGTGCTAACCAGCACTCTCGTTCCCAAAGGTTCATTCAATGCTTTCCAAAATCTAGAGGTGAACTTGGGATCTCAGTCTGACACGATACTCGTTGGAACCCCATGCAGTCTGATAATGTTCTTCACATATTCATCTGCTAACTTGGAAACTTTATAAGTCGAGCGAACGGGAATAAAGTGAGCGGATTTAGTCAATCGGTCCACTACTACCCAAATAGAATCATTGCCGGCCTGTGACCTCGGCAAACCCATGACGAAGTCCATTGAGATATCTTCTCATTTCCAAACTGGCACGTCTAGCGGTTGTAACTGACCGCCCGGTCTTCGGTGTTCCGCCTTAACCTTCTGACAAGTTAAGCACCGAGAAACAAATTCTGCAACCTCGGCCTTCATCCCAGGCCACCAATACATTAACTTCAAGTCTCGGTACATCTTGGTGGATCCCGGATGTACAGAGTACTGACTCCTATGAGCTTCTTCCAATACTTGCCTCCTGATGTCTTCATCATTGGGTACACAAATTATACTATCGAAGCAAATAATGCCATCACTGTCCTTAGTGAAGTTTGGCAATCCTTTCTGAGATTGTAGTTTCACATCAACTTCTTGAGCCATACGAATCTGATCTCTTAACACACTGGTGACCCGAATATGTCGTAACACTAATCGGTTCCTTTTTCTCGTCACCTTGAGATTTTTCTCGTCACCTTGAGATTGAAATCCCTAAAGGACTCCAACAAAGTCATTTCATGAACCATTATCTCTGCGGTGTGGAGAGACTTCCTGCTTAACGCGTCTGCCACAACATTAGCTTTTCCAGGATGATAATTCAACTCGAAGTCTTCAGAAATTCAATCCACCTTCTCTGTCTGTTATTCAGCTCTTTCTGATCGAACAGATATTTCAAGCTCTTGTGATCACTAAAAACTTCGAAACGAGATCCATAAAGGTAGTGTCTCCAAATTTTCAGTGCAAACACAATAGCCGCCAACTCCAAGTCATGAGTTGGGTAATTCCGTTCATGAGTCTTCAACTGTCTTGAGGCATAGGCCACAACATGTTGATTCTGCATGAGAACGCATCCTAAACCCTTCCCAGAGGCGTCACTGTAGATTTGAAATCCCAGGGACGGGTCCGGAAGAATTAGGATCGGAGCAGAAGTTAGCTTTTCTTTCAATCCAAGAAAACACTCTTCACAATCGGCATCCCAAGTAAACGGTTGACCCTTGCGAGTCAATCGAGTAAGCGGAAGTACCAATTGTGAAAAACCTTCAATGAATCTTCTATAGTAACCAGCTAAACCCAGAAAGCTTCTGATCTCAGTCACTGACGTCGGTCGTTCCCAATTCAACACTGCTTCCACCTTGCTAGGATCAACTGCAACCCCCTCCTGGGAAATCACATGACCCTAGAACTTCACTTCGGACACCCAAAAGTCACACTTCGACGGTTTAGCATAAAGTTTCTTCTCTCGGAGTACTCCTAGGACAAAGCGGAGATGTTGGGCATGCTCCTCAACTGACTTTGAGTAAACCAAGATATCATCAATAAAGACGACCACAAACTGATCTAGGTAGGAATGAAATACTCTATTCATGTAATCCATGAATACGGCCGGAGCGTTAGTCAATCCGAAGGGCATCACCACAAACTCATAGTGTCCGTACCTCGTACGAAAAGCGGTCTTCGGAATGTCTAAGGCTCTTACCCTGATTTGATGGTACCCTGACCTTAGATCAATTTTGGAGAAAACTTTAGCACCTCGAAGTTGGTCAAGTAGATCATCTATCCTTGGTAATGGATACTTGTTCTTGATAGTGATCTTGTTGAGCTGACGATAGTCGATGCATAACCTCATGCTTCCGTCCTTCTTCTTGACTAGCAATACCGGAGCACCCCATGGAGAAGCACTCGGTCGAACAAACTTCTTGGAAATTAATTCCTCAAGTTGGGACTTCAATCCCTTCAGTTCGAGAGGAGACATCCTATAAGGTGCTATGGATATTGGCCCTGCACTAGGCGCCAAGTCTATTGAGAATTTTACCTCTCGTTCCGGAGGCAAAGAGGAGACTTCCTCGGGAAAAACATCTAAGAATTCATTAACAACTTTAACAGACGATAAATCCAAATCAGCTTCAGTTGATGCAGACAAAATAACAACAAAATCTTCCGCACCTTGGAATAGAGACTGGCTGGCTGAAGCGAACGAAATAACACCATCGGTTGCAGGCGGTGCATGTTCCACTACTTCTGAGGGAAACTCAATTGCACGATTGAAACAGTCAATAGTAACATGATTGGAAGTCATCCAATTCATTCCCAAAACAATCTCCATCCCCCTCATAGGCAAACAGATAAAGTCAACAACAAAATCCCTGCTTCCTATGGTAAGTAGACAGTTCAGACACAAAGACTGGGTTCGAACACGACCCCTTGCAGCAGTACGAATTGTGATTGGTTCAGATATAGGATATACTTCTAATCCTAACCGTTCAGCACATTCTTCGGAGAAAACAGTGAGTAGCACCAGAATCATACAGAATATTAACAGTTTGATTAAAGAGAGAACCTGTACCCCTAATGAGATTATCAGCTGGTGTGATGGTTTGAGCGTCCAAAGTGTTGACTCGGGCTTGTCTAGGAGCATCAGGAGACTCCAAGAAAGCCTTTCTCGCTGGGCAGTTATTAGCATAGTGACCCTGTTCCTTACAAAAGTAACATTGATCTGGTGCCGCTTGACATCTGCCTCTGTGATATTTCTTGCAGTGATTACACTTGCTAGGTTTTGAAGAATCGGTCATTTGAACCTGCTTTCCTTTCTCATAGTTTCCCTTTCTTCTGGGGTTTGAGGAAGTTGATTCGTAACTCTTTCATTTTTCCCTCCAAAAGTCCTTCCTCTCAGCATACATTCTCTTGAGATCACTTTTAGCTGAATGAGCTTGTTGAACCAAAGTAGGATAAGTAGTCATGGAATAAGAACTGAGACCTTGATTCACATCGCCTCGAAGACCTTGTTTGAACATAACCATTTTCCATTTGTCATCGGGAGCATGAGTCCCCAATTCATAAAACTGAGATAGCCTTTCAAACTTGGCGGCATACTCACCAACCGACATATCTCCCTGTTCAGTCTGACGAACTCCATTTGCTTAGCAAGCCTTTCAGTATCCGGAAAATAATGACCTAGGAACAACTCCTTAAAGTTAACCCAGTTAAGAGGTGTTCCTTGGGTTTGAAGCATCCCGCGTGCATTAGTCCACCAGGTATGAGCATCTTCATCCAGAGCATTAGCAGCACAACTTACCTTCTCTTCTTCATTGCATTACAAAGTCATAAAGATCCTTTCCATGGCATCTACCCAGAAATGGGCTTTCATTGCATCGGATCTTCCTTTGAAGGTTGGGGGTTTCATCTTCAGAAACCGAAAATACACCCAGTTGGGATCCTCAGGTTGTGGTACATTGACTGGCTCAGTTGGTTGTGGTTGAGGCACTTGATGCAGTTACTCAGGTTGGGATCCTCAGGTTGTGGTACATGCAAAGGCGAAGAAGCACGGTTAGCCGATGCGACTCATGGAGTTAGTGAAGAATCAGTTTTACGATTATGCCTTTTCACTTTTGTTGTCTTTTGTAACACCCCAATATTTCTAACATGTAGATATACCGTAATGTACAATCATAATAATAATCAGAGGACACAATTCCTGCTTAAGTATTGAGCGTACAAACTTTTTCCGAATTAAAACATAATACTTCGGACTAAGTTGTCTTAATTCCATACACGAATCCAAGATCCAAAAGGAATACAACTCCGTGTTCAATACTTAATAAACAGAAATCATAAGGGTTCATACAACTCATAACAACTACAAGTTATATAACCATACAGAGGCAACAAAATAGGAAATAAACATTAAGACTATCCGTCCTTGACATCTCCTAGAGCACTTCACCTATCCGTGTCGGGTACTCTTCCCCTTGCCCTGCTTCTCTGTAAAAACAACAAATATGACTGGGTGAGACAACTTGTCTCAGTGAGTCCTACCGTGCCCCCTCACTATCACTCGGTTTACTTTAAAACCGATTACCGCATAGTTAAATATATATAACTATTTACCAACATAAATATAACCCATTACCGATCGTGCAACAGTTCACTAATCTCGGTAATTTAAGTACTATCATTTATATTGTTAAGCCTAGTCGATTAATTTATAATCACTAGCTTCCCAAGCGAAACGCCGACCGTGCAACAGTTCACTAATCCCGGCGAATCGTGTTCTTAACTTTGCATAAACCGGCCGTGCAACAGTTCACTAATCCCGGTAACCCACGAATTGACCACGCCAAAACATATACAGGGCCTAGGGTGAGGGCTCATGACTTCCCTTCCTAGTATGCTACTTGTCGGGTCGTCACCCAAGGCGATATATAATAAAATATACATCATGTCCGCATTGGACCGTCTTTTCAGTTTTAGATATCTATATCTATTATCGATCTATAACCCATTTTGATGAATTCGAAGTTAGACATCCGGCGTCATAATCATAGCATCGAGAAGGATCCACGATCCGGTTTATTATGCCGAAAACATTATCTCACACGCGATCTAAGTTTCCGGTTTTCGGTTCAATTGACCTTCAAGACCTCTTTTCAAAAACTCAAGTTGAACATGCTTAAAACGGAGTTTTTATTAGGTTAATTATGTCACAAATAATCGAGAAGGAGATTAGAAGTGGTTTGGAATCAATCGGAGCGACGAAACTAGAAATCGGAAGCCGGTAACAGAACCCCACGCACGGTCCGTGCCCAGGGGCGCACGACCCGTGCGTGATGCACCTAAAACCATCCAGTCAATCCGAGGGGAGCGCACGGTCCGTGCCCAGGGGCGCACGATCCGTGCATCCTGTATTATTTCGCAATTTTGCCAAACCGAAGCAGGCGCACGGTCCGTGCCCAGGGGCGCATGATCCGTGTGTCCTGTTCTATTACAGAACTTGCACAGAGTTTACCGATTCGCTTCTCCGATCGTTCCCAATTCGATCCCTAATCTCAATCCCACCTGAAATACAGAAAATGTCCAGGCATTCCAGAATACATATTCATTTCACAATTGTCATCAAAATCATTTCAATTCGTTTATGGATTTCAAAACCGTAAAACGCCCATTTTTCCAAAAGCTTAGAATTTAGCTTCAAAGACACATTTTCAATAAAATATCAGATTATGCCAAAGGTTCAAATCATTTAATTTATTTCCCTAATCCGTGAGTAGAACTCACCCGTTGACGATTTTACTTGAAGCTCCAACCGAAACAACGACGAATCAAAATACAAGGACCTCGAATGAGTACCGAAAGACACCAACAAAGCTAAGACAGCAACTCCTCTCTACTGAATCAGTGGAAGCAGCAACTCAAGGTGGCTGATCTACTACGAAACTCGAAATGCAAGGTCAAAGCTTCTTCTCCAAGAGCTAGGAAGGACATGCAAGGAAACAGCAAATTTCAGGATTCCACTTTCTACACCATTGGAGCACCAAATCCGAAAATGGAAGTTAGGGAAGAGATGAAGGTTAGCTTCTGAAATTTGCATCAAAGGAAAGAGGATGGAAAATGGAATGGAAATGTGAAGAGAGAACTTACATGCAAGGACAATTGGAGAAGCCCTCCTCTCTTCTCCTTCCTCCTCCCTTCGCCCCACTCTCCTCTCTCTCACTTTCTGTTTTTGTTTTCTGTTGCTGAATAGGGAAGTGAGAAAATGAAATGAATTCAGCTGGGTGAATATGGGATGAGGGGTTTAATGATGGTGAAAAGACTGTTTTTCCCTTGGCTCATAAAATTATAGTTTAGGTGTTGAAAATTCCCTTAGGTATAAAACTTTCTCGATTAGTCTGATTCCTATTTGTAATTCACCAATTCTTTCGACTCGAAGTTAATTATAATCCACATAATTATATTTTAAAAATGAGGAGTGTTACATCTTTGTATTACCGATTGTATAACTATTATTAGCTAACAGTTGTAAATCGTTTGGCTACTTATGTTTTGGATATTGAACACCAGGATGTATAAGTTTTAAGTCATGAGACTTAAGTACTTTATGTTAAGTTTAATGAGGTTCATGGAACCGTATGATAATTATTTATCGAAGTTTTTAGTTGTTTTCAATATTTCAGGCATACAAGTTAACTCTGATGCATGCCATGTTGTGCATTTTGGTATTCCTACAAGTTAGAAGTACTTTACTGTCGTTGGATTTCTTCGAGTATGAATTTTTTGTTGATGAATAAAAATAATATAGATTTAGATAATAGACTTTGAAATACTTTTTTTACAATTTAAATAACATAGACATTGCACTTAAAAATCTTTCATTGGCTTGTACCAAAAAAAAAAATTCATTGGTTTTCATTTAATGTATAAATTTATCAATAGATATTATTTTGTTTGGCAAAAAGGATGAAAGCCTCGTTAAATCCTTCTGTAAGAAGGAAAAAGAGAACTCCCACGCCTGAATTTATTTAAAAAATAAAAAAATGCAAACTGCTGATAGGTAAATACAAAATACAAAAAATAAAAACAATCAACCTGGTTGATAGGTTGTGAGGCCAGATAATGAGACACATTGACATATTGAGGAGTAAGAAAAGAGTCATGTTTTTTTATAACTAAATCTTACAACCAAAAGCTTACATATGTCGTATAAAATATGGTTTGCTTTAGTGTGTATGGAATTTCGAATTGAGAGAGAGAGAGAATTAATAAAAAAAAACAAAAGTATATACAAATATTGTACGAATATATATGATGTAGATGTAAGGATTAGTTGTCAAAAAATATCATCAACTAAACTATTAAGAAAA
This sequence comes from Astragalus membranaceus, assembly GCA_039519185.1. NCBI lineage: Eukaryota > Viridiplantae > Streptophyta > Magnoliopsida > Fabales > Fabaceae > Astragalus > Astragalus membranaceus. The sequence goes on from CM076850.1 coordinate 158,825,144, forward strand.
TAAAGGGTTGGTCAAATGGCCAAATTGCCCATTTACTTTTTTGCTTTTTTGATGGCAAATTTGAAAATTCATAATTATTCTATCTCATTTTTGTGGGTCCCACTTTCTTACATTGTAACATCCCTAATTTTTAGGACTCGATCTATGAAGCCTAGGACCGATTCAATTATTTGTGGGAATAATTAGTCGTGTCTCGATGGGAAATAGACGAGGATAAAATTTTCAAGTTTTAGTGTATCCATCAATTTATGGTTAAATCTTGTGTTAAATGAAGGTATTGAAGCTGAAGGGCAATACTGTCTTTTCACACCCTTCATACAAATAGCCTTATGCCTGAACCCCTTCAGCCACACCCTTGCTCACTTATTCATTTCCTAAATTCAGAAGAAAGAGAGCTGGAAACTGAAGAGAGAAAAGAGAGAGGAGGGCGTGGAGCAAGGAGGAAGAAGAAGGAGGGATCCACCTCAAATACTCTTGCATGTAAGTGTTCTTTCCATCTTCCCACTCCATTTTCGAATCCCTATTCAATGGTATAAGTTTCAGTACCTGATGCTCCCTATTTCTCTCATCTCCATTTCTGTCCTTGAAGCCTCAATGGTGAAGATGGTGATGTATTAAGTGGCTGGTTGTTTGCATGTCCAGTTTTGGCTATTGGAGAGGAAGTTGTGCTTGCATTTCGAATTGGAAGGTGTTTTAAGGGTTGTGTAGCTACTGGTACATAGGATTGAAGCACAAATTCGTAGTTGCAAATGATTAAGGATGATGATTCAAGACCAACAGAAATTCTGGGTGAAACCCGTATGATCCATCCTCAATGTTTACATCGTATCTTCCTGTACACGACTCCTATGAACGCGATTTTTGTTCCTCTGGAAACTAGACTCAAAATGCTTCAAAATGAGCACAAGAACCGTCGGATTCCATTTGCAAATGAGGGTGATATCATGTCCTAAAGTTTCGATTGAGAATCAGATACTGTTCTGGACCAGTCACCTTGTTTCGGTGATATCTCCCAAAATACTGGTTGCATGCATGTGAATCTTTCTTCATCAGAGAGTAGACAAAATTCTCTTCACAATGGGAACTTATTTGAGTAGTTTTGGTCACGGATTGAGCAAGTTACACCTATTGCAAAATTGTACCCTGATACTGGAAATCGAAAATAAATCTGGAATTTATCGGTTCGTCGAATCGAGGGTTCGAGGCGACAAGATCGCGAGAGACACCATTTCCATATACCGTAAAGGAGGTCACTAGCAAGAGGAACGTTGGTTGCTGAGTTCAGTCACGGAGGCATTCGGAGCGCGTTCGTGATTATGGGGACTGTTCGAGCGGTTACGGTTCGATTGTTGAGCGAGGACGTGACTTCTCGGGGACTCGTCAAGCCGGTGAGTTTTACTCACGACTAGGGATTCATTTTTATTGACTTGAATACTCTGGAATTCTGTTTGTGAAACTATTCCGCTTTCGAAACATTTTATCGAGTCAAAAACCGTTTTCGGGAAAATAGCGTTTTACGGTTTTTCGGTGAATATATATGTTTTTATCGATTTCTTGATTTTAATGCTTTCACTGGAATATGGACTGAAAGGTTGGTTATAATATCTACTTTTAAGTCTCGATGGTTAGGAAATGTCTCGGGGTCGAATAGAAAGCGAAACGGTACAAAACGGGTTTTCGAAATGCTGTTTTCAACCAATTCTGCCTCCCATCGCGTCGCGTCCCATGGCCATCGCGTCGCGACCTCTCTTATTTTTGGCAACGCAAAAGTTTCTGTCACTTTTCGCGTCGCGACGGAACCAGTTCGCGTCGCGACGCTTTGCAGTTTTTCAGCAAAACACACTGATTTTGTTTTCGCAATAACTTTTGAACCGGGAATCCGATTTAGGTGTTCTCAGGTGCGTTGGAAAGCTTATACAAAGACCTATCTATAATTATATAATTTGTTTTGGAAAATACACTGTTTTTGAAGGTCAAAGCTGTTTTCAAAACCGAATTGTAGACCGCGTGTGAGATAATGTTTTTGGCATAATAAACCGGATCGGGGATCCTTCTCGACGCTATGATTATAACGCCGGATGTCTTACTTTGAATTCATAAAAACGGGTTATAGATCAATAATAGATATCGATATCTAAAACTTGAAAGACGTGTGAATATATGCCCTGACAGGAATAATCTGGTTTTGATGATTGACAAAACCAGGTCAAAAAGGTCAACTAGACTCAAAATTCTTCAAAATGAGCACAAGAACCGTCGGATTCCATTTGCAAATGAGGGTGATATCGTGTCCTAAAGTTTCGATTGAGAATCAGATACTGTTCTGGACCTGTCACCTTGTTTCGGTGATAACTCCCAAACTACTGGTTGCATGCATGTGAATCTTTCTTCATCAGAGAGTAGACAAAATTCTCTCACAATGGGCACTGATTTGAGTAGTTTTGGTCACGGATTGACCAAGTTACACCTGTTGCAAAATTGTACCATGATACTGGAAATCGGAAATAAATCTGGAATTTATCGATTCGTCGAATCGAGGGTTCGAGGCGACAAGATCGCGAGAGACACCATTTCCATATACCGTAAAGGAGGTCAGTAGCAAGAGGAACGTTGGTTGCTGAGTTCAGTCACGGAGGCATTCAGAGCGTGTTCGTGATTACGGGGACTGTTCGAGCGGTTACGGTTCGATTGTTGAGCGAGGACGCGACTTCTCGGGGACTCGTCAAGCCGGTGAGTTTTACTCACGACTAGGGATTCATTTTTATTGACTTGAATAGTCTGGAATTCTGTGTGTGAAACTATTCCGCTTTCGAAACATTTTATCGAGTCAAAAACCGTTTTCGGGAAAATAGCGTTTTACGGTTTTTCGGTGAATATATATGTTTTTATCGATTTGTTGATTTTAATGCTTTCGCTGGAATATGGACTGAAAGGTTGGTTATAATATCTACTTTTAAGTCTCGATGGTTAGGAAATGTCTCGGGGTCGGATAGAAAGCGAAACGGTACAAAACGGGTTTTCGAAATGCTGTTTTCAACCAATTCTGCCTCCCATCGTGTCGCGGCCCGTGGCCATCGCGTCACGACCTCTCTTATTTTTGGCAAAGCAAAACTTTCTGTCACTTTTCGCATCGCGACGCTTTGCAGTTTTTCAGCAAAACACACTGATTTTGTTTTCGCAATAACTTTTGAACCGGGAATCCGATTTAGGTGTTCTCAGGTGCGTTGGAAAGCTTATTCAAAGACCTATCTATAATTATATAATATGGTTTGGAAAATACACTGTTTTTGAAGGTCAAATCTGGTTTCAAAACCGAATTGTAGACCGCGTGTGAGATAAAGTTTTTGGCATAACAAACTAGATCGTGGATCCTTCTCGACGCTATGATTATAACGCCGGATGTCTTACTTTGTGTAGCGACCGAAAAATCCTGGTGAGGATTCCTCGAAGGTTCAAAAATGAAGCCGCCACCAAAATTTAGTTTAAGGGCAAATATTGGAAAATCCCTTTTGGAATGGATAAGGGTCTTTGAAACCAGATAAGGGTTCGGGAGTCGATTATGCGTGGGGAAGGTGTTAGCACCCCACGACATCCTTCCTAAGGAAGGTTACCTGCTAACTAGTTGTAAGAAAGAATATTAATTTTTAAAATGTTTGATTTTACCCTTTTATTGTGAATTAAAGGAAAAGAAGAGAAAGAAAAGACTTGATGTTTTTTTAATTGAAGAAGAGAATTGTTTAAGGAAAGACTAAAAAAGGTTTTTTATTAATGCAATTGACAGAGGTCGGCTGCCCTCTGCTCCTACGTATCTCTTGGTAGAGAGTCAAATCACACGTAGTTCTTGGTAGAAAAATGTTTGTTGGTTGGTATTTTTTAATACAGGGATCTTAGGACTCCTGAGTGATCAGTTCATTTGTCCTAAAACGATGACTAACCTGACTGTACAGTCGACTTAGTCCCCTACTTTGTGAAAATAGAGTTTTTGGAGTTTGGAAAATGGTTTGAAGTGTGTTTGTTTGATTTTATTGGAATAGGGGTTTTATGATTCCTGAGCCGTACGGCTCATTTATCCTAGAACGCTGACTAACCCGTCTGTACAGTCGGCATAGTCCCCTATTTTGAAAATTTGATTCGTGAAAAGAAGTATGTTTGTTTTTATTTTGATTTAGAAATTGTTTGTTTTTAAATAGGGATTTTAGGACATGATCCGTAACGGTTCATTAGTGACCTAAAAAGCAGACTATCCCGACTGTACAGTCGACTTAGTCCCCTATTTACATTTTTTGAAAATGAAATATTCATCTATTTATTTTTATAGGTTTTTCGTAAAAGAAAATAATAAAAACGAAAACAGAGGGTGCAATAGTGAAATAGGGTGCAGTTTGTAGAAGGGAGTTGTATTATTAAAACTGGGTGTGAAAAGCAGCAGCCCAGTTTGTAGACTGGTCCACGAATTCACGGGCCTTTCAGGGGGGGAGGCGTATACAGGAAAATGGGAGTGTAAGTAGTATTCTGAGTTAAAATGAAAAGACAAAAGTATCCCTAGGTTTCCACACTATATAAGGCATTCTAGAAAAAACCTAAACCTAATTTCCTCCTCAACCCTTCTCACGCGGCGCCGTTCCACACCCAAATTCCCTCAACCCTAATTTCCTCATTCCTTTCTCTCTCAGCCGCAATGTTCCATACCCAAATTCTCTCAACCCGGATTTCCCTCATTTCTCCTCTCCCTCCGCCTCACTTCACGGATCCACGAATCCGTCCTCTCTTCTGTGCTTCGCCCACCGCCGTTTAACCCTAATCTCTATGTTCCTCTCTATTCCAGCGCCGTGTTCATCAGAATATGAAGAGAGAGAGAACTATGCGACAGCTACAGGCTGTGAGAGAAGACGATGTTGGATGAACGAGGGGGAAGCGACGACGGCCGGTCGCACCTTGACCGGCATAAACAGAGGCGACAACGATGTCTCCGGTGGGGGTGAAGTCGAAAATGACCTGATCTGGACAGTGATGGCTACAGCGACAGCAACGGCGTAAACGGGTCAACGAAGGTGGTGGACGGTGTTGTGGACGGTGCGATGACGGAGAGGGAGAAATGCTCACGGTGGTGATGGTTATAGCGTCTGACGGAGGAGGGGGGGAAATGGTGAGAGCTACGGGGAGATTCACGACGGTTTACGGCCAACGACCACCGTCTACGGTGGTCGGTCTCTAAAGAGGTGAGTTTCGCTTTTTTGTTTTTTTACGGTTCTCTTCTTCTTTCTGATTCTGATTTCTAAGTTTTGTTTTTTGTTTCTCTGGGAGGACGAGGGCTGACGGGAAGACGAAGGCTGACGGCCGACGGCGTTATGTTTGGAGCCAACGGTGACGGTGTTGAACAACAGCGATAGGGCGCTTTGGGGGAGACGACCACCGTCTACAATGGTCGAAATTTGGTACGGTTCTGATTTATTCTCTCTTCTCTTCCATTATTTCTCTAATTTCTGATTACCCAACCGATTTCTAACTAAACCCTGATTTTCCAACTGAAACTATTTCAGACTAATTGCTAATTTCGTTTTTGTGAAAACAGAATACCGAAACCCTAGTTTATTCCTAATCCCAAGTTAAAAAAAATTAATTTGTTCCTAATACTGAGAACCTAATTTATTTCCGAGGTTTCTACAAAACCTATTTTTTCTATTTGTAACCTGTTCTTAATCTGATTGTGTTTACTCAACCCAAATACGCCTTTTAGCTCTTTTTATCTGTTTCAATCTATTTCCCTAAACATATCAGCTAACATACTACTACTTGCAACTGTTATTGATTCACTAGAGTAAGAAAACTCATCTATCTAAACATGAACGTATACTGAAAGCAGAATGATTAAAAAAACTCAGGACCAACCTTTATTCTAGCGTCTCAGGTTCTCACTATTATTGCCTGTTGCTGTTAACTACTGCTACTGCTTCTGCTTCTTTTGTTTTTGTTTCTTTGTTGCTGCCCCTGTTTTTCTTTGGTTCAGAAATTTCGATGCTTTGTGACTAGGGTTTCCGTATAAAACCCTAATCTTTGGTTCTGAATCTGTGTGTTTTTCTCTTGATTCAGCTTGTTTATATAGGTAAAGAAATTAGGGTTTTTGCTGATCCTTCTCCATTTCTTTCCTTTTTCAGGTATTTGGACTTGTTGAGAAAACTTGCTCATCAAGAACAGGCCCAATGAAGCTGCTGTTGCTGCTGTTATGTATTTTCGTTTTTTTCTATTTTTTGCATTTTTTTTATTATTTTCGGATTGCATTATTTTTGTATTTTTGATTTTTTGGATTTTTGGATTATTTAAATTAATTTTTATTAATTCTGATTTTATTTAATATATTTTCTTTTTATGACTTTTTAATCAAAGGACTAAATTAGGCCCAAAATACCAATCATAGGCCCATTTAGACAAATGACAAAAATAAGGCCCAATTAGAACAATTTTCAAAAGTCAGGTCCAATCTAGACAAATTACTATCATAGGTCCAATAGCCACATAGGCCCAATTAGGCAAATGACTAAAACATTAGACATAAGCCCATTTATATAAAAAAAAAATTGGTTCAAAACACTAAGCGTAAGCCCAATCAGGCAAGCTAACAAAAACAGGCCCAAAAGGTTGTACATAGGTCCAATTGGACAATTTGGTTCGACTTTAAACAAAACAGCGTTTGAAATGCCATGGGCTTGTGACACGGGATTAAAGCGATTATGATAAAAGACCGGGCAAAATTAGGGTATAACAGCTGCCCCTCTTTATTTATATTTTACTAGAAAAGGTGAATGGTTTTCAGATTTTCGTAGTAGAAATACAAATAAAGATAGATTAGGCACTAATTTTGTCCGCTTAGGGGGAAGATGAGTTAGGGAAACGAGGGACGATTAACACTTGGCGTGTTAACGGAGAACAATAAAGGAATGATCGCTAGGGATCTGGAGGAGCCTTGGTGCTCTAAAAGAGCATTTGGGCTCTAAGGGAGCACTGGGGCTCCAAGGGGTTGCCTAAACCCTAAAGGACCAATTGGGGTCCGAAGATGCACTGGGGCTTTGAAGGACCACTGGGGGTCCAAAAGAGCACAAACTAGAAATGGTACTAGTAAAATGGTATGCTCGGGGGTGGCCTTTTTCGAGCGGCCGGAGGGGCAAGATCAGGTCGTTGACCTAATTTGCTCACCTCCAAGGACGTCCACCATGTCTTAGGCTGACACAGCTAGTCTGAAGGACCTGGGGTCGGATGATCCGTCGCGCTCAGTGGCGAGATAGTGATCTTGAGGGTAGAGTTCGAAGTCGTTGCTTTGACATACTGGGTCGAACTGAACTGATGGACCTGGGGTCGGATGATCCGTCAGTTGCTCGATAACGCGACGTGCGATCTAGAATGGATGACCGTTGGAGGTCTAAATTAAGACAGCTCTGGGGCTGCGAGGGACTGCTGGGGTCCGAGACTCTGAATTGTGATACGAGACCAGTGATTGGAGCACTGACTTTGAGGGAACAAACTACTGGGTTTGACAGATGGCGTACTTCTCTAACACATACCTAATGAATGCATTTACCTGAGAAGGGAAAAGCTATCTATATTTGGCATGTCTAAAAATGCGATGAATGATGCATGCGTGCAATATAGGTATGTGAAGTGGTAGGTGTCCAGTGGGACGAATGAAACGTGGCAGATGATGTGAGTTGAAGTTGGCAAATAACGTATGTGAATGCAATGTGTATGATTTTTTCTTTTGCCTTTTCTTTTTTTGCCTTTTTGGTCCCTTTTTTTTCCTTCTCTTTTTGGGCTTCTCTTTTTGCTGGTCCTTCAACTCGCACGACTTCCGGCATGAGGCTATCAAGTGCATTCGTACTGCTAAGTCAATTGCGCATGACTGAGACTTATCATTTGAGATTATCGCGCATTTGTTGCTCTATTCCCGCGGTTCCTTTCTTCCTTATAGGTATTTAATGAAAAACTATATCTCTTCTGTGATTCTCGGAAATTTCGTAATGATTGTAATGCTTTTGATTATGCCACATGTTTCACAATCCAGTATCAATTATCACAAAACATCATTTCGAAAATAGACGGAAGTAAAAAGAAAGGAAAGTGTTTGATATTGACATTGGAGGCCAAATGTGCAGAAGGCACACCGACTTAAGATTACGTCAGGAATTTTATTGAAAGAATAGGAAAGATGAAATACTAAGCAGACTTCTCGGTAGTTAGTGTCTTTGAAGTAACGGTGCCGGTCACCCATGTTCACGACCTTGATCACTCATCATCCGACTTTTGGAAGTGTTGATTGCCTCAATGTTTGTTTAGTCCAACTTCCTGACCCTAATTTTTGCCTGGATCGCCCTTTAGAGTTTTCAATCCATCGGGTCGCTCTAATTTTTGTCTAGGCCGCCCTTTCGGGTTTTCAACCTAGCGAGCTCATTTTTGCTTGGATCATCTTTCTCATTTTCTATACTCCTTTTTTATGCAGAGTTCACCGGGAGTGGAAAGTCTTCCCCATCCATTTTTGTGAGAATTTAGGTTCTTCCAGAGAATGATTAGGTCCTTTATAGTTCGAGGTCCATCTCCTGCGGGAATCCTTTTGGGTATGACTTTCTTGGGCACCAAGTCTCCTTAAAATTGTTGAGGACGGATCTGCTTTTGTTAAGCTATCTTTGTTATTTTATGGTATGACATAAGACAACCATTCTTTTGTTTGGTGAGGTTTAATGGAAGTACTACTCCCATCGTACGGGGTTGCCCCTGTTGAAGTATGAACTAGGTCTGATCTCCACGTGAGGTGAAATGTCACTATCATCCCCGATATTCTTCATTTGTTGTTGCAACTGCCCCATTTGTTTTTTGGGCGGTATGGGAAGGGATCATGATGCTCGACTTGGAATCCTTACATAGTCCTTTCACCATTGTCTGTGATGATTTTTTTAGGAAAGCCGTAACGGCAGACCAAATTTCTCGACAATCACGGATTTGTTACACCAGTGGGCGTCTTATGTCAGACAAGGTGATGTAAGCGAACTTTCTTGATTTGCTATCCTTTGGTTGTGATGTTAATTTTAACACCTTTTTGTCTTCTTCTGTGCTCAAGTTGATCATTTCGCTTGATTCCACGCGAGGATGGGTTACCTTATCCTTTTGTTCCGTTATTATCATTACCTCTGGAAGAGTTTCCCAGTTATCTTCAACATTTTCCTTGGTTTGATTAATGGGGCGATCAAAGTTATGACATGAATTACCGACGTTGTTATTTTCAAGGACAAGTTATTTAAGTCTGCATTAGTAGAAATTGAAGAAGGATAAAAGAAAAAGTAAAGCGAGCAAATGAGTAAAAAGGAATTTATCGGAGAATTCAAAATGCTATTTTATTAATATTGATACCGGAAAGAAACATGCATGCCCTTATTGAAATGTCCTAAGGCTTTGGGCAGAGCCATAGGATTTGCATTACGTAACATTACTTTGAACCGAAAATCACAAGAAAATCAACAATCTCCCAATTCATAAATGCTTCAGTTGCAGGACAAAGACGCACAAGGTTGATGATGTTGTTTTTAGCTCTTTGATCACCTTCAAAAGCACGGACGGATGACTTCTCATGCCCCTGGCAAAGAGTTAGCGCCTCCGTTCGGAGCATCCTCATTGAAGCTCAACCATTTGGATTCGATCAGATCCTGAATCACATGTTTCAGTGCCTTGCAGTTTTCTACTGAATGCCCAATTGCGCCTGCATGAAATTCGCAAGTGGCGTTCGGGTCATAGCCTCTCGGGAAAGGAGGTTCAATGGGCCTCATCGGGCGGGGGGAGATTAGGTTGTGACTAGTGAGGTGGTCGAACAGATCTGAGTAGGATGCGGGAATTGGATCAAACTGTACATGTCTCCTTTCTGGGTAGTTTGGTGGTTTATGGCTTTTAGTGGTTTGGGTAGAGAAGTGCAGGGCTTGAGGATGGTTTTTGGAAGTGTAAGAGGCTTTCACTGATCCTGTTATGGAATTGGTTTCCCCTCTAACAAATCCTGCGAAGGGCTTCTTTGGGTTATTGGTTTCGGCTGAACCGTAAGATATTTTCCCGTTTCTCATTCCTTTTTCCAACCTTTCCCCTATGGTGATCATGTCTGAGAAGTTAGAGGATACACTCCCAATTAATCTGTCATAGAGGGGTGATTGCAACGTATCTATGAACATGGATACCATCTCTTTCTCTAGTAGAGGCGGGGCTACCTGCGCTGCCGACCCTCTCCAACGCTGGGCATACTCCTTGAATGATTCTTTGTTTCTTTTCACCATATTTTGCAACTGTGCTCTATCGGGAGCCATATCGATGTTGTATTTGTACTGCTTTAAGAAAGCATCAGCCAGATCTTTCCAACATTGAATGTGGGTGCGTTCCAACTGCATGTACCAGCTTGAGGCTGCCCCGGTCAAGCTGTCCTGAAAGTAATGGACGAGCAGTTTGTCGTCGTGTGCAAATGCAGCCATTCTTCTACAATACATAGTCAGATGGCTAGCGGGACAAGTTATCCCTCTGTATTTGTTAAAGTCGGGCACTTTGAACTTGGGTGGGATAATCACATTAGGGACGAGACACAGATCATATGCATCCCTTGCGCCGACATTGAATCCTTCAATTGCTCTCAGGCGCTCTTCTAGTATCTGATATTTGTCCTCGGGCTGAGAGTCCTCCATTGTGTAGTTATGAGAGGGTCCTTTCATGTTGTAGTGGGGAGGAACCATTGGCATTGCAGCGGAGTTCGGTGTAGGAGCATGATGAATTACTACTGGTGACGGAGTATAACCCTGTGGAATGACCTGTGGTGCAGTCGCATGGCTTGAGAAGTGAACTCGCGGTATTTCTGCATTTGTATTTTGAGCTGAAGGTCCAGCGACTCCTGAAGGTCCTTCCTCTGGATTGGCTTCCATGGTAGGAGGAGCGTAACCAGCTGGGAGACCGTAAGGGAGCCATTGGTAGCTCTGGACGTTCACTCCAGCGGTGTATGGAGTCTCGGAGCTGGGAGGAGGAGGGAGACTTGTAGCATTGTTCTCAGTATTCCCTGCCGAAACACCTTCATCTACACTTTTTCTCTCGAGGAGTTTCACGAATTCATACATTTGATCTTTCAGCGCCATCATCTCGGTCATTTGATCTTTCAATACCATCATCTCGCTCATTTGAGCCTTCAGCTTTGCAATGTCTTCTCTCAGAGCCTGATTATCCTCTTCGGCCATCTTCTTTGCCCTTTTTACTCTCTATTTATTTTTCAATTTTTTTTCTTTTTTTCATAAGTACATGAATGAACGAATGAATGTGCATGAAATGCAAATGTATGATTTCGTGTCACGCCGGGTAAATTGTAAGTTTCTGTTTGACGCAGAACTGAAAGAAGCTTAAGATTTATTAATGCAAAATGTTTGATCCATCTCGTCAGAAAGAAAGTCTTACAATTCCCTAGCGGTGCATGAAATGTTAATGTGCAATAAAGTTTTTTATGCCATGCAAAAGGGAAAGGTAAAAATGCATGAGGTATGCTAAAAAATAATTTGCCAAAATAACATGATTTTTGAAAATTTTTTTAGAAGACCGGAAAAGTTATTTGTTTGAATGCAGGGGTATGAGGCTCCTTTGTGTCCTACGAGGGTTCCTTAGAGAATAGGTCTAGGGCTTGTCTGTTAAGTGAACTTTTCAAAGGGTAGCTCTAAGAGTCCTACATAAGGTTCCTAGAGCCAACGACCCCAATTAAGAACACTGATCAACAACAATAGGCAAGCTATTAGGAGTGCCAGCATTCTCAAGAGGGACCAAACTCTAGGTGAGACTTTCGTGACTACCCAACAGGACGCACATCCAGTAGGCCATCACTACACAGTCTCGTTCTAACTTGGGTTATTCTCCAGTCCGGGTTTAGGACTATTCTCACGTGTGTGCAAAAATGTGATAGTGGAGTGTGTGAAGGAGCAAAATATCAAGAATACCCCCAAGCTGCAAAACAAACAACCATATATACAAAAAGCGGTCTTTTATCCTAGGGTTTTCATATTACAAAAGAATAATATGCAATAAAAATAAAAGACGAAGGGGAAGGGTAAAAATAAACATTAAAACAGTAACTAATCCTACAACTAGTTAGACTAGGCTTGACTCTCTAAAATGTCCCCAGTGAAGTCGCCAGCTGTAGCGACCGAAAAATCCTGGTGAGGATTCCTCGAAGGTTCAAAAATGAAGCCGCCACCAAAATTTAGTTTAAGGGCAAATATTGGAAAATCCCTTTTGGAATGGATAAGGGTCTTTGAGACCAGATAAGGGTTCGAGAGTCGATTATGCGTGGGGAAGGTGTTAGCACCCCACGACATCCTTCCTAAGGAAGGTTACCTGCTAACTAGTTGTAAGAAAGAATATTAATTTTTAAAATGTTTATTTTTACCCTTTTATTGTGAATTAAAGGAAAATAAGAGAAAGAAAAGACTTGATGTTTTTTGAATTGAAGAAGAGAATTGTTTAAGGAAAGACTAAAAAAGGTTTTTTATTAATGCAATTGACAGAGGTCGGCCGCCCTCTGCTCCTACGTATCTCTTGGAAGAGAATCAAATCACACGTAGTTCTTGGTAGAAAAATGTTTGTTGGTTGGTATTTTTTAATATAGGGATCTTAGGACTCCTGAGTGATCAGTTCATTTGTCCTAAAACAATGACTAACCTGACTATACAGTCGACTTAGTCCTCTACTTTGTGAAAATAGAGTTTTTGGAGTTTGGAAAATGGTTTGAAGTGTGTTTGTTTGATTTTATTGGAATAGGGGATTTAGGATTCCTGAGCCGTACGGCTCATTTATCCTAGAACGCTGACTAACCCGTCTGTACAGTCGGCATAGTCCCCTATTTTGAAAATTTGATTCATGAAAAAAAGTATGTTTGTTTTTATTTTGATTTAGAAATTGTTTGTTTTTAAATAGGGATTTTAGGACATGATCCGTAACGGTTCATTAGTGACCTAAAAAGCAGACTATCCCGACTGTACAGTCGACTTAGTCCCCTATTTACATTTTTTGAAAATGAAATATTCATCTATTTATTTTTATAGGTTTTTCGTAAAAGAAAATAATAAAAATGAAAACAGAGGGTGCAATAGTGAAATAGGGTGCAGTTTGTAGAAGGGAGTTGTATTATTAAAACTGGGTGTGAAAAGCAGCAGCCCAGTTTGTAGACTGGTCCACGAATTCACGGGCCTTTCAGGGGGGGGCGTATACAGGAAAATGGGAGTGTAAGTAGTATTCTGAGTTAAAATGAAAAGACGAAAGTATCCCTAGGTTTCCACACTATATAAGGCATTCTAAAAAAAAACCTAAACCTAATTTCCTCCTCAACCCTTCTCACGCGGCGCCGTTCCACGCCCAAATTCTCTCAACCCTAATTTCCTCATTCCTTTCTCTCTCAGCCGCAATGTTCCATACCCAAATTCTCTCAACCCGGATTTCCCTCATTTCTCCTCTCCCTCCGCCTCACTTCACGGATCCACGAATCTGTCCTCTCTTCTGTGCTTCGCCCACCGCCGTTTAACCCTAATCTCTATGTTCCTCTCTATTCCAGCGCCGTGTTCATCAGAATATGAAGAGAGAGAGAGAACTATGCGACAGCTACGGGCTGTGAGAGAAGACGATGTTGGACGAATGAGGGGGCGACGACAACCGGTCGCACCTTGACCGGCATAAACAGAGGCGACAACGATGTCTCCGGTGGGGGTGAAGTCGAAAATGACCGGACCTGGACAGTGATGGCTACAGCGACAGCAACGGCGTAAACGGGTCAACGAAAGTGGTGGACGGTGTTGCGGACGGTGCGATGACGGAGAGGGAGAAATGCTCACGGTGGTGATGGATATAGCGTCTGACGGAGGAGGGGGGAAACGGTGAGAGCTACGGGGAGATCCGCGACGGTTTACGGCCAACGACCACCGTCTACGGTGGTCGGTCTCTAAAGAGGTGAGTTTCGCTTTTTTGTTTTTTTACGGTTCTCTTCTTCTTTCTGATTCTGATTTCTAAGTTTTGTTTTTTGTTTCTCTGGGAGGACGAGGGCTGACGGGAAGACGAAGGCTGACGGCCGACGGCGTTATGTTTGGAGCCAACGGTGACGGTGTTGAACAACAGCGATAGGGCGCTTTGGGGGAGACGACCACGGTCTACAGTGGTCAGAATTTGGTACGGTTCTGATTTATTCTCTCTTCTCTTCCATTATTTCTCTAATTTCTGATTACCCAAACGATTTCTAACTAAACCCTGATTTTCCAACTGAAACTATTTCAGACTAATTGCTAATTTCGTTTTTGTGAAAACAGAATACCGAAACCCTAGTTTATTCCTAATCCCAAGTTAAAAAAATTAATTTGTTCCTAATACTGAAAACCTAATTTATTTGAGGTTTCTACAAAACCTATTTTTTCTATTTGTAACCTGTTCTTAATCTGATTGTGTTTACTCAACCCAAATACGCCTTTTAGCTCTTTGTATCTGTTTCAATCTATTTCCCTAAACATATCAGCTAACATACTACTACTTGCAACTGTTATTGATTCACTACAGTAAGAAAACTCATCTATCTAAACATGAACGTATACTGAAAGCATAATGATTAAAAAAACTCAGAACCAACCTTTATTCTAGCGTCTCAGGTTCTCATTATTATTGCCTGTTGCTGTTAACTACTGCTACTGCTTCTGCTTCTTTTGTTGTTGTTTCTTTGTTGCTGCCCCTATTTTTCTTTGGTTCAGAAATTTCGATGCTTTGTGACAAGGGTTTCCGTATAAAACCCTAATCTTTGGTTCTGAATCTGTGTGTTTTTCTCTTGATTCAGCTTGTTTATATAGGTAAAGAAATTAGGGTTTTTGCTGATCCTTCTCCATTTCTTTCCTTTTTCAGGTATTTGGACTTGTTGAGAAAACTTGCTCATCAAGAACAGGCCCAATGAAGCTGCTGTTGCTGCTGTTATGTATTTTCGTTTTTTTTTCTATTTTTTGTATTTTTTTTTTATTATTTTCGGATTGCATTAATTTTGTATTTTTGATTTTTTGGATTATTTAAATTAATTTTTATTAATTCTGATTTTATTTAATATATTTTCTTTTTATGACTTTTTAATCAAAGGACTAAATTAGGCCCAAAATACCAATCATAGGCCCATTTAGACAAATGACAAAAATAAGACCCAATTAGAACAATTTTCTAAAGTTAGGTCCAATCTAGACAAATTACTATCATAGGTCCAATAGCCACATAGGCCCAATTAGGCAAATGACTAAAACATTAGACATAAGCCCATTTATATAAAAAAAATTGGTTCAAAACACTAAGCGTAAGCCCAATCAGGCAAGCTAACAAAAACAGGCCCAAAAGGTTGTACATAGGTCCAATTGGACAATTTGGTTCGACTTTAAACAAAACAGCGTTTGAAATGCCATGGGCTTGTGACACGGGATTAAAGCGATTATGATAAAAGACCGGGCAAAATTAGGGTATAACACTTTGAATTCATCAAAACGGGTTATAGATCAATAATAGATATAGATATTTAAAACTTGAAAGACGTGTGAATATATGCCCTGACAGGAATAATCTGGTTTTGATGATTGACAAAAGAAGGTCAAAAAGGTCAAGACTGCAAAAAATGGAAAAATGTAATCAAGCTCAAGCCAAGAGTTATTTTATTGTTGTGTGTGTATTAGGACTTTTTGTAAGTGAAAATAAAGATCTCTAAAATAAAATAAATCACACACTCACTATATGCTTCATAAAAATAATTTTGCATGAAAATATTTTTAAACAAATCCCATGCATGCATAATTGAATAGGACAAGCACATATGATATGAAAATGATTTTTGGAAAGCATATAATCGATTGTTGCATGCATACAATCGATTCTTATGGTATAAGGGAGTGATCCATGTTTTTAGGAAGGCATACAATCGATTTTAGCATGCCATATTCAAGCAAGAAATCGATTTCAACATTTTCCTTCATTCAAGCAAATAATCGATTTTAGCAAGCCAATAATCGATTTCAACATTTTCCTTCCTTCAAACAAAGAATCGATTTTAGCAAGCCAATAATCGATTTCAACACTTCCTTCATTCAAGCAAAGAATCGATTTCCTTCTCTATGAAAACAACCACATAATCGATTCTTTCCTTTTCCCTTTGAGGCACATAATCGATTCTTAGGATTTAACAGAGCACATAATCGATTCATCCATGTTTTAAGGATAGCATCTAATCGATTGTCAACTCCAAGTTATTTAAGCACACAATCGATTACCTCATCTCCATAAATAACTCAACGTCATATTTTTTCCTAGCCTATAAATAGAAGCCTCACATCTCACTCTCAACACACCTCACACTTGCATCTGAAATTCGATTATTCTTCTCATCACTCTCACTATTCTTACACTTGCTAAATATTTTATTTTGAGAGCTTTATATTTCATATAGTTTGAATTGTAAACTTGTGCTTCAATTTGTTTTATCCACACTATTGAGTGTGTTATCAAAATTCTTTGTGTTTCTTATTTTTGGGTGTGATCCCAAGGTATTCAAGAGAGGTGATATCTCTTGGTTGGGTGTGATCCCAAGTTATTCAAGAGAGGTGATATCTCTTGGTGTTTTCATAGAGAGGTGATATCTCTAGGTTTTTAAAGGTCTGTTACATAGGGAGGTGATATCCCGGGTTTTTGTAAAAAGGTCTTTGGTTGTAAAGGTTTCTAGCTGAACCTGTTTTAAAAGCTAGTGATTGATTAAAATCCCTTGGAGTTTTCCTTGGGGGCTGGACGTAGGCACTAGGAGGTGACCGAACCAGGATAAAACTCTGCGTGTCTTCTTCTTTCCCTTCATCTCTTTTATTTTCCTTGCAAGTTATATTTATTTCCTTATCGCTCTTATTCAAATCAAAACATTTTCTTAAGCAATTTACTTTACTTGATCAACTTGCTTTTAAAGACTTTATTTTTAAGTGCTATTTTTAATTTCACAATTTACCCCCCTCTTGTGTTTGAAGTCACTTGGTCAACAAGACGGCCCAATGCGGACATGATGTATATTTTATTATATATCACGTTGGGTGACGACCCGACAAGTAGCATACTAGGGAGGGAAGTCATGATCCCTTACCTAGGCCCTGGATACGTTTTGGCGTGGTCAATTCGTGGGTTTTCGGGATTGTGGCTGGTTTGCACGGCCGATTTATGCTAAGTTAAGAACACGATTCTCCGAGATTGTGGCTTGTATGCACGGTCGGGTTTCGCTTGGTAAGAGAATGGTTATAAATTAATCAATGAAGCTTAATAATATATAATAGTACTTTATTACCGAGATTGTTGGTTTGTATGCACGGTCGGTAATTGGGCTAGATATATATATTGACTTAAATAGTGATAAACATACTATGTTGCAACGGTTTTAAAATAAACCGAGTGATTGTGAGGGGGCACGGTAGAACTCACTGAGACAAGTTGTCTCACCCAATCATTGTTGTTGTTTTTGCAGAGAACAGGATATAAGGATAGCAGGCGGCTCGGTTAGTTGTCAGGCTCGAGGAGAAGTTGGAGATGTGATCTTCCATCCATGATTTAGATTTTTATGATGTAGCCTCTGTATTCGGTCTTATGACTCGAACTTGTATAATGTTATTTTTATAGTTTCCGTTGTTTCTTGTAAGGATTTATATCTGAACAGGAATTTTTATACTCTGATGAAAACCAAATTGTATATTTAGGTATTTCTTTATTAAAGAAATACCGGGGTGTTACATTTGGTATCAGAGTGGTTCGGCCTTGTCGGACGTAGTGACCTTCGGGTCGAGTATTAGGTCGAGTCAGCTAGGGACTTAGACAATAATGTGTCAGATCTTTTAAGTATATTATGTGATGTATTGAGTCAGGATCCACTCAATCTTTCATGTAAATTACTGAAAATTATGACAGTTAGTTGCCTCAGCCCCGAAAATGTCTGAAACCCTAAGCCATAGGATTCTTAGCCTTCTCGTTCATCAGAGCGCGCAGCTGCAGCAGAGGGCTACAGGTGACATTTGGGAACAATGATGGGCATCAACGATAGTTCGAGGAAACTGTGGGCGGCGGTTCAGTAAATAAATCGGATGCGGCTAGTGAGACGCAGTATAAGACATCGTAGGTCTTGTCGAGAGTACAAGCTAAGCAAAGCCATTGCACAGTAGTAATGTCGGTGTACTGAAATCTATCAGATTAGTTAACACTCGAAACCCTGACCATTATTTAGTCAGCCTATTGTCATACCCCAATTTTGTCCGCCTTCTTCTAGTCACTTGTTTTATTTAATTTGTATTTTGAGTAGTTAGAATAGCGTCTTTTTTTTTATTTAAGCCAATTTCAATTATCCATTCAATTAAGCCGAAATACCGTTACTTAAGCTAGGCATGCGCGCGAATGATCGATCTTTTCGCGCATTCTTCAGTTTAATCTTGATATTTGGGCCTAGTTGAACCTAAGTGGGCTTATTTAAGTCGCTTTTCTCACTATTGGGCTTATCATTTTGATTTGGGCCTACAAACGTGGTTCCTAGTTAATTTTTAGCGTTAGCGGGCCTATTTGTTCTATTTGAGCCTCGTTCTAGCGCATTTGTCTAGTTTATTTTTATTTTGTCTATTTAATTTGTTGAGTCCAAAAATGTCAAAAAAATCAAAGTTTATTTCATTTACAATTTAATAGTGTTTAGGAGTCCAAATATCCCAAAATATACAAAAATAATAATAATCCAAAAAATCCAAAATTACAAAATTCTAAAAAACACAAAAAAATAGAAAAACGAAAATACAAAAAATCAGGGAAAAAACGAAAACACAAACAGCAGCAGATCCATGGGCTAATTCTTGTTGCCCAAGAGTCCAATACCTGAAATAGGAAAACAAATCAAATTAGAATCAGAAATTAATTTCCTAAGCCTAAAAATTGCCTATATAAACAAGCCCAGTCCAGAGAGAAAAGACAGACGAAAATCCGGACCAACTGATTAGGTTTCACATAAAAACCCTAATCAACGAAAACAATCAGAATTTCTGAAACAAAGAAAGGCCACAGCAGTAATAGACAGCAGCCATAGCAGCAGCAAGCAGCAAACAAAAGGAGAAATTCTGAGGCTGGAAAAAAGGTTGGCTACCACTATTTCGTTTTCCCTATATTCTGTCAATTTGAATACATGCTAGGCTCTATAATCAGAATATATAT
This sequence comes from Astragalus membranaceus, assembly GCA_039519185.1. Lineage (NCBI taxonomy): Eukaryota > Viridiplantae > Streptophyta > Magnoliopsida > Fabales > Fabaceae > Astragalus > Astragalus membranaceus. The sequence goes on from CM076850.1 coordinate 158,844,395, forward strand.
AACTGAAAAAAATTAGACTCTGTTTATTGATACCGTGGGTATTAGGGCTGTGAATAGATTTAGTTTTGTTTTAATCCTGATGCATTAGGGTTCGGCCTAGCTCCTGGAATCTACATACTTGAACCAAAATCGAATTTCCAGTTTATACTGTAAATAGGTTAGTCTGTAAATATTAAGAATCAGAACACAAAACAAAAAAAAACAGAGAAGTAATAGAAGAGAGAGATCAAATCGTAAGCAAAAATCACAAATAGAAATTAGGTTTTCTTTAGGAAACTCAAACAGATTAGAAAGGGAAAAGAATCAGAAACCAGAAAAATAGGTAAAGAAAGAAATCAAAGCAGAGAAATAGAAGATAAAAAATAGACAAAAAATGACTTAGAGCCGTACCAGCTCCAACCACCATAGACGGTGGCCGTTCTGCCTCAAACCGCCGCTAGCCTTCGCACCACCGTACGGTGGTCATGCTCCCAACTGAAGCCATCGCCGTGAGTCCTTTGCCGTCCTCCCCAACCACGTCGTCATCAACCGTGTCGCCGTCAGTCACCACCGTCACAGCTCTCCGGCGAACTTCCTCCGGTCACCACCGCGAGGCTCTTTCTCCTCTCCGGTCACCTTCGTTTCGTTCTTCCTCTCTCTCCACCATAGCTTTCTTTCTCTCTCCACCGTGGTGCTCTGTCTCTCTCTTTCTCTCTCGGCCCCACGGTCGTCAACGCCGGCGCCGCCACCACAGCCATCCCTCCAGCGTGACCATCGTTAACTCCATCTTCCCCTTTTCTCTCCCACCTTCGCACCGCCTCCATTTCCTCTTCCTCTTTGTTTCCCTCTTTCTCTCTCTCCGCAAATCTCTCGTTCTCTCTCCGCAAATCTCTCGTGCTGCTCTCTCTCTCTCCTTTGATGAAAACAGCGCAGCTGGAGAATGAAGGAAAGAAATTAGGTCTAGGTCAAAAAGAAATGAAATGGGCTCTTATATCCATCAGTTTTTTTTCTGTTTTAATTTTTGGTTCAGATTACTGCATGCACCACACTAGTTCGTGTACGCACCCCCTATTGAAAGCCCACGGATTCGTGGACAGTCTACAATATGGGCTGCTACTTTTTACACCCCAACTTTAATAGTACAGCTCCCCTTTTATTCACACCCTTATTTTACCATTTCACCCCCTTTCTCGTTTTTTTAATTTAATTCAATTCTCCTCAAGACAAAATAATTTCTCATAAATTAAAAACTTTGTCAATAGTCTTGCGAAGCCTTTGCTTGCATGATTATTAACAATGAGGTACTAGTGGCGATCACTTGGAGCTTTTGCTCAATTGATCATCATGAATGCCTAATTTTCCTAAAGATTTTCACTAAATCAAAAACTTTGTTAGTAGTCTTGCGAAGCCTTTGCTTGCATGATTATTAACAATGGAGTGCTAACGGTGGTCACTTGGAGCCTTTGCTCAATTGATCATCATGAAAGCTCAATTTTCACAAATTAAACAAGATAAAAAAACAAAAACATTTTTCTAACGAAGAACTACGTAGCTTTGAATTCTCCATCGCGCCAGGAGATACGTAGGAGCAGGGCCACGCCCCTGTCAAGCGCAAAAATAAACAATTTCTAAATAAAAAAATACAAACACATCTCTTTCAAAAAATCAAAAATCTTATTTTCAAAGTAGGGGATTAAGTCGGTCGTACGGCCGGGTTGATCATCGTTTTAGGATAAGTGAACTGTGGTCCTTCAGAGCCCCAGCGCTCCTTCAGCCCCCAGCGGCCCTTCAGACCCCCAGTGGTCCTTCAACACAGATCACACAATCCTAAAACCCCTCTATTAAAAAACACCAAACACACAAACATTTTCCTACAGAAGAACTACGTAGCTTTGAGTTCTCCATCGCACCGGGAGATACGTAGGAGCGGGCCATGTCCCGTCAAGCGTTTTTTCTAAAAAACCACTTTTCCCCCTTTTTTTCATAATAAATAAAGATTTTCATAAAGAGTTTTTTCAATGAGAAGTAGAGAGGCAAAATTAAGTATTTTCAAGTCAATACACTAAAAACCACATATTTAATTAAAGGTTCCCTCTCAGTAGAGAGGACGTGTGGGGTGCTAACACCTTCCCTGCGCGTAACCGACCCCCGAACCCTATTCTCTAGTTTCGCAAGACCAATCGCTTTCCAAAAAAGGTTTTCCTAATATTTTCCTTAATAAATATTGGTGGCGGCTTCATTGTCTTAAGAAAAGTTGTGAACGAGGAAGGTTCTCCTTCAGGGGCTTTTTCGGGCGCAACAGCTGGCGACTTCACTGGGGACCCTAAAAAACATTTTTTCAAAAGTGGGTCAAGCCTAATTAATTAAATGTGTGGTTTATATGATTGATTTGAATATCTTGCTTCTTCTTCCTTTTTCATAAGCATGTTACGTCCATGTGCATTCTTCTTCTATGTTTGTTTTTGCAATAGATAATTACTTTTTTTGCTTAGTTCTCTCATGCATTTCTTCCCCTTTCTTATCATGTCCCCTTCTTCTCTGCTCCCTTTCCTATGGTAAGCACATGCATACTTCCCCTTTCTTATCATGTCCCCTTCTTCTTTGCTCCCTTTCTTGAGGTAAGTAGTGCATTGTTATTGGCACCCTAGATTAGTTTATATTGGATCGATATTGAACCCTAGGATAAACAACATGCTATTTGTCTGGACTGCTCTGGATTTTCATTTGCAGGTGGGAAAGGGTAGTTATTCCTAGGTGTTGTGCCCTCGACACACACTTCACATCCTATACTTGTGAGCATTGAGTGGGAACGATTAGTGACTGCCATTCGTAGACCTTTGTCTGTATGGCTCTCATGAAAGTTCCGCCCAAGAGTGCGCTTCGTCATGATGCCTCACACTCGGTAGCTTTCTACGATTGTGGGTGCCATCATGAGAGAGACTTTAGCTCTTGGTTGCCATTGTAAGGAAGTGATTAGAACCTACATGGGAGGATTACCCCTTTCGTCGACTTTAGACCCTAGGATTCCCACCCTTTGTAGGACACGGGGGCACGCCTTTGTTTGTTGCATTAGTTTAGGCATTCCTTTTTCTTAAACTCTATTTCAAAATCGTAGAAAATAATATCCTTATTTTCTAACCCTCTTTTTATGTAAATGACACATCATTTCGCATCCACATCATTTCGCATCCACATCATTTCGCATTCACATCGTTTCGCACCATTGCATTTGCATCTAACAAAAGTTTGAAAAAAAAAACATTCATCTTGCATTCCCTTTCATTACATAAAGATAAAACAAAAAATAATTATCATCTGCATAGCATAAGCATTTCATTTATAATCATGCAAAAAATCCTCGTCGAGTTCACCCAAGACGAGGCGTTCATGCATAAGCATTATTTCAAAAAAAGAGACACAGTAGAACTACGTAAGCTTTGATTCCTCATTACAATGGGGATACGTAGGAGCGGGTCATACTCCGTCAAGCACATTTTTCTAAAACCTTTTTTCCAATAAATCATTTGCATCTCCAAATAATTTTCAAAATCATGTTCCAAAACTAAAAAACAAAGAAAGAAAATCATTGTGAGTATCATGCATTTCATTGCACAAAAAAAAATGAAAACAAGAAAGCATCTCATTCATAATCATGAATAAAAATCATCATCAAATTTATTCAAAATGTAGCATTCATGCACCATTTCATTAACCTCATCACTTTGGTTCAAATACATCATTCCTCCATACATGCATCTTTCAAAAAGGAAGGGGCATTGGCATTTCATACTTTGCCTTGCCTCTAAAAAAAAATCATTTAGAGAAAAGCATCATTCCTGCATCTTTCATCATTCAAAAGAAAAAGGGGGCATTGGTATTTCGTACCTTGTCTCGCCTCTAAAAAATAAAAAAATCAAAGTCAAAAATCATTTTGAAAAAAAGGGGCATCATTCTTGCATCATTCGCATTGGCATTTTGTCTTGCACTAAAAATAACAAAATTATTTAGAATAAGCCACACTCTTCGAGTGGTCATTCTCCACGCATTTGCATCATACTTGCATATCATAATTTGTTCATTCATTCATT